>JAUCMO010000243.1:1650000-2250000 GCA_032399605.1 Melipona beecheii | reverse complement strand
TCACACCTACGTTCGTTATAATAATCATCAGCAATTACAAGAATCTTTTTAGCTAAATTCAAGTACAATGTCCCCTCATAGGGGACAGTCGAGCCCAAAGGGTTAAATTAAAAGAGATTCGAGATTGTTTTCTGTCGGCGAAAACATCGATCAACTTCTTTTCAACCTCCAAACAAACGCGCCTCGTCTGTTTGGATAAGGCGCGAACCGGCCGATTGTTCGGGAAACCATAAATTCACGAGCGCTATTCACCGATCGCGATGGCGAATCGCTTTTCTTCCCCTGGATACGTCGAACGTAAACAGGAGAGAAAGGGACGACGATTTGTCAAATAAGTGTCGAGCAAAATTCCGAATTTCGGCGCAAAGTCACGGTCAGTTTCTGTTTTTTTTTTTAACCAAATCCCATTTATCGGTCGGGGAGCAGATGGAAATTCCTCTCGCCGTCTTTCACTTTTCCGTCTGTATAAATTAATCACGCTCGCGCGCGCGCGTTTGACTATTAACAGGGGAGTCAACTACTAATCTCACTGTAAGCCCATTAAAATTCCTCTCATTGTCAGCTATTTTCACGCTGCGCAGACACAGAGTTAGTTCTGACGTCCCGGTCGATTCCATTCTTGCTCGTCACCTGCTCCATTGTTTTCACGGCCGACAACGTCGTCGCCAGCATCACGAGCCCCCGCCACCGAAGAAAGAAAGAAAGATGTTTGAAAACGCGGTGCACGTGGCTCCGAGCTCCTCTACAAGATCCGATACGCGGCAGGCGCATACGCGAATGCGAGAAAGGCGTGAATGGTATACAAATGAGCAAAGACAGGTCTTCAAAGCGACGATGACGACGACACAGAGTGTGAACCGTAGCGAGCGCGACCAGATGTGCCCCTCTCGCGCGACAAAATCTCTCCCTTGAGTCATTTCTATTTTAATGGAGCCATCCCTTTTACGATATGATGCGCCAGTCAACGACTTCCGTCTCGATCATGAGAGAAATCGAAGCTGGCAAGCGTTTTGTCGCCTCTCTCTCTCTCTATCTCTTTCTTTCTGTGTGTGTGTGAATTTGGATTCTGATTTTAAAGCAGAATCTCAATGGCGTCAGAATTGTTTTTACGTATGATTAGTTAGAATTTAACCCTTTGTACACCAGGTATGTAGACAATACTTGGCGACATAGTGGGAGACTTAATTACGTGTTCTATTGCGTAATCAGTCAGTATTCTGCCGTTTCTTTGGTTGTGAATAAATCAAAAAGTATCACGAAAAACGAGTTATTTGGAGATGGTAGTAATTTCTTTTGTTTTCGATCGATGTAAAAATAATTTACATCGATCGAAATAAAATGTTTCTGAATTTGCTTTATATTCATTTAATCGAGAAAATTGGACCGAATCCTGTATATATACATATATATATATATATATATATCTTCGAAAGTAGTCATAATCAGGGTTAAAAATTCCCGACGCCATAGAGCTCCATCAAATTTAAAATTTGCGACAAAACATTGATCACTGTGTTTTTCAGAATAATTTACGAACAATTTCACGTTTTCTTAAAAGTTTTCTCGCTTCAATGGCTGGAATTCGAAGTTACGAGCAAAGATCTGTTACTAAGAACAACGTTAGAAAATAGTTGAGCGAGTGATTTCTCTTCGACAACTCTCCCATCCCCCCCAATATCCGTAGTCTCGCTGCAGATTGCGAGAAACAAGTCGATGATTCAACGAATCTTTAACACTGGCGTCATTTCGTCTCGTTCCACGAAATCGAATGTACCGTTTACCGACACCGATATGCCGAGGAAACGAACGAACGCGAGTGTCAACGGGTCAGAGTCTTGTAAATCCGCGAAATCCACGGTGGAAAAGGTCAATCCGGCGACGCGCGACGCCGTGGTCTTTTCCGCACGCGGATTTCCTCGAGTTGCCGGTTCACGAGCCGGCGCGCGTTAGATCGGCTGGTATTGACGATACGGTAGGTCAGTCACGTTATGCAAAGAGCGTGGGACAGGCACTAAGTAAGCGTCGCGTTACGGCAACACGACCGACTTGCCCCGATCTCGGTAAAACACCGGTACCAGCCCCCCTCGGATACTGTTCGCTTATTTATTCGCTCATTTGCATCTTGGTCTCGCTGTTTAACACCGATATCGACACTGGTTCGCAATCCTAACTTTAGCTATTTTATCACTGAAAGTGATTTCAGCGGGGGTAACCCAGAAAATCGGGCCTCTTCAGGTGCAACGCTGAATGCAACGAAAATTAGCGACTGGTTGATTTGGGTCGCGTGACTCGCGAGGGGGCGTGGCGTAGACCTCGAATAGGCGTGGCGTACCGAGCGATCGGATTCAAATGTTTGCATATCAATAAAATTTCTTCATTTCCTAGTCAGTGAGACGAATCGTACTGGGGTACGAGTCATGCAATTTTTTGTATACTACATAACTTTAATTATTTTGCAAATTTCAGTCAATTATAATACTCGTGCGCGTTATTACTCAATAACGAGTAAATTTCATGGACTTGTTTATCATAAGCCCCCGGATCAACGAAGACAGATTCTACCGACCGACGATCTTTCACTTACGGCCTGTCGATGAATATTAATTGCTCGATTAAAATTCAAATCCGCAACACTCGATGGCACACTCGTTGCACGCGTTTAATTGCGACTAAATACGATCTGATTTCGTAATCGCTTCGCGCACTTTCTAAATATAACTCATAGAGGAGAAACCTGTTGTTTGAGTTGTCCTTTGGTAAAAACGAGGCAGGATGAAGGAATTAATTAATAAACGCGTCCTTCAGCTTGCTATCAGTTTAACTTGCAACCTTCGCATCTCTAATTTACTCCATTATTACTGCAAACTACATTTTGCGAGACGAGTTTTAAATAGTCATTTATTCATTTAAATAGTCACAATTCTCTCATTAAATGATTCATTTCACGTCGTTACACGCAAGTGGGTGTCTCGATCAAAATTATTGCGTATAATTCCCTCTAACACGGCGATGAAATTCCCCCACAGGATTGAGTTCAGTAGTTAACTCAAATTAATTTCTTATTCTTAGATTCCCAATGGTTTTCTCGTTACCTACCATAAAGAGTGATCTGATTAATTTCGTGTCAACGTGTTTCTATCACGTGTAACAAGTGATTTACACAGATTTACACACGTTACTCCCGAATAGTTTGAAAAGTACACGCCACGTATTCCCAGCCTCGTCGACGTATCGTCACGTCCGCACTGTTTTTCCGTCCCACTACCTCTATTACGTTGTCCAGGAAAAATTATACGCAAGCGTCGTCGTACAAGCGTGAACAAGGAAGCGGTGCCCTAGCGCGCACCTCTAATTGAATCGAAAGCCGGCCTCGCAGCCAGAAACGAACCGTGCTCTCTCCCCGGGGAACACGATCTGACGATATTTTACGGCGACTTCCACCGTCGGACGACGCCAGGCGCGCACACCGTCCTCCTGGCCAGCACACGCTCGCGGAACTGGTTGTTCCCCTCTCGAATAATTATTCCCTTGCAGGTAAACGGGCTTTATCTCGCGATGTAGGTCCCCGGCGACCAGGCCTCTTCTCCCTCTCCCTCTCTCTCGGACGTGTCAGCGCGTTCGACTTCCTTTTCTCCGCTCTCCAACCCTTTCCTTTGCTTCGCTTTGCTTCGCTTTGCATCGCGCCGCGTTTTTCCTCCCTCATTTTCTCATTACGATTCCCAAGGTTCCCTCCGCGAGAGATCCTATCTTTTTGCTGTTAATAGCACAGGTGCTCCTCGACGCGCGTTACACGCTCTTTTTCCTCCCCTCCCTCCCTGTTTCAACGTTCGGTGAAAAGTTTCGTTTGTATCTTTAAATCGAGATATATTCAACGGTTTGCGTTTTGACTTATTTTTATTTAAAAATATCGCATTTCTGAGGGTGTATCTGCCAACGCTGTTTAGAAAATAACACGTTTCTGATGGCTGGAAATGGACTTGAGCCACTTTCACAAAATCTTAAGCACGTTAGCTGCAATTCGTTTAAAAGTGAAAAGATAACGTGGAAATGTAGATGTTAAAGCGGCTAGCTCGAGTTTTTTGGAAAATGGACTTTGGCCACTTTGTGTAAAGTGAACGGCTCGTATCTCACATATCGACGAAAAGTGACGAGATTGCTCTTATTTTCCACGCGATTGCTCTAGTTTGCGATTTAATCGTGTATTTCGCTCCGATTTTACGTCGATAATTAGGTAGAAGAAGCATTCTCTTCAACGACCTCGTTCTGCGTAGTTAGCTCGATGCTCCGCGTTGCTTTCGTCAGCACGGTCGAGCTCATTGTTATTAAAATTAAATCCCGAAATAGGTCATTAGTTACGTAATTACAGAGGGTAGGATAACGATAAATTACATCTTTCTTGCAAGTGCTGCCTTATATAAACCAGGATCGTTCTATATTCGTCGGTCATCTTTGCGTGGAAAAGTCAGTTCATCACCGATTGCGTCACAAGTTACGTCCCCTCTGTTAGTACAACGGCGCAGACACGTTTTCACTCTTACAGAAGAGCCGATATTTAATAAAAAATACCAAAATAGAATTTACCAGCGAGAAACAATTGTGGCGCTTTTTGAAATTGAACTCGATGACTGATACAGATAACTAGACTTGTGACCAGACCAGGTACGTAATCTTGCAAAATTGACGTGGCGTGTGTCGATCGGGTTCGAGTCAGTCACGAAAGTTTGAAGAAAATTTTTATTTTTATGACAATTTTACCAATAACGTTAAGTTTCATCTTCTCACGACGATTCTTAGACGAAATTAGTTTCATAGAAAAGAACATTTTCGAATTAGAAACTGTATCCGTGGAAGCAAATTATTTAATTGAAAATTCACGCATTCAGTAGACGGAGGAATTTTCACTTTTACAAGCGACAGTTCTTCATTTTTGAAAACACTTAAGAACATGTTTCCGAGAAAAAGTTCTACGATCCGTGTATCAGACAGACCTTGAAAGTTCCTCGACTTTTTCAATCCCTGTTTCTGACCCTGTCTTTTCTTTTTCTTGAAAAACTCGATCTCCATGATGCAATCAACCCGGTACCAGTCCGATCGTAATTCAACGAGTGACGGATCTTATAGCAGCTTGTTGCAGGGGGTAATTACGATCGATTAAGAAGCATGTTGCTAATTGCCGATAAGGCGATGCGCGCTTTTGCTCGTTTTGGCTGAATGAATCGAGAAAAAATGACGAGAAACCTGAAAGAAGGGCTGCTCTCGTGGGAGAACAGAACCGCGGACAAACTCTGCTGCACACCGAATAAATCATTGTTGTTAACGACACTTTTTACAGAAGATCACGACGCACGATGACGACGCGTTCAAAGACGAAACTAGTTCCTCGAGCTGGCCTGCGCTCGCCACGATTTATCACGACTTCGCGTGTATCAAAGATCGAGGAAATGTATTTTTCTGCAAACGTCGGGGGAGAATGGAAAAGAAGTTGCTGCGAGAAATTTAATATCGCGAGTGGAAGAAGGGAGGAAGAGAGCAAGAGCGTGAAATTACCCGAAGCCCAGAATTGAAAGGAAAACCTGTTACATTAATCGACCTTCGGCAAAAAAAAAAAAAAAAGAAAAAAAAAAAAAAAAAGAAGAGGGATGAAATTATTCTCCCTTGGGGACGTGAAATTACCCGGAAGTAATAAGCGCAGCAAAAGTGATGTAATGACCGCGCATTAGTAACTAGCAGACGCGCGCTGGCTCTGTTATTTAAAATTTTTAATTTCGCGATATTAATTCCGAAGGGCGCGCGCGCGCGCGCGCGGATGAAAGTACGGAATTTGCATATCTCGAGTGAATTTTCGATCTCGTCGCCTCTCATCCCGCGAGAGCCTGCATCCTCTCTCGTCAGCCACTCAACGTCGTTAACTGGTTAACGACAATTTGAAAATACAATTACAAATCTGCCGTTTAATCGTATCGAAATAAGAAACTATCGGAGTGTCAAGAGATTATGGAAAAATCTTCGAGAAAATCACTTCATCTTTTTCGTGCTGTTCGTTCCAATGAATCGACGCTCGCCAATTAACGAGAAATATTATCCCTGGTAATTTCTCCAACATAGTTAGAAATCCCATCGTTACGATTTTACTAAACATTTGAATCGATAGAAAACAAATTACAGGCGCGATCGCTCGGTAGCAGACAACGCCACGCCCCCTCGCGAATCACGTGACCCAAATCAACCAATCGCTAATTTTCGTTGCATAGCGTTGCACCTGAAGAGGCCCGACTTTCTGAGTTACCCCCGCTAAAATCACTTTCAGTGATAAAAAAAAGAACGCGTGGGTCAAAAGTGCACATTGAAGGGGGTTTTTCGTCACGGCAGGCACAAAGCGCGGCATAAGGCAGCCGACACTCGAGCCGCGTAGTATTTCCGATTACCAGGCTCGTTTCGAGAACTCTCTCGTTTCCCTTCGACCTTCTCTCGCTCGAGGCCCTTTGTGACGACCCACTTGCGTTTCGGTATCCACGAACTGGACCAAAGGAACGAGAGGGCCCTCGGACCGGGCACGATTGCACATTTTCAGCGCGCGCTGCGATTCCACCCATTAAGCTCGAATTGAGTCGTCGGGATAGATTGCTCTCTCTCTCTCTCTCTCTCTCTCTCTCTCTTTCTCGTATCTCGCGGGCAACGAAATTCGAGCGTCATCTGCGAGCGAACGATTAAAACGCTTTTGACAACAATATGCTCCCCCTTGTATCCCGCGTGTAAGGAGTCTTTGTGCGAAGTTTCAATGCACGTTTTCTCGTGCAGGCTTTTTGAACAACTTCTATCACATTAAAAATAATTCTAAAAAAGAAAATTTAAACAAGATTTTAAGAGAAACAACTCTGGGTTTAGGAAAAGTCTCCAATTCTATGGAAAGAAAATGTTCAATCCGCGACATAAATCTCTGTTCGCGGAATTGGGTCACCAGCGACGTTAATTTATATTCTCGGATGGCCCGTGTGAAGCGACCTTTAATCGCAGTGAGCCACTGTCCGCTACAAGCGTGCTCGTTGTTCCATCGTCCACCTAACGATCGTTCACCGTTCGCGATAAATCGGTGTCGTTAGCGGCCTCGCGAGTCGCTTTTCAAGGGGCGGCCCCTAAGCACCTCGGTTTTTGCAACCGATTGAACCCTCGTCTCGCGCGAAAATCTATGGGCCGAGGTCAACTGCTGCCGCGGATTCCAACAATTTCTCTCTCTCTCTCTCTCTCTCTCTCTCTCTCTCTCTCTCTCGTTGATATTGATTATTATAATGAAAGTTGTTCGACTTGTTACTCGAGGCTTTCCGATTTTTCACTATTTCTCCTTTTTACTAATTATAATTTAACAATTTAAATTTATTATTAAATTTAAATTTCATTTTTTTATACGTGAATAGCGTAACTATATCAATGACAATGAAAAATTATTAGCAATTTAAACTGGTAATAAAAATAAATAGTGTAACAATGGAGGTTTCATTTTAAATCACTTTAGAGGTTAGGAAACCTTTACTTTGGCAGTCGTGAATATATTATAGTACCTTTTCCCCAAGTTTGAGTTGTCAATTCACACCTATTATTAATAATTAATTACAACAATTAATTTAGAACAGAATTAGCAAAGGGAGCGTGGTAGAAAAATGCAGAAAAATCATCTTTGAAAATAAAGGAAATCACGAATCAAATTAGAGGTTTCGCTATTCGTTCAAACGAATCGCTATGTTATCTTCTTTCACAAAGTTGCATCGGTTGCGTCAATTTTCTTAAATTTTTCACTTTCGTTCGTACAGCTATGTCCTTCGTTCCACGCAAACAAACTACCATTTAAAAAATTGCATGAAACTCCGCGATCGACTGATAAGCAAAGTTTGATAGCGATATGAGAAAAAAAAAGAAAAGGAAAAAAAATTGCGGACAGACAATTATCCACGGACGAAAGTAATCGTTGAACGAAAACTACGAGTCACGCTCCCATGACAGGCGAATGGTAAATGAATAAACGCGTTTCTTTCTCAATTACATTCCCATTCACTTTGCATAATAAAGGGAAAACGATCAACGCGCGACGCGCACTCTCGTGACTCAGCCCGACATTTTTCATGTTCAATCGAACAATGAACATCCGCTTCTAGTATCTCGCGTTTAAACAATTTCCGGGTTTGTTGCAAATGGAATATTGCTCATGCAGTCCTTTCTGCCGCGCGGATTCTTCTTTCAAACGAACACTTTGCTTTCTATTGCGCTCCTCGAACATTCACCGAATGCGCGTTTAGCACGGCACAATGGCAAGTAACGTTAATTAAATCGATTAATTAATGCTATAATCGCTGGATTCTGTATTGAATGCGACCTGCTTCGGAAAATTCAGGAATCGATAATTGTTTATCTTAAAAGTGCTTCAAGTTTTTTTTCTTTTTTAAGAAAATTGGGATTTAACGTAAACTTTTTATCTACAGTAGTGGTATGAACCTTAAGATCGAACTTTGTTGCTAAATATTACAGATGCAAACGTAAATGTCTCGAAATGAAAGAAAATGGATTTACACCGCGTTCGAAATGAATAATATGGATGTACAGTGAAGAGCGTAATTGTACCAATAACTGTGGAAAACTGCGAATTATTTAAACTGACATAACTTTGTGAAAAAAGATCGTATAGTAATCCACTTGATTTCGTTTTGAAGCACGAAGCTCGAACTTGGACAGTCGTGAATTTGTTCCTTTCGAAAATTAGGTGATCCCTTTTTACCAATATTACGTTTACAATTTAAATTATCGACAATTTTTTATTGTCGTTGGTACAAACGAATCGGACTATATACCTAATCTGGCGACCTAATCAGAGGCGACAGGGAAGTCGTCGGTTTAGCTCGTTCACGGTTACTTCGTGCGCGGGTTCTGGTCGCGACGCACGCACGCCAGAACCCTCTTATCCGAGGATCGGAGGAGTCGAGCTCGCCAGGTTTGCCAGCGAAAACGAACGAAACAACCGAGAAGAAGGGAGGAAAAAAAGAAGAAAAAGAAAAGGGAAAACTCGAAGCGAGGACTCGTCCTCTCTCTCGTCGCGCTATCGTCCCACTCGATCGACATTCCGCTCTGCTAATAACGATTATCACGACAATAATTAAGGGTAATTGGAGCAGAGAGCCGGGCACGCGACTCTGCGCGACCAAGCAGATGCCACTCTGCCTTTCTCGCAACGCCAAGGAACCGAGGTGCAGCTGCTGCACGTGCGCATGCGCACGCACGCGACGACAGTGTCGCGGATGAGGACGTTTTCTCGATACGGGGATTTCGCGCGACTGCGCAGTGTTACCCATTTTAGAGAGAGGTTAATCTGTTAACCGCGAAATATTTCGTATTGCGTATAAGAAAACGATCTTATTGCTTTCATGTATTATTATCGTCAAGATGTATATATCAATTTGTTGCAACGACACATACTTGTGTGATGATTTAAAGAGAAATTGATCTAACTGTATATGACAAAATATTTCACTCTTTATTGCTTTTCGACATCGGTCGTTTTTTCCAAACTTAGTAAACATTGCCACCTAGTGACAATAATTTAAATAAAATAAAATGTTGTACAGTATCAAAAAATATTACTCGTAGGTATCCCTGATACTGATATGTATTATGGATAGCGTGTTAGTTAGAGCGTCGTCATTTTATGGAAATAGCTCTACCCAATGCAAATGCAGCTATTTCGATATCGACACGAAGGAATTAAACAGTCAAGGGGCTAAACTGTACGTTTAATGTTAGAAAATTAAACGACCAAGTTGATGATTGAATTATAATTAAAAAAATTGTGATTTTCTTGTGAAGAAAAATTGTAGACTTTTTTTTTTTGTGAAATTTAGAAAATTTTTGTCACAAATGACGAATGTCTGCCCTTTGCAATTCTGATGTGCGATTTCGTTTCTTTTTCTCTTCGAATCTCCAATAAAATGCTTTTATCGCCAGTTTAAAAGTTTAATTAGAAGCGTCTGCATCGGGGAAGAAATGTGAAAATCAGAATATTGGCACGATCTATAGTTATTATCGGTGTTACAGTTCGTAATCTGTGCGCTCCGACGATTATCGTTTCAGACGGTTCGAAATTGTGATCTAACGAGTGTCTCTCGTATCGCAGGAGAAAAGCGTGGAAATTGAGTTAAAAGAAAGATCGACGTTCGTCGCCATAAATGGTCAACTCGTTCGTCTCTTAATGGACAGGAAGCCGCCATTAATTCGCAGGTGCTGCGGTTGCACGCACCGATAAATTCGCCGTATCAACGTCGTGTGTCTGCAACGTGCACGCGCGCAGCGGCGCGAGTATCATAAAGTGACATTTCGAACAGGATTTGACGTCGTTCAGCTGATCGCCAAGTCGATTAACCGTGATTTCGTGTTACACTTTCCCTTTCGTCCAGGCTACGCGTGACTTTATCTACGAGAAATGGACAAAAGTACTCGCACGTTCCACGAACAATTGTCATTTACAATTTTCACCAAAAAAAAAAAAAAAAAATTATGAAACAATCCAGTTGGTCTCATTTTGACAACCTTGGTTTGTTTTAGAAATAATTAAAACGTAAATATATATAAATATTTTTACATCATATAGCAAGCATGCTTTTCTTCTCGAGAATTCTAAAAATTCAAGTGCCTCTGAAGATTGATCGACGCAGTTTTTTTCGTCGCTGAATCTGCCATGATCTTGTAGAACGAAGTCTCCTATTTACAACTTTTACTGCTTTTTTTTCACCATTTTGTTGAACTTTGAACATTGCGGTGAAATGACAAAATTTTTGTGACGTTCAAGGTTCGACAAAATGGCAGCAAGTTTTAAGTAGTTGATGCAAAGGGAGGACTTCGATCTTCGAGATTATGGCAAATCTGGCCGTGAAAAAATTTTCCAGTGATTTTGGAGATGTTTATAATTTTATATAATTTTTATATTTTATAGTTTTCGACAACAATGGAAGATCGGTACAGTAGAAGCCGACTGGATTGTCGTACGATTCTGTATTGCAAAGTTTAAAATGTCAATAATTTTTCATCAAATCAAGAGAATCTTTCTCTTTCTTTTTTTCTACTTGTTATAAAATTGACGAAATTTAAAATAATTTAGCATGTAGAGTAAACGAGCGTGACACAGAAAATGTTAAATTTTTACGACTCGTCACGTATTATTTACATTCGCAGAAAATAAAGTAGATTTACGCAACCTCCGATGCTTCTTCTCTAGAATTCATTATTAACTAATGAAATATTCATACTGATGCTGAATGTTGGATTTGTTTTTACCAATGTTGCAACGAAATGTGTTCTCGTAAATGTTGCAGGGAACATGCTTCAAAAACAGTGTCGCAATTTCGACTCTGCGCGTAAGCAAAATGCAGGAACTTCCGTCCAAGTTCAATTGAAAAGATTGAATCGGTGCCGCTCGGCATAAAAGTTGCGAAAGTTGCTTGTCGAATGGAGTCAAATCGAATTCAGTATCAACAAGGCGAGCAGGTTTTCCAGGTACTGCGAGTATTTTCGCGCCGAACGAATCTAAATAAAACGTGACGAAGTAAGAGAAGCGCAAAGTGCACGATTTGCTGTTGTGCAATGAGGTGATGACATTCCTTCGGCGCCTTTTTTTTAATCGTTTATCGCAGCAAGATTCAACGCCTAATCTTACGTAAGCAATTACGAATCTTAGTATTTTCCGCTTGTATGACAAATTCAACACGCACTCGCCGATGTTTTATCTTTAGACGGAATGATTATCTTCCTGAGAAGGAAATACACGATGGATTTCGAAATTCGTTAATGAATATTCCAACGATTATTTATTAGACATTTTTCTGAATTTAAAATTTATAAATCATCGATATGTTATGTGTACGAAGTTCCAGTAATAGAAATCTTGACATCACGAGAGGAGACTAGATTTCTACAGGATGTCTCACGACTCGTGGTCAACCAACTGTGGGAAGAAGTGATTCTGCAAAATTTTTTCGTTTTAGTTTGAAGATTTTTTAAAATTATACTTGAATTTGGCTAATTTTATAGTGGACAGGCGCGAATAATACGCGCAGAAGTGAGTAAAAAATATGGAGTTTCATTTCCAAAGAAATGAGCTTTACGTTTCGTTGAAATTTTAGCTCGGGTGTGCTTGAGAAATTTTTAAACTCGATTTTCTCGAAAACGGAAAAGAATCTTACAGAAAAATTTCATTCTACGCTTTTTACTTATTTTCACACGTAGAATAACCTCCTGTCGATTGTTTTTTTTCTCCGTCACGTCTCGAATTAGCTAAATTCAAGTATACTCGATCAATTTTCTCTTAAATCGAGGGCTTCGACGGAAAAATTTTATTCCTTCGTTCCGACACATTTTTGCGCGACACTCTGTGTTCGCAAATATATATACAAAGCGCAATTTCATAGAACGCGCGCGAGATAAAGACAAGATCTGCTTTATCGACCTCTTGAAAGTACGCCGCGTTGATGGTACGTAATTAATTCAACGTTCACCGACACGAGCCGGTTCACCTTCGCTCGTAATTAAGAAATGCGCTGACTGCACAGTGTCTCACCCCTCCCCCCCCCACTCTTTCTCGCCACTGTCACTCTTCGCGGCAAATTTCTTCTCTAAATGCCCGAGAGCACTAAGTCACCGTGAACGTGGGAAGCTGAGATCATCGACATCAGGGCTCTCTCTTGAGAGAGAGAGAGAAAGAGAGAATCACGAGTGGAGCGAAAAACGAGACAGACTCTCTACAAGATAGACTCGCAACGAAGAATCGAAAAGGGAAAAGGAGAGGCTAATTGCTCGAGAAAGCAGCAAAAGATACGTACGTCTAATCATCGGGTTCATCAGCGGAGCGAATTACCTTGGCCTCTTCCCCTTGTTTCGAGCGCGAAATCTATTTCCCGGGCAACGGTTCTTGCGTTCTCCGTGCATACAACGTTCTCGAAACATACAAAACGATTGGATTTACCGTGATAATGATAATTGAAAGCTCGCGTGATATCTCCTCTCGTGAGCATCGACAAGAGCATCGACCAGCGAAGAAAAAGAAGAACAGGAAAAACTGCACGACTTGTACGATTCGTCTCACTGAAAGACCCAGGAGCAACTATTCCGACTAGGAAATGAACACGACCTTTTTTAAAAAAATTTTATCGATACGCAAACATTTGAATCGATGCGAAACAAATTACAGGCGCGATCGCTCGAGGTCTACGCCACGCCCCCTCGCGAATCACGTGACCCAAGTCAGCCAATCGCGAATTTTCGTTGCATCAGCGGCCCGATTTTCCGGATTACCATCGCTAAAATCACTTTCAGTGATAAAAAAGAAACAGAGCCACTAAAAAATTCGTTGCAATAGAAATCAATCGAGAAAATTAATTTTACGATTTACACGTTGTTTCAGGATAATTAAATCGTGGGAGATCGACTACGTTCGAACAAATAAATATAACTCGCGGGTCGGCACGACTGTGCAACAACTTCGTGCAAGGAGCACGAAGAACGGCGCTGTGCATACGCCCGTCTCTTTCAGGCAGCACAAAAATACCACGGCGTAATAAAACTCCGGCGACAGCATATTTAGAGTTCCGTTTCACTGAGAAGCGGCATAAGTCTGGCCGTGGAATGGGATCTTTGAACTCATTCTGAGCAGAAAGAACGTTCGTCGGTACAGCGAGAGAAACGCCCGCGCGCGTCGCGTTACAAAGCACGCGAAGACGTTGTGAGAAATGAAACGTAATTTTCTGATAATTTAGAATGACACTGCACAGTTTCTTTTTTTTTTTTTTTTTAATGTATGAGAGAAACTTACTGTTACTTGCGAACGCTGTTTTTTTTTAATTACAGTTGTCGTGAAACGTTCAATTCATTTTTCGACAAAGCCAATTTAAGAGGGTACAAGAGGGTGTAGGAACGAAGAATTCGATTCGACGAAACCCAGGTCGAGCTATTTTCAATTTCGATCAAATTTTCAACATCATCGCGTGATATCTCAATCTCACTTTTTACTTTACTGTGTTAAACTGTGCAAAGTTCGAACACCCCAAATTAAATTTCAAAACACCCTGTACACGTTTTCCCTTCACGCGAGATTTAAAAGTCCCATGCGTTTCCCTCTGCGTCCTACGGCTCTACAACGCTTCTCTTAAAATACTGCGCAATTGTTGATACGTGCTAGTTGATCGATACCAGCGATTACGCGAGCAGTTACACCGACTTTATTACACCAAAAACCATTTGCGCTTATAAACCTGGCAAACTTTCCCGCGTACGTTTCATACGTTTCGTGCTTCACGCTTCGGCGAAGCAATCACGATCGCCAACTAGCTATCAGTCAAGGAAATCAATAGCAACAACTGTTAAGCTGTCGCGCGTGACAACAGGAGAAATAAAAGAAGGAAAAAAAGTCACGAAAAGAACGAAACGTGCGTGTGTATCTACCTTTTCGTACGTCGGAGCGAAACACGAAAATTGAATGTGCTACGCGTGCTCCACTCACCTGAAACAGAAAAACAGAAGGCGCATTTAGCGAGGCTGTTATAACATTTAACGCTCGTAGGTCGTTGGCCTACGAGGGGCGGGTAATAACCTCGCATAATGAAGTAATTAAGGAAAGACAGAGAGCCAGCTTCTCGGTATGAAACCTCGCGAATTCTCGCGGCTATCCACGGCCTTATTTGTTTCAGCCCTTTTCCTTTCTTTCTTTCTTTTTTTTTTTTTGGAAACTCTTATTTTGTGGAACGTTGGCTCTCGTGTAATTTCTAAACAAAACGCGCTTAATTACGGCATTTGTGTTACGAAACTGTCGAATTTTAATAAATTTTGCATTTTTCATTCGTGACACGTTAATGAGGTTAAGTGTGCTGTCGGTCGTCGATGACCGACGAAGCAAATTTAGTACACACGTATTAAAGATTGAAAAACTTCAAGAGCACAGGAAAGAATAGTAGCTGAATATTGCTTTTATTGCTTATATTTGTTACATAAACAGTATAGTAACGCGCTAATAATTTAATGCGTTTAGGTTAGGTTTAGGTTTTTATTAAAACAATTTAGGCAAAGATGTGGTTTTCCTTTCTTTAATCCATCACAGAATGCTGTAGCTTTTTTAGTCGCGTTATTTCTTCCCAAAAGTGCCATATTTTCTTCCCAAAAGTGAAAATTTTGACAAAATTTTCCGAATGTACGTGTGATTTTGCGTTTCGTTTACCGCGGTAAACAAAGTATAAGTAGATAAGCACTTAACGTGTTATATTATTAAATACCTTATTCAGAAACGCGAAACTTTCAGGACACTGAATAAATAAATAAATTGGACAATAAAACGGAGAATTGAGACGATAGCCGTAGCTGCAAATATTCAACGACTCGAAATACCTGACCCATTTTAAATTATTCAGAGTAACTGCCTACTAGATAACGATGTTTATTATTCAAGTTGCACGATTAAAAATCTCTACTTTCACTTACGTCTTCGATCGAGGGACGCAAATTTACTTTCACCTTTCCATCGCGAGGACGAGTCGAAATCGGAGCAGCGAACGGGAAATTGAACGAGCGCCGTTCGAATTCGTGTTTGTATATACTGCACGGGTCGTTTCGATAAGACTGGCCGACCTTTTCGCCGTATATTTTCTATTCCCCGGCGCGATCTGCGTTGTGTACTTTCGCGGCGGGGACGGGGAGGGGGGGCACAGTTCAAGCCTAATCTCCCTTTACGATTAGTTACCTTCCATTTCAAAGTAGAAATCTTATGGAGCGTGAAATTTCACGGTTCAACGTGTTCGACAGTAGGGTCCGGAGAACCCAACCTGCGTTCTGCTTTTTTTTTTTTTTTCACCAACTTTTGAAACGACCCAACTACGCAGCAAAAAAAAAAATAAGGGCTACGGAGCATAATATATGGAAATTGAAGGTCTCTGTCTCCCTATATTACGTGCGTATCCAGATAACGATTATTTCGGAAATACAATTTGAACAAATGAAAATCTGTGTAAAATAAAAAAACTGCACGATTTGTACGATTCGTCTCACGGCCCAGAAGCAACTGTTCTGACTAGGAAATGAAGAAATTTTATTGATACGCAAACATTCGAATCGATACAAAACAAATTACAGGCGCGATCGCTCAGTACCAGACAACGCCACGCCCCCTCACGAGTCACGTGACCCAAATCAACCAATCTCTAATTTTCGTTGCATTAGCGTTGCACCTGAAGAGGCTGGGTCACCCCCGCTAAAATCACTTTCAGTGATAAAAAGTGTTTCCAATACACGTCTGCTTAATTCGACTATTGCAAAATTAGTTGCATTCTTTAATAAATGTTTCAGCACAATAACATGGAAAAAATGGAAGACTGTGTCCTCTCATATACAGATAATGATTATTTCAAAAATAAATTCACAAAAGGAGTTTCTGATACACGTCTGCTTAGTTCTATTGTTATAAAATTGGTCCCATCGCTTAATAAATGTTTCGATATGGAAATTGGGCGCCCTTGTTTATAAATCGTACGTAAAATTAAAATTATAATACGTGTATGCAGGCAACGATTATTTCAGAAATAAATATAAAATGAAAGAATATCCATATAAAATTCTACATCCGTAAAAAAGAAAGTTTCCGACACGCGTCTGCTCAATTCGATTGTTGTCTCAAATAATCGGTCAATATATCGATACTGTGTGACCATTCGAAAAGCGACATCATTATCCGACGTAGAAATTAGAATTCCCCAAAATTTCGCGTAATCGTCACTTATCGTTCGTATCATTTCTTCTCGATAGGTCTACGTCTCGTCTTTGGAAATAGAGTTCACACGGTGACACAGAGCTTCGGACGATCGAGCCCCGAGATAAATTAATAACTATGACTAACGCGCGAAGCCCCGAAATCCTGGCCCTTAATCACCCAGCTGATTCAGGGGACACCCACCCCCCCTCTTTCTCTCTCTCTCTCAGTGCCCATTTTCGGCTTCAATTATGTACGTACGTACGTATGTATGTATGTATGTATTTCGTGGAGAAGGGAGAGATTTCTCTGAGACTCGTTTCACACTCGCGTATGAGTCAACATCTTCGTTTATTTCCACCGTGCACACGTTCTATTCGAGGACCTCGCTGGAAAGGTGGTACAAGTGCATTTCTTTTCTTTTTTATTTTTTTCTTGAAACAAAAACAAAATATGTTATACGTACATAGAAAAAACGTACAGACAAATAATATTCGTACGTGGCAAATTTCCAAGCCTTTGAACACGAACAAACGAATTATCCCAGAGCGCACGAGTGGAAATATAGGCTAGAGGAGAGCCGATACTTCGGATACTTTCGCAGCGTTAACGAGGCGAAACAAGTTTCCTCAAAACTCGATGGTCACACGATCGAACGCGCCGTGTTTTATCTCCGTGTTTTTTTTTTTTTTTTTTTTAATTCGTTATCGATAGTGGACAGGAGACGCTCGTTTCCAGATAACCGTTCTGCAAGGTGTCCCGATAAAGCAATACCAGACACCGCGACTGCCTGGGAATTGCCGAGAAACTTTCGACAGTCGTTGTTCGAGGGACACGAACAGTCAAACTAGAGGATTGCTTTTATTGTTCGGCAGAAATTTCATTTCCGAGATAACGCAGTTCGAATGGGACACGAAGGAAACTCTGTGCATACACGCGTGCAGTACAGGCTGTAAAAAAAGTGGTAGCTTATCAGGAGGAGATAGATCGACAAATAGATACGCAAACTTCACATGGAATTTCCTCGAGATGGTTCGAGACATTCTTTCTGACGTTAGAGCAAAAACATTTCATTAAAATCCATCGAAATTCCATCTCTTGCCGCGTCGCGTTGTTCGTTGATTGTGAGCTACGGGGTCTCGGAATTAAGTGCTCCCCGATAAAGTACACACAGTACCCGTGGCAACGATTAACGATCGGTGACTCACTATCAGATAACCGTAATGCAACGGAGATTTTTCCAGCGTGTGCTGTATCACAAGGCTTCTTTGTCCCCGCGTGTTTCGAAACTCCTATCGAGGAGGCATACTCCGCGGATGATTAACACCTCAAATATGTTTAATTGCGTAAGATGCTTGTGACGGTGATTGTGTATTACGCGTGTCACAATCTACGTTAGCAAGTACGACAATCAATAGCGGGTCGATGGACTTGAAATCTGAATGTTATAGTTGACACGTTGATCGCCGAGTGCAAATCGAGTAGATTTTTACTGGCCGGTGAATCTGGGTTTACTCCCTTTGGACGTTTTTACGTTTTAAAGTGATTTTAGCGGGGATAACCCAGAAAATCAGGTGCAACGCCGATGCAACGAAAATTAGCGATTGGTTGATTTGGGTCACGTGATTCGCGAGGGGGCGTGGAGTAGACCTCGAGTAAGAGTGGCGTCGTCTGGTAGATCTACTGAGCGATCGCGCCTGTAATTTGTTTTGTATCTATTCAAATGTATCAATAAAATTTTATGGCAAAAAAGTCGTCTTCATTTCCTAGTCGGAATAGTTGCTCCTGGGCCTTTCGGTGAGACGAATCGTACTGAGGTACAAGTCGTGCAGTTTTTTTAGTTACGAATTTTTCAGAATAATCCAACAATTTATATCATATCATTGCTTGATAATTCAATTCAATTTAGCTTGAAAATAATTTACTAATAAAAAACTCATCTCTTCTTGCCTCAAAAATTAAAAATTAAGATCGTCACCCATACGACAATTAAACGCAAAGTAAATATTTGGAATCGAATAAGAAAGAAATCATCGATTCTTCCGAATCTTTATTTCCGGTGACGGTTGTCGATGATCTCTCCGCCGACAACGACGTTAATTATCTCTCGAATCTGGCCTCCATAGATCGACTCGATCCTCTCGTCGTTAATTGATCGACGCGATTAACACAGACAGCCTTCCGGGTGCACATCCCGAAGCGATTATAATTTTCTGGGCCACGGATCGATCCACTTTCCCGAGGCCAGTGGTTTTCAACGTTTGACGCGCGCGCGCGCGCGCGCGAGGGGAAAACGATAATCTACTAGCCAGCGAGTATATTTGCATTATTCATCGGACTCGTAACGTCCACGCGTGGCTTTTACCACGCTCTGACCGGATGTCCCAGTTCTGGTGCAGCCCGACTGCATACGGTCGATTCGAGCCATCCTCTACACCGCAAATATCATCGCGCGTCGTTCGCGGCGTTAAACGACAGATTCGAGGAAGAACGATATTCTAACTCCTGGCCTAACGAAAATTTCAATCTCGAGCCAAAATTGATTTCTCTTTGTCTCTTGCAATCGATAGTTTAAGTTGAACGTCTATCCATTCGATCTCGTTCATTTTAAAGCAAGAACTCTTTTATTATGACAATCTTGTAAAGCTCGAAGCTTGTGAATTGACAGAATTCAAAATTTTTTTCTCGTAATCAAGTGTATCGTAATCTTGGAGTCCGAAGTCTTGAAAGTCTGCTGTACAATTTTTTTTCTCCATCGTTTTGTTGAATTCTGAATAATAGGATTAGACCAAATGTTGAGATTCCTTGGATTTTTGTCGTTCAACATGATGAGAAAAATCGTGGGGAATTTTAAAAGGGAAATTCGTCGAAAAGTCTAATCTTCAAGGTCACGGTCGATTTAACCTCTAACGATTGAATTTTGCAATTTTCTACACATAATCTTCGTAAAGAAGAAGAAGAAGAAGAAGAAGAAACGAATCACAACTATCAAAGATAGTTTCACGCTTTAAAACGATTATTACGAGATCTTTTGTTACAAGGTTATTACCAGCTTAAATTTTTTATCGTCACCGGAACAGTTACACCCTTCATTGTAAATGGAACTTCAATTACTAAACTGAAAACTCCGCCTGGAGGTTAAAGAAGCGGTAGGAGGCAGACCGAGCCTCAAGAACAAACAGGCGTCAGGTCCAAGAGGCTGAAGAGCTCAAGTGTTAAACGGCTAATCTACTTGCAAATCGTTCCGTAATTGTGCAATGCAAAACGGGCAAAAATCGCCGAGCTGTGCCTCGCTGCGTACTCGAGCTGAAATTAAATTGGCGCTTTTTCTCGTCGCGCGCACTCCTCGATCGACGAGAAGAAATCTACCAACACCGCCTCGAGTCGCACTTTGTACAAATAGACGCACGTACGTGTATCCACGTTCCATTAAAACGCAAAGATATCTCGACTCGTGATTCAGTTTCCGCTCTGATTCCTCCGGTTCTCTGACGACTGTCTATAAAGGTGATTCTAATAATCCGAACCAGGCTGCAGTTCCTCCTCCGCAATATAATCCCAACGGCTGTTTTCTTAATGTGAAACGCGCAATGAAATATTTCGCCAAGCTTGCGTCTTCTCTCTAACTGTACCTCACTCTTCTTTTTTCGGGATTAGTTTGATTGGAGCAAATAATGATGGCCGACGGGGGTGGCGCATTTCTGGTGGCGCGTAGAACAAGTTATTTAGAGTAAGAGTAAATATTAGAGCAAGATGTTATTATTATTATTTATTAGAGCAATAAATTTTGTTCTTTTTCTAATGTTCTTCTTGCATTTTTACTATTTATATAATTATAATATATTATTATTATTTATAAATGTTATATATTATTATATCTGTAATATATTATAATACATTTTCATTATAATTATAATATATTATTAATAATATTATACTAGTAATACAATATATTACATTTTTATTATTTATAAATATATCACAATACGTTATATATTTGTAACATTTCGTTTTCGTTGTTAGAATAATTTAGTGGCACGCAGGATGCAAAAGTTAGAGGAACATTTAGAACAGCGTAGTTTGAAACTACGGATACAATTGTTGTTTGACGTTGATTTGAAGTGACCTGAAATGTTTAATAGGAATAGAGGCTATAAAAATGTAGAATCGCTACTCGTTCCGATAGATCCGTCATTTTCTTCAGACGAAAGTAATAATTCGACGATGCAAATGAAAAATTCCACAGCCGACGATATGAAATAAATTACTAAACGAGAAAGGAAGACATTCGTAAATGACAATGGGCATTGTATCGGCGAGAATCAGCTTATTATCCCATAGTGGCTCGCAACTGTACACATCGGGGGTGACGAGCGGAATATTATTCACGCAGCAGCGTGTTTCTTTCATTCGTTCATCGATTAATTCGTTCAGCCGAGGCAATTCTTAACAATTCTCAACGATAAGGAATATCACTCTCTTCGAGACACGTCGATGAAAAGGAGGGAAGAGCAACTGAATCCTGGGAAAACGCCTCCGTCTGCACGCACTCGATTCTTCCCCAAATCGAAGACCTAGCACGTAGACGGAAATATCCCTGCCCGATAGAGCTAATCTCTATCGTACCTAGGAACACGAAAATCGCATTTAACCTGCCGATCGTTCCCTCGAGCGCCTCGCTCCGGAAAATCCAAGATCCGTATCAGTTGGCGACCCGGCGAGTAGCCAAGTCTACGCGATCCTTCCGGCGTCGGGACAACGGGAGATCGGTTTCCGGTTTGTCCGAAGAAAAACGAACGGACAGGCTCGTTAATCCCCTCGAGGTGGATGACGAGGCAACAGAGTTCACGAGACTCGTAGTAAACGTGACTCATCCTCCGTTCCCTGAAGAAGAAGCAAAAGAAGAAGAAGAAGAAGAAGAAGAAGAAGAAGAAAACCGCGACGACGAATTGGAGAGAGGATAGCTACGACGCAGAAGGAGAACTTGGAGAATAGGTGGGAGGCAAAGTGTGTGCAACTGTTGGATGACCAATCATTCTTATCGATATTTGCTTAGTTAGTGCTAACATTGAGCCAGTAATAGTTTAAAATGGCCCCAACAGCCCTTATTAATAAAGGTCAACATTCACTGATTCAGTAGAAGAGACAGCGGTCACTCTACAGGGTGTTTCGAACTTGAACGGCCAAACTGCGAGAACTTGATATAGAAAATATGTTATATATAGTTTGTCAGGAAACGTCTTGTTATAGAGTTACGAAGAATAGCTATGCACCTTTTTTTTAACTACTTCATTTTTGCTTATGTGGTATTTTAATTTTTACCTGTAATTACCTTTTATCATATTTTATCATTATAATGACACGAAATTGCACAGCACATAAGAATAGACATGTATAATTGTGTATATATAATAAACTGTGTTGCTACTTGTATATAATATTTGTTCATAATTGTACAAGGTTTAGGTTAGGTTTGATGTCGAATTTTACATAATGTTTTCTTCTTTCTTTACGTATGGATCAAACTCTCGCAACTTGGCCCTATATAGCAATCTTTCGCAAACATCATCCGCGAGTAGTGATAGAATAAGAAAATGTAAGAAATTTACAAGAGATTATTTATTAGAAATTAGAAATTACTAAGCGCTGCTTTACGCAACTGCGGCGAGTAAACGTGCAAAACTCGTCGAACGTGCTCGCGAGAACGTCACGTCGAAAGAAGTCAATCGAGTGGAGATGTCAAAACTTTTGCGTGTGACGGGTGGTGACTTGTTGCGCAACGAGTTCGGCGCAGTCGATTGTTCAAGTAAACCGCGAGAGATTGTCTCGCGATGAGAACGCTGCTGTCACGTGCCTTATCTCCGCGTAGTTTTGTCTCGGTTTGACGGTTGAGTAATATGTCGATAATTTTACAATCGTTTTACAATACTCGACGTGTCATACGTAGATTTGCTTCGTTATACGCGTTTAACCTTTGTAAACGCGCAATTTGTCTCGGTTCCAAATCAGTTTCGAATTTTTACGGTTATCCTTGGCAGTGGCTAGGGTTTTATTAAAGTTCCAGGGAGCTCACAAAATGTGACTCTCCAAACGTACAAAGGACGAATTTCATTCACTTCACAATTTTAACTTTCACAATTTATAAAATATGATTTTTCAAATGTACAAATGAACACAGTACGAAACACGAACGTGCTCACAGATAAAATGAAACACTGCTTGTTTATAAGTAAAATTAGAATTAAAAGAAATTAAAAACTATAGAAAAGAAAAAATCAAAAATTGATACAAACTAAAACGAAAGATGAGAACGTTCCGTCGTTCAAAAGTTTGGCTCTGCCTAAATCTCGCACTCAGATTTTGCCTTCCAACCTCAAAGTGACGTGACGCCGATGGCAAAAAAAAAAAAGGGGAGCGAGGAGGAGCTGATAGGGATATGGCGCGGAAATGGTGTTTGCGCGCGCGTAAACAAGGCACGAGCGACAAAGGCAACGGTGGGAAGGAAAAAAGGGCAACTTCAATGCCGGCCGCAGGATCTCTCTCTCTCTCTCTCGAGGGGTGTCACAGGATAGCCCAATATGTACCATAAACTAGCTTTTAAAGGGACCACCAGGCGCGGCCGGGGTGGTAACCCTCGTACACGGCACAAAGGACACGTTTTTGCGGATTAAGGGGCCGCTTTGTGCCATTCAACGTTGCCAAAGCAGATTTCAATATCTGACTGCTGATACACGGCTGGCCGTGCTTCGCGAGGGATCTACGTTACCGACCGTATTCCCTGTTTGACAACAATAAAGGACGATTCTTATCACGTCTCGTAATGAGGGGAAAGAAAAGGAAAAAAGAAAGAAAGAGAGAGAGAGAGATTATGACCAACGAATGGTTGGCTCTCGGAGTTAAGCTGCCATTACATAAACGAATCTCTCTAATTTGTCGAATTTAGACTCGCACAATCAGCTGAGTTGGGTCCCGAATCACCCCTTTTTACAGCCGGTTCTTCCGCAATGTTAAAAGGCAGAGCAACTTTCCACTCGAGCGCGACGTCCAAACGACATCGTGGAAGCGGAAAGTTGCTCCGACTAAATTAGGAGCGATTAGCGATCGAATTGGGAGAATGGTAAATTATTGCGGTTTAATGAAACGACGAGCGTTGAAAGATACGTTTCCTCGGACCACGTAATTTACGAGTACCGTTTGGATTCGATTTAGATCAATTTGGACGAAAATCGTTAAATAATTGCTCGACGAAAACGACAGGCACGGTCGACTCTCGACGAGCTGAGGAATCTCTCTCTGTCTCTCTCTCTCTCTCTCTCTCTCTCAAGCGGTGGTATCTCGAGACGAGTTGTAAAAAAAGAAAAGCTTGTTTACCACGATATAAACGTAACCTTAGAAAAGGAGAGTGTCGCGAGCGGCGTTACAAACGAAAGCCCGTTACGTCGTCAAAGAGCAACGAACTCGCTCGACTAATTATTCGCGTCGATCATCGACGCCCGGTCTGGCGTACAACGCGATAACGTAATAATGCAATTAATTACACGATTATTGTTATTACTGATCGACACGTCGCACTTTCTTACGTTATGCCGAGGAAAGTGAAGAGCTTTTGTCTCTGACTCATTCCGACCGAATCTGAGCATGCACGTGATTAAACATTCCCCGGAACTGTTTGACGTTCAAAGAGTCAAAGTTGTATATATACATACATCTCTGTATGCGTGAAATTTACTAAATCTACGGTACGAAAGAGGAAAACTTTCCGCTGTTTGGTAATAATATAAGAGTGACGATTTCTAAACAGAGCACTCGTCTCTCCCATTTATGCTAGAAAAATATTTACGTTATATGTAACAAGATTTAAAGAATATGTCGCGGCGAATATCAGCAACTTACGAAAATGATAAGTTTGGGAGCAGAAAAGATTGACATTAACGATGAGAATGAAATCGAACTTGCAAGTAACCTGTTTTTTTTAGGTTATAGGTTATTTGCAAGTCGAACTTGCAACATTTTCTGAAATGTCATCATCATCATTATTATTAATTTTCTTTTGTCAAATTAATATGTATTTCTATAACTTTCCAATATTTTGTTCTCTTTTCTACTTTATTTATGCGATTTTCATTCGTGTAAAACGAATCCACGTGGAATGGAAAGGTGCAATTTCTTTTTAACACTAAAATTACCGACCACCAAAGTATAATACTTTGCGACAAAGAAATTAAAGTGCAAGATATAAGAAAAATGAATAATGATAAAAAACACCAGCTTCCATTAATTTTAAAATCGCTCGAGCATCAGTCTAAAAACATACTGTTGCAAATGTATAAAATTTCCATAGAAAATTATCATAAATTGGTCATTTTGACCAATTTGGTGGTTCTAGATAGCGTTGAAGATCAAAATATTTTTTAACATCTTCACTGGCGAGAGATCCATCTCGAACTGAAATTTAGGTTGTTACAGATCGTCGAACGTTGGTTCCTCGCGATTAGCCGGATATCCAGATTCTCGCGGAGAGTCCAGGCTCGATTCCGCGATTAACCTCGCGGCAAATTGCCGACTCAATTGGTCCCGTCCTCGGCTCGACGGACAGGCATAATGATTCCTGACTGCGGGAGACCTGACTGGTGTGGCGTCACTTTTCCGATCGTTCTGCTCTCGGCCGTTTCACGTCCGATGTCACTTCCGGCAGCTCGGCTCGATAAAATCAAGGAAGTCTCGCGGTCGTACGTAGGCGTAATCGAGCCGGACCTCCCGTTTCATCGATCAGCCGTGGAAATCGGCTCGCGTTGAAGACACGTGTTCCTCGTAAACGTTGGCGCATGTTTTGGTTCTCGCTTCGTTCGATCGAGAAAGAAACGTGTAATAACGAATTACGAACGCTAGAACGATTCAGTTAACCTCGATTAATAGTTTTAGCAAATGTTTTTAGAGATATCCACGAGTAACGTCGCTTTTTTTCGCCATCTGGTGGCAATAATTTAACCTACAACATAACCTATATTAACAGCTAAATATAATAAGTGACATTTAGAGTGCTTATTATGTTAAATTGTGTTGTGGATTACAACCCTTAAATAAAATAAAATTTTGTATAAAAAAACGGTACATGTATGCAATTGATTTGTAAGTGTGAGTATGAGAAACGCGGGACTGCAAGTTAAAGGTATTGAAACATCGTGCCGTCATCGAAGTCTCCGTCGAATTGTCATTCACCTGATCTGAGTAATCGCAACACAGAAATATTCGAAAACTCATTTTCGCTCAACCGTGGTAATTCATAGAGACGCGTAAATTCGGGACCGCGGTCGGGTCGTTTGTGTATTTAGGACCTGGACCCTCCGAGGGTCAAAGTCGATTTGCCTTCGAGCGCGAAGAAAGCCCATCCAGGTCACGTTCAAACACGGCCATGACCGTACAAAACGCGTTCAAGCCACATGTTTTGACGACAGAAATTCTTCAAAAAATCAGAAGATTTGGAATATTTAATCCAAGAGTCGATCTTAAAAATCCACGTGAACGAACGAAGCGATAAATACAAAATTTTTCACCTGCGGAAATCTGATCTAATCTATTTTAACGATGCGGTTTAATTACGGTTAGTTGCGTAGTTGTTACGTTAGAGATGGATCGTTCCGTCTACGACGTTTATTTAACGTAACACGATTCGCAATAGCTTGTAATACTATTATTGCACGTTCAATTATCTTTAAACGCTTAATTAATGCTGCTTAATTAAAGTTTAATCGCGCCGAAACACGAGATAGTGGCTCTCCTCCTCGTTCCCTCCCCA
The DNA here is from genome assembly GCA_032399605.1 of Melipona beecheii. Lineage (NCBI taxonomy): Eukaryota > Metazoa > Arthropoda > Insecta > Hymenoptera > Apidae > Melipona > Melipona beecheii. The sequence goes on along the minus strand of JAUCMO010000243.1, from coordinate 2,223,445 downwards.
CTTTGACGCAAACGCGTCCTTTTACACAAAACACTTGTCCTTTTACAAAAGACACTTCACGCGCTGTGCGTGCTCCTTCGCCACAATGGGGGAGAAGATAAATTCAGCGTTCGTGACATTCCAACGCCTTTTCTCGCAAAGCCACGCCTTCTTTTTTCGAACGAATTCAAGGATTTCTTTCACGCTCTCTCAATTCTTCGTCCGATCGATCACTTTCAAACGTAAAACACGGTGCGATGCATTCTCGAGAAAAAGAAAATACATCTAACTCTTCCCATAAATCCTTCAACTCGACGCCTTTCATTTTCGTTCTCCCCGAATTTCATTATTTATCCAGCAATTAAACACGCCTTTGTTTTCTCGCTTTCACGCGATCTGCCTCCTCTCCATTCGTGAAACTATAGCGAAAAGTCCAGGTAGAATTTCCCCGCTGACCCAGTGGAAGACTGGCTCGCGCGTTCAACGCGCTGGGATGATCGATAAGATTGCCCGTTGCAACGAAGAAACGGCGTTTTACAGCGAAAAGGTGAAAGCCAGCGCGAGAAAAAAAAAAGAAAAGAAAGAAAGAAACGCACGATGAAAAAGAGGAAAATAAGGGAACCGTTCCATTCAGAGCTGTTTTAAATACCGTGCACTGTCTGCCGAGCGTCGTTGCCGCGCGTTCTCACGCACAATGTGCCACGAGGCAAAAGGAAAGAAATCCGTTCACTTTGTAATTGCAGTTGCAAGCGGCTGTTGGCGTGCAGCTCCGCGCTGTTTGCAGAACAAACAATTTCGTACGCGAGAAAACGCACGATCCCCCTCGACGAAATTCTTCGCAACGCGCGCTCGGAAATGAATGTCAAATCGAACGAACTACTGGAGCTACTTTGCGCTCGTTGTCGTTTTTCGTTTGAACTCTACGAGTACAGTTGTATCGAACGATTGTGCTTTGTTTGTAAAAATTATTAAAGCGTATCAGATGATTATGTGATTTTGTCGCTTGTAGAAAGAAAACGCTTGTAATTTATTATCACGTCGCAGCGAAAATAAATATTTACGGACGCTATCGCGCGGTTGGATCGATCCATATATGCGTTATCGTCAATAACAAATAGCCGCAGTTTGCCCACCGTAGAACGTATCTTCGTTTCTCCCTTATTTGTCGAAACGGTGTCTGTCGAAAACGCAATTTTTCATCGATTCGTTCGAAAGCGCGACGTCGGAGAAAATATCGGCGAGCAAAATTTCACTTCGACGATATTTTCGAAATATTTTGATTTTAAGAAAACCAAGAGACACGCTGTATACAGGCAGGCTGCAGAGGGAACGAAGGAAATGGAAGCAAATAGAAAGGCAAACCCAAGGCAGCAATTTCCAGCGGGTTAAAGAGCAAGAAATCGCAACAGCTACTCGCGAATCTAAGCGTAGTGAGGCGTATGCAACGCGTAACAACCAGGAAGCCGACGAGGCGGACGGAACGTTATTTCCTTTCTGTCCAGTTTTCGATCTGAATCTAATAATCGGCAGGGAGGGAGAGCGAACTCCCCAGTGAAAAAAAAAGAAAAAAGAAAAGAAAAAACTGAGATCGTGAGAAAGCGAGGCTCAGCCTCCTCCTCCTCTGGTTCTCTCTCTCTCTCTCTCTGTTTCGAGGCGCGCCGTGAAATCCGCTGGGAATGAATTTCCGGCGTATTCTCACGTTCGACCGTTCGCGGAAGGACACGATTTCCTGTTCGCGGATCCGATTCATTCAGTCCGTAGGACCGCGAGGGCTGAGATACCCTGCGTTCGGGATTGCATTGGAAAACAAACGTCGTCAACGCATTCGCGACCGATAACGCGTATATACATTCAGTTTTGCGTCGTCTCGAATTGTTTGACTGAACAGCCGGTAACGTAGTTCTACGTCGTTTTTAATTTGTCAACTGAATGCCGGTAATGTAGTCCTACGTCATTTTAAAATTGGCGTCCTTGCTGGCTGTGAAGCTTACTGTATTAGGGATACCCGTCGTTTTTTAATACTGTACCAAATTTTATTTTATTTGAGCGTTAATCTATAATTTAACAATAAGCACACCGAATGTCGATACATTTAACTAGAATATAGGTTATGTTACAATGAGTAAATTATTACAACTAGATGGCAAAATGTTTATTAAATTTGAAGAAAACGACATTACTAATATATTACACCAGATGGCTGAATACAATTTTCATTTATCTAATAATTCATATATATAAATAAGCGATATTATTGCTGTTACGTATTTTTTTCTTTACACACTGATCGTTTAAAAGAAACCCTTACTACGAAAGCAGGAGATGATTTCGTGAATAACGTTTTGCGATTGTGAATTGGAGTCGTCCGAATCCGATAATAATAGCGATGACACAGAACAGCGATGCTCCGGTCAATTCAGCGAATAATCGGAATAATAAGAAGAGTCTGATAATTCTGTAATAGAGATAAAACTCTTACGTGGTGTAGATAGAGATATTTTTTATATTCACACGCGTACAAATAGCAAATTCTTAACGATACTCAGCAACAAGTTTCTGGAAATTATTATCAGCCAAACTCGGCCGGCCGTGAATGTGTCGACTGGAAATACCGAACCGTTCTAAATCGTCCAGCATCGTTTTCTCGACGACGGGTAAAAGCGGAAGTCGAGAGAGTGCAAGTTGCGAAACGCGAACGTGATTTACGAGACGCGTTGGAAAATTGTATCGAAAGTTACGACACGGTGCGAACGAATATGGTGGCCCGTTTGGCGCTCTTAACGAGGAGACAAATGAAACGTTGTAAACTGGAATCTGACTAAAGCGTTGCATGGAAAGTTTTCACTAAAAAAAAAAAAAAAAAAGGGGGGTTTCACTCGCCACGCTGTAGTAACTATCGAAATCGCTGCACCGTGTCGTTACTTTCGAGTGTCGAACCGATTGCAAAACACGGGACGAAACCAGAGACCATTCGTGATATCGACGCGCGAATGAGATCGTTCGCGAAAATCGTACAAAACTACCAAAGTCGTAAAAATGGCCAATTTATAATTTTTGTTGGATATTTTTACATTTACGTGTTCTCGACGATTCAAATAACTTTTCTAAAGTTTTTCTACTTTAAGAAAACAAATTTTACACGTGTACATACTAGACACAAAAAAGTTTTCTCAATCAAAGCTACTGCGCCGTCGTCGTTACTTTCGCGTGCGCGTCAAATTGCAGAACACGGGGCTCGGAACGGCAGACGATTCGAACGAATAAAAATTCGCTCGTCATTCGCGAGGATCGTGCGAAATAATTCACGGACGCTCGCTGCAAGTTGGACCGCGTTAAGCACGATCGGCGTTACAATTAAGTAACGAGCGCAGTCGTTTCGAAATCATTTCATAACGAGACCTAGATTACGACCGGCTCGCGCTCGCCCTGAAATTCGTTTCGCTCGCTCGCTCGCTCTCTCGGCCGGGCGTGTGCACGTTTCATCCGGCGAGCACTGAGCGGTTCGCGATTAGAGCGCAGTTACTGACAAAGCAGCAACGGGGATTCTGATGTCATTTCGCGCTATTGCCGCGGCAGTGTCGCGCCGAGTCCGCCATTAACTGTGCTCGCTGCCCGAGTGCCATCCCATTCAGGCAAATTGCATTTAGCAGCTTTTCATTCAGCCGTAGACGCGCACCCTCGTACACGTCTTTGTTATCGCTCTCCACCTGCTTGACCCCGATATTGCGACACTTTCCGCTTTCAATTACTTCGTTCGCGTTTTGCGACCCGAGAAATGGATCCGCAATTGGACGTGCAACTGGACGGACGTCAATGGGTTGAAAAGGACAATTTTGAGAAGCCTTTGAAGAAGACGTTTAGATCTCGAGCGACATTCTCGAGTGTTGTTTGTACAAACGATATTGGATCTGTGGACATTTTGATCGTTTCGTATATATTGTAAATTTGACGTTCTCTATATTTTAATATTTAACTTATCAACACGTTTCCTATTCTCTCACGCACTCTTCACGCACGGTTCGTCGAATCATTCGAGCTCTGCGGAATACAAAATTGTCTCTCGACTCTAATTCGGAGAGAAACAAAGTACAAAGAACTTCGTAAAACACGTACTTTGGGAAAACCCGAAACCTTTTCCTCCGCAAAAGAGCCCGAGAGGGCTTTCGTCGTCTCTGGAAAACCACCGATCCCCGACAGCTAACGAACGAAAAAGTTACGCGGCGAACAACGTCGAAGTCCCTGAAATATTCATACGGCACGGACGGTATACTTATATCCTCTTTTAAAACAGCCTTTCGTGCCGAGTCGTCGCACCGTATCGCGAGCGCAGCGACATGACGTGGATCTATTGTGCTTTGTGATCCATCCTCGATACCTTTACGCGAAAATTCGATCAATTCGGTCGAAAATGAGGAAGAAAAATGAGAGCAGTTCGGTGATGAAGCTGCGAACCGTGATGTCATCGCGATTTTCCACAGTGAAAGGGGAGGCGAGACACGAAACGAGAGAGGGAGGCATCGAGGTCGATCCATTAAACGCTCGTTTGCAGGGATCAGTTCCGGGTGCCGGAGGGGATTCCGTGTTTCACGGAAAACGCGAAAACGAACTGTGGAAAAATCGGGCTTTCGCGCGACCGGTCCGCAGAGGGAAGAACGCAAGGGGAGAAAAATCGACGAGAACGACTCCGCTACGATCGGCCGGATGACTTATCCGGCGCGATATGGCCCCGAAAGAGCTGTATCGAGCGATATCGAGCGGCGACCTTATGTCGCTTTTTAGAGGAAATCGGCCACGCGTATCTCGCCTGCGCCCGTGCGCGATCGAGTTCTCGCGTTCTGCGGGAACTGCGCCGGAATCGTGCGACGCAAAGAAACTCGTTGGGAAGGGAATGGAAACGCGTACGCTACGAGCGCGAACGGAAATATTCGTCGAACGCGATTTTTCTTGTGAAAATAAACTGCACGCGAGAGCGGAGTTTCTACAAGTTCCTGGAATTTGAAAAAATTATCAAATCAGTTGTCGGGACGAGGCAGACACACCGACTGCATCGCGAACTGTAAATAATAATTTATCTCGATATCCAGGAAATTGCCGAGTCTCTTTCAGCACAATACTGAGATACTTCGAAATTTACTTTGAAAATAATCGAGATCGCGAAATTACTCTGCATCTATTATTGAAAGGACAAAGAGGTAAAGGGTTCGAGCTGGGAACAAAAAGTCGCGGCGAGGGAATCCAACGAGAGGAAGTACAATCGTGCTGTGGCCTTCTTCCTTCGACCAACCTTCTACCGACCGACCAAATAACTCTCTGGCTCTTTCGACCCGGCTCGAAAGGCAGGTGGCTGAAACAGGCTACCGCGTAAGTAGGTCTCCTGCATTTTTAACGCGATCCTCGTGAAATTGCTTTACCGATGCGAAACTGATTCAATTAGCCACGATTGCAATTACATAGAATAGAAGAGAGCCTAGAAAGAAGAAATATGGTCCTTCCACGGAATTATCAAAGTTGCTTCGATCGTGATTCGTCAACGTAAGCAGAGTGTTCTTTGAAAGCTGAAGTTACCAATTCGAAGCTTTTATATTTCATTCGATTGGTAACACATTGCATCGAGTCTATCGTAATTCTTCTAAATTAAAGTTCCTAACTTGTGAATCGTCTCTTTTTTGGTCTGTTCATTTTCCAGCTGTTTTTCGAAACGAAAATTCACGCGACAGAGAAGGCAACTGCGCGTCTCGCTAGAGACGAGACGATTTTCTTTGAGGGGACAGGCGACACGGCTCGCGATCGCTCGTCCTTAATTAAGGCAGACCTCTCGGCGAGTGAATGCGAAATAAAGAAAAAAAAAGCTCGCGTTCGCTCGCCGTGCAATTTCTCGCCAACTAACGGGACCCGTTGAATTCGTCGCTGGGTATCGCGCGAATTTCGATCGCTTCCTCAACTTGATTTGCGAGAGCGCTCAACCGCGATTTTGGTCGCGACTCTGTATTTACATTTAGACAAGATGCGACTTTTCAGTAACTCTGGAATCGGGCGCAAATATATCTTCACACTCTTGACATTTGAACACGTAAATTATAATAATGCGTGAATACTGGATGAAAAATTTTCATTTTCAAACGAGTTGAATTTTTCAAGATCGAGAGCAACTTTCTCGTCGAAAGAGACTAGCAATCGACACTCAAACTTGTCGCGTATTTAATTTTCTTTTAGCAACGTTCGCCTTAAGAAGAAGCTTACTTGTACGCCTCGAGGTTCGTTCGCGTCCGGAAGCAAATAATTAACGCTCGTTACACGCTCGGCCAGTGAATTCGAAGCAATGTCTAACGATATCCCTCGGTTAATTTCACTCAGAATTAGACCTTCCGTGCGACTTTTCCTGACACTTGTCTGCGAAGTGGAAGCTACTTCCAAACTCAAACTATAAGCAAGTGTCATAAAATTTTATCGATAGAAAACGAATTACAGGCGCTCAGTACCAGACAACGCCATTCCCACTCGAGGTCCAACCACGTGACCCAAATCAACCAATCGCTAATTTTCGTTGCATCAGCGTTGCACCTGAAGAGCTAAAATCACTTTCAGTGATAAAAATTCCACGGTACAATCGAAACGAAAAAATACACGTTCGCCTCGAACGTGTTAATCGCGACAGAAATAAAGATTCCACAACAGTCGAGGAAAAATTCCGTTTTCCAGACAAGCTTTCCATATCCGTGATTGTAAGGTGCACACGGCCTCTCTCACTCACCTGAGTGTATCCCAGTGTCCGCGTCGGCGTCCTCGAACACGGACGATTCGGTGCCCTCGTCGTTATCGGCGACAGAATCGTCCGGCGTCTCGGTGTCCTCCTTCGACGACTTGTCGGTCCTGGCGGGCGTCGCGACGCCGCCGCTCGGACTGTCCACCGACGCGTGCCTGCCGGACACGTGCTTCACCAGCGTGCTCGTGCTCCTCGCCAACTTGGTGCTGTGAGTTCTACGTATCAACAAGTTCGTGAACGTGGTGCTCTGCTTGCTCCTCGTCTCCGTGGCAGCGATCTTCGCCGCGCCGTTCGAAGACTTCGCGCTCGAGGATCGCTTGTCCGCGTCCGGCTTCCTTCTCGAGCAGGCGTCCTCGTCCTCCACCTCGAAATACGCGATCGTGTTGTTCAGACGGCTGTCCTTTCGACTCGCGTCCTTTCGGCCGGTGAACCGGCTGTGAAACTTCTCGATGGTCTTGAACGACCTGGTCCTCTCGACCTTCTTCCTCTGATCGCCGCCTCCATTCGACACCCGTTCCACCTTCGAGGGCTCGAAGATCTTCGTCAACGACTGCACTTTGCCCCTCGACTCCGGGAACGCCGGCTCCTCCGCGTGCCTCGGCTTCGACAGCGACTCGTTGTTGCTCAACGTGCGGGTCAATATCACCGAATTCGGCGTCGCTTTCGTCGTTGTCACGGGGAACGTGTTGCTGACGAACTTCGGCTCGATCGGCTCGGCGCTCGTTTTCGGGATCTTGGACGGTTGGCCGCGGGCGTCGGTGTCCAAAGACACGTAGAAGGTCGACCTACGTTTCGGCGACCCGTTCTCGGTGTTCTCGGCGTTCAACATGTTCTCCTCGAGGATGCGGCCCGCTCACATGTCACGATTCACCGTTGTTGGTCTCCACGATCGTTCAACGAAATCCTGCGCCCATCACGCGTCCTCGGCGACGACTCGCGAGACGACGACGGCAGGTTGCGCAATTATGAACGCGACTTTAGGTCGTGTGGGATCGTTAAAGATGTCACGCGTTCACCGTCGCGGTAAGTTTACCGGAATGCACCATAGGTGGTTTCTCGCCGCCATCGCATCGGTCCAACCGAGCCGGCCGAGTTCACTGAAATTCACCTTATGCCTCGTTCTTCACGCGTTAGAGAGAGAGAGAGAGAGAGAGAGAGAGAAAGAGAGATTTCGAAGGAACCGAGCGAACGAACACACACACACGATCGTCGGCTCACGAATTTCCTGCTCCCGAACAATCTCCCTAAATATAGATGGCGGCTAGTATCGGCGCTGCTCGCAGGAGGAGCACGTGTATCGAGAAAAACAAATACGATCGACCTCCGTTGCGTACAGATAATGCCAAGCGTTGAACCGTGGACACTATTTTTATTTATCAGCCAATGTTTTCACTCTCTCGGTCGGTCAACTAGCGAAACTCTCAAGATCGTTGCACAAATGCTCGAATCCACAGACGTTCACCGATTGTGAAAAGTGCTTGCTCTTTGTCACCTTTCGATCGCACGGAGACGGTTCCAAGAATGTAGGGAATACCATCGGCGTTAACCTCTTGCGCTGGAATGACGTGAATATTTGGCCGAAAATTGCTATATTTCCTCAGTTTCAAGTATATCCCAGATATAACCCAGGCGAAACAAATAATAAATTTATTACTTCTTGGTAATTTCTATCCGATGAATTCAAAAAGGAGACGAATTATTGTACACGATTTGGTCACTCGTTACGGTCCGCGAATCAGTTACTAGCGCAAGAGGTTAACACAGCGGCGCGTGCGTACGTTTGCTTGCGCGTTTCGAAAACGAATCGCGCGATAAGGGAACTCCTCTGCACGAGCGAGAGCCACGTTTGTCCGGCGTCGTGTTCACGGCCTCGATAGAAAGGCGATCGACTCGAAGCGGGCACCAGGTATACGCCGAAGAAAAGTAAAAGGATCTGAGTCACGGCGAGATCGAGTCGGTTCGCTGGCCGTCATCGGTCGTTCGAGGAATGCGCGCCAACTTTCGCGGTCCAACAGAGCCCGGCACTTCACCTGTTTTTTCCGTCCCAAGGGCAGACACACGTGGAACACGACACACGAAATCGCAACAGCACGCTCGGCCGAGAGTGAACGAGTAAACAGAACGGAGCAACGCGCGATCGTCCCGCACGGCAGACGGGTTCACGACTATCTGCTGTTCGTACTTGTGTGTGCCGAACGTCACCTGCGCGCCTCTCGCGGCCGTTCCGAGCAAACAGCTCGAGACCGACTGGTCGTCGCGTCGCTCCGCCACTCGCCACAGCCCGCAGAGACAGGATCGAATCGAGCGTGTCCAAATCGCGTTCTTTCTTTTTAACGTTTCATCGTTAATCGCAACGGTTGTTTCACGATAATGTCCAACTGTTCCCGATTCTCTTTCAGATTTGCAGATTTTAATACCCGGCCGAGACGGGAAGAATGTTGATCGCGTAGAACTCGGCGAGATTCTTCCGCGGGGCTAATTAGAGATGTGGGAATTTTAAAAGGTAGATAAGATAGCGAACGCCGGAGCTTGAAAGTGACCGCGCAACATCGAGCGGATTTTTCTAATTAACCTTTCACCGACAGGACAGAAATATTTCTACGCGTAATCCGAGTAGAATCGATTCTAAACGGAAAATGAGAAAAAGACGTGAAATTTGCGTCAGACGATTGCCAGCGCGCGAGTGCGTGAGTATATCCGTGGCAAATTTAACAAGGAAAATTAATAAAAATATAAGGAAATTATACAAAGTGTTGAAACAAGATATCCAAATACTAGTAAATCTAGTAAAACCATGATCATTACGAACAGTTTTGAACGGATTACAGTTGAAATCGTTACATCAACGATCGACAAATTACAAGAGAAATTCAAGTTCACCTCTTTCTGGTTAAACACGCGATATTTGAGGAGACAAAGACCGTTACCTTTGCGAATCAGCTTCAAATAAACAATTCAACTATCCACTTCGATTCTTCAGAATCATAAATTAAACAAGGGAAAAGAATCAGATTGGCTAAACGTGTTTTGAAAACGTCGTCCGTATCTCAATGTTTGCAAAGTGGAAAGCATTTCTTTGTGTTGAATAGAAAATCTCTTAAACAAACCGAGAGATATATTTCGTTTGAACGAGACCTACAGGCCTACAGTTCAACGATATGTATTTTTTGACGTCATTTCTTTCGCTTCTGCAAATCTACGGTTACTGCTTAATTGTAAATTTATATGTACTTTCACAAATATCGGGCCATCACTCCGACTTACCCTACATTTCGTATGAACTTGCCCAGTACATCATTTGTGTATTAGTTAATGGCAATTTGGCAAACACCTTGTCGTTGTTCAGATTCACGGCGTAGAAAAAGAGAGAGAAAAATTAATTAGCATAAATTCTTTCTTGCGTCGCGAGATAATCCTTCCATGGGAACTGAGCTAAGCTGAGCAGCTTCAATGGAAAGCAAATCAACCGGCAAATTTCATTTTTCCGTGTTTCGAATTTCACGAGAATCGGTGCCCATTCAATTCCAACAAAGTAACATGCAGCTGAGTCCGTTAAACTGATTCAGATTCTCAATGCGGCGCTGCATTGAAGCTGATTCCATCCTTATTGGAGCCTATCACACTCGATCAAGCTTCTATTTAAGAGAGGTTGCCATTCTTCGCCCCTTCGTTCTGCAGTACAAGAATCTAATTCCGATCGCGATTTGCAAGGATGAAATTCGCGTCACGTTTCAGCCGTCGATACTGTGTGTCAATTAATGTTCAATGGTCGCCGTTCGAAGGTCGGTAGTTCGTATTTCTTTTTTCTACGCTGCTAAATGAACAGTTACTGGTTCACGTGGAAACTCAAAGTCCAACGAATTTCGCACCTTCTTTCTTCGAACGATCGATATCTTTTGCAACTTACGAATTAATCATCTATTGTTCCCACGTAACACGTGGATTACGCAACAATCGGAGATTCAGAATTTCGCAAATTACCGTATTACCACGTTACTAAAAATTCGACAACGGGTTCCACGCTGCTAATGGCCACGGTAATTTAGATTCGTCGATAACTGGAGACATAACCGATGAAATAAGCCGACTAATTAGAGAATTCTCCACACGTATGCGATTTCCCTCATTTCCAAGACCATTTCGTGTATTTTAATAGATCTCACGGTGCGAGATCTAATTTCCAGATGTGTATATCACATCCAGAGATCGATACATTGAATATGTCGCCTTTGTTCAATATTTAAACAACGCTGCACAACATCGATCGTTTCTAGCTGTTAAGCACGATTAAGGGCGTATCGAAAATGTAGCATCCTATCGACTGTACCACGGTGTATATGGGTGTATTTTTAAAGACAGGAAGCGCCTCTCTGAAAATAGAAGACCGTCGTCTACTCGAACGATCTTGCCCCGATTCCGATAGACTCGCGCGTTCGTGGTCTCGAATTAATGGGTTCGTCGAGTTGCGGAGGAATTCAAAGAAATTCACGACGTAACTCGAACGTAACTGAAGGATTTTATCTTTCGAGGGAAACGTTTAAATGCAGCTGATGAAACATTTAACTTCTTTAAAAAACCATTGTCTAACGGATACGACATAATTGAAAAATACCGCCAATCGAAAGTGAAATTTGAATTAATAATAAAGTTTGAAATGATATTTATTTTATCACTGAAAGTGATTTTAGCGGGGGTGACCCAGAAAATCGGGCCTCTTCAGGGTGCAACGCTGATGCAACGAAAATTAGCAATTGGTTGATTTGGGTCACGTGATTCGCGAGGGGGCGTGGGGGTGGATCTCGAGTGGAAGTGGCGTTGTCTGGTACTGAGCGATCGCGCCTGTAATTTGTTGTGTATATCAATAAAATTTTATGGCAAAAAGTCGGAACAGTTGCTTCTGGGCCTTTCAGTGAGACGAATCGTACTGGGGTACGAGTCGTGCAGGTTTTTTTCTTCGTGGATACATCTGCGTTTCGCAAACTATCTCTTCCACGCGAGATAAACTGATCAGCGTTGCCGTTCGTTTTCTCACGTTCGGATCTCCGATAAAACGAACGTCGCCACGTCGCGAAAACGATACTTTCGACAGTTACAGATTAGATATTTGCGCCAACTGATTGTGAGTTACAAGTTACAAAGTTGCGGATCGTACGGATCCCCATCTTGCTCGAATTTCCCGGAAACACGAGCCACGCAACGCTTTCGTTCGTTGTGTCGTTACGAAAAAGAAACGCGAAAATGTCCCATGGGCCATTCACCGTCCATTACGAGCGTTCAAAGCACCGCTGACTCAGACCGGACCTAAGATCGTAATCGGCGGTCGTTTCCTGCTCTGCAGAAACTCTTTCGAAACTGGAGCAAACTCTCTCGATTTACTATCACGACGATTTCCATCCTTCGCGCGAAAAAAAAAAGAAGGAAAGAGAGACAACTTGACTCTGAAGAGAAAAGATTCATAAACGGCAAAATGGCTCGTTCATTTCCGCTGGACAATTTCTATGGCAACCGTAAGCTTCATGGCGACTTTCTTCAAAGTTCTACAAAGTATCTATAAATACATTTCACCGAGGAAAGTCGTGCACTCTTACGTAAAAATAGTTTTTTCAACATACTTCGCGTATAAAAATGGCACTTTTCACTCGTGAGTCACTGGCGAGTCGAAATTAACTTTTATCGAATTCTTTTGCGTTGCGGCACTATCGCGACGTGGACAGCGTGTGTCTGGTGTCTGCGTTCATCGTGTCCGATAAATACACGAGGAACAAATCGCTCCGCGTCGTTACGTAAGTCAAAACTGTGACAGCTGCAATTGCGCCTGCACCGTTGGAATTTCGGTGGGTGCTGCATCGAGAGATGCTCCTTGAAACGATATTCAAATTTCGTTATCGACATCGGTGGGCGGATCATTCCAAGAATCTGTACTTTAAAGTCTGCATTTAAATCTGACTCGACTCGTGCACTAATGTGGCTAATTCCGTTTTGCGTCGGAGTATAATTAGTAATTGTAATTAGGTAATGAACATCAATGGTGGGCATTGCTTCAAGAATTTGTATCTCATTTCAACACTTCCCCGGGCTTTGAAATTGTTTGAAACAAATTGATTCGTCGGAATAATGTGCAAATTTTATTATCTTAACCTGTCAGCGATAACACGAGTGTATTAAAATTAACATCAACTTCTATTTGAACAGAGAAAACAATTATATTTATTCATCTTGAATTATAGTGGTTTGTATTTTGATACTAGCGTTGATAGATATTTTCACTCATTTATTTATATCGATATCTCTGGACAACCAAAGATTCTGTTTTTGCATCGCGGTTAAAACCTACTTATTATCTTTGCAAACGACGAGTTAAATCATCGAATGAACAAACCTCGGAACCAGCGTTGCGCCGTTCAATCGTTATCGCTAGTGGTGGGTGTCGCGTTATTAACGCGAACGACTGCGATTTAAATTTCAATTTTCGCCAAGGCAACGCCTTCGCCGACTTAGCGAGCGGACTTCAAGTGGGTTACCGGAGCAATCGCTCAATTATTATCAATCCCACTGGCACCGATCGGACGCTGATCGATTCAACATCGGCGAGCCTTGCAACGGTGATTTAAATTTCATCGGGAACGGTAGGTGTCATCCTCCGGACGCCTCTCGCGAACAGGTGCCATTTAAATTTCAATCCAGCCAGTGGGCGCAGTCCGAGGCAGCCGAGGGTGTCATTTAAATTTCAATTTCTCCCGGTAGATAGTCCTCCCTCTCCCCCCCCGTTGCGTCAATCTTCGCTCCCTTAACATTCGCCATTGACGGATCGTTTGTAAATCCAGCAATCGGTTTTACCGTCTTGATTCTTTCAGCGAGATATTAAAATTTCCGATATTTCCCCGTCAATGCACTGGCGGTAATCCTCTTTAAATTATTTCCGATAATTATTGATCTAGAAATATTTAGATTATCAAGATCGAAGGTGCAGAGTCTCGTGAAATGATCTACAATAACATGGTTCATGGTAACATGGCTCGCGTGTATTTACTTCAAGGCGATTTACAATGTTGTGGAAAATCTCGTGTCGCGAAAATCTCTTCAAAAGTACTGAAAAATTTTAATACAACAGTGACAAACTTTTTCAATTATCATCAATTTCGAAAAAAAGTTTACAAAAAGTTTTCATTCACTCAGAGGAAATTTTCTCGTGCACGCGTACGACACGACTAACACAGTGCGCGACTACGCGAATGAGAATATTCGCCGTCGAGTAATGGCGGAGAAAAACACGGGAGAATCGCGTTCAATCAAACTGATTCCGTTCCAATTCCAATATGGAACGTCGATCAGTCCGTTGATTGTGCTCTTCGAAGCTCGCTTCGAGTCTCCCCGGCATCGATGGAGCGTAGCCTTGCGTCAAAGATGTCGGTCGATGGGCCGCGCGGAGGACGCGTAACGCGCACGCGTGATGGATCGCCGCCCAAAAGGGGCCGCGTTGCGCCGCTGAGCCGCGCTGGATCCTGCTTCTTACCGAGGAAAACGTGCGTCACGGGTTTCTTTTTCATTCGACACACGCCTCGTCTCCTCTGCCCCGCGTCATCCGTTCCACCGAGCCCCCTTTTTCTCTCGCGTTCCGCGACGTCGACCTTTCTTTTTATCGTTCCTCTTCCTCGCTCGCTGCCACTCTTTCCGCATCACGCGCTTTCTCGTTGCTTGCTCGCGCCGAACCCCGTTTCACTCTGTTTTCTTCAAAGTTCTTTCGAAAATGAATAAAGAAGAATTTCTTACCGAATCCCGTCATTCTCGAAAGTCGAAATATCGTTCTAACTACAATAATAAAAAAGTAAAAGAAGGAAAGGAGAAATTGGCTTTTGACCAGTTTTTCGGGACGAACGCCCCGCTAATTAATAATTAATAATTCCTGGCCATCGATCGCGGTCAGCCGCAGCGCGAAACCGTGGGACCATGGCGGTTCGATGCAATAAGCCGTAATTTGCAGCCAGCCTTTAACGCAGTCCGCGTTGTCAAATCAAAATTTACTCCTTCCAGCGTTGATAGGAGAGAACGGGGAATTATCGACCCGAACAAGCGTGGAGTAAGCCTGGAGTAAAATCTCGGTCAGGATAATACATAATTAGAGGAAAATACAAGTAGCCTGTCTCACCTACCACGATCATTTGACCGGTTGATTTATATTTTTTTGCAACAATATTCTCACAGAGAAGACTCTAATTTTAACGCATAATTTTCAAAAAGAAATTTTATGATAAATACAATTTTATGACAAATACGATTTTCAAAAAGGTAACTAGGAAATTTTGTCACTCCAAATTTGTAATTTGTCTCGATTTTCGTCGAGATTAACACAAGCGCACGTTTTTGAAATAAATTGACCATTCATCAAACTATCTCCTTAGTATTCCTTTTTCTATATATGATGCCAAGTTTCGGTTCTCATTAGATCACCATGTAATTAGCAATTATCGCCGCAGCGTCTCACAGATGGGTCTCCAATTCCGTCTCCTTAATTAAAAACACACACGAGCTATGATTCGAGGTTCGCGACATCGGCGACCTCGGCGCTTCTCCGGCTAATTAAAGCCGACGTCGGACACGACGGAAAAACCGATATATGGCGAACGTCAGGGTGAACGACATCGGGTGGATCGCGCGTAATTATCAGGACCCGTGCAAAGCGCAAGACCTCGCGTTCCATTACGTATTCTATTAACGCCGGCAATGAACTTGTGCCGCTTGTCTTAATTCCGCGTCCCCCCCCCCCCTAATTCCTGGCTGGCCCCCTCGCCGGTTCGTTGCTCGCTCGCAGAGAATAACCGACGTCGCGATTAAACGACGCCGTTGCCAACGAATCAAGGGACAACGGGCGCCAGTCAGTTGGGCTGCGTGGGAAGAAAAACGACGAGCCTTTGCTTGTCTCCTCTTTCGTCGCTTGTATTTTTTTTTTTTTTTTTGGTGTTTTTATTTTCTCCTCTTTTTACAGTAAGCAAGGAGAAGAAACGGTAGTCGACGATGGGAAGGACCTACCGGCCGAGAGACGTAAGGCGACACCAGGGACAGGATACGATAGGAAACTAATTTATCGACGTCTCGTTAAAGCCACGAGAGATCCCGCTTCTCGACTACGTTGGACAATTGATTTATGTAAATTGAATTGAATTATGAATTTGATCATAGTAATATTCATATTCGAGGGCTATTTAATTCTATAATGCGAATTAATAATCGAATTGATCCGGATTATAAAGGAAAAAATTGTATATAATCAGCTAAAATCCGTGTATTCTGATCTTCCTTGGAGGCATGGGTTTTTGCGAGTCATAACTTTCTGACACTAACGATACGTAACTTTAACAAGAATACTCTTGAAACTCTTCACCGCAAAACAGTAACTCTTTCTATTTCCTAAAAATGAAGATCACTGGCAACGTAGCACAGATCATTGCAACAGCAAAGTTTGTGAAACGGACTTTTCATTTTCTTTCGCACGACTAGACCGAACGTTTCGCTTCATGACTCAAGCCTCGTTTGTCCCTCCCCCCTCCGTCAAAATTAATTACACATCGATCGCAAATCGATCCACGCCTCTTTCCACGATCGCTCGATATTGGCTTTCCAATTATCGTCTACTCGGGACAGTCGACGGCGATCGATCGACACTCGTTGCGACACCTACTACACGATGCGATCTATCGCGCCAGCAAACGAGCCAGGTTCTTGCGCAACGAGTCAGGTTCAACCGTTGAAAACAATAACAGAACGAGCCTGAAATCTCCGCCGAGGCGAAAGGTCTGCTACTTTTCAGGTTGTTTCGCCGCTCGACCGTGACGAAACCGCCGTAGCTAGTGTCCGCCCTGCTGTTTGAACGAGTAAACGTGGCGGCCATGCGTGTACCAGCTGATACTTGGTCTGTCTGGTTTGTTCAGGACGTCGCTTCGTCAAACAGTTGTTCAGTGATTCGCGTTTGTGCGCGTATCTGCAATTACGTACGTTGGCCCCTTGACTCGCGACTTACGACATTGAGAACGTCGACATTTTTCGTCAGAAAAATATTATATTGAAATAATTAAACAACTACGTCGAAACGATATTTATTTTTTTTATGTATTCTGTATTGAACTGTTAGTGCATGGAAAATTTAACAGTAACTTCAAGCTTTATTTTACATCTAATAATCTAGTAAGGCATGGTACAACGTGTTTCCCTTCTTCCGTTACGTTTCCTATACACTGCATATTTGTTTCCTTCGCGATTAATTTATTTTCATTTTAAGAAAATAACCAAGTGAAATAACTGTAAAATAATCACGTGACTAATAGAGGAGCTATAACTGTTGAATTAAAATTCACTCATATCCAGTCCAAGGCGTCTGTAGGCGTCTTCAGTTTGATTCGAGCAACGTGAAGTGAGCGCCTCTCGTTTCAGCGGACTGAAGTAAGTCGAGCGCCCATAGGCGCCAACAATGGCCAGAGGGTCGACACAAATTACCGGCCGCTGTCACGTACACGTGGCTTCTTTCCGCGAAGAAAGTCAGTACGTAAAATTCACATTGAAGGATAAAACGTAAAACAGACACAAAGGATCCTCGAACCTTCTAGGAACTGCGAGAGAAATATTCCCTGAAGGACACCATAAAGTCGCTGTTAGCACGTAATGTTTCTAGAAACTTTTTTATTTATAATTACAAGTTAAATTATAATTTACCTTTATTTATAATTATAAGTTTATAAACCTATGTAACACACAGTAACAACGTGGAAACGCTTGCTGGTCTTCGCTCGGTGAGATTCCCAATGCGACGCTCGATGCCGCGCGGCTAGAAACATTTCGTAGCGACTGCTTACCCGTGTACGGTTTAATTTTACCGCGGCACGCCGCGGGATTTATCGTTGCACGATGTTCCTGGATGTTTCCACGACTGCGACAGCCCCGATAAGGAGTTACGATTCGATAAACCGACATATATTTTCAATTAGATTAGACTTCTGCGTTAGCTGCGCGTCGCAGCCAGCGTTTTACAACCCTCGTTCCCTACCCGGCACGGAAAGGGAACACCGCCACCGGTGAAGGCTCGTTGATTTATCGGTGCTCGCGTGTAAGCGCGCGCGGCAGCCACTTTACATCCGTAATAAACCTCCCATTTATCCCGAACCCCGTTAAAAATGTGTTTACGAGCGGTTTACCGGTTCACGTTGTACGAAACGTGTCTTGCAAGTACGAGAAGTACCACTCAAATAGTCGCGACTTAACAATTTAACCCTTTGCACTTTAAACTATTTTTTACACTTGAATTGTAGAAACTAGTCAATTTGACCGGTAAATGCTGGTAAATTCAGCGTTAAAAGAAAAAAATTCTTTGAAATTTTCGAGATTCGTCCAGTTACTAGAGAATCAAGTTTGAAGTTGTTCGACGTGCACTCTGCCGCGAGTAGCATAAAACAGAAGAGGAAAATTAAATAACGCGCCAGGCTTCAGGCGACAGAAACGCACACACACAAAAAAAAAAAATGGTGGTGGAGGTTTTGAAATTTTCGTGAAGACGCAGGCGATCATCGAAGAGTTCTTAAATTACGAGTGCGAAGAGTGTTTGCGTCCGAGTTTCTCGTTAAATTGTCAATCATGGCGGCTGGTGATCAGAGCACGCGCCTGCCAGAAGCGATTGCGGTTCAAACGTAAGTGCCCGACTATCATTTCTGTCGGATAAAAATTACTTTCACCTCGAGATCATCAAAGATAAAATGCAAGGTTCACCTACGTAAGGTGATTGCACTTTGGTCAATGGTATTTAATTTATTCCGCTCTAAACCCGTGAAAGCGATACGGAAAATCGTTGTGGAACAGTCGCTCGCGATGCAAACGAATGAATCATACCGATTTTACTCACTTGAGTAAGGTTGAAAGTGAAAGTTTTTATATATATATACATTGCATCTATTATCGTTAACTACGTGTTAGGACAAATTCAGACGCGACATGCAAATAGCGACACGTGTCCTCCCATTTGACCGATTCCCGTAGCTCGTTCAACAGGCGCGTGACGCGTATTTAGGACGGCGTTCAAACTTGATCAGACTCCTTGCAACGGAGGCCTGAAGCCGAGCGCGTTCGCTCGGAAGCACGATTTGAAAAACGAAAGCGCAACGGATCCGAATTACGGGAACGACGGGACGACACGTTGGCACACAGAAGGGGTGCAGCTGCAACCCTTGAACGTCAAAAGTTCCTTTTTTTTTTAGGGGGGAGTGGCCGAGAGCGATTTGCATACGCTGGCTGGACGCTGGCCAGCATGCTTATTTCGGATTAGAATCAATCCCACCAGGCTAGTCGTACGAGCAATGCGAAATTCGCGAGCGATGCAAATCACTGCTCGATGAAAATTGAGCTTCGTCCACCGTATATATATATATATATATATATATATATATAAATAATAGTACGCAGGGTGTACTGTTCCTAGCTACGGGTGTCAACGTTAGAGATTTAGATTTAGACAGACAGTTATTTCGTACAAAGAGGATTTGGAAGTTTAGTTTGGTGTCTGAACAACGCTGGACGGGTTCCTTTGAATGCTGCCGTGACAGTGAGGAAAATACTGGCAACGAAAAGTTCACATATATACGTAAAATTAAATTCAATTAACATCTACAATATCTAAAATACACATTAACCAACTACAACTTAATTAAAATTGGATGAAGGAATTAAATAGGCAGCGATAAATATAGTACACGCTCATTCTTAAAAAATTAAAATTAAACTAATTCTTGAATCTACTTCATTTATTTTTATTCCAACTGTTTCACTTTTGACAAACTGACCATCCAACTTCAACTAATATGTACATGTACGTTTCTTTGTTCATCAGAGACACGTTTCTTGATGTATGCTTGATTATTTTCTTGTTGTTTTCGAATGCAAATGTTCTTCTAGAAAGAACACCGACGAGTCTCGGTCGATTGGCTTGTGCACCGAAATCGAAACACAACTGAGCCCCGCTCGAAAGGTAAGAGACCATCCTAGTTAAACGAAACTGAAACCATCTCGTTCGAGTGACAATGAGAATATTCAACGCTGAGTATCTCCCAAATTCCTTCGCCATCCGCCACGTGTTTACCATAAGATTTATCGAGATTGTGGAAATTCAGAGATTTTTAAAGAAGTTAGAGAAAGTTTCTTCGGTCGAGATCGATCGGACGAAAACAGGCCGGCGCGAGCTTTATTTAGAAATAAGCCGCTCTCGGCTCGCGCTGCGATACCCAGAGGACGATTCTCTCGCGAGAGAGAGAGAGAGAGAGAGAGAGAGACGAAGGGGCGAGAAACGAGAAACGAAAGCTGTATGTAATTCGATTCCTACAGCAGCAAGGCAACCTTGAAAATCCAGCGACCACGCTGCCCACCTGCTGTCCGCAGTACCCACCAGGGTCCACGTTGCTGGAGTGTCGCTTGGAACGCGATCAACCTGTGGCGCACGTTGTCCAGATACCCGACGAGCGGTCTACAGCCACCCAGAAGACGTACTTCCTCGTCGAGACGAAAGCCTCGAAATTTGGACCGTCGGCCAGGTAAGGAAAACGCGAGACGCGGCGATCAAATTTCCAGAGAGAAGAAACTCGTTGCGACGCTACTGTCGTTAACTTGCAACGGATAAATTTCAAATGTAGAATTTTTCAAAAGAAAAGTTTGTCAGACGAACGAATTCCACACCTTCGATCTAACGCGTAATACGCGTAAAGAAACCTGTCGCAACATCGACCTTGACTTTGACTTTCAAGGTCGACCTTGACCTTGAATCTCAAGATCAAAGTTTTTCTTGCATTGTACTCTACTCATCAGGAAGCAACCACAAGTCGCAGCTTAACAGTTCTCTTGAAAAATGACAGAAAAGTTTTTCTTGATCGTTTAACGTTGCGTTCTAACAGCGACTTTATAGTTCGTATGGTTCGTACTTCGACTAACGTTGACAGTTGGTTTTATCATCTGATTTTATTTAGACTCGCACTAATGCTACAACTGTGATAAATCAAACGTTAAATCAAAGTGAAACCTAATGCGAAAATTACGTCAAATGGATAAAGTCGCTGTTAGAACGCACGCAGTGAGTCAACTACTTTGCCACTGTTTAAAGAAAACTATCAAGTGGCGATACAAAAAGAAAAAGAAATTTTGTGAAAATTCCTCGCCTTGAAACGAACTGCTTTCATTCTCAGGATCGTATCTCACCCCCAAGACGATTCAACCCCCAAGTCCGACCAACCGTGCTCCGACTCGTCGTCGAAACGTCCGACGACCTATTGCCTGGAGTCTCGCGAATGTTCGGAGGGGCCAACAGCCAGGGCCGTGTTCGTCCCCGCGGAGAGTTTCTCCAACGGTTCGGACACGGTGACGACGTTGCACACGAGGAAAGGGGAACACCCGGAGCAACCGTGCTCCAAGATCGTGTACGCCCCAGCGACGATCGACGACGCGGAGAAAGACCGCGAGCCGCGGGTCACGTTCTTCGGCTGCGCGGTGTCTAGGAAGCACGCCACGGCCCGGATCACCAAATGCTCGCGCAACAGCAGGAACGTCGGAGCGAAGAGGTGTTTCGAGACGCGGGCGCCGCGGAACGGCGACTGCCCCGCGGCCGTCGGCCTCGTCTGTCCACCGGAGAGATCGAAACCGTGTCGGCACAGCGTCCTCGAGGCGAGGATCGACGAGCGCGGGCCGGAAACACGGACGATCACTTTCCCCCCGGACGACGATTACTACGGCTACATGGAGTCGAAGGCCTGCGAGGAAGGACCGTCGGCCAAGATAACGCATCAGCCAGTCGACGCTGCTGCCAGCAAGTTGGACTACTTGCAGGCTACTACTTGTCCGAGTCGAGGCGGAAAAGATTTGCTTCCGGTGACACGTAGAAACGGCCTCGACCCGTCCGACGAGGGCTCGAAAACCTCGAAGATCCCCGCCGAGGGTCCCAGAGGACGCGTCTGTCCCGCTTATTGCTGCCAGCCGGTGCCAAAACCCAGGTCGTGCTCGGCGACCGTTGATCCAAACTGTCGGTCCAGGCCGGAGAAACCGAAGCCGTGCGACGACGTCGAGAAGCGAAAGTTGGAGAAGCTGGCCCCTTGCGCGGATAAAAGGACGAAGGACTGCGCGAGGTCGGACGAGGTTCCGCGGGTCACGTCGGAGGAGTTGCTGACTCGGTACAGGAAGTACATGCCGGCGAACACGCTGAGTCGTTACGAGGCGTGTCGCTCGAAGAGGAACGGTCTTCAGGATCAGTGCCGTTTGCCCGTTCCGCGTATTGTGCTCGAGCTGAAGAGGAGGGAGGCGCAGTGTCGCGAGTGAGGCGACGTCGGCGCGCCAACCGCAGACCAACGAAACCGCACGCGGGTTGGTCTTGTTTCCTCGGCCTTGAACGAACGCAAGGGAATATGTCACGAGGAAAGAGCACCGAGAGTACTTGATACGCGTATATTTGTGTCGTTGGGAAAATTGTAACTCGCGGTTGGTTTGATAAAATAAAACTGTTTGCAACCAGATGAAGCGTCTTCTGGCCTTCTAGATCTGGAACTCTGGAAGAAGTATACTTGGCGTTGAATATCGACGAAACGTTCTCTGCGTTCATTTTTCTGAATTTGCTGAACGTAACGAAGATGTTTTCTAGCGTGCGAGTGGTCGCAAGTCCGCGCCAGCGAGTTCGAAGTCGAGGAAATTGTTCGGAAAACGGGCGAACAAGACTCGTTTGAGGAAAGTGAGATCTCGAGAGCTGTGCTCGGGGGTGGTTTACATAGACTGCGACTGCTATCGCCGAAACGGGCTGCAACACGATTGCCCGCGTACTTCCTGCGGTGGTAAATTATTTTCAAATGACAAACAAAGTTGACTAAACGAGAAAACAGAGAATGTTGTGCGAAGGAAGAGGAAGAAACTGTTCCACAGGGTGGGCTAAAAATGTTTCTTACCAACTTGACGAAACATCGAAATGCAAGAAGAAACTAATTTCGGTAATTTTGAATTAAATTCAAGTCCAAGCACGATTTTATCATTGCGCTTTGAAAATTATTTCTTTCGAAATATATGATATAATACATAATATATTATACATGTTATATAATTATATGACTCGTAATATGGAAAATGTTACGGATTTACTTTAGTAGGAAGTGATTTTTAGCCCACCATATGGAATTGGAAATTACAAATTGCAAAAATCCATAACTGGCGTAAAACGATACGTGTCCGCTGCAAACCCAAATTGTGGTTTTGTGATGAAAGAAAACGTCAATTGCCGCAATTCCTTCATACGTAGATTTTTAAAATTCTCAATTGCTGACTAAACTGAGGGTCTCGCACTTGTGTATTGTTGTAAAAATAATTGTAATCTGGTGAAAGGTCCCTCGTGCAGAGTGAGGCCCTGGCCCAAATGCGACTTGGCGGAGTACTTTACGGACAAGTGGGACGCGTACTACAAACACTTGGACACAATACCACCCACTTCATTTTGCGGATCGAAAGAGGAATGGCTCGCGAGTCTCGAGAAACAAAGAAAATTGAAAGAACCGTGTGAAAAATAGATAAAAAGAAAAAATATATAGACCGTATCTGACTACCTATTTCGTGGAATAATTTGCGAGCAGAATTGAGCGAGATTAAGAATCTTTCATTCATTGATACGACAACTTTTATTCGTGTATTTTAATATAAAAATTGTCCAAATCACTAAAATCTGCAGAACTTTGAACACCTTATAGTTGTTATTTTTAATAATATTTCAAATGGTAAAATTGCTTTAATAATATTCTCAATAGTTTAATAAATACAGCAAATCTAATAATTGCTTCGATTTAATCGAAGCTTTTGTCAAAAAAAGCACAAATTGTTCTTTTTCACAGTGATTAGATCGTGAGGTCTCCATGTAATACTATGTCCCGTATTGTGATACTTAATCAATTAATTACTATTAACTACTAAATATTTAAATTATAATACACGTGAGCAAGTGCAATTCAAGTCGTGATATACGTTCCATTCGATTCGGCGAAAAAGCCAAACGAACTTGTCAGCAGACATTTTCAATTTGATGCTGAGAATAATTCATCAAGATGAAAATTTATTTTGTAGAATTTTCAAATTCTGTTTTCTTCCCATTCGAGTCCAGAAAAAGCCCAGAAAAAACAACGAACTATCCGGAGCATCGAGCGAGAGAAAACAGAAGGCATTCGATATTTACGATCGACCGTACGTTCATAATGGGGTTTCAACTGATTCGTATGCGACGCGAGCTCGAGTCATTCGCGGCTATTTGCGTTTTGTAATTCTTTCCACGTTGGAAGCTTGTTGCCGAGAGAAACAAATAAACCGAACGCCCGTAACCGGAAGCTGCGGCGCGTATCGTAACGTCCCCGCTAAGAGTACCACTTTATTTCCGGCACGGGGAACGCGCCCGGCCTCCCGAAATACCTCGACGTTTTTCCGCGTGAAAGACGTAAACCGTAAATCCAATCTAAATTCCTGCCGAACGTTCGTGGCGACATGGAGAAACTACACGTTCAATGCGTAAGTTTCACGAGAATTGTCGACAAAGTGAAACTTCAAAATTTTAATGAATTATTTGAATCGATACAAAACAAATTACAGGCGCGATCGCTCAGTACCTGACAAGACCACGCCCCCTCGCGAGTCACGTGGCCCAAATCAACCAATCGCTAATTTTCGTTGCATCAGCGTTGCACCCGAAGAGGCCCGATTTTCTAAATTACCCCCGCTAAAATCACTTTCAACGCTTTCAACATTCATCGAAGTATTCGTACATAATTGTAGTAAGTTCGAGTCATTATTTTAGCTTTAGCTAAAAATTGAATATCGTAACAATATTGTTACAAGAGAATCTCCGGAACTCGAGACGATTCACCGTGCATTTGCAGAAGCAAAGTTTCCACGGTGTAAAAATGGCGACAGGCCCTTCTGTAACAAGGTACTCTAACGACACGATTCTCACGTGGCATGAATTTTTCACGTTGTTTTCGCGTTTCGATGCAACACAGTTCATTCAACGAGCAAACCGTCTTACAGGAGAGAGTTGACGATCAGAGAAGATTCAACGCATTCCGCGCCAGCCAATATATCCGTTAGCGTAATCGTCCGGGCGTCAGA
Source organism: Melipona beecheii (assembly GCA_032399605.1). NCBI lineage: Eukaryota > Metazoa > Arthropoda > Insecta > Hymenoptera > Apidae > Melipona > Melipona beecheii. Next base: position 2,198,565 of record JAUCMO010000243.1, on the reverse strand, counting down.
GCACAGAGGAACGCATTCCGCCGCGTTTAAAAACAGCCCGCCGAGAAGGTTCGGTTTCGTGGATTGAAAGGAGGCGCGTGCACGGAGGTAACTCGCGCCTGCCACGAAAAGTAACGGAGCGTGATCGATGCCCGTGAGCCAACGACTTCCGTTCGCCGCCGCCATTTGCATCCAGCATTTGCATCGCGGCGACGCGACGGCGTTTGAATAAAAACCCGGCAGCACTTCATCCTGCCAAGTGACGTTCTCCTTCGTCTTTCGAGTCGATCGATCGAGTTGAACTCTGATGCTAGGGTGGATCGATAGTTTTATATCTCTATCATCTGCATCTACAGTGTGTTTAATAAGAACATGGATTTCATATTTCTCTGAAAAGAAACATTCTTCCTGTGAAAAATTTTGCACGGATCGACAATACATTTAAAATACCATTACGCGCTCGATTAATAGCGTGTTCAGCTTCCACCATTCTCATTAAAACAAACTGTACTCTATCGCGAGGAATAAATATCTATAAACATTTCTGAAGAGTGCGCGCGAAATACCTCGTCTCGGATCTGCGCCGAGGATTTTCCTGTCCCTTTTCCAAAAGAAGAGGAAAAAAGAAACAAGATCGTATCGCGACCGTTCGTGCCTGAATCGTACAAACAACGAGGCGGGCTCGAATTTAAAACGGGCGATTCTTCGTGTCGAACAGGAACGGAACGGAAAGGGAACAAAACGACGACGGCGAGGCCAGCGAAAGCTGGTGGAACTCGGGAGGGAACGAGAGAAAACGGCCGGCACATACGAGAGGACAAAAGTGCTTAGGAGCATTCCAAGTGATGGGAAATCTACGAGGAACGAGGAGACAGCACGTTGTTGAGTCTAAACGTGGACTGTAAACGAAAGAAAAGGAAACGCAGAGTCGAAGGGGAGAACGGTTAAAGCGAACAGAAGGCGGAAAATTTAATTTTATTACAGAAATTGGAAATTGCTCAACGGCTATCCTATCGATGATTGTTACAAGTAATACACTCTACAATGTTTATACTCAAAGTGTACACGACTTTCATTTTACCACTGAAAGCGATTTTAGCGGGGGTAACTTCAGGTGCAACGCTGACGCAACGAAAATTAGCGATTGGTTGATTTGGGTCACGTGATTCGCGAGGGGGCGTGGGGTTGTCTGGTACCGAGCGATCGCGCCTGTAATTTGTTTTCTATCGATTCAAATTTGTTTGCGTATCAATAAAATTTTATGGCAAAAAAAGTCCTATGGCATTTTCTAGTCAGAACAGTTGCTTCTGGGCTACTGGGGTACAAGTCGTGCAGTTTTTTTCTCCACTTTTTGTTTCATGGTGTTGCTCAATTGGGCAAATAAATAAATGAAAAAACAAAAATAATACCATCTTCAAATAAATTTTTTACTACACGTAAATTAATAATAAATACACGCGCGGTATTTTCGTAATGGCGCTACAGCCAGTCTATGCTGTACGACGTCACAAAAGAGTGAAGAACAAACGCAATAGTCTCTGGTTTTAACGACAGAGGCGGAGGTGTTTTTACCGCGACGCGTATCGTGCGTGCAATGATTTTGCCAACGTAACTGTTTGTGTAATTTAAGACACGTGCAACCGTTACCGATCGCTTCTTCTTCTTTTTTCTCTTCGCGGCGGAACGTGAGTATCCGCGGTACGAAATTCAACGCGACGACGCGGCTGGGAACGGGAGAGACGAGGACGATCCGATCCCCCAGCCCGGAGGAGGAACGGGAAAGAAACGGATCGCCGGAGGAGTCCAACGACGCAACCTGGAGAACGATATTATACTGGACGAGCCGACCGCAGAGAAGCACGATTACCGCTGGGGCGAACCCCCGATGCGATCAAAGCTGCTCCAGTTGCAACGCTACAACAACCAGTTAACAAGCAAGACTCCGAGTCCAGGAACTTTATGACTCTGTCGTACTCACGTACAACGTTTCAACGACGTTGAGATTTTTCAACATCTGAGAGAACGTGCACGCGTGGCCAACGCAGGTGCGAGAACGCGTTCGAGAAATAAGTAGAAACGTGCAGGTGTAAGTAAAGTGATCAGAGATCGTTGATTATTCAGATTTTTACATGCGTTGCACGAGCTGCGAGACGACCATTTATCGCGAATTTTCCAACGATCCTATCGAGAAAAACCGAAAGCGTGCTGAAAAAGTTCGCGGAGGAGAAGCTGGCGAGCAGATTAGACGTGGGAAAGGAGTGAGATTTGAAAGGGAGAGACACGAGTGGCGTAAAGGCAACGATGTGGCAACGTGACGGGGCAGCCTCCGGTCACAAATTAAAATTTCCTTCTCTCTCTCCCTCGCACCGAGCTCGACCTGAACTTGGAAACGCGACGACTGAACCCTCGTGCGATTATCGTGGCACGCAAAGACTTTCGAAATTACCTGTGAATTAATCTTTGGATCGGACTGGAAACCTAACCTAAAACCGTTATACCAAACTGGTATCTACAACGATCCCTTTTGCTACGTTATATTTCCAGATTGCGTTCGATACTTCAATTTTCAAGTTACCTCGTGGCTTATCTCAATTTTGAATTTTTCCACGTAATTTGTAACGATTATTGACTTGTAACTGGCAACGTTGAGAGTTGAATTCGACGTAACTTTTCACGGTGAAAAGAGGGCCGCGCGTTTGAATCGAACAAAGTGAAAATGAAATTTATTCGTACGAGGATAATGCAATCGCGACGTACTCGGAGAGATCGGGTTCCATTGAAAGTGCGCAGGACTGTGTGAAAGAGCGCAATCGATGTAAAAACTCTGAAACATCCTTTTAGAAGGAACCTTTACCGCGTCGACTGAATATTCAACGAACGAGCCGAGAAATGTAAATTGTAACAGAAGCTACGATCTGTTAAACGATATATATGTATATCGGTACGAAAGTATTTTTCTCAATCGGCAAGGAATTCCCATTTACGTGGAAAATGACTTTCAACGAAAGTCACGCGACGTCGTTCGACGCATTAGAAAGCATTAACGCTCTACGGAGCGCCATAAAGCGCGGTGTAAAAGAGGTTAAGTGGCCTCCGAGTGGAAATTGATTCGTTTGCGTAAGAACGGAGGACCGTGGGTGAAGAGACTACTACGGTGTATCACCTTGCACGGTCAACGATCCGACGAATGGTACGCCTTATACGATCGACCATGATCTTCTGCTCCACCTTGTAGGGGGTGTGCGACCATTAATGGTTACGGAATAGGCGTAGGACTTGCAGACGAACGGTAATCTTGGTGCTCGTACCGGTTTCAGCATCGAACTTCCTACTAACGTTTGCACCGTATCTTCTTTATTGCAATTTTGTTACACTTTGAACGAATCGGATCGAAAAAGTTATGAAACGTTGACGCTGCTTGTATTATGTGGAAATTGTTGAAAGGTACACTCGTTGGATTATATTTGTCGGATACATTTAAAATACATTAATCAGTCAGAAATTTAATCTTTGCTCTTTGTCATTGTGAAAAGCATTAAAATAAATTTTTTGGCCCTTTATTTTCATTGTTGAATGGGGAATGCAGAACAAAGTTTCTACGCCATTGGCTCAATGCGCGTGCCTGATGTTACCAATTGCTTCTCATAACGGTTTATACGTATGGTAACGAGATACAAATATGTATTTGTAAATGTTCGCCTTTCAGTCACGGAGGGTTTGTGCATCCGCAAAACGCAATTTTCTTAAATGTATCAGTCTATTTTTAAATTAAATAATATGCGTTGTTTTTTTTTTTCCTTAAATACACGTAATCCGATTTTATATGTAACTGAATTTAAAATATCAATTAAAAACTGAAACAGAGGCACACGATCTGTATTAGAATTTAAAAAGAGCGCCACGTGAAAGGAAACCGTACTAACTCACCGAACGTCGGTAACAGCGGAAAAATTCGTTTCCACATACCGACTAGAGGTTATGTTATTTCCTGCACTGCTGCAACTGTAGTCGAACTTGCAGTTTTCTATACAACTTGTTGAACTTGATTTTAATTTTCCAATTTCGAAACGGCAACGCAATAAGAGTGATTAATATTTTTCACTTTACCAATGCAAACAAAAAAATGTTCAGTTTGTTGATATTCGAAGTAAAATATGATAAATTTCACGAGATCTTTCATTTACATTCAATTTTACATTCTACGTGTAATTTTGTATTCCGTTCGATGTTTGCACATTCCTACGTTAATCTTTAATACGAATACAATGCACGAAACCGGAATGAAATATTTAATACGAAAGCACATATTGCACATGTGGTTTCGCCAATAAATCAAATCCTCTCGTTTTAACGAAAGAACGAGCTTCCATTTTGCACACTTTATCCATCCAACTTTTTCGTTCAACGACCAATTCAACTGAATCGTCCCACGTATTTGTACTTTTCTTCACTCGACGACAACCATTTTCGATAACCAGCCTTGACTAAACAAAAAAACGTTCGCAACGTTTCCGCAAAAAATTTTCATTTATATTCCTCTTCGTTTCCGTCAACAACGAATTGTTGCCAAACAACGTCGACGAAACATTTATAATTTCATCAACGCGAGAACTCTACCCAGCTCGAAACGCCGTGGCAAATTTCACGCTGAAAACCTCTGGCCAGCTGCGAAAAGGAAAATCTAATTTAAAATCCCGCTGGGAATAATTAAACCACCAGTAGGAGAAACAGGGCAGGAAAGTAAAATTGTGTTCTGCCTAGTAGCCTTCTACTACTGTTTCGAATTCAGTTTTCACGCCGATGACTATATATATATATATATACGGTGACACTAAAGAGTAAGTGTACACTGAGACGGAAGGAAATTTATATCTGAAGTATTTGCTTTGTGGTACGTCTTGACACATTGCCAAATATTATCAGTTGTAAAATCGTAAATTTCTCCGCAATACAAATTAACGATAATAATTCGTAGTTGTAAAATTGTCAATTTTGATAATTTTTGACATTGTATTTTGCCCAGAGAGAGTCGACTGATATTTTTATTCGCGAAAATACACGTAACCCGACTATTCTGTATTTCTACAGAAATAAAATATTTTTTTTCCTCCGATGAATGGAATGGAAACATCGGAATTCATTCAAAAACACACGAGAGAGGTGGAGGCGTTGGCGTCAGCCTCTTCACCGCAATTAGCTTGATTGTTCGTGTAATTAGTTAATCCTGTTGTTCGATTCGCGCCTACGGCATTCGGCGCAGCGTTCGTAACCTTGCGGTTAATTTCTTTCTGCCAAGGCAACGCGCACGTAACAATACCTATTAATAAGATGATCGTCGGCCTGAATTGCAAATCGGTTATTGTCTCGCATTTGCATAAGATTCGAACGTTATGAATGAACGTTACTTGCCCGGGAATGTTCTCATTTGAAATTTTACTACCGACGAAATCTCCGAACCAATATCACACTGCAACAACTGTACCGCGATGGTAGTCAAAAAAATACGAGAAACAAGAAATTACACATTTCGCGCACAGAACGTAAAAACAAACGGTTTCAAAAAGAAAAATCGTGAATATCACTCTCCGATTAAAAAAAAAGAGAAAATTAAGAGAAGCAAAATTTTACCTCATTTCTGTCACTCCAAAAATTGTCAACCATAATTCAGAGAACAATAATAGTTTCTCGCAGAAACAGAGTGAATATTCTGCACTTGTTCGAAGACGCGTGATCAATAAAAGAAACCTACGTCTGTCGCTAGATCTCCGTGATGTGGTTAATTACGGGGAGGGAGCTTCGTAACGCTATCAGTCGCGGACAAAGCGCAATTTCTCTCGAGTCAGTTTGCACGCTCCATTGTACGCGTTAAATTACCGTCACCTTGCTCAACAAGCCTCATTGTTCTTTCACTCGATTATCGAGTTTCCATCCGCTACGCGTAGGTTTTCCAACGCTTTTCGAGTGCTCGAGTAAGCGCAACGATGGTGAAACCGAGTGCCGATCGCTGACAGCCAACCAAACCGATGGTTCCGATCTTTCGAGGGAACACGCTGGATCGATGGAACGATGGTTAACACGTTGACTGCACTTTGAAGTACGATGAACGCGTATTTTTGCAATTTTTATAATTTTTATAACATCACGCAGTCATTTGCGTTATTAACACTGAAACTGATTTCAGCTTTAGGGGTAAGCCAGAAAGGTGCAACGCTGATGCAACGAAAATTAGCGATTGGTTGATTTGGGTCACGTGATTCGCGAGGAGGCGTGGAGTTTTTTTCAAATCAATTTGTCAATGACGTTCGTCGCATTTTAATTGTTTGAAAATATTTATGCAAATAGAAACTAGTGACCATCTCAAGATACACTTGATAATCCTTGCTAGCGTTCTCCAGTTCTTTCTAAGAATTGTTGATCTTGGTACTCGAAGAATTATTTAAAACGTTGGCGGCGAATGTGCTTCATTTCATCAGTTCAACGCGTGTCTTTTAAACTTGCAATTACGTTGTATTGGATTCTTTTTCATCGGATTAAACTCGACGAGTGTTTGAACGATCACTCGAAAAGATCTAGCGCACTCGACGAACTCTCTCGCAATTGCAAATTTACATCGCTTCTTCGCTCGCTGAAAGCTTCGTTTCCCATTGGAAAAAAAATATGATCGCAAAGATATTTCGTTGGCGATTTACACGGTTCGACACGACTCACCTTGCTTCCTTCGAGAATCATGCCGGCTACTTTTAGGTACAGACTTTCCCTTACACTCACCTGGAAAAGAAAGAAGGACGCGAGTTAGCAAATTTTTTCGACGGAATACGAATTTGGAATTGTCGATGCACAATGTTCATAGATGTCACAAATTGAATGTTTCATGTTCTACTAAAACTGATCAGCTAATTCCAACGAGATGCTGTACTCGCGAGCTGTTTCAAATATTAGACTGTCCCCAAAAATGCCATTTAATTATTTTAAATGAAAAATTTGCTAACAAAAAAAAAAGAAAAAAAAATGTGTATTTCAGTTTTTATATAATTTAAAAAATATATCACGCTATTGCGAAATGTAACGAAACATTACAGTAGGTATGTCAAAATGTATTGTTCGAACGAGAAATGTATGTTTGTTCAGCTTTTTCCGGGTCAAACGTGCCCCCCCACTGTGCGACGTGGTCCGCCAGCACGAGGACACAAAAAACGCTCGTCCTCGCATCCACGTTTTTGTCTAACTGTACTCAACGGGGAAGCGGCCGGATTAATTACGGCCTGATTAAATACACTACGTGAGATCCGTTGTAGCAATGTCTTCCCGACAGCCATCCAACAGGCCTGAGAAACTTCGCACGTGCAGTCGATGCGTTTTCGCGGCTAACGGCGAGGATTTACATCGAAGGATATCGAAGCTTTTTTCGACTACTCGCCCTAGCTCGTGAAATAAAAACAAAAATCGATACCCACTTTATTTATTTCAGTGTCTCTCAACGCTAGAACCACCGACGACTGAAGCACAAAATTTTTGTCAGTGGTATGAATGTTTCAAATGGAAAAGATGGAGGAAACTTTCTAACGAATACAATGGATATGACGAAAGCCTTCATTTGTACGTTTAGATCTGTAAAAATACGCTGTTTCGCATCTATAGATAATAACATCTAAAAAAAAAAGGAAAAATACAAATCCGTCAGTTTGATCAGTTTTTAGATTTTTCACGATGAACAAAACTTTTACTTATACATTTTACGAAAAATTATTTAAAATCTGTAAAAACACGCTGCATATTTCGTTGCACATCTATGAAATGTCTAACGAAAATTATAAACCCGTCAGTTGGATCAGTTCTGGTATTAAAAATTGAGAGACATAACCTACAAAATGTTTTACTGCACTCAAACTGCAGGACGGAAGATAAAAACACTGCGTGTAAAAGCAAAATTAATTAATTTAAGCTGACCCTCTATCAACTGTTAGTTATAAGATCATCATTTGTGAAACCGTTACACAGAATTTCCAAAAATTGTCTTACACACTTTGACACGAGTAAAATGAATTGCTCGTCAAATAAACAGAATAATAATAATACACTTGCAACATCGTAATTAGAATAACATATCTGTAATATTCTTCCTAAATCCAATTTTTGTATTTAAACAAAAAAAAAAAATAAAATACAGTAACCTACACCGACAAGTTGAAATAAAAAGAAAGTAGTAGTCGTGATTATGGAATTTCCAACGAAACGCAACTTTTGATAAAGCCCTTGATATCTCAGAACGTTGGTACCGCGAGTTACTTTTTCCTAGAGCGAATCCCTCAACAATAATCGGTAATAGTAACAGGAAAAAAAATGCTCGAGGAATGTTTGCTGTCAAAGTTTGATACCGCTTCTTGCGAAATCAGGGAGAGAATTTCCTCGAGCGTCGAGCGTAAAAGAAAGCTCTCGAGAGAGGAGAGAATCTCGTTTGGTTAATGTTTCAGGCAGACGTTAAAACCGCGCGCGCGTCAATCCTGCTTCAACGTCAACTCGCCCATCCTCCACGAAGCTTTCTCTCGTCGTCGCGACGCCGCAGTTATACGTGGCGAACGAATTTTCGTTTCAACGCTTCGTTCTATCGCCGTAGTGTTCGTGGCAGAGATAACGGTGTCGCGATACCGCGACTACGGCGTAGAATTCGCCGTGGCCTGAGAAACTTTGAATTGTAACGCGGCAACGTTGTACAAACACGTTTATACGTTTGAACGAACGTTTGACAAAAATTGGCACTGTTTCCACAAATATTTTGCTACACGATGACATAAACGACATGAAAACAAGTTCGAGTATGAGCAAAAATTGGAGAATCGGAAAAAGGTTTAGGTTAGGTTAGGTTAGGTTTGGGTCGAGGAATTTTTTTCTGAATCCTCGCGTATTCGAACGGAATATGAAATACTTTTAACGATTTGATGACAGATAGCAGCCGATGACACTCCGGTAATTACGAAATCACATTTTGTCATTTCTCTAAAAACATTTCCGCCGTCAAATCCGAATTTTTATATTTGCTGCTACTTTTGCACGTAATGAACCGTTCCGATACTTTTTCGACACATTGTAGATTGAGTTAGTCATTAATTACTTGATTTTAGTTGCAAATTTATTGTAGACGCGTCGTTCGATAATCGAATGGAGATCGGAACGCAGTTACTTCGTATTTCGCTTGTTAAACTTGGGCCGAAATTACGCGTTAGTTCCAGAACCGAAGCCTGGAATTCACTCTGGAACTGGTAAATTCAATCGGACGTTTTCAGTCCCTTTAATAATCAGGCGAGTGTGCGCTCTTCAATCGAAATCCTCACGACGTATGACGTCTCGTTCTAAGGGGAGGGAAATTAAATTTTCCCCGTCAAGCTTCGGACTGAAGGAACGAAGGGGTAACTTGTTGCACCGCGGTGATTTTTCTGTTACTTTTCCAAACTTGAAACGGGCGCCTCGCAAAAACCGCAGATCAATTTATCGTGAGTTTCTCCGTCGTCCCCCCGGGGGGTAACAAGGATCTATCAATTTAAATCAGGCGTCGATGGAGACGAGATTTACGATCGAAACTCATCAATAGAGATTTCCAATTATTAGTTGTGATTGATCAGACGTCCAATCAATTCCCTCTGCCCCGTGATAAAAGAAGTCGCGCACGTGAAAGCCGCTTTCGCGAACTTTCAGGAAGACCTTTGTCAGTCAGTCGGTCCGGCCCCCGGGGGAGGGAAATTTTTAATTAAAATCTCTCGAATCGACCGGCATTTAAAAATTTAATTAACCACTTGTGCGCATCGGACTCGAAAGAGCAAAAAGAAACAGGCGACTCGTGGAAAGTACGAGTTCGGAGCGAATGAACGTTTGCTACGAGCTGACAATTTATCGCGCGAAGCGTGCAATTTAATCGATACGACGGATATCGCGCGACGTGACGGGTTTTCTTTCTGCTTCTGACGAAATACATTTCCAACGAGTGACAAATAACCACTCGTTACGAATTTCTTCGTAAAACTCTTTCATTCTTTCCAAATCTGTATCATTTTTAATCGAAAAAAATCGAATCAACGATCGACGTTCAGACGCTGCATTAGAAAATATTGAAACTGTTACAATTTTTACAAAGAAGAACAAGCTTAAATGATTAAAATTAGACGAATGTTGCAATCTCTTGAGAGTGGAATCTCAAACTTCAACAAGACAGCGAAAACAAAATCGTACGTCAGAATAAAAGCATCGATCTTCAAATTCATCGTAATTTCAAGAAAATTCAACTATGACAATTTATAATATTTCCGAGGGGGAGAAAAAGTGTCTCTAGTCTCCCATCTATCGCGAGATGCAAGACTATTTTAGAGCAAAATAAAGAGTGTATTTTGACAATAGAGGCTTCACGTTTTGACACCAAGAGCCAAGTTTATTTTGTCGTCGTGTGAAATTATAACACGAGTCTCGATATTTATTGTTATATATATCGCTATATGTTATATTGTTACATTAATGACAGTATCGCAGTCAACACTAGAATTAGCACTAGAAAGCGGCAAAAATGACAAATTTACAATTTTTGTTGCGCATTTTACACACGCAAAACAGCGTAAAATGTTATAAAGATTTAAACGAGTTTTCGTATATACGAATAAAAGTTTGCACGCTTCATTATGCATTTGTAAAGTTTCTCTGTTCTTCTTTAACTCGAGTGTTCCCGATGAAAATTTTACGCTTTGATCGTCGGTATGGTCCAATGTTGATACTCCCCAGGGCGTTGAATAAACCTGCGTCCAAGTTCCAAGCGAAGTCCGTTCCAACGTAGGCGAAGAAATTCTACGGAATTTCGGGCCGCGTTGCCATCCCGCCATCTTTCCGCTTCGATTTGACCAGCGCAATCGTGTTATTATTGAACGATCGCGCGAACGTGCTTCGCGTGAGATATCAGGAACACAACAGGAAACCGAGGCACGTGTCCCGAATCGCTCGTGAAAATCCAGTGATTCGCGTCGAAATGTCAAGGAACCGCTCTCGAGGAATTTACGGACGTCAGCGGAAATCCACGTACGTAGTGCGCTTCTATTTCTGTATCGTTTCTATCTTCTTCCATGCAAAATTTTCCATCCTCTGCACAATGACGAGTTCGACGAAGCAGCTTCACCGCAAATCAAATTCTTCGTTAAAGACGATCGCACACGAGTGCGCTCCTTATTTCCGGATCTTCTCTCGTAGATAGAGAAATGACGAGTGACAGAAAATATCGTTTTCGTTTCGATCGTTGCGAAAAAATATGTTTCTTAACTGGCAAGAGATACAAACAAAGAAAAAAACATCTCGAAATATATTTCAATGAAAAACCAAAATGAAATTTTACAATTTTAACATGCGATGTCAAATGCACATTTCGAATTTTATTGCGCAAGTAAATATCACGGAAAGCGAGACGAAATTAAATCTAACCTCATCCACGTGTAAAGATGAAAATGCCTCGCATCTGCAACGACTGATCACCAAAGCAAACGAGCAACAAATTGAAATTATCGGATGCTACCGAATTGCCAAACGCGTGGGAAAGACGCGACGACGGGGCAGCAACGGGGAAACGGGAGAACGGTACGGAAAATGGGATCGATTCAATTAGCGTTATTACCGCGTAAAGCAGAGACAGGGTAGTAGCCGATAAAAAAAGAGTCCTGCCTTAATTCCCCTCGAGGAATGGAAACGAATTTCTATGGCTTTCTCTGCCCGATAGTTTCTCTCCTCTCTTCTCTTTTTTTCCTCTCTTCCGACGGCCGATGTTTCCGGCTGTTATCTTACCGCAACGAAACAAGGTCCACCGCGGTGGATCAGAAAGCGAAAAGAGCGAGCCTCTCGATGCAACTTAATTGCCAGTTGGCAGCTATCAAAGCGATTGTATAATCAGAGGACAGAGAGCGGGATTGCCGGAACCTGGAACCTGGAGTGAAAAGGGCCTGGAGCGCAGTCGATGAAATCGCGAGTCTCTGCGTCGATTTGTTTCAGGCGCGCCTTCCATCTGGCATATACATGTTTTTCAACAGCGTTTTCCGTGGAGCAAATATCACTGAAAATAATTTTAGCGGGGGTAACCCAGAAAATTCAGGTGCAACGCTGATGCAACGAAAATTAGCGATTGGTTGACTTAAGTCACGTGATTCGCGAGGGGGCGTGGCGTTGTCTGGTACTGAGACGAATAGTACTGGCGTACAAGTCGTGCAGTTTTTTGGTGTATTGTAATCGACAATTACCGTGAATCGATACAGTCAGGCACTCAAAAAGTCTATCTTTTCGCGCGTATTTACACATATCGTGTGTATTTTTCCCAATGAAACTCCAAAAGACTTTTCCCGTTCCACGCAAAATTCCTCGCAACACCGAAAGCTGCTCCGCCATATATTGAAAATACTCCCGTCTGTTTTACCCCACTCCGCGTTCGGCGGAGTTAGGTTTATATTTAACAACATACGCACGCGTTAAACGCTCCGTGCTAACGAGTATACAGCGCCGATGCCGAAATTTAAATCCTTGCTCTATCGCTTTTCCATTAATTCGCGACGAGCAGCGTGCTCTCGAATGTTCGTCATTCGCGTTCACAGGCCCGTAAACAATACATCGCGGAAACATTTACAGGCGACGCACTCCTCCCCCCTCTCTCTTTCTCCCACCCGCCGGTAAGTATCAAAATTCGCGCTCGAAAATTGCTTTTTTTCCGCTACATCGAAACTCTGTCTGAAATTCGATTACGCTTTCGCGTCGGACGTTTGCGTAATTATTCCAGTTTGAATCGTTTAAATCCATTAGCGGCGGTTTGTGCATCGTTCGAAAGCAACGACGAAAATTAATAATATCGCGCGACAATTGAAGCGCTTTTAAAAGAACGTCAGAAACATTGGCTCGCGCGACGAAAATAAGTTAAAAATCGCGGGATTTTCGTTCGAAAATGAGTTGTTCGTCCTTTGACGCCTAGAGGCGCTTTTAAAATTTGCTCACTTCGCGTTGCTCGAATCAAACTGAAGGCGTCTACGAGCGGCCAACGACAGTTGCAGCAAACTTCACTTGGATCAAAGTAAATTTTAATTCAACAATCAAGCCTTCCATTATATATATATATATATGTTATATATTATTTAAACGTGATTATTTTACAGTTATTTCATGTATTATTTCATGTAAATGTTATCGACAATAATTGCAGCAAACTTCACATTGAATCAGATGTGAGTGACTTTCAATTCAACAATTACATCTTCTATCGGTCATGTATTATTTAAACGCGATTATACAACCAACGTACCACACTTTCCTAGATTATCAGTTTTTAATGTTCACTAGTTTTATATTTACTATGAATTTTTAATACACTAAAAATTCAACGAATGCAGGATTCTGTGTTGACCCATGTTTCGAATTTTACCATACTTTACTAAATTGTTGAATATTAATTTTTAACAACTAACAATTCAATACAGAATATAAATTAACGTGGCGCGATTCAGTGTGTTTTGATTGTTTCGAAATACTTTCTGAGAAATGTACGTCGAGGAAAAATTTCGTCGCTGTCAACCATAGATCGCGGCTTGAAATCCTATCGTACGCGTACGTTAAACTGAAATTTTCCAAGCGAGACACCGTCCTCGATGGATACGGGCCGTGAACGTCTTTGTTCGAGAGAGAACAACGACCGTTTTGACGAAGACAACGTCAATGTCAATGCCAATGTGAAGCTCCTACGTGCAACGACGAATGAATAGCCCAATTATTTAAAACGCGCGCCGACAACAGACGATTCTAATAATCTGCTGAATAAAATACAAAAGAATCGCGCGCTCTTTTCACACGAGAGGTTGATCCACTTTTACGCAAGAGGGTTTATGGCATCGGCGACGTAAATCTTATTTAGAAAAAAAACAGTAGATTAAAAATAAAGATTCGATCCTCGATTCTCGCTGGGAGTCAGTTATCTCTCGACCACTCCCCGTTCGTATCACGATTAGATACGCAAAATTATTTCTGCATCGCACGTAAATAGCGCTTTATCGAGCGCGTGTAATTTTCTCCTTTGTCCAACTATCGCGCTATTCACGGAGGGTGCAAAAAAAAAAAAAAAAAAAAAATTCAAAAAGATTGACAAAAAAAAAAAAGAAGAAGAAAATGAGAAGGAACGTACGCTTGTAACAATTTCCAATATCCTGCGGCACGTATCGGATTCTCATATTGCTGACGCACTCTAGTTACCACCTCCGGTTCGCCAGCAACTGTGCAAGTCGGCCCGACCTTGGGCAATTATTAGATCATCCACGAATAAATCTACCGGATCGAAGAAGCCTCGAATATATCCGCTATTCCAGGCGCGCGGTCGCGGTCGCTTTACCGCTCGCTTCTCATCCCTGATACATCTTGCATGGAAACGATGAAATCACTCGCTCATTGTTCTTCGAGGTACATCCTCCTCCGGATGTTTTATTAATGCACTCGAGCAACCGCCAGGAATCTGTATTTTTATTCTTACTCTCGCACGCCTGTTTCCCCTCCTGTTTCGTGCGACTCTTTCAATTCGTCCTCTTGATTGTTCAATCTTGAAGAATTCCAAAACGAAACTAAAATGAACCCGTCCCGATTCGGGACGAAGGAGGTCGGTCAAGCTCGTCGAACGGCGAATCAAAGAGACGGGTGAACGTTGACACGCTGATTCAATTTCAATTATCGTCGAGAGCAATAATGTCTTCCAATCCTTTAACTTTGACTCGACATTTTTTTGATGTCGACGAGCATTAACGATACTGGTGAATACTAAAACGAGTGTGTGATCTCGCTTCTATCGAACGTTCATATTTTTGAATTTTTTTTTTTTTCGCTTCAACTTTATCAATTTATACTTTGGACCATTTTTCCTTCTTTTCTTTCACCGTATCACTCGCTACGAAGGACACAGAGGATTCCGTAGATTCCATTTAAAGTGTGCGGGCGATTGAACAAGAAACATTCGACTCGAGTGAAATCGAGCAACGTGGAGCCCCCTTTGCACGGAGGATCCATTTGCATAGAGACGGCAAGTGGTACGTACGTGGGAGGATAGAGCCGAGTGTCTTCTCAACGATACGATACGACACGACGATAATCGTTCCTCTTCGGTGAAAAGATAATCAACGATACGTTTGGACACACACACACACACACACACACACACACAGAGAGACACGGAGAGTATCGATTCACGAGCAGTCTCTCAGCTGGACAGCGAACACGATACAGTCGGCAATGAACTGGCGCGAGCGGAGGTCGCGTATGAAAGTAAATATTAACGTTGCCTCCCTCGGTTACGCTCGCGAGCCACGCCGCGAGATCTCGCGCACACGTGGGTGTTATCGGTGCTCTGCCGCTAAACAGAGCCGTGGAAGAAACATACGGAAGACCGCGAAGGAGGCTAAAGATAAAGACACTTTTAGAAATTGCATCTTGAAACACTCGCCAGTTGCGAAGAGCGTCTACCGATACTTCTTGGAAATTCTTCGAGATTTTCCAAGTGGCAAACACTCTGCGCAATTCTTCTTCTCGCTCGAATGGCATTCTTACCTTTTCGGCAATAAAAAAAGCTCCATTTTTAGTTTAGGTTAGGTTAGGCACAAGAAGATTTCTTTGCACCAAACAAATTATTTTTTTTGCCTTTTGAATAAACTTTGAAACGTTAGCTATCAAAATGTACAATGGCGATGTGGTTTAGAACGAAAGGGGAAAAAAGCGAAATTACTTTCCGAAGAACCCGATACTTCGAGAGAGTCGGACGCCTCCTATCGGAGAATTTGTTGCGTCAGGGAATTTGTTCCGATTACGGTATCGTACGGTTCGCGTGAATTATTTCGAGGACATAAATATCGGCGTCTCTTTAGTCCTCCCGAGTGAAGCAGCCGGCAGGCCGGATTTTTCATTCTGACAGAACGGTTGAGAAATCTGTTTCGTTCGACGTCATTACATACAGAAACCTTTTTCTAGGCTTTGTCATCTCCGCGACGCGGGATTTACGAACGTTTTTGCGACGTTCGATCTACTCGAAGTTGCGCAACTCTGGCTAATATATTGAAAAACATCCTCGAGAAAACAACATCGCGGTTCGACTCTGTATGCAAACCTCTGCAAAAGTGCAACGCTGAATCAATCGAAATGTTGCAAGAGCTGTTGCGCAAGCGTTTCTTGCGCGCCAGGCATCTGTCGGATCTGTTTCTCCAACGAGGAGGAGATTGAATATTCGAGTAACGCGAAACGCGCCGTTCGAGATGGAGGAAATTCCATCAGCGCCAATCGGTATCAATCGCGGGCTCGTTCTCCTTTCCCCCGCGAGAGGTTTTCTTTTATGGGAAAGTAGAGGTGCAGTTTTAACGAGCGTAGGCCCCGGTTGCGTACGAGTCACCTACACGCGACACGCGTACACGGCTCTCGCGTGTCTTTATCCCACGCACGGCGCAGAGAGAAATCCTTCCTCGCCGTGTATAGTCCTCGACAACGTCCAGTAATAATAATTCGTGACGTTAATCGCGGCGATAACGATCCAGTTATATTCATTAAAGTTCGAAAAACTTGAAAACCACAAATATTATTTGTCGCTGATAACCTTGATGTTGTTAAAAACGTTACTAAACCTAACCTAAACCTAACCAAGACATATATATATATATGCCACCTTGTGGAAAAGAATTGAATTATTTATTTATTTATTACTCATTTTTGTTCTGACTTGAAGGTTACATGGGCTTACGTGGAGAAAGTTGAGAAAATCATTCGTCAAATTATCAATTTCTTTGCGCTACATTTTCTGAAAGGAATTTTCTCAGTTGCCCGCTGACGTTACGCTGCAAAATATATATATATACACACGTACGTGTAGCACGTACGTATCGAAGTAGAGCATCGCTCGTCAAATAAATTTCGCGGTTACGCCTGTCACGGGCGTGTGATTAGCAGTTCTACCTGAGTCGAGGTCGTCGTGGTCAGCTCCGCGAAGGCAGGAGTGAAAACTGCGCGACAACCGTCGGCCACCGGGCGACGCGCCCTCTGTCGAGACGTTGTGCATCTTCGCGGCGGATCTCTCAACGCTCCGGGAACCGGAACCGCCTCTAACGAACGTCTCCACCGGCCAGTTTCCACCCGTCAGGTGGCACCGAGATGCGGGGCCGAGTGCCGCGGCATTTCTTCGCGAGCCAGCGAGCAGCACCACCGGGTTAATCAACGACTAATTAACGGGCAACTACGCGCGATATCCTGCCTGCGAGGCACAGGTGCCCGTCGTGGGCGTCGGTGTAGGTCGTGGCCAATCTCCCTCGCTTCTCGCTCTAGTTCACACCTGCAAAGAAAATCAAACTCGTCGAGCGACGGTCGGTCAACGCACCGCTCGAGGAACGTTCTCCAAAACACGGGCGACACAGGCGACACTTTCCGGGAACCTCGTCCTCGCGTTATTTTCTAATTTTCACCCACTCGGTTTGACAATTTCGCGTTTCGCGAATCGATTCAATCGAATTTGTTGTTAATAAAAAGGAAGTAAAAACTGTCTCGATATCTGAAAATCTTCTCGACTTAAAATATCGAGTCACGCTCGTGGCACGAATTACGGTCTGAAGAAGGAAAAAGGAATTCGAAATTTGGACTTTTCAAATTCTCTGATTTAAAAGTTAGAAACGTGCGTACAATGTTTCAATGATTTACGTTGCAACGTAATGCGACGTCACGATTATAATTGGATGGCAAATTTATAGAAAATTTGAAAATGCATAAAAATCCGCAGGCTGTCTGAGAAGTTTGGAAAGTCACAAGGCAATGGGTGTGAAAAACCCAGTCGGAGCATCGACTCATCCGCGCTCGGTCGATAAAACAGAGACCAATACGGCAATTACACAATCAACCGAATAAACGATTCATCACTCGCCGTTACGTAATCGTTTCATTGTAACCGTCTCTTTCGTTGTTTGACGTTCATTGTCTGATGATCGAGCCTGTACAACTACGCTCTTCCTCGTTGATCTTGTCAAACGTTCATCAAGATAGAACGCCTCTATCTTGAGGCGTTTTCATTAAAGATCGTTGCCTTGGCTTTATATGGTTTACAATCGAAAACACAACTGCCGAGACGAAGCTTTTCCTTCGTGGGCGCAGACGCACGTATAGAGGGGAAACGTGGAGGGCGAATCTGAGAGGGGGCCAGCGAGAAATAAATCTTCAGCGTAGAGGTTAGGTTAGGATTTGCGGGACATCTCGCAGAAACGAATTGCACAAACGAAGCTGCAAAGACGATTCGCACGATCGTGATGAATGGACCAGAGGACGAATAAAGCGTGACATTTCAGCTCTTGTTGAACCAATCGAGTATTCTCCTCCTCGGTAAATATACGTAGCTTGCTAGTTTTGTATAATATGTCGCTGGTACACCAAAGTCTCACGCGTCTTTAACTTTAAACGTGTTAATGACAATTGCATTCCTTCGACATTTTCTGACTTTTAAGAAAATCAAAACCAATAAAGATCATTGCGTCTCCGAGTGTCTCTGTAGTTTTAAATTTTTTCAGCTTGAGAAAAATTACATTTCCCTTAAACGCGTCCATTTAAACACTGTTCGGGAAAGGATCTTTTCACTCCGAGGTCTCCCCAAATTATTCAACTCGCTCCCGCGTATCGCGCTTTTAATTTTCGTACGGTTGGCGTACGTGTATTAATTATCCCGAGCCGTAGTTTCGCGAAACACGAAATGGATTTCTGCGAAATTGAAATTTCACGCGGTGCTAACGCTACTCCCGAACGAGTTGCGCATTGTCGTTCAAAATTGAACGTATTTCCCAACAGAGATTTAATTGAAACACTTACGCAAGAACACATCGTTTTTTTTGTTTTTTTTTACACGGCGTCAAACTCTCGCAATTATTACATTTTGCAAGCGTTCGCGCGCGCGGCAATTCGCTAAACGTATAATTTATGCCTCGCTCGCCAGCGTGTGGGCTCTTCGTTTATGCACGCGGTGCAGGCTCGTAGGTGTGCGTGGGCGTGCGGCACTTTTTAAATAGGCCGCCAGGCTGGCTCGTAATTAAAGGCCGAAAGGGAGGAAGATAAGTTTCGATTTCAGCTCTAGAGGCATCGTTGCCGCGAGTGCGGCTGGCTTGCCCCATTCATCGCCGCCAGGATAAGTAGTTTCAAGTAAAAATAAACTCTCGTAGAGCTGGCTCGAATAGGCTCCTTGAACTGGTATTTCAGGGTTTCCTTTACTTCAGGGTCTCGGGTAGATTACTCGATCTAAAAGGGAGTGACGCACAACCTTTCGCGCGTAAAGGCTCGTGTGCAACGTCGAGTAATCTGTCGCGGGCCGCGAACGTTTCTCTCTTCCCCAAATCTGCCGCCCAGCGAGGAAAAGAAAGAAAGCAAATAGCAGAAAGAGAAATACGGGCTTTTGCGGACCACACTCAGCTTTTTGCAAGTGAAATTCGCTTTAATGTAAATCAAACTCGATTCATCTTATAGATGCCTCAAGAGGTAAGTGAGGTAATACACTTTGTTGTTTCTATCATTTTTCAACAAATAAATACCGTGCAAGAAACATTTTCCCGCCTGAACGAATCCCAATGTAAAAGATCCTGACCGAGAGTGGCTCCGGCACTATCACGCGCCGCAGAAATGATATCCTCGCGAACCACCTGTTGCTCGTAAACTTCGATTTCCATGAAACGCGCAACGTGGCGCAGCGGGAAGGCGCGAGGAACACGAATCGGTGCCCGTTAATTTCCTCTGGCTAATTAACGGTCCAAGTAATTTACGGCAAGTGAAATATTAATCAGGCCCTGGATCGGCGGTGATCCATTAATAATTCCGGGAAGGGAAACGCCACCGTGAATGGTGGTTAAAAATAACGTATTTGCTAAACACGGTTCATTGTGTCTATAGAAAGCAGAGGCGGCGAACTGGCGGCCCTTGCCCCCCTCCCACTTTCCCGACCGCCAGCTAGCGCTATCCCCTCCACTGCCAGTTGTGTCGCAGCCACAATACTCGCGTTATAAATCGTTCTCTTTGCACTATGTAGCCGCTAAAGTTGAAGCAAGAATACGAATCTTCTCTTCTTCCTTATTTTTGCTCGACAGTAGATACACAACAACGTCGAACATACGCAACACGTACGTACATCTGACAACCAATCCGTACATCCTCCGAATTATCACTCCCACTCGGGGCGAGTGTAAACATCACGCGTTCCCCTATTCATCGTTTCAACCCTATCAAACGCGTTATGCAAATTTCGGCGGCGAACGAAGCAATAACACACGGATAATGCAATAGCGCACGGCGAAACCGCCCACCTACCTATCCATCGGGCGATAGGGGCTCGGTTCAATGCACGCGCCATTAACCCCTCGTAAATCTCGCGCGCCCGAGGAACTGTTATTATATTTACCCAGCGAGCTTTTCGCCGTTTCCTCGCCTCCTTTCGTAAACTGGTTCGTTAATCATTCGCCGGGGAAACAAGAGCGCGGATCGTTAAGGCCGCTCATCGGAACAGGGCAATTATATTGAGCCCGCCGTTCCCAGCGATAGATTTACGATATCGGATCGGCAGTATCGGATATTAATGACGCTGCGCGAAACTTGCAGCTTTCGTTCCATTCCACGGTGTCGCGTCCCTCGAAACTGGGCAGAGATCAACGTCCGTCGCGAAGGATTTACTCTTGTTCGTCGTCGGATGAATCCTCGGGACAACGAACGATCGCGATAGATTTCGTGGAACTAATCAACACGGCGAGCGGGGAGGCAATTCGGAGCAGATATCGATGCCACCTGTTTCTCCTTTCTACCGGTGTTCTACTGTTCTCCTCTCTCGGAGCTTTAAATCGCGACGGGGAAGATATATTAGCCAAAGAACGATGTTATACCTCCACGTCGAGTGTCACATTACGCTTGACTTTAGTTGATTAACAAAAATATTAATGAAAGTATTCGTCAACACAATAATGAAAATTAAAAAATGAAAAAAATGTGTTTCTTTTGAATCATTCGTGGAAAATTAAGAAGAATGTCAATGTCCATTCGACGAATATTCATCGAATACGGTGTTCACAGGTATTATATCTGCACGTACAGTAAAAACATCGACATTGCAGAGTTTTATTCGACGCGAGATCCGTGAAATTTTCATGATTTCACGATCACAAAAGCGGGTGTTGCTCGATGTGAACGACCGCGAATGATGCGCTAGCGACCCTAAATTTTATCGAAAGCTTCTCGCGAGCCGCCATAAATTTTCAGACATAATTTTGTCATTTTATCATTAAGTCTAGTCTCGATGAATATTAACGACCGCGCGTGCAAATAACACAATACGGCCATTATTTCGTTGTTTTCCCATTTCTTGAACATCTTCCCCCCGGCGCGGCGAAACGTTAATTAACTCAACAAAACAAAGAGGAGGAATTTCGTACGAGTAATTGGTAATTAACATACGTATCTACCTGATTATCCGAGGACGATGCCACAATAAATCAAGATCCAGAAGCATTTTTCGCAAATTCTATCTATTTCGCGCCAGTCAAATCAGCAACCCTTTATCTGCGCACGTTTACAAAGTTCATACTCGTTTCAGAAAAAATAACGTTCCCCTTCCTCTCTTTTCTTTCCTTTCTTAATTATTTCGTGTATACGACACACACACACACTCTCTCTCTCTCTCGTTTTAATTGGCAATTAGCCAATCGAATAAAATTGAAAGTAATTATAAAAACTGCACGACTCGTACGATTCGTCTCACTGAAAGGCCCACAAGCATTGAAGACGACTTTTTGCCACAAAATATGTTATTTATCGATACGCAAACATTTGAATCGATAGAAAACAAGTTGCAGGCGCGATCGCTCAGTACCAGACAACGCCACTCCCACTCGAGGTCTACCCCACGCCCCCTCACGAATCACGTGACCCAAATCAACCAATCGCTAATTTTCGTTGCATCAGCGTTGCACCTCAAGAGGCCCCACGGGTTATTTTCTGGGTTACCCCCGTTAAAATCACTTTCAGTGATAAAAAAAACAAAAAGTTTCCCGGGAATGAGACAGTTTTCACGTCGCCACGACAAGGTTGGTAATTAAAGTTAAAGAAAGTTAGAAACACTCTTGGAAATCGCATCTACGGGCGAAAGAGCGCCCACGAGAAATTCACAAATGGAATAGTTTAATTTCAGCTTAAGCCCCCCCCTCCCCTCTTGGCTGGAGGAAGAGCCACACGCGGTCTGGCGAGTTTCGAGTTCAAAGGCCGGATTTGAGACTCTGCCGGGGGATTAAAGGTTGCCTGGCCACGGACGACTATTCGCGTCGGCGTTTCGTAAAAGATACGGCACGGCGCTTAAAATAGAGGAGGATCCGAGACCGAGGCTCGGCCGAGAGGCAGCTCTCGACGACGAACCGACGGTGCTGAGAAATCACCACCGTCGCCCTACGGTTGCGTGATTAAAGGCGGGAGCAGAAGAAGCAACCACCGACCTTGTCATTGCAAACAAATGAAACGGATACGTCTCGTAGATTTGTACATTTGCACCTCTTTCGCGAAGGAAAGTTCATTTTCAAAATCGCCTAAGATTTCTAATTACGAAATACTTGTTCGTTTTAAAATCAAATCACTTGTAACAATGACAAAAATTATCGACAATTTCGACTAGTATAACTTTGTAAAGAAACGATCAACGCCATCATGAATGTCGTGCACAATAATTGCCATATTTTACTTCAGTTGCAGTTAAGATTTTAGTGTAAAGCAACAGTGGCAAAATAAGTTTAATATTTATTATTGTAACTTTAAAATACAATAATATAAAGAATATAAACAACATTTAAGGGGAATGTGGAAACTAATAGCAATATCGTGAAATATACAACATATGTTATTTCTCATGAAATTTGACTTATTTTGTAAAATTTGAGAAAAATTTTTTATCTTGTTAGTTCATTTTTCGATGAAATAAAGGCATCATTTTTTGTAAAAAATTAGCACGTATATTTTCTTCCCATCTTATCATAGCGATAGAAAATACGTTACGACCCCGTCGATAAGGCGTTAAGGTGATCACCAACTCGCGATGATCGGAGCGGATCGTTCTCAGCCGTGAAAACGGAGAATGCGCGATCATTTTTTTCCATTAGAGCGGCGACACTTCCGGTGAAAACGCGAAAGGTCGTAAAGTTGATTTACCGCGGGCAACGCGAACTTATCGCGGGGTCACGCGAGAACCTCGGGGTTTTTCATCCCTCGCTCGTCTGGGATTTATGCTCCCCACCGAAAACGGCGGTCGATCGGTTCGACGGATTTACGAGTGAAGCCAGCCTTCCCTTCTGGTGGAAAAAAGTTTGGAAATGTTCGAACTGTTCCCTGTGTCGCGGCCATTCGCTAAACGTTCCATCAATAGCGAGAGATAGCTTTTCAGATGAAACGAACGTTTCGTAAATGGTCGCGTCTCGCGAAGAGTTCTGCGCACGAAATAAAATAACACGTCTCGGAACGTAATTATTATTGTTATTGTTATTATTTCTAAACGAAGAAGAAAAAACTGTTCAGTTTTCAGTTCACTTGATAATTATTGCTTTGTTTAGCATAAAGGTGTGTACGTATTAAATTTAAAACAGTTTAAACGAAATGTTAAAACGTTAAATTTCTTTACAATGAAATAACGTAGTAAACAGTACTGAAATTCGTCTCCACTCTTTCTTTCGCAAAATACCCTTCTTAAACGTTCACTTTCAATCTCGACTGTGAAAGCTTAAGAGTGCACTACTGTGTACGCAAACGTATTAATTAATTCCAATTATCATTACCGTCAATTTTCACTCCGCGTGGAAGCGGTGCGCTCTCTGCGCAGGGATGAATTCGTTAATATAAAACAAAATATGCTTCGTCTTCGCGAGCGCAGGTGTGCGCCATTGCGTAACAATCGCGCATGCGCGTGCGCGTGCGCGTTACGTAAATGCGAGATCAGAGATGCTGAAACAATCGGTGGAAAGTACAACAAAAGGACGTGCACGCGCTCCGCGATTAAACGGCCGACGCGAAATTCCGCACAATGAAATTAACGCAGTTGGATAACGTTTTCTCGGAACATTGCTCACGCTCCATCTCCAGAGCGCAACGTGCGTTTCGCAAGATGCGAGCCGAGGGGAAAAATTTAGAAATTGTTCTTCTCGCGTTCGACAGAATTAAAACTATTGGTCGAGTCGTTTCTTAATCAGAAGTTCATTCAGTTCATTCATCGTGGTTCGAAATACAATTGCTCACAATTTCTCTCGCAATCGCGATGGTACAAAGTAGTTTTTGGTTTTTAGATGAAAAAATTTTTGTGCATAAAAATATGTATGTAATATCAGTTAATGTATAGTTTAATATAGTTTATGATATAATATACATTTTA
Source organism: Melipona beecheii (assembly GCA_032399605.1). Taxonomy (NCBI): domain Eukaryota; kingdom Metazoa; phylum Arthropoda; class Insecta; order Hymenoptera; family Apidae; genus Melipona; species Melipona beecheii. Next base: position 2,174,168 of record JAUCMO010000243.1, on the reverse strand, counting down.
AATTAATATATAATATAGAATATAGAATATAATCAACTACATTTTTCATTAACTCACTTTAAACAAAATATTCGTTCAAGTGTCTCCAAGTGTCTTTCGTTTCACAGACGATTCACGATCGAGTCCGTGATTTTCGCATACCGACTCGACGTATATACATTCAATACAATATTTTATCGATCGAAGCAATCTCTCGCAATTAGGACGAATTAGCACCTCGCGATTCTTTATCCTTTCGTAACCGAACTTAATTACATCGGCCGCGTCTTCAACGGGTTCCCACGACGTACCCATTTATTCGCAACATTACTACACACCGCGACACGTAAATTCTCGGCCGAGCTTATTCTCCACACGCGATCCATTGAATTCAGCAGTGATGCCCGCTCTCAAAGGATTTTATACGCGGCCGTGTTCATTACGCCGCATCGCCAGCGTAATTAGCAACTCAACGGACGTCGATTAACTCGATCGGCATTCCTGATTGTCCGAAGGTGGTCTTCTTCCACACTTGCGATTTCATGGCATCCCCCTCTCGAGATCGTACGCCGTTTGCACGCAGATTCTCGCGGAAAGTTTCTTCCCGCCTATTTCTTTTTTTTAATAAAGATCAAAATACAAGAAAAAACTAATTTCACTAATTATGAATTAGCCCACTTCAATCTGTAAGAAAACAATTTTAAACAATTACAATCGAACATGAGATAAAATAATTACAATTAAACAATTGTAATAAAAAAAATAAAATAAATTACAGCGAACGCCACTCCCACTCGAGGTCTACCCCACGCCCCCTCGCGAATCACGTGACCCAAATCAACCAATCGCTAATTTTCGTTGCATCAGCGTTGCACCTCAAGAGGCCCCACGGGTTATTTTCTGGGTTACCCCCGCCAAAATCACTTTCAGTGATAAAATCACGGACTTGATTGGTAGAAAGTGATTTTTGGCCCACCCTATGTAATTCGTTTCACGTAGGAGCGGCAAGCGATCGCGAGATTTATTCCGTCACGTCGTTAAGATTATGCACGAGTGAGCGAAGACAGGTTTCCGCGTGAAACGGTTCCACTATTAGCTTATTAGCGACGTTATGTTTAAACTACTAAAAATAGTTTATTTACTCTGTTCAGATAGATACGTAAAGCTGCGAAAAAAGGAACCTTCATAAATCAATACCTCTTTGATTCTGGAATTTCTATTTTGCTTGTAACTGGTTATTGAAAATTGCTGCTTGTGAAAACATATTTCACAAAAATATTGCGACGATACATTTTTGATCCACTGTGCAACAAAATCTGAGGGACTCAGATTTTCATAATAATAATTCGCGCGATTCGCTTTTATGCAACTGGAATGCAAACTCGTTCCGTTGCCGCTCACTCGTACCGCCTTGAATGAACAATAACATTTGCAAACATTTGAAGGGTCAAGTTTAAAACATTAACAAAGGGCTGCGAGAGATCTGATAACGCAGCCCGTCTGATCCTCTTCCCCGAGAATTAAAAGCGGCTCGTGGACCGCGAGAACCGTGAATGAAGGAACATCGGGCTCGTGAAAGGTTCAACGACCCGTCCCAGATATTGTTATAAAATCTCCGCGTTACACACTTGATCACGTAGTGGTCGGCGACGGCCGAACTGGTGGGCGGCCGACGAAAGAAGAACGCACGAACGAGAGGCGAGAGCGTTTTGCGAAAGCTCGCGTACTTTCGTTCCCAGAGTAAAACGAGCAAGGGTCGAGCGAAATTAATTCGGCTCTCGTGAACGCGGCGAGGAAGACGAAAGGTTGTCACAAGGGAGACAAGACGGCCGTTTACGAAATGTTTCACGCCCTAGCTGCGAACACGCGAGAGTTGGACTAAATTAGACAAGTCCGAGAGAAATACGCGCCTCGTTTCTCACGCGGAGACGCGGACAAAACGAGAGGGACGAGTGCCGAAAGAGACGTCGAAAATCCTCTTTTTTTTTTTCGACGACGAAATTTATTATTCTTGTACACAGAAGGAGAATCTATAAATACAAATAACGCAACATCGAAGATGCACGCAGACCAGACTTTTGAGGAATATCGAACGTGCGGAGACTTTGAAATTATGGATCAGTCACAATCAAGTGCGACTAAAGAAATAAAAAAAAAAAAAAAAAAAATCGAAAACACGCGTTGCGATGTTCAAAACAATTCAGACTGGCTAACGCAACACGCTGAATCGCACAGTTTCAAAGACCTCGGGAACTCCCGATTGTAGAAATTTCTCAATTTCTCTTCGTTCCCTCAAATTTTCTGCTTTGCAGAGCGAGCAACGTTGCGCCTTCGATTCAGTTAAATCAAACAGAACTTTTAACTGACTCAATTTCAAAATATCTCTTGTCCCCTGAATTTTTCAATTACCAATTTTTCAATTACTCGGTATCGAGTTGATTTACTCGACGTTAATTGGTAATAAAAAATAAACACAAGCGTCAGGGAAGTATTTTTTTTTTTAATTAACGTTATCGATATGCTTTTCTTTTTCCAGGAGAAAAAGCTCCGAGCCAAGATCCTTGGAATCCTCTTCTGCCTGCTCCTCGCGGAGCCTATTTTTCCGGACAATATAAATCAAACTTGACCCATTTCCATGGCCCTCGATCACTTATACAGAGCGTTCGAGAAGCACTTAATATTTCGCGCTTAAACTCAATCCAGGAACTCACCTTTCTGCGGAAATATTCCCTCGAAAACCTATCTCCGCGGTGGTGTAAAAGAAAAAAAAAAAAGCTGGCACCGAGGTGATATCTGTAATCAATCACCTCGGTTCGTTCAACTTCAGAACGTTCGTTCGACGACGGCGATTTTTACGAGAACGCGTTCGCGACGAGCTCGGGAAATCCCGAGGAAGAAAGGCCGCCGGAGGACAGGAAACGATCAAACTGGGTCAATTGGTCGAGACACGAGTTCCTCCAGGGAGAAGAGGCAAAGGGAGAGAGAGAATGTAAAAGGGAAGTCGGTGGTTGAATAACCGGGCAAAATTGTGCAGAGGTACGTGGCGAAATCAGTTTTCACGCCGTACGAGGAAAGTGGAACGTCAGCTGAGCGATTCCACGTTACGTACGAGAGAAGTTTGTTCGACAGTGGATGCATTCACGGAGGAGACTCTGCGCCTGATTTCCATCGAAAGTTTAACAACGAGCTGGACGAGTTTCGTGTATTCGGGTGTATTTCGTAAATTGATTCGACTAGGAACGACAGGTAAACAGATATCGAGTGTCATTATCTCTCGAAGATGCACATGCACGTACATCGCGTGGAACGTAGTTGGAAAATACGAGCCACGAGTATATTTCCACATGCACTTTCTACTTCGCGACTCATCGTGTAACATCCACTCGTTAAAAAGTTACGCAAGTGACGATCGACACGCGATAAATATTTCCATTTTCAAGAAAGTGATTGCAAAAATTCAAATATGCGTAAATAATCCATATTAACACGATACAATAACGATGTAAAACGAAACAATACGGATTTTTAAAGCAAAGAGTTTCGAGTTTATAGTAAATAACACCGAGTGCGAAGAGTTGCTTCCTCGGTTTGAAGAAATTCTCAATTAGCCCCAACGTCTGTTACGTCTGTTCGTGCATCCTCTGCCCCATTTGCCGCGGTTGTTCAGAGCTGACAAGAAAGAACAACTCTCGTCGATGAGCTCCGTCCTTTACACACGAGAAAAAAAAAGAAAAAATCTGCCGCTTTCCACTACACGATGAAAGCAGCTATCCATTTCGTTGACACGAACGGAAGGATACCCTTTTGTTAAGCGTTATCCATACCGGATGTTACCTGCCTGAAAGCCGCTTCCTGCCCGTTGCCCGACATATTCCCTCTTTCATCTTGCGTTTTACCATATCTGATACCACACGCGAGAAAACACTTCCTTCCTCGTCCCTCTCCTCGTCATTCGTATTTTCTTCCTTCCTCGCGACGAGGGGAAACTTCACTTTCCCCCCTCATCGAACATCGTCGCGCGTGAGGTTGTTACCTACGATTACAGATAATACGGGGAACAGCAACGCAGTGGAGCACGTATGCATAGATATACTCTCTTGCTCAAAAGTGTGGAGCAACCTTTGCTTCTTGGAGGAAAACTTTGATCTTTGGTCCATTGAATTTTTTGACGAAATATATATGCGAGTATTGACGATAGAAATTCCCATCAAAGAGACATTGGAGTGAAGAAATAGAAAAGATTTGTGGTAACGATAACTTGCACAAACTTTGTGAAACATCGTAAAACATCGTAAAACATCGTAAAACATCAAACTTTCATGAAACATCATAATAAATAAAACATCAAACTTTTGTAAAATGTCATAAAACATCGTAAAACATCGTAAAACGTCGTAAAACATCGTAAAACATCGTGAAACATCGTTTGAATCTCTAAAAAATGGACCGTTTCGTATCTACAGGAAATTATAAGCTAATCGTTTTGACTACTTTGGTAGTTCTAGAGCTTTACTTGGGTGAAATATTGAAATCCCTGGTCCATCTGTGCCGCGAACTGCCGCCGCTGACATTTACAGAAGGTAACTTTCAAACTTTGACATTTTCTTAACCCATTTGACTGCAATTTCCCGTCCCCTGCCTGGCGGTTTAATATCCGACGAGGTTATTTACCGCGGAACTTACTTTCGCAACACCGTCGCGCATCCGATCCGTCAAATCTTCGCGCGAAAAAATTTCATCATTTTCTAAACAAGCCACTCGAAGCCTTCGGTCTCTGACGCTCGCCAACCCAATATCGCCAGCTCGCACGTCTATTTTTATTAAGGTCAGTCCTCCGAGCACGGCGGACGCGTGCATACGTTGACGCGCAATCTCTCTTGACCCATATACCAAAAAATTTAATAAAACCGACAGGCCCGTTCTCATCTTTCGCAACAAGTTCGCAGCATCCGGCTCCTCTGCGTCACCGGTGAAAATTAACCTGCCTGAACGCGGGTATCTCGTTCCTCTCGCGACAGCTAAATTTCAGAGCATCCGCCTCCTTGGCACTCGAGACTCATCCTCTGCGATGGATCTACCGTCTTTCATCAAAGAGCGAACAAAGAGCGTCTAGCGTTTCACCAGCTTTTCAATCTCGAAAAACTTCGTAATTGTTGGTTACACGGTCGTACAGGGATTCAACTGTTTTAGTGCCACGAAGCAAACCACGTTTGGTCGCGACGCTCAATGTATATATATATATATATATACATGGTGGAAAGAAAAGTTTGTCCCAAGTTTGTTCGTGGCTGTCATAGATGAATTCTATACCTTCGATTTGATGAAGAACCTGTCAAGAAAAATGACTTTGACCTTGAATTTCAAACTTTTCTTTCTTTGTTTCTTTTTTTTTTTTTTTTGCATTGTATTCTAGTCATTACGAAGGAAACCATAGGTCGCTAGGAACTCGGATAGCTCTCTTGAAAAATGGCAAAAAAGTTTCTCAATCATTTGACATTGTGGACGCGCGCGTTCTAACAGCGACTTTACGTTTCTGGACGTGATGTTATATTTCGAATAACAGTTAACAGCTGGTTTCATCATTTGATTATTTCACGCTTGATGCCGCAACTGTGATAAATGAAATGTTAATGAAACCTGCTACGAGAATTACGTAAGATAGACATCCACGTGTCCAGAATCGTAAAGTCGCTGTTAGAACGCAGGCGCCCGCAGTGTTCACTTTTTCGCCATTTCTCGTGAGAACTATCACGTTGCGATCGATGGTTCCTTGAAAAAAGTTTTACCCTCGTGACGAGTAGAACGTCAATAATACTGTCAACAGGCCAGGGCGAATAGGAAAGCAAATTTCTTATTTTCTCGCGAGTTGACGCGCGAAATAAAAGCGGAACTTTCGACCGGTAATTCCGGAAGTTAAGCCCGAATAGCAAATTAGCAGGAGATTCCGTGGAAACACGTTATGTCAATGGAAATTTTAAATCCAGCCAGCTACCCGCCGCCGGTGGGATGCGCGGCGATGGTAAGCTGCTTAAATCGAGAGCTTTCGCGAAACACCGGGAGCTTTATACCCCCCGGCCGTCTTTCGTCGAATTTTCGCACGACCGAACAAACGTTCGTACACGGGACAAATCCCGGTCCCCGGTATATATTTCAATATCCAGCGCCGGCGTTAATTCGCACCTTTGATTTTTTCGCCCGTTTCCAAAAAGGCTCTCTCAACGTTTGTTCCGACGCAATTCTGCGAAACACGGAACGTTAGGATTGAATACATCAGCCGGCGAAGGAATCTCGTGTTTCCTTTTCTTGTAAAAAAAGGAAATTATCGAGACAGCCTGTCTACGTCTCTATCCTTCAGATCAGAAATTGGAATTCCTGAATTGCACGATCGAGCCTCGATCGATGATTTCACCACCACGCACGTTCGAAACTGAAGAGAAGCCAGAGTCGCGATCGAAAGAATTCGAAGAAATTCGATCAAAGTCGGCGTTTCTTGCGTGGATATCGTTGTTCGCATCGGGCGATCCAGTTCCTCCGGTTTCCACATAAATTTCCGCGAAATTGCCCCGCGAGAGAAGAACTGGAACCGGGCGTGTGTCCCGGTACCGATTACCTCGGCTCTCAATAACGAACGATCGTCCGTTACAGAAACGAGCAAGCGTTTGAAAAAAAAAAAGAAAAGAAAAGAAAAGAAAAAAGAAAAAGGAATCGCGCCGCGGACCCCGTTTCACCATTGCAATTTCCAATAATTGCCAACGCGGTTAATCATAAGCAGCGAGAAAAGTCCGGGGGAGACTCGGGGCTCGGTATCTTCTCTCTCGACTCCGGCCGAGAAAATGGCGGATGATTGACGCGCTAATAACTCCCGGACGTTCCTGTAATTGTTGCCAGCCCGAATAGGCTCGGTTTCGAACGTGAGCCAACGCGAGGATACGAAGGCGAGGGATGTGCTGTGCACACACGCCCGTACAGCCAGTTTCTAGAGGCCGAGATTCCCAGAGGAAAACAGCTCGAGGGTGCAATTCGCGATCGTGAACCAACGCCGCAACATTGTACCCGGACACGATTAACGACTCGCTCGTAATTGGTTGGTCGGTCGCACTCGAAACGGCCACGATAATGCGCGAAACGAGTTTAATGGGGTAAGTGGATCACCGGCGCGCGGGATAGAGCCATTAACAATTAACCGAGTCCAGCCTGAGTGTCATCGTTCTAAACCAACAACGCGTACACATCTCTCGATGTGTCCGTAGACATTGGAGATTTCGTAAAATTTCGACCGGTACTTTCTTTCCTCGGGGATGAAATTCGCCGTAGAGATGCAACGTAAATTAGCGATTGGTTGATTTGGCTCACGTGATTCGCGAGGGGGCGTGGCGTAGATCTCGAGTGGGAGTGGCGTTGTCCTTGTTTTGCGCCGAGTCAAATGTTTGCGTATCGATAAAATTTTGTGGCAAAAGGTCGCCTTCGTTTCCTAGTCAGAACAGTTGCTTCTGGGTATAAGTCGTGCAGTTTTTTTTTTCTTTCTCTCTTTTTAGTAGAGAAACGCTTATCTCGTGGAAAGAATCAAGTGTTCTTGATATTTCGAAAGAAATTGAAGTGCACGTTCAGCTTTGGTATCTTAAAGCAATAATTAGTCGTTCGATTCGTTGTTCAAAAATGCGAAATAATTTATACGATTGTAGAATCGCAAGATAACGGGTTACATGTACACATCTCGAAAGAGATAAGAATCGTGAAAGAAAAAAACCTGATCGTCAATAACGTACGTGCTCTTTTTTCCCGTGGTGTTCTTCGATGTTTATTATCGTTGTACAAACACTTTTAAGTATAGCGTGTTATCTAAAGTGTCGATACAACGTTCGATTCGCGAGCCAACGAGGGAATTATTGTCACAAAATCGTTGCCAAGGTAGATCTTTTTCTTTTTCTTTTAAAGTGAAAGAAAAACGGAGCGAAATGAAAAATTTTTAAAAAAAATCATTTCCACGAGATTTTTTTCATTTTGTTTCATTTTTCAAAAATTCGTTCAAAAAAAATCGATCGATCCTCGCAAACGATCCGCTCCGGTGGGGCTCGTAAAATGATTAATATTCCCCCGAGAAACGTGCTTTCGATCGAGCTTTCTTTCACTCAACTTTATGCCTCGAGCACGCACGAGGGAAGAAAGTTGGACGACGGTGAGCGAGTTCTCCAGGTACTTACGGGAGAAATTTTCAACGAACAAAAAGAAGTATCGCGTTTCGAGTTTCGAAATTTCATGATTCACTTTGTGCGCTTTGTACAAAGTTCCAACGGTAGGAGACAACTTTCTAAGGCGAATTACTTCGTTTTAGGCATCGCTGTTCGCTTGCACGTTGCACTAATCTCTCTACTCTCTCGGAGGATTTCCCATGAAATCGCAATTTTCAGTCAAAACAGCGAGCTACGTCCATCTGCTTATTTTCACCTTGCCAAATTAAATTCTCGCCGCGATGTACAATATCCACGCGTGCTAAAATAATTAATAATCCTTACGTCATCGACGAACATCGAGCTATTTACTAATTACTCCGCGCGCGAATTAACGAGGGGAGCGAGAGACTTGGGACATAGTTTAATGAGCGGGGATGATTATAGCAGCGTCGAAAATTAATTTTGATAATTAAACTGCAAAGTAGCGGGTTTCGACGTTAATGAAATCACGGCTATCCGTTACCACTGCTTCCGTTAGAGTCAATTCGAATAACTGATCGACGCTCGGCGGTAAATTTTCATTTCGGCGAGCCACGTTGCGCCGCGACGCAAGTTCGTTCAGTGGCACAAAAGCAAAGGTTAATTGCAAATCCATCACGCTTTCTCAAATCGAAATTACGTACAGTTCTCGAACGAATCTAATTTCAAACTTTTTTTCGAAGATGATACAACGATACGTCGGGACGAATTTAATTCGCAAAAAGATACAGCTGAGATTTCGGTATCTCATTCCGTCCAATCAAATTTCTATTTCTAGTAAAAGTAGACTTGTAATCGGAGCGACGTGAAACAATAACAGATAGATTTCGCACGTTTCGCACTTTGAAAAATGCGAACTGTCTGCTCGAAGATCCCCGAAGTAACGTTTCATCGAATTTATCTCGCGACTAAATTATGAAAAAAGGTTTGCAATATGTCAAAAGCGATAATAAAAGTGAAAATAAAAATATTTTCGATACGATAAATATTACACAGGCTGTCACTCGCACGTTTTTCGAGAGGTCGAGTTTAAATTTTTGAAAACACATTGTCCCGCGCCTATGAAACTTACAAAAATTACAAATTGACCATTTTGATAGTTCTTCTAGTATTTTAGTCGTCGCAGTCGCCGTGTCGCTTGGAGAACGCCTCGCAATTAGAAAATGCAAAATTTACCTGACGGTGGTGGGCAGCGCCGCGTTTCCGAGTCAAGGATCCTCGCCGCTGGCGTTCCACGTCACCGGCCGCTATTTTTCGTCCCCCCGAAGGCGCACGGTCACCCACGGAATCCCCAAGACGGTCCACGTCCCCACAAAGCCGTTGCACCGCTGAATGGAGCATGCTGCGAGGATCGCGAGCGCCGAGTTAATTTTAATGCGCGTTACGAAGGACACCCCCTCCGACACTGGGGTGCTCTCGGGTGACAAAAGGGTTCATTTACGCTCCTTCGCCGTGAAAGAGTAGTCCGACCTTCGTCGTCCAGAAATTTGGTACTCGAGGAGACGCGATTTCCTGTCACTCTCCGGACAGAAATCATCGATTCTTTGAAAAGTGGAATTACTTTTTTGATTTGCTTGTTGCACCTGCTGTTTGAAATCCATCTGGGAAACACCTGCCGACGGCCGACCGACGACAAGCTGGTTAGAAAAGGAGCGTGGGACAACGTGGGGATTTGCGGAAACGAAAAGGGGGAAAGAAGGGTGGTGCAAAATAAAGTCCAGGTGCAAAACGACAGTAACGCGCGAGGGAGTGTTTATTTCGGTGGCCTGCGCGCCACGAGACGAGGAAGTGAAAGTAGACAGGGTCGAATCGACTACCGAATCGCCTTCGACTTGGCCTTTGACGTTCCCGTTGACGCGCTCGTTTTCTTCAAAGTTTCAAAGTGACTTTTTGTTTTTACTGGAAACGGAGCGAAGAAGGATCCAATGCCACCATTGGACAAACGAGTTTGAGTTTGGAACTGAAAGTCAAGCTCTCAATGGACACAAATCTACGCTACGAAATACGAATACGAATCGCTAATGACTTCGATGAGTCGACGCGACTTTAAACCTTTAAGCCCAAAAGAGAAAGACGCGCGAGCGAATGCAAATTTGTTCGAGTTTGAAAACGTTTGAAACGGATTGGCAGAAGCTGAAGGAGTCGTACGCCGGGATTTCTATTGTTCGAATTTTAAAAAAGACTCGTTACGCCACTAGTCGCACACGTACGGAGCAAACCACGGACGACACGGGGATTTCAACATTCCGCGCACGTGCTGGCAGCGTTCTCCTCCCTCGCGGACAAATGTAAAACGCTTCAGCGGATCTGTCTTAACTACCGTCATCCTGTAATCGAGTTTTCCACGCGCTTAATCACGCGCGTTCAACCAGACACACACACACACACACACACACACACACCACCGTGTACGGTGTAATTAGACTCTCGAAACGGAGCAACGATGCCTGCAACGCGAAACGAGGCTGTCTGCCTGTTCCTCGGCAGCGTGACACAACGACGAACCACTTGGATAAAAGCGAAACAAAGGTGGAAACTTGAGTCTCAATTTTACGAACTTTGTCCACACGCACAGATATTTTATGCACGTCGAAGGGGCATTCTCACGGAGGAGGACAAGAAGCGACGTTCGACGATATTCCTATCGGTCAATTTACAACGGGCTTCGACGAATGATAAATTGCGCGTCGGAGCGAGGTAAGCGAAGAAACGGCTCCGGCAAAACGAACAGAACGCGATCTACGAAATGTTTCCTTTCGCTAAAACGCCTAATCATTCATGGCGCGGGAACAGGTGCGAGCTCGCGCAAGCGACATGCGCGCCTTTATCCGTCCCGCAGGGCGATAAACTCGTCCCTGTTCCGGCAGGAACCAGTTCGTTTGTCCAGATGCCCACTTCTCTTTCTTTTCTCAGTTTAGAATTCGTTCACGCTTCTGCGAATACCTGCCTGCGAAGAGTAAATTGCCGACGCTCATTCTCCAAGCAGCACGCGAGGGTTAAAATTCAAGTTTCTGCGTCCAAGCGACTGGGCAAATTAATTGCGCGAGATTCTAATCTTGCTTGAGTGTAACTGTAACAACGAGAGAAGACAATACCGACTTTGACTTTATCTTTCTGTTTCATCTTAATGGACATCGCTGTCGCGTTAATCTGCAGCGTTGCTCCTGCGCCGCCATTTCCGTCATTATCGCCGCTCGACGTAATTCGCCGCGCAAATAATTCCCACCCTGGTTCCGAAGTCGCTGATTGCTTCGAACTTCTCTCCGCGTACACTGCGATTTGTCCTGCAACCTCGGAACACGGGCAATCTACCGATAACGAGAGCAACGTTGTGAAAAAAAGAAACGAAACGAACTATTAACCTCACAGCTGTGGCGCCATTTTTAAAAATGTGTTCACCAGTGTGTCGCTAGAACGACGCGATGGCGATTGTTACACCTGTCAAGTAGCGAAGAGTATGTACAACTGCCAATTATAAAATTGAATTAAATTACAAGGGAAGAATAACGATTTCTTCTTTTTTGAAAAATCAATAATTTTATCGTTCAACTTGACCAGTGTTATTTATCAAAAACCTGTACGTTCATAATTTTCTTATTATAAACAAAAAGATCAAGCAAGGTACTACACATAACGGCACCTCGCACGTTAGATTATTTTTTGATCGTGGCAAGGAAATATTTAGAAAACGTCAGATATAAAATGAAATCGACGCAGTGAAGTCAAGTCTCAGAATATTCCAAAATGTCTGGAATCCACAAAAAATTGTAATTTCCTTTCTCGCGCGACGAATATACCCGTCACACAAAAAATTGCCATTCCTTCGTGACGAGCATACTCGTCACTTACAGCTCCGAGAGGTTAAGGAGAGATAACAGCTCCGCGAATGTTCCTCTATAGAAAATCGTATCGTTCCACGATAATGAAATTAACGCGGCAACGTATAAAATGGTCAACGATCGATCGATCGATTCGATCGAGACGAAATTCCCGGCGCGGCGTGTGCAAGAAACGACCAGCTGGGACGGTAAAAATCGATCGAGCCCCTAAAACAGGCGCGCCAACACGATCTTATTCGGTGAGACCAAATACGGGAAGGGGGACGAAAACGATAGAGAATAACTGGTTTTCACTTTCATACGCGGCACGAAACAAACCGCTCGCAGACAGAAAATGTGGCCGGCCAGATACGCCGCCGCTGGAGAGATCGTCCCGAACAAAAAAGCCAAGGTTTCTTTGCGGTGTACGTGACTCGTGCACCGACTCGCGCAATTCCCCGGCTGCCCGCTAAATCGTTCGACCATCGATGCCGATATCCCGTCTCTCGATCTCGAACTCCAACTCGGATTAGAAGTCTGGAAATTGTTCTGCTCGCTTCACTTGCAAACTTCACGCTTTCCAACATTTTGGATCGTGAATTTGGTTATTGAACTTTGAACGCCCAATTTCGAAATTTCGAATGTTTGAAAATTGAATCGCGGATTTTAAGGTTATGAAAGAAATACAATACGTTGTGCAGAAGAAAGAGTTACGTGTCCGATATTCCGTCTCGAACTCGAACTCGAACTCGAACTCGGATTAGAAGTCTGGAAATTATTCTGCTTGCTCACTTGCGAACTTTACGCTTTCCAACCACGTGAACTTGAATCAATTTTCTCGTGAAAATTGACTTTGAATTAAACACTTTGGATCGTGAATTTGGTTATTGAACTTTAAACGCCCAATTTCGAAATTTCGAATGTTTGAAAATTGAATCGCGGATTTTGAGGTTATGAAAGAAATACTGTTGCGCAGAGGAAAGGATTACACGTCCGACATCTCGTCTCGAACTCGAACTCGAACTCAAACTCGAAGTAGAAATCGATCTGTCTGAAAATTATTCTTCTTGTTACCTAATCTAAGCCTTACGCTTTCCAACATCGATCTCGAATCGTGAAAATTGATTCTGGATTAAACAATTTGGATCGCGAATTGTTATTGAATTTTAAACGGCCAATTTGTAAATTTTTCACGTTTGAAAATTGAATCGCGTATTTTGAGGTTAGAAATACTGTTGCAAAGAGGAAAGAATTACGCGTTCGATAGTCAGTCTCGATCTCGAACTCGAACTCGGATTAAAAGTCGATCTGTCTGAAAATTGTTCTGCTTGCTTGCGAGCCTTACGTTTTCCAATAATGACTCTGGATTAAACACTTTGAATTACTATTACTGAATTTTCAACGTACAATTTCTAAATTTCTGACGTGTTTGGAAATTAAATCGTGGACTCTCGAGTTTATGAAAAAAACACTCTGTGTATAATTTTTGGTTTTATATACGTACATGAATGAAGCTACGATGAAAAATTAATAACTTTGTTCGTTTGATAAAAGTCTCGTAGTTTCGGTCGGCAACTGTGACTCATCCGAGTCGATTGTTTCCCGTACACCGTCTCGATAGCGCGAGCATCAATGGCTACAAAAAACGAGGACGGATTGAATCGAAAGAAAAATACAAAAATTCCCCAAATCAGATAGAGTTTGTAGAAACGAAAAATCGATGCATCGTGCCTCGCACGTAAACCGTGCAACAGATACGAACTAACAGTTCAAAGAAGTCCGGCTGTAACGTCACGAGGAGGCATGCAATCGTACTGAAACAACGTACATAAGAAAGTCTCGTTAAGTAACCTATAGTAATGGCACAGCCGTGTATATATGAAGCCTTGGCAAAAACTATCGAGAACCCTACAGAGGCAAAACCGTGCCAACTTCTTTCTCTCTTTCTCCTTTACATTCCGACGTAAACCACGAAACGTCGATCAACGAACAACAATATCGAATACCTAGAACACAACAGTGTCGCCACAATCAAACAATGTCACGTAACGCATTGTTGTCTTCCTCTGTGGTTTGTGTGTGTGTGTGTGTGTGCGTGTGCTTGTGTGTACGCGACAGGACAGACTTGATCTTTTCATTGGAAGAGCTTCGAAAGGAATTCAATTTCGATGCTGGCGCTCGATCGTTGTACCAACGAGCTCGAGGAGGCATTGTACCAAAAATCAAAGCGTCTTCGTACATACACAGACACACACACACGCGCGCACTCTTTCGTTCTCGCTTTCATTCCATCTTCGTTCCACGCAAATAGCAGGGATCGTCGATCGTCGTACACACCGTACACACCGGTACCCACCGGTAAAATCTAATCTACGCCTCGGTATCTTTGACCGGGCCGTTCACACAGATAGGGGCGACGATGTTTCTTCGGAGAGTGCACGAGATACCGATATACCGCGAGAACCCGATTGTCACCCGTTTCGATTTCGACAGACTGGCGCGGACTCGGACTACAGTACCGGTTTCTGTCGGTTCTCGTCTGGCTGTCCACACGCACCGTTGGCTGGCCTCGCACACTGAAACTTCTCGTGCTCGCAAACAACGAAACGAACAAACGCGCCAGCGAAAACGAACGACACACACGGCCTGTGTTCGCGGCTAGACACCGGAGGAGTACGTCGATCGTTTCGTACCGTCGCGAAGGAACATCGGAACCGGACTGCACGAAGGAATCCCTGCTTGGCGGACGTAGGAGGTGGAAACTAGTTCGCGTCGCCGCCGCGGCCGCGGCCGTGGCGCTGTGCCTCTGTCACACTATCGCCAACACGGATCAGCTGATTGTTGCGATCGTGGCGTTTTCACGGGACAACCAAGTACGAAACTCGAGTCTCGTTCTCGAGTCTGCAAGCTGCGCTCCGATCGTTTAACGATCAAAAGATTCAAAAGGGCACTGAACGTTTAACCTCTTGCGTTGGTAACTGGTTCGCGGACCATAACGAGTGACCAAACCGTATACAATAATTCGTCTTCTTTTTGAATTCATCGGTGTATCACTGGATAGAAATAATTACTAAGAAGTAATAAATTTATCGCTTGTTTTGCCTGGGTTTTTCATTTCAATATACTTAAAACTGAGAAAATATTGCAATTTTCGGCCAAATATTCTCGACGTGCGTGGCACGGCATTTCAGCGCAAGTACAATTTCTGAAAAGTACGTAGTAAAGATAGCGATATGTTAAAAAAATAATAATCAATTATTATTTTTTCTTGTTAAACTGCGGATGTTTATGTATTTACACCAAAAGAATATGTGCAGGAACGAAGCATGAAAAATAAAACAAATTGAGAGAATAAGAGGTAGTTTCGTTCGAGTTTAGATATTTTATCAGCACATCTACGATTTAGTCATTGTTCTTAATACGAATTAAATTTGTATAAAATATATAATACTAAAATATAATTGTACATATTTAAAGTATTTAATAAATGTTTAAATTACAATTTTGTATGTCGTTATGTATTGTTAAAAACAATTTAATTACACTTAAATGCAACTGTATTCATCAATTCCACATTTAAATGTCTACAATTCTACATTCTGCCAATACTTTACATTTCTTTATGAATTTAGTCTTTTCATTCGATTTGTTTATAACTTAAATATAAAAAGTAATTGCGCTCATTTTTATTGTATGTTAATTAACAATAAACGTTTGTTACACCGACATCCACTGCTGTCTTTGAAAATTAACTTTAAATCTGCAGGATTATTCCTCTTAAACAAAGAACGAAAGTTTCACTGTTCAAACGACTCAAAACTCTCTAACAAAGGACGAGACATCAAAGTTATAAAACTCAATTTCACGTTTGCCATTGCACAATTCGCTCCGATATTTCTTGTTAATTTCAGCAATTCTCTGGAGAGAAGCTTACGCGTATCACTCCATAAATCCCGCGAGATTTAAACGATCTCGGTTCTCAAAGAAGATCGTATACAAAATCCGCCTTATCCGGCGGAGCAAAACAATGTTGCGCGTATCAAAGAAACGGACATCAAAGAAAGACCAATTAAGAAATCCTGCGTGCCCAACAGGCGACAGAAGCGACGCAGCGGCAGATAGATTGCCCCGAATAAGAGCCTTGGCACGCGTCCGAGCCATCCTGCACGCGCAGATTATCTGATCTTGACATCCTGGCCGATAATGCGGCCTCTCTCGCGTCCTCCGCTTGAAATCATAGGCGTTATGCTAAGGACGATGAAAGTGGAAACGGAGGCGAGCGAAACTCTCGAGAGTTTTGGTAAAGCCATAGCTCCTCGAGGAACGTAAAAGTGGCGCGCGCCATGTCGTCTGCCCGAGACGACCACGAGGAGCAAAACCAAAAAAAGACGAGCGCGACGGGTCGGAAAGATCTCGTGGAAAGAAGCACGGACGTGACACGCGAGCAAAAAGGTATCGAGGTGGAAGAGAAACAGAGAGAGAGAGAGAGAGCGTGGTGCTTTGTCTCTCGGTTGGAGGTTTCCTTGGACCCCATAGATCGTCAGGGAATGAGATCGACCGCCATGAAAATTCGTTGCGGGGCAAACGAGGCTGACTCGAATCGAATAGCAAATAATTGTAAATGTCGCTTCGAATCGAGTTGCGCTTTAATCACAGTTTGCAACAATCCGTCGATAGTCTCGTTGCGTTTGACACGGTTTGATCCTTCATTCCGTGCTCGACTGTGACACATCATACGTGTGTACTGTACCGATTGTCATGCCAGTCAATGTAATTATCTCAAAAATGTTGTAATTCCTTGCTCGATCAAACAGTGATAAATTGCCTTGCTATTGTGAAAAAGTGTTGTGGCACAGTCATTCAGCGACTCAAGTTGCAATTAAACTTGACCTTTTTCAATACTTATGGGAATTTTATGAAAATGAAATGTTCCACGCGGTGGATGCTAATACTGTTAAAAGCGCTTAATGACACGTAGTCCTTTATGAAGTCCAATTACATTACGCTCGTTATACAGACGCACGTACCACGTATTCCACGCTCCAAGTGTAGACGGGGCATTTTATTAGTCTCGCAAAAAACATTCAAAACTTTTTTCGCGTAATCAAGCATAATACGTTGACTCGTACGTGTAATTACACATGCTTTCCAGACGAACCCTATTAGCTTGATATTTTACGCGTCAGTCGTTTTATTTATTTAATTTCTGTGTTTAATTCAGCGTCAGAATGTTCTTTTCCCTTCCTCGGGAAACGACTATCAGCATCTGAGATCACACGCGAGACATCGCGCGGCATTAACGTCGGCAATGCGTCGATTTCGCGTTATATTCGGCAAGACGATCGCGCAAACGAGGGGCAATTACACAGCGAAAGAGCCGAAACTGTTCGAGCTCGACGGTGTAACGAAAAGATATAAAATTTCATGGACTGTAAAAAAAACTCAATGGGACTCAGCGTTCCGCTGAATTCGAAATAAACTAGCGACCGCCGGCCACTGCCAGCGTGGATAACGAGCACGTGTACATACAACGGATCGTAACCGCAGAAGTTCATGCTGCTTTCAATTAGAAAAAACATCGCGTCGCGTCATTTGGCAACGAGGCCACGAGAAATAAAGAACGAACTCACCGGCAAAGAATCGGGCTTTAAAGTCGCCGGCGAGTGGGGATCGATACGTGTACCCGCAATCAGTTTCGATGCAAAAGTTTGGCAAACGTGGCGCGAGTTTCCGTACTTGAATATGTTACAAAGTAAAATATTTATATCGTTTTATATTTGTTTATTATATTTTATACATTCGATGTATAAACATGTTATCACTATATATTATTATTTATTCAGTATCAATTTAATATTATTACGTATAAATATATGTTTTACACATATAAAATATTTATATCAAAAGCAAAGTATCGAGAGAAACGTTTCCGTCTGCGCGACGTTTCCGTCTGCGGCGTATTTACATTTACGTTAATTCTACTTCGTTTCTCGCGCTGCCAGAAGAAACCGCGTGCAACGATCTCAAACCTAGCAGACGCCATTTATCTTTTCTCGCCGCGGTCTGCACTTTACCTACCAACCGACTTAACGTGCCTGCTTCCATGCATCTACCGTGGCCCTCCTCCTTTTGCTCGTTTACACCGTTTCCCATGGCAGATGCACCACACGCGAGACCACCGGTCTGCGCTGCGTTTATAGCCGTACGACGGTATTTATTTTTAGCGACGGGTGCAACGAGCGCAATGGCTGTCTCGCAGCGGCCCGGTGTTTCGCTCGCCAGCCGCTACGGGCGCTAACAATAAGACGGATCTTATCGTTAGCCGCGTTCGCGAAGAAGATACAAAATCAAACGCTAATTCATGGTAAATTGTTATTTCTTCCTTCGTGCGAAACATTAGGGACAAAGTCCGACGATTACGTCCTTGCGAGACGACGAGAACGCCGCTGGTTGATTCGCCGCAATTTGAGCGGTTTTTTCCTCCCCAGATTCCTGGGGAATCAACAGTCTTTCTTCTTTGATCGAAGGTACATCGTCGCGGTGAAGTTTTGATCTCCGTTGTTTTATTACTCGTAATCGCGCTGTTAGTGCCTGAAAGGTGTTGGTTAGTACAGGGAGATCTACTCGGGATGCGTCTTTAAAAGTGTTCTTGGAAATTGGAAGAGTTCCTGATGATACAATAATTGATCGAAAAGTAAAAATAGCGTTGCCCCTCGTCCATTCGAAGAACGTCACGAATGACGACCCGTGTAATTCGTTCGTGAAAATTCCTATTATTTCCAAACTCGCTCGCTCGGGAATACAAAATCGACGGAATAATAAAAAAGTATCCTCGGTATCCGCGCCGTAGAAACTGGTTGGAAAACTCTGCGCGCCTGGTCTCTCTGCCTCCGTTCTCTCTCGGCAAGAAACTTCGTAAAAACAAAGCACGAAACGGCGCGGAGATCGATTCGTGCTCGGTAGAGCAAAACGAAACAGCAAAGTTCGACGAATCGCGTGGATTCGCTTGATAAATGGTGCGGAGCAAACAACGAGGGAACAATCTTCGTTCCTCGAGTTACGTAATTCCCAAAGATTGCTCTTCGATCCGATCCGGATTCACGTCGAGATCGACCACCATGACGTCAGTTACGTGCCATACGTGTCGTCAAATCGCTACACTTGCCTTTATTCGATAAACTCACGAGCAACGGAGGCAGTGCTTTTTCTTTTTTCAATTTTCTTCAAACTTCACTTTCAAGTAGATCTTTCAGCACTTTATATACAGGGTGGAGAAAGAAGTTGATTTTGTCGTTGAATTTCAAGGTCAAAATGTTTCTTTTCTATTCTGTATTCTACTCGTTACGAAGCAATCTAATGATTCTCTTCAAAAATGGCAAAAAAGTTTCTTAATTGTTCAACATTTAACGCAATTATGTGGACGCGTGGGTGCTAACAGCGACTTTAGGTTCTGGACGCGTGGATGTCCAAATTATCACAATATTTATATTTCGAATAATGTTGACAATTTAGTTTTATCGTTTGATTATTATTTAGACTTACACTGATACTGCAATGATGAATCAAATTTCAGTGAAAATTAGAACCATAAAGTCGCTGTTAGCACGCGTCCGTTACTTTTCAAAAGGACTATTGGGTTGCGACCCATGGTTTCTTAGAAATCGCACAATACAGAGACAAATTAACTTCTCGCACGATTAGGCAACATTCTCACCCAGACTGAGAGTTCGTCGTTACCATAACGAAGTTCCTTATTATTTCACTCAAAGTGCTCTCTTCCTGCTCCGGCACTTGACCCGTTGACACCTACCTAAAATTACCTTCGCAATTCGGACCTTGGTTGTTTCCGCGGAAGGAGCCGAGATTTAGAACAGAGTAACGCGAACGAACTCGCGAGATCAAAAGACCGAGAAACGTTGAGAACACGAGGCAGCCGCGCAATGTATTTAACGTTTCGAAAGTTTAATCGGAGGAGGTACTTCTCTGTTTCCCTAAGTAATAAGATTTAACTTACTCTTTCTTTGAGGCACAGGCAACGTTCAAGTTCGACGAAGCTTCGCCTTTGTGCAAATTGCAGCCAAAGATTCGAGGCGCGCCCGCGGATTTAATAAACGATTTGCTATAACGAGAAACGGGAGTAACGTGATTTACGATCTTTTTGACCTTTGTAAAATTGATAAAAAAATATCGAAAATAATAATAATCGTTGCAATTAAGTTGCAGAATCACATTCACTTCTCGGTTTATTAGCGATGGCAGGTATGACTATAACAAACGGTATAATCCTATGTCTTTTAAAAATTCTAAAGCTTCTTCCCCCGGGATCTTCTTTTTGCAACATTCTGTGTTGTCTCCTTTTATCTTCATATTTGCAACAGGCGATTAATACTTGTTCAACGGAGTTAGTTAGGTAGATATTTGGTTCTATATTCGTGTAAACTATTCTTGTTCTTACTAGCGATATTTCTCTTTCTCCGTTCAGCTGTAAATAAACACTGTTGCGAATTTTGCGCAGCTTGGCGCAGGTCTTGCATTTTTCCATTTTTCGTCCCACGACGTCCTTTATCGTCGCTTTGACAAAACACTTTTGGAGATCTGGGGCAAATCTTGACCACCGAAACAGAAGTGTCGCGTTAACTCGAAATTACATTTGTGCTCTAAACCGTTTCTCGTCGAAATAAATTTTTCTCGCGATCCAACGTCAATGAAACGTGTACAGGAAGTGCAGCAGGAGCCACAGCCATTTCGTACGAGAACGCTCGGCTTTGCGTGGCGACCTACATACGACGCGTACGTGCCAT
Organism: Melipona beecheii; assembly: GCA_032399605.1. Taxonomy (NCBI): domain Eukaryota; kingdom Metazoa; phylum Arthropoda; class Insecta; order Hymenoptera; family Apidae; genus Melipona; species Melipona beecheii. The sequence continues at coordinate 2,153,360 of JAUCMO010000243.1, read as the reverse complement.
CGGCCCTGATGCACTTCCAGGAGCGGCCCGCATCCACGACGAGCGACGACCAGCGCACACCAGCCACGTAACTTTGGCGCATTAACCTGGCTCCCGGCCATACCGTGTCATAAATACGGGTTAACAATGGTCAGCCGGTGGCGTGGCCCGCCCGTGGCAATAACGTGCCAGACACTCGGAGAACTCGCGCGAGAGGGGTGTTGCGTGAGTTGTTCGCGCAGTTGTTGTTCGAGGATCGAACAGCAAACGAGCGTGCAGAGAGTTATTTTTGCGAGGCGAGCTATCGCAGTCCCGGCTACTAACGAGAGACGAAACACGTGGACAGAGCAATTTCGAGATGTTAGACGGGGGCCTTGGGTGATCCTTCGCCCCCTCGCGTCCTTGGGTGATCAGGTCATTTATCGAAAGGATTTATCGATGAATAAAGTAACCGATACTGGTTCTTTAGTTGAAAAATTTCCACAAAAATGAATTACAACAGTTCCACAACTTGACAAATTACAACAATACATCGTTTGGGTATGTTTGATACGATCAAATATAGCGAAAAGAAATCGTTTAAAACAAGTGCCAGTCGAGGAACAGTCTCCTTTGACGTAAATTTCAAAATATTGGCGACAAATAATAATAAGGGTTGACAATACAATCTTCGTCGAGTCAAAGACGGTATGAATTTTCATTCGTGCAATTCGCACCCTCTGCGGAAATCGAAACGGGTGAAGCGCCGACAGCGACCTTTGTTCGCGCGAGTTTCTCGTTCCACCTGATCTTAATTTTGCGAATTACACTCCTTCGGTTCTCCAAAGCGCGCGCATCGCCGCGGCTGACGCTTTACGAAAGTTGCGTCGGAAAGAGGAAAGCGGGTCGGTTGTCGAAGTTTCGAGAAACGTCGCGGCTTTGTTGCGATAACTTTTGCCTGCATGGAAACTAGTTGGTTGGCATCGGTGCCGCGCGACGATTTCATTGATGTAACTTTGCGCGAAGAAGTTGGAGCGCGCGTCTAACCTGCCCTCAACGAACCGTTTTCGGTTTCAAGTAACAGGCAACGCGAACAATGGAGCCGTACTTGCGTTTCGGCAACATTGTTGGTACAATACAACAGGTTACGTCTCAATTGTCAAAAATGAAAAGCAAATCAACACTGGAACTGCAAAGTTCATTTGAAATAGTTTGAAAAAGTTTGTGCCAGTTGTCGCTCTGTTTTTCTCACTTTAACTCAGTCGTCGGTAGTTTTAGTGTCAAAGCTAAACGCAATTCGAGCAGCGTCGAAGACGAGCTTTATCGAAGGTAATCGACAAATTACCGTGAATCAATACAGTCTTCTCGGTACGTGTTCAAAGCTGCTTGGGTCATCGGCACGATCGATTGCATTCCGCCGGCCCATTTCCCGGCGAAATTGCTCGGAATTCATGGAGTCCGAGCATTGTCCGTGGCTTAGACAATACTCGAGATCTGGGGCAAGTTTAACGAGTGCCGCGAAAAAGCGAAGTTGCCCGTTTTCGCGACGAGAGCCGGGTCGAGTAGTAGCACTCGAGTCGCCAAGCCGACGCGCGAGTTCACACGTGTTTGAACCTACTTAACGAGCGCCAACTGAAAAGGTTTTCCAAGGTTTTCCAAGGTTTGTCCGAACCCTTCGATTCCTTTCTTTTTTTTTTTTTTATAATTATTCTTTACGAAGATAGAGACTCGGAAGATTTTTTACATTAACAATAAGCGAGTCACAGACCCCTATCAAGGACTTACATGCTACGTAGAAATCAACGTTAAGGATCAATCGTCCAACGAAGATCCACAACATGACAAATGATTTCTACCAAGAAATTCCTTCCAATCGAAAAGAAAGAATTATACTGGCTCGATTAAGGACAGGACAGATTAAAATATTCCACGAACATCTAATTAGGAAGGTGACCCTCTCTTTTGTAACAGATATCAAAAATCTGTCACAGATCGACACATTCTATACGAATGCACAAACTATAGGATTAACCTGCCCTTACTTTCTAAAACCTATGGAAAAGAAAAGATTTTATCACTGAAGGTGATTTTAGAAAATCGGGCCTCTTCAAGTGCAACGCTAATGCAACGAAAATTAGCGATTGGTTGATTTGGGTCACGTGACTCGCGAGGGGGCGTGGTGTAGACCTCGAGTGGGAGTGGCGTTGTTTGGTGCTATAATTTGTTTTCTATCGATTCAAATGTTTGCACATCGATAAAATTTTATGGCAGAGAAGATTCTATAGAATTAATCTCACCGCTTGATGGACACAGTTCTATACTGTAAAATATAAATACCAAAAAATCCACAAAAAAAAAAAGAAAAGAAATTTCTTTCAACGACTACAATTCTACCTATACCTGTACCGAATGATAGCGAGCGTGAATTTATCGCGATGGATCCCTATGCCCGCTTCCCGTTTTATTTAACATTCCGAGCGGCACCGTGGCTCTCTGTGTTGGAATCTTTGCATCACAATTCCGGACGACATCGCGCAACCGCAGCCGGTAGTCGAGTGGACTACGGATCGGGGAATTCGAAAATACGGCCTAACGAGCCACGATCTCTCGCTTGCCTCAGGAAGAAGATAATCTCGCGAAGGTTAATCTCCACCGCGAGCGAAATTTGCATCGGGATCAATGACGAAATCATTCTCGACGATTCTGCAATTTCTGATCCTTTGTTCAATGGGACTTCGACCTTGTGTCTCGCGATTTCGAGTTTCATTAATTTGGAGTTGGAGTAGCTTCCCACAGTTTTAACCAATCGAATATATACGTACGTATATGCAAGAGGAGTGACACGTTGTTTGGTTTCCTTTAACAGATGGACGTACTGTAATTAACTTCATTTCAAACCGCAAATTCATTGTGTCGTCTGACAGCTGATTCGAAACGGAACGATCAAACAGGAATAATTTCGTCCTATTTTTCTGTACTACCTTCGAAAAAGACGACACTGTGTAAATTCGTAAAAAATCACCTGACACGAATGTCGAAGGAGCTTTAAAACTGTGTCAGAATTGATTTGCTAAATTTCACTATTCTCAGAATATCAAATCGTTCTGAAACTGTCTTAAAGAACAAAGTGTGGTCGATCACATCTAGTAAAGCCTTTCATTCGCGCGCCTAGTTACTTTATAGCCAACGCAACGCACATAAAGATAAGCAGCAAAACAAACAGTCACACATTCACGCGGATACGCGTAATCCAAAGTTACGGTGAAAGGAAGTTTCGCGCTCCAAAAACTCGATCTACAAATGGTACTCTGGTTAGGTGAGACCCGATCTTTTTGTTCGTGGAACGCTCCTTTACCAGAGCGAAACCGGAGAGAAAGAAGTGTTCGAGGAAGAAGTGTTCGACGCTCGTAAAGTGACGCGGAATCGGGCGGAAAACTCGCGTGCAAGTACTCGAGGAATGAGAACTGGCCTGATAACTTAATAATACCGTAGGCCACGGACAAAAAGGAAACCGGGAAAGAGGCTGCGTTGAACGCTCGAGGCGTTTCGTCGAAATCGAGAGACACGAATTTCTATTCGTTGCGTGTGTGTCGAACGCGCCCGTACCGGAAACACGCTGGTCCGTTCATTTGCCTCGGCAAACAGCAGCTGCAGGCGGAATCACAGCCGCGTGTGCACCTATTTGAATAATTAAGCAACAGCCTTACGCAAATCAGTTGAACGCGAATGCGTTTCAGCCGGCATGACGAGGAATATCGAGACTAATGGGAGAAAGATACTTTTCTTTTTTTTTTTTGTTCTACTTCTGCTAAAGAAGTAGAAAATATTGGTAAGATCGTGGATTTTACTAACGTCGTCGAGGACCTCACACGGTTTATATGGTTTTCTATCAGTTTTGATCTACGATATAATTTAACAAGAATGTCAATACATTTAACTAGAATATAGGTTATGTTGTAACAAGTTAAATTACTGTCGCTAGATGGCGATGTTTATTAAATTTGACAAAAACGATATTACTCATGGGTAATAAAAAAAATAGAGTTGTGATTATTCGCGATTAAAGATTTTACTAAACGTCGTTTAGAGCATGGATCTAAACCCAACCTTTTAAATCTCCTGGGCCTCATTGGCCAGCTAAAGTTTGTCGAGGACCTCACACGGTTTACATCCATGGTTTTCTATCAGTTCAACGCAACCTATTATTGGGGATTCAAATTTCATTTGTTTAAGAGTTAATACAGTTTTGATCTATAACATAATTTAACAAGAATGTCAATACATTTAACTGGAATATAGGTTATGTTGTAACAAGTTAAATTACTGTCGCTAGATGGCGATGTTTCTTAAATTTGAAAAAAACGATATCACTTGCTGGTTGTGATTATTCGCGGTTAAAGTTATTCGAACGATAGAATTCTCATTTAAATATTCCAATCTTGGCTACGAAAATCCCTCGCGCAAATTCTAGAACCAGTTTCGTTCGTTTTGTAACGATATACCAGACGCGTAGGTATACGCGTAGTTGAGATCGTCTCGCATCTCAGAAACGAAAAGGGCCCCCATTACTTCGTAAACTCGGCGATCGCCGCGTTAAGAGTCGCAATCATTGGTCGTTAAGTAAAATCGTAAAAAGAATTTAAACGCTCGTTATTGGTTCACTCGCGAGACGTAACAAATTGCCATTTACGATACACAAAAACTTCGCAAAGTTTCGCTCGTCGACACGTTGCTCGACCAACTGCTAGCTTATTTGCACGTATTTACTGTTATTTTTACGTGATTATTGAAAATTCATTGCGAATCTAATCAGCGAACAAATTGAAAATCTTTGCAGACATATAGACGTACGCTGATTGACCTTTCCTGGCCTGAAACGATCACGTCGTGAAGTTTCAACGCATAATTTGTTTTGCTAATTTGTTTTGCCGTTCAATCTGCGCGACACACGCACGGATCAATATCGAACGATTTATTTACAATGTCATTAAGCAATTACGCTGAAATACACGATAATTAATCGTAATTGATATGTCTCGTGATAATTAGAATTAATTGGCGCACCGATGCCTATAATTTGTATGTAGATGAGAAAGATAAAAGCTTCACGGTGTAAAGACGCATGCAAATTTTTCCGTATGGAACAAATTCCCGCGTAACACGAAATAAACGAAATTTTATAGTTATTAACTTCGAACGAATCCTCCAACGAGACAGCCAGTAATAACAACCACGCGTTGGCCGTGAAATTGCTCGAGATACTTTCAAACATCTTGCGAGCACGATACAAGGAACATCGGGTCCAAGACACGAATGAATTACGCGCGTCCGATCGTAAAAACAAGTTTCAATCATCGTTTATTGCCGATAATATATCGTGTCCGCGAGAGTCTCGTCTATCGGCGATACTTTCCATACAGTCGTAATTGCAAACGAACTTTTGATTTTTAAAGGATTTGCGAAAAAAAAAAAAAGGAAAAAGAAAAGGACCGTGTTAGTGATAGTGCAGCGAAAGAAATACCGATCGATTTGTAAATTAACCACTCCCTGAAAAGTTGCCATATTTTGCAGATTGGTCGTCAAGGTTGACGCGTTTATAAATACAGTCGCGGCGTCTGAATATACCGAAACCTTTGAGTCTAGGCGCGATTATCGAGGAAACGCAGCGGCGCGTTCTCGCGGAACACGCGTATAGTATTTATAGTTATAGGTAGGCAGTTAAGGCTCGCTCGCAAATTTGCGAATTAGCATTCGTTTCTTGTTACCTTCGTCATCCTCCTTCACTGCCAATTCCGGCGGGAACCCACGTGGCAAGGACAGGGACTTTAACTCACCTGCAACAGAGGAAAACGCAAGGTTGCGATTAATACTAATCCCCCTTTCCTTCGTAAAAAGTACTCCTCATGCGAATTTTAATTTTCCTCGAGATACATTCGACGACGAGTCCCACGCGTGCTCTCGGCGGATCTTGACAATCGTGGTCGAAATTGTTAAAGAGTTATAAAATTTAATCTCATTTCGAACACACTACTACTGCATTCATGTTCAACGGCAAGTCACACAAGCTCAGATATACTTGGGGTATCTCAAATAATTAGAAATTGTCGTACGTTGAACAATTTGTACTTGCACTAGTTCTTGTATCGAATACTACTGCTATTGGTGTCATTACAAATGTAACGCAACGTGCATGCACAGAAGAATTTACCGCGAGAGCAACGATCTCTCTTCGACATCCGTTCGGCAATTACCAACGACAGTTTCTCTCGTGGTGTGTATTCGGCCCCCTCGAGTAACGCGACGGTCGAAAGAGCGGGGCCGAAAATTAACGAAAGCGTTTCCATCGAGTCCCACTCGACTCGAGTGCACGATACGCCGTCCGAGCAGAGAGGCAATCCTCTCTGTTAAACTAATTTCGGCACCCCTCTGACGTGATCCAGGTACAGATGATCCGAGTAGCGAGTCAGTTTCGGACGTAAACTATCGAATGGATACGACAAATATTAATTTACTACACGGTGGAATATTTAAAAATCTTCCGGAAAAGACCGGCTGTAGGTACGACTGTTAGTCTCTTAAAGGTTTAAGGTTAGGTTTGAAAAGTTGGGTTAGATCAGCTTTGAAAAATTGAAAAGAAGATATTCTAGGGCCTTGCGAAAGTCTCACCAGGGAATGACGAGCTTCTTCTATTTCTTCTATTCGACAGTGGAATATTTATACGACGAGAGATTATTACGTAATAATAAAAAATCTTTCGGAAAATTTAAGGTTAGGCTTGAAAAGTTGGGTTAGATTAGGTTTGAAAGATTAGCCTTGTGAGAATCTCACCAGGAAATTCGAAAGAGATTCAGAATTTCAAAACTCAGTTAACGGAAACTCAAAAAATGATTCGGTCAATAGCGTGGAGTGCTCCGAGCAGACTTTTATCGTAGCGAGAAAGGTTGAAACGTTGTGTTTCATTCCCTCATTCTCTTCCGAATGAAATAAAAATTTCACGACAATAATCGTGTCGACGATAATTGTTTTCGTTCGTGTGGCAACAACGAGGCAAGCACGGGATTACGCGAAACAATTAAGCCGCTTCGACGGCCCCGATCTTTATCAGGCTGATCGCATAATTCGCGGTTTTCGTCGTTAACAATTAAGCAGCCATCGCCTGGAGGACGACGCCAGCTAATTAACCCGACCGCCGTTATTCTCTCGTTAACGATCGCGCGACGAGGGAAAGAAAGAGGACGCTCGTTGCATCATGGATCAATCGAACTGTTATCGCGGTGGAATATCGGGCAACTTTGCGCCATTGTGTAGTGACTGTAATTAAGACGGAATGTTTTTTTAAATAATACACTCGCGAGTCACGACGAATTCGTGCTTTCTCGATGAGAGATGACCCTCTTTCTTCGGAGTATTCCATTCGTGGAAAGCATGGAACGGACGAAAGTCAGCTTGGATATAATTTTATTAACCAGCATCCATTTTGGGTGCTCTCCGAATCCGAGGAAAATTCACTTTTTTCAGGCAAAAAGGGAGAGTCTGAAAAGTGTCTGAATCAGAAAGAACTCACGTGACTGTTTTAATTGATTGAAGTTACTCTCCGCACGATGCAGATAATTAACTGGCGAGAAATTTGTTTAGCTCTGCGTCTTTGCTCTTTCTCAAACGATGCGTGAGCCGAGTATTAATATACTCGTTAGCGAAACTGCGTACGAAGGTCTTTGCGAGTCAACTCGTATTACGAAACAAATGCAGGTCGGTGCGTAGCCGGGCAAAAGAATTCAAAAGCTCGTAAGAGAAGGATACATTTAAAATACGTACAGAGTGGACCAAAAATCATTTCCCGCTGAAATAAATCCGTGATTTTCTCGGTCGACGTTCGAAAGAAATAATTTTTAAGACACAGCGAAAGAGTCGTGTTTGCACTTAAACTTAATATAAAATTGACAAAATTAGTTTTGTCTTGCATTCTGATGTTTCGTTAAAAGTATGTGGGAAGAAACTTTTGTCTCACTCTATATAACGGTAACGTTGAAGCGAGACGAACCTCCTCGCACCGACAAAATTGACAAGAATCTCGTTGTTTTTAGCTCGGCTGGAGGTAAAAACACGAGAAGAAAAGAAAACGCGATTATTTTCCACGGCAAAGCGAGTGGGACGAATTTTCTCAGGCGAGAAAAGCCAGTTTCTCGTCGCGGGCATTAGCATCGCTCGGCTCGGTTATTGTTACAGTCCGGCATTTTTGCGTAACCCGGTGAAAGCCGTGCACGACTCCTCCAATTTCCACGCGCGGTCGCTCCACTTCCATCGACCCGCGCGTTCACGCACAATTTTTCTAGCTCGTTCCCAAATATCAGCTCGCCTTGGTATTCAGAAACGATGATTCTCGCTCCGACGAACACCAATGCCAAGCCAACGATCGACAATCTTTCTTCAACGTTCAACGAGAAAGCTGTCGATCCTTCGCGCCGATTTCTGTCAATTTGGTTGGATAATTTTATTATTCCAACGACGTGGTTATTGCGATTGAATAAAACTAGTTTTAACAAAGTGGCAGCGATAATTTAAACGAACACATAATTAGAACGGAAAAAGGCACGAGCAAGATGAGCACGCGCCAATACGCTCACGAACTGCTCGAAATGGAAACCGACTATTGGCTGGTGAATAATTTTTATCAGTGTCTTCGCGCATTGTGCATATTACACACATTAGAAGAAACGATAAATATTAATGACACGGTTTTCCAAATTATGCTCGAAGCCAAGTTCTTCCTCTAGATGGCGAAAATATTGGAGCATAACCTTCGTAAAAAGTAACGTTTTAACCTTTCGGCTACTTTAAAGGCGCTTTTAAAATTTGCTTTCGAGTTACTGTTGGCACCCGTGGGCGCTCACTTCACGTTGCTCGAATCAAACTGAAGGCGTCTACAGGCGCCCAACGACAGTTGCAGCAAACTTCACTTGGATCAAAGTAAGTAAATTCTAATTCAACAATTACGCCTTCTGTTAATCATATATTATTTAAACGTTTATTTTAACTGATTATTTTATTAGCTATTTCATTTAGTGAAACGGACCTTAAAATGAAATTAATCACAAAAGAATGCAAATGTGTAGAAACACAACAGAAGAAGGGAGACGCGTCACGAATGCAAGAAATGTGATTGTAGGATTACGTGTTGACCCATGTTTCGAATTATAATACTATACTTTAGTCGATTGTTAAACACATTGTGAAATAAAGCTCAAAGTTACTGTTAAATTTTTAACGTACACTAACAATTCAATACAGAACACGAGTAAATAAATAATATTTGTTCAATGCACTACAATTCAACGTCTTGATTGTTTCGATATACTTCAATACACCTAAACATTTCATCGCTCTCAGTGGTAAATCGCGATGGTACGTCACAGTCTGTCGAAAAAGTAGCGAAAGAATATCGTTGCTGTTTTTAGGAAAAACTGCAAGAATCTTCCTCTGAATTCTTCAAACTATACTACTTTCTTGCAATTTATTGCACCGCGTTGATTCAACGAGGATGAAATTGGCCGTTGGTTACTCGTCGTCCTGTCCAAGACGGATTATCCGAGTCTGCTAGGAACCAGGCCAACGGCGAGCACGGTCGAAAAGGAAAAGAGAAAAAAGAAAAAGTACCTACCCGTGTAAAAGTCGTCCCGGGTATTACGCCTGAGAAACGTCAGGGAGAAGCAAGGTTGCGCCGACGTCGACGTCGACGTCGACGTCGACGTCGAAACGACCGGGGAATATGGGTCAGTCGTCGACGTTCAGCGACTGGAATACGAATACCGCGGCCAGCGGGGATTCTTTTTACCGCGTCGCGTGAAAATCCCACGTTCCAAGGAAGCTCCTCGGATCGGTCCGTACTGCGGTTCCGTTGCGCCAGTTTCCGCCAATCGGGGGGGGGATCGCGTAAAAATATCGCTGGCCCGTTTCCAAACGCGCCACCTTCTCGCGCAAACAGCTGAAAAACTGCGTGCGGACCGAGAAAACGGGGAAAACGCAGATTCTGTCTCTTTCGCTCGAAGGTCGTTTCCTATCGAGTCCGGTGAGTCAGAATTTCGGTTCTACCATTTGCCTTCGACGAGTTGTTTCTTTCATTTTTCTTGTTTGTTTGGCTCGAGACTCGACGTAGAACGCGAGAAAGTGGGTCGAGACGTTGTTTGTCGATTTCGGGAAGAAGTCGCTTTTGGACTTTTGATTAGGAGCGAGGGAAATGGCGGAAGGGCACGCGCAAGGACGCGCTCTGGTTGGTTCTCCAAATAGATTACCGGGGAATGCGGTGAATTTTCTGTTACGTAACCCGCGTGTCCCTTCGATCGGAACTGGATTACCACTAATTTCAACTTTTCTACGTTTTTCAAAGAGCGTAACAATCACAGAACAGACGAACATCCTCAACTACTTTTTGCATGCTTTTCCGTTACTCGACTTCTCACGACTCGTTCACGCAATCAGCCAATTTACACTTGCACTGTAAAGGAATTAAGAAATGCACTATAGGGGGAGGTCGAGTCGTAGTTGAAACGAATTGACTACACAGGGTAGGAGGGAACTATCGAATCGTTGGATACCCTAGTGTCATACTTACAGTTAAAGAAAAGAAGAGAGAAAAAGGAAAGAGAAAAGACAAAGTGTTCTTAAATGTCCCACTTACACTCCACGACAAGACGATTGGGATCGTGTTCGCTTAACGAGGACAATTCGGGATCCAAAGTATGTCTCTGATGCAACCCTCTTCTTGGAAGGGTGGAAACCCTTCTTAGCAACGGCGCTATACAAACATCACAATCATTTCAACAAAGTTACCTTGTGCGGCGCAATTAGAGCGATTAAATCAAGCAAAAATCGCTGGTAGCGGCAGCCCGAGGAAACGCAGGAAACGTTTACTCGAGCGAAAAGGTGAGATGAAAGGAAGCACGTACGCGGACACTGTACCATATGTATAGTGTCAAAAGAAAAAGCTGCGGCGAAACATTGGCGCGACATTTGTGAAACAAAATGTGGGGCAAAGAGATAGAATCAAGCCAAAAGTTGCAAGCAAAAATTATATACAATTACTCGAGGTTGTGCGTGAGTGACAAATAATAATTGTTGCACGTTCCATCGGCATTCGTAAATACAAAGAATACGTAAAATTTCGTGGCTGTTCATTTTGTTGTATCGTAAATTTATTATCCTTTCAAGTTGAAATAGGAAACATTTCGGGCATCAGTTTGTTCGTGTCGTCTTTGCTCGCTCAACGCTGAAACTATTACCGTAAAAAATTGCCTATGGAAATTTTACATACTTGCAATAACAGGATATTTTTTAGATACAGTATTAATATTAATACTGTAATCGAAAAAAATATATCGATATTATCAACAGAAGCTCGCGTTTCTTTATTTTTCTCGCATCTCGCACTGTGATTTCTTTGCTACGAACGTTATACTTTGGTCGTCGGTAGTTCCAGCGGCGTTGATTTGCACCGGGTCTCGTTCACGCGAACGAAACATCAGCGCTCGTTCAAAGCGAGAGAGCACTGTTACCGCAGCAGATAAGGGAGCCGCGCGAACATATCTGGGAAACGCGCACACATCTGGCTGGTGTGGAAGGGGAGGTGTGTGATTCGATTGAATTTCGTGCCCGTTCCCATCGCGCCACGAGAAACAGTTTCAACTTTGCATTGTCACTCGCGGATGGTGTCCTTTTGTTCGGTTCTCCCCCGTCCGAACGCGTTCCTGTCGCGGCGTTTAGAAAGCGCGCTCGGGAACGTGTCGCGCCTCTTATCGCTCATCGACGTCGGAGAATTTTCTTACGAAGATCGTGGAAAAATAATACGGTCCTAAGCGTCCACGGATTGGCGTCAACTATTATCATACCGATACGGCGAAATTCAGTATTGTTCGCTGCATCGTTTCATTTCTTGTAAAGAAATTTCACATTTTGTTTAAGCTTCTTTAAATTTAAATACTTGCTGAATAAAGCAACAAATTTTAATAGAGCAATAATTATCAAATGATTACAATTAATCCAAATTTCTCCAAAAGTTTATTGGAATTTCCTATAAAGGTAAAATCAATAATTATCGATAATTGAACTGAAAGCTCGAACAGAGATCTTGTTACGTATTCGTTAAAATTAAATTAACGATATACACATAGTACATATTGTTAATTTATGTTTATTTGTATTGTTAATTTTCGTTAATATTACACATAGTATGATTTTATAATACATGTAAATTGGATGTACATTTTTAATACAAAATTTGCCCAAATTTTGATCGATGTCGTTCATTTGTGCCAGTATGCAATGATAATTAACAACGAGTATAACTATAATAAATGACTGAGCGGTTAGTAAGTAGTATTTCTAGATTGGAGAGATTTATTATTTGCTACCTTATTACTGTAACTAGCGCTAATTTTTTTTTTTTTTTTTTTGCTGTAACCATAAATATCGCTTGTTTTGTGTTGTCGCATGGCGGCGTAGCGTAGAAGAGTGGGGATAGCTTCAGATGGCGCTACTGTACCACGAACTGTAGGTACGATGTTGATAATTTAATTCAATCAACATACTACAAGTAATAATAATAATAATAATTCCGAATTAAAAGTAAATGAAATATATTTAATATTTTAAATATCACACTGCTCTCAATGAATGCCAACTAAGGAATGCTTTTCAATTGGTTTTCTCATTGCCATATGTACATCGGTATAAACAACCAAACTCTCCATGGCAACGAAACAAATGAAACACCAATTTACGAATTTTCTACTATTTACGAGTTCCAACAAAGCTGGCGCTGTCGATCTACTACCGGAAACGCACCTCTCGGCGGAACGATCGAACCAACAGCGCAGGTGGCGCTGAATCCTCCGCAGTTGAGGTAACCGTCGAAACACATCGCAGATTTGAACGTGCCCCGAATTATTATCGTTCGATCGTAAAGCATGCGGGCGAATTGAACTAAAAGAACGTGTCGGAACTGTCGAAATTCCGTGCCCATCGCGAAAGCTGTTTCTTTGATCGCAGGATTCGAGTCGAATCGCAATTACCTTAGCTCGGCCGAATATTTCTCACGCGCGATCCGAGAATGTGACGCGCTAAACACCCTCTCAGACGCTTGACAACCCTTTTCGCTCCCCCCGGGCGAGCTAACTCGAGATATTACATTTCCGTACGCTCCTCCGTCGGACGACGACGAAACTTTCATCCGCGATCCGTCTCGGTTCTCGTTTATTCCATCAACTTTTGACACTTCGGAACCAACAGCCGCGTGTTCCGGAGTGCCGGATGCCGGGGAAGAACGGGAAGACTCTCAGGACGCGCCGATTAATGAAACTTTGTCGGCTCCTTTCACCGTTCGGATACTAGGAGTATCTCGCAAAGGATAATTAATAAACTTTGTCAAGGCGTGAACTTTGTTGGGATATGTAGTTGGCGAGCTTCTTGGAAGTTTGAGATATATATGTGTGTGTGTGTGTGTGTGTGTATTTACAAGTGATCAGTCGATATGATGTTCCAACTTGTAGGTACAACTATCGTTTCAGTTTGACGAATAGCGGGGAGGAAAGAAGAGGAAAGAGGAAAGGCGTGGCACGTGTATGCACTTCCTGTGTGGAGCGTTAACGTCGTTCTCGCTGACCGTACAAGGAGGTTGAGTCATGCGACTCAACGTAGGAAGAGCAAAGGATGGACCTATTCAGTGTCCGATAAGACACTGCGTTCTCTATTCGTCTAACGCAATGTCCGGCTCGCTTTTCTTAACTGGGATCAACGACATTGTTAAAAGTGGAGTACACACATATATATATATATATATATATGTGTATATGTGTGTGTATATGTGTGTGTGCCAAATTGGTTTTGAATTAATTTCTAGCAATTTTTTAGTTTTGCTAAAATAAAATGGTAATATGTTACAAATTAATAATTGTACATATCTTTGCGGAATACTCTATGTCAGACTCTTCGAGGTCATTGTCATTCTTCGTATCGTTATCTTTTATGACCTGAGGTTCGTCGAAGACGGGGACAATTTCATTAAAAAATTGGACCTAATTAGGAAGAACGCAAACGATACTCGTCGCTGTCACCGGACGACGCAGTGTTAAATTGCACGATGAAAACTCTCGCAGAGCGAGAGAGAGAGAGAGAGAGAGAGAGAGACAGGGGGAAACAGAACGAACGAGATGGGCGAGCGAAACGTTCATCAGCTCTGAAAGTGGCTCCGTCCTCGGTACAGTTTCCTCGATCGCGGAGCTCATCCGCGGAGCAATTACACCGGCCCGGTTCAAGCGGACATGGTTGAAACCCGCGGCGGGAGCTAATCGAGTTCGAGGCGAGCGAGCCACGTTACGGCATTGCAGTCGCAATTAAGCAACAGCGTACGTGCCCCCGATGGTTAAGTTTATACCCTGTGTAACCAAAGTACGGCAGCGTCGGATCGCGTTACGCTCCGGCATTGTCTCCTTGGATTACCAAAGCGGCAACCACCGTTAGTTTCTAGCCTCTAGTCCTTTTGTCCCGGGCTCCTTCCTCTCTTTCGACCTTCGCACAAAAGCGCTCGGCAACTCGATCCTCCGACCCCCGGAATCGATGGACGACGCTCTCCCAGTCGGAGAGACGCCTCGACGATTATAAATTAAATCCGTTGCGCGGACACTTATTTGCACAATATTTGAGCAGGCGGAGAGACAGAAATATTGCCGATAAACTCTAAAATCCAAAAAATACCCCGTGCCAAAATACATTGTGGGGGAAAACAGCGAGTTGCTGAGATGAATTTCTTTGGTTTTCGATCGACGTAAAATTAATTTCTCGATTCTGAGATCCCGAATTTCTTTCCGATCTGCGAGCGCGAATTCAGAATTCATCCGCAGTGCATTCGCGCCTGATCGGGCGTCGACAAACCCCGAAGGCTAGCCCGATCATCAGAGTTGGACACCGACGATTTTCACCCGGCGGAATCGCAGCCGACAGTGATTTTTAATTAAATGTACGGACGTTTCAATTAAAATCCTCCGGTCGGCGTTTCTCGCGTCGCTTCCCTCCGCCACCCCCTGCCACCCACCCATTTGCTCGCGTCCCGTCATTTCTCGTCTCCGTTTCGTTCACCAGCACGCCCTTTGATTGCTGTTTCTCGCGATCCTTCCCGTGGTGCACGATGTCCCGGCAGATGTCGCCGGGCCTCGGCTTCACCCCTCTGCTTTCGGCGCCCCTCCCGTAAAAACCGCGCCCGGGGAAAATGGAAATTTCACGCGCGGCCGAAGGAAGCAAGGTTGGGAGGAGAGATTTCTCGCGGAGAATAACCGCCAGATTATGGCTGCCGCTCTACTCTGCAGTCGTAAAGTGGCAAATGGGAAGCTGCGAGGTCTCCTTTCTTTCTTTTAATTCCGCGGGGAGAGAAGAGAGCTGTTGCTTTACGCTCGCTTGGAGTGGACAGTAATGTAAATGTAGACACCCGTCTACCTAAAAAATTGCACAGTCCTTTCCCCAAGGTTTTAACAAAGTCTCTAGATGCGCGCTTTTCTTTTCCTTCATACGTTTTTCTTTTTCTTTTCATCGCTGAAAGTGATTTTAGCCTCTTTAGGTGCAACGAAAATTAGCGATTGGTTGATTTGGGTCACGTGATTCGCGAGGGGGCGTGGCGTAGACCTCGAGTAGGTGTGGCATTGCTTCTGGGCCTTTCAGTAAAACAAATCGTACCGGGGTACAAGTCGCGCAGTTTTTCTTTCGAAACAGAAAAGTTTTTCGGGGAAACAATTTGGTTTCACGTTAAATTCACCAAGTGAGGTCATGCATGTGAAAACACGCGAGCTGCAAAGCCCGCGGCATTTAATGACGCGAGGCCGACTACTGCGGTTCTCATTTCCGCGGAAATACCGAACGGCTGGCAATTTACGCGTCTTTGCGGGCTCGTTCCTACTTTGCGACTACCAACCGATCGCTGCTCGAAACACCAAAACGAAGAACGGACGCTTGCTGAAGAGAACTAGGGAAAAACGTGAACGGGACAGGTGAAATGCAAAAGGAACGCGCGGTGAAACGTCGATAAACGCTGGAACTATAGCTTTCTACAATTTCTATCCGCTGCGCGCGCTGATGAACTACGCGGCACCGACGACGATTTAACACGATTTCGAGTGAAAGTTTATTGTCTCGAGAGATCAGGGAACGCGAGTTTAACGTTTCTGCATATCCTGTGAGACTGTACGATGCGTCAACGCAGAACCGCTTACGCGGAAGCGTGATTCACTTGGGTTTCTATCAGCGGGAGACCGCAACAACACCGAGACTGATTTGTCATTCCTTCGTAGTTTAATCGTTTAATCGCGAAATTTTATTCCAAATTCTTCTTCGAGGTCAAGCTGGCTCGTTGTTAGTTCCAGCGTGCAAACAAAAAAAGAAGAAAAGAAACAAAAGGTTTGGAGTCAGCGAGCGAGCGACAGCAAAGAAACGAGGAAGCAAGTCCAACTTACAAAAGCTACCAGAGTCGGCCTCCTTCCTGCCACTGAGGTCCAAGTGATTCTTCCTCTTTCGACGCACTATGGAATTCCACACCTTCTTACGACTCATCGCGAACATCGATTACGAATCGACACGCCCACGCAATGGCACGCAATGGCACGCAATGGCACGCGGTGCAAACGCGACTCTTCCTGACCGATTTTCCAACGGGATCGCTCAGCGTTCCCGGGAACTAGGTTAATGGACGCTTCCTCCCGACAACGAGGCCGTTATCGACGCGTCGTTGCCGCATTGAACGATTAACGTGCGACATCGGCCGGTTTGGCTCCAACATCTGCGATCGTTCCACGTCGATGCACACCGATTGACTTCACTCGGACGTTCCTCTCGTCGAGCGCGAGTCCTTGGAGAACGTCGTATCACTCGGAGCTTCGATCACGATTCTGGCGGTCGAATTCAAACCACGCACGCACTCTCGCTCGTCGGCCAGCTTGCGCGAAACGTACGAATCCGATGGAATTGCCATCGAAGGAACGGTGCCGTCGGCCAGCGGTGGATCGCGAGTAGTTCGAGGCGAGCCATCCGGAGTCAACGAGCTGCTCGAGTCTCGTCGTTGTTAGGAGACGCCGTGGACTCGCCGTGACAGCTCCGTAATTAGTTCGCGGTTCGCCTTGGACCACCGTTCGATTCGCCGAGCGCGGTTAGCTCGAACTGTACGACGATTGCACGCCAACTTGCAGCGCGAGTCGCACGCGATCGACTCGGGCAACGATGGTTCAAGAGTGGAAAGCGGCCGCGAGGAAAGTCGAGCGAATTTGATCGCGAGGCGATTTCGCGAATGAACGAGCGACGATTCGTACATCGTCGCGAGGCAGACGCACGAGGACGGGAGCGGCGGCACTTTTATCGCATCCGCCGGCGAGAACTATTTCCGCGCGTTAACCTTCCGCCGCCAATCGGCTGCTGCGGAATCGAGGACGGTGGGGACACCGGTCTAGGAAAATCGAGCGAAACGTCGGCCCTCGACGCGACGATTTCGCTCGCGCGCTGGAAAAATCGCGTCCGTTGCTCCGGTTTTCTGTCCGGAAGCTGTTAAGCCCTTGACTTGTAACGTCGAGTCGCGCTCGTGGCACGATTTAAAAGGAAAAGAAAATTCAATCTATGATTTTAAATTTTATTTCATCAAACTGCACATTTGCAAATAACGTTGTACGTAATGTTTCGATACCTTGGATATCCTTGAATTAATTTCACAGCTTCGATGGGAGCGATGCTTGCTCCTTAAAATTGAAAAGAAAATCGTCGATTCAGATGATCCTGATCATTCGTCGATTCAGATTGAATTTCTTAGACGCCTTTGACACTCGCGTGTCAGGCCGAGAGTGACGATACAAATTTACCGGAAAATTCTGTTCGAGATCTCACTCGACGATAATCGTTTGGTAAATTTTGTAAATTTGTTGGAACAGACGATAAATAATAAATAATGTCTTGCTCTATATTCCATCTTAAAATGGATTATAAGAATTCGAATTTTAAAAGTTATCGCATTTAACCTAACCTAATTTTGAATCAGTAACCTAACCTAAACCTTTGAATTTTGAAAAAGTTGACCTCGCAATCTTAACCTGAACCTTGAAACCTAACCTAAACCTAACCTACGGCGAACGGCGAATTTGAATTTCAAAAGTTATCGCACTCGACCTAATTTGAATCTAACCTACAATTAACAGCGAATTTGAATTTCAAAATTTATCACACTCGACTTAATCTGAACCTAACCTACAATGAATAGCGAATCTGAATTTTAAAAGTTATCGCACTCGACCTAATCTGAATCTAACCTACAATGGATAGCGAATTTGAATTTCAAAATTTATCGCACTTAACCTAATCTGAATCTAACCTACAATCAGTAGTGAATTTGAATTTTAAAAGTTATCGTACTTTAAGAAATTGCAGTTATAACAATAAAAATCATTGAGTTGTACATTGATAATTTAGCTAACTGACCTTAAAACAAGTGCAAGCGAACGGGCAGCAACATTGAAAACAAATCGAATTGAAAGGGTTAAAGTATCGCGAGCCACGTGGCTATTGTTCAACGATAGCATTTTGGAGGTTGAATATCGCCACGGCAAGCACAAGTTAATCACGTTTAATCTTCTCATTACCGTCTTCGTTGAACGAAGAGTGTTTAAACGCAATTTATCATAATTGCTCGAAATCACTATAATCGTCAATCTACACCAATAATTGGGGGGCCATGAAACGAATCTCGCAGGAAGTAATAAACTTTCTCGCGCTCAAGTTCTCCAAGGCTTGTTTTATTGTTCGACATCCAACACTTCTAATAAGACTCTAATCGTTGCGGTCGTGTCTTGTTGTTAGATAGAACGTTACATTGGCCAGTTACTTCACTCTGATTGATTATTTATTCATATCGACGACATGTTCTCTGTTGATCAATATATTTAAGTAACACTTCAACCAAAATAGAAAATTTGCGTAATTATGCTTCTGTCCAAACAGAAATTGATATTAATCTTGAATATCCTTCGAGTACTTGTGAAAAAAACGAAAGTCTGAATTCAGGCATATTGTCAGACTTAATTGTTACAGCGTCGAAACAATAAAACTACAATTATCTTCTAAAAATTTTCCGCAATGACAGTTCTAACGAATAATTAATAATTAATTTGTTGAACACGCGACTGTGGTTTCAAAGATACCGGCCCGGAAAGTGTTAAACGCGGAGGACGGTCGAAGGCGGACTGTCTGCGTTAGCGAATTTGCGTCTTGGGACAACCGGAGGATACGCGGTTGTCGGTGTGACGATAAACGTGCCCCGCCTTGGAGGAAGTTGTTTTTCTAAAATAAACAAGTGGATCAAACTGAGCGTGAAGCGACGATTGCGAATCATCGCGTCGGTCGATCGTTGCCGTGCGAACGAAATGTTCCAACACTAATTGTAAATAAATCGAAACTGTCTAAAATTTATATTTTACGAGGGAAAATCGTACAATATCGTCAAATTTGGCCTCGTTTTTCATTTTATTCTAAAATGTTTTTACATCGAGCAGTAGGTCGATGAGCAAAATATGCTTTTCTTCTCGGAAATTGTGGAAAACTTTTTTCACGATTCTTTTTCGGCGAACTTTAAATGATGAAAATTCAAGAAATTGCAACATTTTGGTTCGATATTCAGAGTTCAACAAATTGGCGAAGAAGAAAAGATTGACTTTAATCTTTAAATTCATTGTAAGCTCAATCGCGAAAGAAACTTCTCAACGTTTCTATACACTGTGACAATTTTAAAGTAATTTTAAAGCAAAATGAACGGCGCGTCTCGAAAGTACAGAATGCGTTTCAAGTTTTAAAATAAGCCCAAGTTTTTTCACTTTTCACGAAATTATAACGGCGCGAGTATTTCAAATGTCCGAACGTTAATCGAATGTTTAAACGTTATCTGCATCCACTCGTTCGGACCAATAAAACAGAACTGTTTGTTTTCATTTTGCAACAGATCCGAGCAAGTCAATTTGCCGCGAGTCAATTTGCTAAAAAGCACGTCCGCGAAGATGCTCGGATCGGCAACCGATCGTGTCAACAGCATTTGCGTAAAGATGACCAGCAAACGTTGCGTTCGTACGAAGGCAATTGGACATTTGCAAAATCAAACGCCGTTGATTTTGCACGTTTCGGGATGAAAATTCAATCGGACACGCGTACGTACGTACGTACGTACGTGCCAGTTATCGGTAAGTGTTACGGTTAGCTGGCCCCGACGATTAGACAGAGTTTACACAGAAGAAGGCCCGGGCGAACTCGTTTAATCGCCGACGATAGTTCACACGGGCTGGCACGATCCGCGATCTTTTTCCACGTTACGGCGAAGAACAACGGCGGCTAACGAGTCCCGGTACAAGCATAAAATCGCGCCTGGCGAACAATAGGGAAATTAGGGTCGCCTGGTGTAAACGAGGCGAAGCAACGCCGCCGCCGGTCGGGAACTTCGTTTCTACGACGTATCAAGAGCAAACTAGAAAGCACTTTCCAATGTTGCCTCGCGTTACGTAAATGTGTTCTCTCGGCGAGCTAAACGTTTCGAGAGAAGCAGGTATTATTTTTCTTTTCTCTTTTCTTTTTCGTTGCTTCGCACCGAAAGAGGAAGGTACGTTCTTTGAGATTATGTTTGTGGGGATAAATAGCAGTTGATGATCGACGTTGCAAAACGAACATTGTTGCACTACGTACGTATGTACGCTCATTGCATCAATCAATCTTCTACGTTATCTGATATATTTCTTTGTCATATTTACAAATTCATATTATAAAATAATATCGTGAGAATATTGATAGAATAACGTTATTCTTAATATCAAGAATAATATTTACAACTGCGATAAATTATTGTGCCTCGGTACGATTCGTCTCACTGCAAGGCCCAGAAGCAACGCCACGCCCCCTCGCGAGTCACGTCACCCCAAATCAACCAATCGCTAATTTTCGTTGCATTAGCGTTGCACGATGCCCGAACATTAGGCCCGATTTTCTGCGGGTTGCGCCCGCTAAAATCACTTTCAGCGATACTATTATTATTCATATTCATCTCTGACTACTCATTATGTACATTCATCTTCAATCTTGCTTTCTCGTTATTTCAAATTTCTCTTTCCTTCTTTCCCTTCTTAAATAGTGCCTTCGTTTTTAGACAAAAGGAGGGACTTTCCCTCGTTCACTTGAACAAATTATCACGCACTTTTATTTTTAACAGCGTCCTAATTTACGATTTCGAGACACACAAATCGACACACAGCGCCGATGTGAAAAATTCTCACCATCATCATCTGCCGTACCATCTCACTTTCAAATCGCGCGACCATCAAACTGTCTGGGACAGTTTCTCAAGAAATCGAAGAGAGAAAGAACACTGACAAGGTGGAAAAAAGAAGCGTCGAGCAGATTGCAGTCACCCTTCGGCCAGTATCATCCTCTCCTCAATTCCAGCCATTAGAGATTCAAGGAAGCGTTCTTGGTCGCCTTTGCTCCGCTCTGTACACGAGCAGCATGCGAATCGCTCGATTAGCTGACAAAGGAACGCCTAATCGCTGTTCTTTCCGCTGTACTTAACGGTTGTCGATCGCGTTGCACGCGATCTTCCATGAAAAATCGCGCTGGCAACCAGCAACTCTTGTGAAATCTTGTAAAAATCGTAGGCGCTAGCCTGGCGTTACCTTTGTCAATTGCCGTGCAATTGCCAAGAAACTAGCGGTTTGCCGACGAAACGATCCTATCTTTTCCGCTCTGACAAAGTCAAAAGTTGAAAATTGCTCCTCTGTTGCGGCACAAAAAAGGAAACGTATCGAACATCTTTCGAAAATGCGAGGAAAATGCGAGAAAAGCTACGAAAGTTGTTCGCGAACTATTTCTGTTCCTTCAGTTCGTCGCATCCGCAGTTACTTGTTTCCATAAAATTCTCGAAAATCTGTCGTTCGTTCGACGAATCCGTGTTATTCGGCTCGCTCTTCGAAATTGAAAACGCGTGGAATCGTTGTGAAAGTCGTCGTGTCCTTTCGTTGCGTAACCTGGACGGCGAGAGAACGTTGCGATCGCCTGCGTTCGCGAAGATTCGTCCGCGATGCGTTCGCGTGGGTGGAAGAGGCGCGTGCGTTCATGCGTGCAACGCGGACGCGCCTCGGACCAGCGCGCTGACACGAGCCAACCTAACCGTACAGAGGCTACACGCTCCGATAGAATGGTCCTTCCGGCGCGAAGGCATATCCGGTGGCTCGGCATATCCAATGCTCGAACGACGATCGAGACTCGGCTGAGTTCTCGATTTATTCCTCTCGTGTCGAGAATTTGTCAGCCTCCGCTCAGACTCGTTCCTCTTCCTCTCAGTTTGACGAAACGATTTTAACAATTAAATTCTTTACAACCTCACCCGACACTAGTCAGAGGTTTCAATGATGGGGAAGATTCGTATGTTAATTTAATTTGTTGTGCAATTATTTACAGAACCGCTCTCTCTCTCTCTCTCTCTCTCTCTCTCTCTCTCTCTTTTTGATTGAAAACGGGCGACACAAGGGCGCGGATCGCACGGGCAAAACACACCATCGTGCGCTCGCGCGTTTATCCAGACTGCAATCTCAGCGTGGCATTGCGTTTAAATTAATAATCGCCGCTTGCGTCGCGTGATCGCCGCCACTCGGAAACAGCGTCCGTTACACGCGTGTTATTACCGGCGGCGTGCAATTTCAATAATAATTATAATCACGCGCGTGGTTACGAAGCCGGACGAAGAGGAGAAACGGAGGGGAGAGAGTGACGCGTTTGCCCAAAGATGTTTCTACCCCTGGAGCTCTCTTGCCCCTTTAATACCGGCTCTCGATGCTGAAATCCTTGCTTCCTTCAATCACGTTTGACGTGCGACTTTCACGAAGGCACGGAGAGAGAGAGTGGTTCCTTCGAAATCTGATTTACGTCAGCGTCGAAACAATTTGAAAGTTCTAACACGATTGTACAAGTGAAATCCTTGGAGGACAATCTCAGTGTTCTCTTGTTCGCGCAATATTTCATTTGAAGAACAGAGATTGAAAATGATTCGAACCTTTACACAAATAACAGAACTATTTTTATCACTGGGGTGCGACGCTGATGCAACGAAAATTAGCGATTGGTTGATTTGGGTCACGTGACTCGCGAGGGGGCGTGGCGTAGGAAATTTGTTTCCTATCGATTCAAATGTTTGCATATCGATAAAATTTTATTATTTAGTTTAGTTAATAAAAACTGGAGTTCAATTTATATGAAACGAGAAATGAAATTTCTCCAAAGGAAACATTTAGATAATTGTACAAATAGTAAGATAGTAGATAATTCAAATAGCACAGTATGCAATTGTCAGTTTAATTAACAGTCCATCCAAGGATTAAAAAGAGAGTTCCAAGGAAATCTCGACTTTTAACTTTCTCAGACTACACCGCGGTCTGCAGTCTTCGCTTCGTGGTCGAATCATCGAATAAATATTCATTCACAGTCTCGCATTTGTGAGAATTTATTAAAAGCTCCTAAAGACACGGAGCTCGGAGTTCTAAAGCCCGGCTTCCATAAATCCAAACCGTTGTAAGTTTTCAACTCGCGAGCTTACAACCTCGTAATCTCAAAGAAATTAATATGGTTCGCAAAATTCACGGGAAGATTAAACGGAGAAACTTACAAGCAAGTTTCCCATACATTTTACTTTACACCGTGTCTCGAGCTGAAAGGACGATCAAAGCTGTATCGTTTCAAATTTAATCGTTTCATCGCCGGTTCCTGCATATTGCAGGAGCTAAAATTTTGAAGATAATATATTTCCAAGACAGAAATTTCCCCAATCATTTAATATTTCTGTTAAATCCACTGAATCTTTCGAATACAAACTATAGCCGAAGAACTCTTTTTGCACCGTGTTTCGAGCCAAGTATCGTTTCAAACTTAATCACCTCGTGCATTTACAGGAAGTTCACTTATTTACAGAAAGTAAAAACTTTGAAAATAACAATCACTTATTTAATTCTAGATTTTACATCTCTGTTAAATCTATCAAATCTTTTAAACATATTTTCAAACGTATCTTATTCCTGGGACCCTTCTAAACATTTATCCAATATTATACAAAGTGAAAACGTTGTTCCGTCCGATTCGTCTTTGCCTTTCTCCAAAGAGAAGGAAAACTTGGAGAGTCAATACCGTTTCCAGGTATATCGCGTCGCAAGATCGACGGGTCTCGACTTCTGTTTCCTCTTTCTCCTCGAGAAAGGGGAGGGAGAGGGAGAGAATGGACTGCGCGTCGAAGAGGCAAGTTCACGGGAAATCCGTTGAGCGGGCAGAATTCGCCGGAAGATGAGAAATTCCCTCCGCGAGGGAGGGACGATTTGAATTGATGAGAAAATGTTCCTCGCGTGGCAAAGGTCGATTGTCCTCGGCGCGTTCGTGTGAACTTGATTTTCTGGCTGACTGCGCCGACACGGGGACAACGGAGGGAATAAAAAGGACCCTTTTTTTTCTTCCCCGCTTCCTCTGAAAGAAAGGATCTGCAACGGATAGAATGATAGACGGCGCAGAATCGCCATCGCCGTGATATTCAAAGCTTTTCCGAGAAGGCAGAGAGAGAGAGAGAGAAAGAAAGAGTGGCCAGCCACTCTTTCAAACAAGAAGATGCAAAACTTTTTAATTGGCTATCTTGGCTGTTACTCCTTGGTTGCTCAAACCGCGATAAAAATCAGAATTTGTTGACGAGTAATTTCGTGTTGTAATTTTCAGAATATTGTTGGACTAAGGACCAAATTTCGACTCATCGTTTAATTTACAGTTTAACGATCTTTTTAATGATTCTAATAAGAAAAAAAGATCTGCAATGAAAAACAGTTATATCATATAAAATCCTAGATTTCATCCTTTACGTTACAAATTGAAAATTAATTCGTAAATTAATTCGATCAAACGCCAGTTTTATGTAAATTCATAGCCCTGATCCTGTATAAAAACGTCAATAATAAACGTCAGTAGCTAATTGAATAAATAAAAACCACATATACGTCTAATTAAATTTTGCAAGTAATTTTAACGTGGCAAATTTCGAACATGGTTTGCGAGAAATTAAATATTAATTAAAAAATTGACAAATCCTTGTACGTGCATTTTATGAGTCAAATGCCACGTAGAAGAAAAGCTGGGACTCTCATTTGGAAGACGAAATTACAAAAGTTTACAAATCGATTCGTTTAATTAATTTTTTTTGCAAATGAAGACTGCTCGACTCGCAGACACTGAAATGCTAGCGCCGCGTAGCGGTGAAATAGTAGAACTAAAATCTATCGCTGTCCTTCTTGTATTAGTGTTCTTCTCTACGACGATGCTGCCATCTAACCTCGCGATTTCAACTGGAACTAAAAGGAAAAATAAGAAAACTGCGATAGATGGCAGCATCTATCGAAGTTGGTAATGGAGTTCCCGATTCGTTTCAAGAGTCCCCGATAGATGACGGAAGACCACTTGTTCTTAAAAAAACATTTAATTTACGAAAGAAGTAATTTATCTAATCTTATAATCTCGTCTTTCAAATTAGATTGTCAACTTTCCATGTTTCCTTCGGCTGCGAGTATAAATGTTTAAAAATTTTTGTTCGATAGATCGAAACGATCGCATGAATAACATTTGATTTCGTGCAAATTACGCTCGAAATTTGAATGAAAGTAGTTCGTGCACATAGATAAAACTGTGAGAAACAAGTTTCCATAGATAATTTTGGATGTGAATCTTCTTTGATTCGATTTATTAATAATTATTATTGCGGAATTGAAATATGACACGTTCTGCCATCTCTCGGATACTTTCGTTTTACCTTTTTAATTCCAGTTTGAACCGAGGTGTGCACAGATGGCAGCACGTACGACATGTCTCTCCCGCATGTTTTTGCGCTCCTTGTTTACGGTCGAGGGTAAAATAAAAAAAATATGATAGATGGCAGCATTCGTCTTGTCGTTTGTATACAAGAAGCGCAATAGAGTGCGTCAAGGATAGATAGATGTGGCGAAAAAACGAGAGCATTAGTGTACAACGGAGACAGCAGTAGATTTTAGTTCCATCGCTTCGCCGCTACGCGACGCTAACATTTCAGTGTCTGAATCGATTAAATTTTCATTTATAAAAAAAAAAAATACTATTTTTCACGGTATATATATACATATCGAAGCATCGAATGAAACATTTAATTTCTGGCTTTCTTTCTTACTTTGAAAGCCCTGAATTTCTTTTCGTCAAAAATGTTTTTACATATTTTTACGCAGTTCGTGAGAAGAAAGATTATCGTTAGAACTCAAACGTCTCTAAAAGCATTGAAAAGTTTTCTTTTCGCGACTAAATTCGTCACACAATCGCGATTATTAAAATCTCCCCTTTACAAAATTTGGGGGTTTTAAACATTTTGCTACATCTTCGAACTACATATATAAAATCAGACAAACTCTCGACAACGACAAGCGAAACTCCAGCTTGTCCCGCGGCAAGCGTAATCGTGCCTCCCCATCCAAGAGAAAACACTCGCGAAACAATTGCGAAAAATATCCGCCAACAACACGCCCATCGATTCGAAAGCCGGCCTAACGATTGCGTCCTGGCGGGCAGAATCCTCGCAACTGTCGTCGCGCTAATTGCCGGCGATTAAAAATTGAACGCGAGAGGGGTGGCCTGTTTGTCGGCGAGCACTTTCGACGAGAGACGAGGTCCCGGCACGCACTCGGGGAATTGCACCTGTCGAACAATGTCCGCTCGTTACGCGGCACGAGGCGCGCGTCGGTCGCCAGTTTGTCAGCAACAGTCGACGACTGTTTGAGACAAAGCGCAATTAATACCTTGGGTGGTCTTGATCCCGCAGGCCCGAGATGAAACATCGGCCGGTCACGCTTGCCGATTTGTCCGCCCCGGGGACTCAAAAAAACCCTGCCACTCTGACGCTTCCGTGTTCTCGTTTCTCGTTACGCATCGCGGGTCGCGACAGCCCTTTCTGCCCGCGCGTTTATTTAGCGCGGCGTCATTAAACACGGCCGAGCAAGATTCGCGCCGCTGCTGAATAATGAAGCGCCGCTGCCTCGCCACGAGAAATTGCGTTGCAAACGAAGCGACTTTTAAGTAGCAACGATTCCCCTCCTGGTCACGAACGAACAAACCTCAAAAAAATTCATTTTCATCTACTCTTTTTTTCTTTTAATCGTTCGAGAATTAGAGAAACGCCAAGCAACCTTTATTGTTACGTTCGATTGGTGTGTCAATGCAACAAAAAAAAAAAAAAAAAAAATTAACAAAAAATAGAAGGGGTGATCATCGACAGTCAAACAACAACAAAGTTTCAATCTGAAAAATTGTCTCGCCAAATGTCGAGCTACCTTGTTTACTTCAATTTTCACTCTCCGTTCCTTTTCAGCCGTCGAGGAGTCCGTTCCGAAACGATCTCCCGAGTTCGACGAAGGCATTAAATTTCCGGTTAGGCGAAATTAATCGTGCGTTTGACGGACTCACCTATCGGCGACGCGGTGTTGGCTTCCCGCAGGCTGACTGTCTCCGGCTCGATCGCCGCTTCGTCTTCTTCGATCAGTGGCGGTGGCGGTGCCAGGGGTCGTGACTCGTAACCCCAATGCTGTCGGAAAGCACGTGCGCCGCCGTCCAATCGGACACGTGGCAGCTCGACGAACATCGCGTCCCCCAGCTGAAAGAAAAAATTGCCCGTGTCACAGCAATGCGACTCCAACATTGTAAATAAAATCTACAATCACACCAATTACCACGTTGCTCGAAAGTCTTGAGACAGTACCAATTAACTTGAAATGATCAATTTAAATAACTTTCTGTGGAAATTATATATATGTACATATATACATATATTCATACGTATATTCAACAGTATAAACGATCGCTGAAAGTGATTTTAGCGGGGGTAACCCAGAAAATTGGGCCTCTTCAGGTGCAACGCTGATGCAACGAAAATTAGCGATTGGTTGATTTGGGTCGCGTGATTCGTGAGGGGGCGTGGTATAGACCTCGAGTGGGAGTGGCGTTGTTTGGTACCGAGCGATCGCGCCTGTAATTTGTTTTGTATCGATTCGAATGTTTGCGTATCAATAAAATTTCATGGCAAAAAAATTGGCTTCAGAAGAATCGTACTGGGATACAAGTCGTGCAGGTTTTTAGATACTCGGTTGATTTTTGATAGAAGCTTGTGTTTTTTATCGTATTACTAACTTTTTCTTACACCATGCTTATTTTTTTTTTTTTAATATCATACTTTAGTCGTTGGTAGAGAAGAACTGAAAATGGTGTACTTTTAAAATTCTGTGTCAAATTTATATACACTGAGTGCAGAAAGTGTTCGTACACTATCCAGACTCATCTTTAATCGCGAAACTTTTACCTCCGCAGTAGCGAGATGGTTTTACGTTATTTCGAGGAAGTAAAGTTTCAAGCAAACATATTTTTTTCACAACTAAATCTACCAAGATCTTCAAGATCAAAGATCCTCCACTTTACAAAAATCCTTAAAAATTTATTGTCCAAAGATGGCAAGAGTTGCAAGTATCGACAATTTCTCATCAGGTCTGCGAATAATTTCTGCATCCAGAATTGATCAGATCCTTTTCGGGTTGTACGAAGTATCGTTCAACTTTTTCCACTTTTCGAGCAAACACAGCGCTTGCCCCAAGACTTTTGAGCGTGGGTATACCGCCACTTTTACGTCATCGAGCACTAAAATTAAAAACCACACGACTACCTAAGTAACGTCGATCAATTATTAAGATCGTTATCATTCGCAGCATATTACACAGCACGTTACACATCGATTTTGGAACAGGGACAGAAAAAGTCGAGCTTTCTTATCGTAGAACTTCGTAAGAAGTGTTCTTAGTATCGAACAGAACGGAATTTAAGGAATAACACTCGAATATCAAAATGGACATTTTCATTAAAACGTTCTAGTTTCCTAGTTGGGCAACTTCTATTACACAGATTCCCTCTAAAATCCTCCGTTCCACGAGAACACTACTCAAAAGTGTTCCAAATAGCAAGTGCAACACAAAAATCTCACGGAAACAGATAATCGAACTTTTGCCAAAGACGGAGGGAACCAAATTTCGAGTAACTCCGATGCCAGATTTCACGTAGATAGAAGAGGCAGGAAGCTCGTTTCAGGGGTTATCACTCACGTAGCCCCGAATCACGTCCATTTCGGCCGCGTCCAGTCGATCCTATCAGTGTCAAGGTTCGTGTCATCGAACTAGCGAACTACAGTCCGGCCAACCAGGCTCTCTCTCTCTCTCGGAGTCCAGAAGCGATCGCGATCACGATCTCGATCTCGGAAGGAGGACGGCGCGCGGCTTCTTTCGACTTCTTTCACGGCTCTCGCAAGAAACTGGACGGCAACGACCGGGCCGTGTCGTCCAGTTTAACTTGAAATACCGTAGATTGACCTGACGACACGCTGACGTCAGTAATTAGAGCTCGTTGAGCGGCTCGTGAAATCCTACAGATCGTTTCTCTCTCGCGAAGTGATCCCAATTTCGTTTCTCCGTTTTGCGAGCGAACGAGGTCGATATCGTCGATCGTCGACCACGGGAAATTATTAATTTTCGTTTGTCTCGCACCCGTGCCTGCCTGCCCGCATTCTATGCCATTGTTTGCCAATTATCACCCCTCTCCCCCAACCTCTGACGAATTTCTGCCCGCACGATTTCTGTTCGACGAAGCGAACGTTTCGCGACGATTAGACTGTTGTTTGACTTGGCAAATCAGAGCATTCTGGGTTTTGAGTTGCTTTTTTTTGTCATGCCAAAGAGCGGTACGGATCGATGGAAATCATAAGTTTCAACCGGCTTGCTGGCTGGCTGTTACGCGTTATAATGGAAATGCCCTGATAAATAACGTAGCGTCGCTGGTTGTTGGTTTTCACGCGGTTACAGCTTGGTGATTTCCTGCTTTTAGAACGGAGCGCGCTCCGTTTGCGAGTATGGATTACTTTCGCGTGAAGAATTATGGTCTAGGCGGATGGGAACGGGCCAACTCGCGCCTATTTCATCTCGCGTCGTAACTTGCGCGAAACGAAATGGCACGACGATAAATTCGAAGCGCGAAGCCTCCGCTTTTCATAGAACAATTATTTTATTCTCGATTTTATTTCGATTCACACGCCTCTCTTTCCGGAAATGGTCACATATGTCTGTGGAAAATCGTCACAGCACGCGAAGACATTGAGAAATTTCGTCCACGACTGAATTTACTGTGAATTCAAAGACTGTACGATTTTTTTCTTTGTTTATTAAACTTTGAACGACAAAAATTCAAGAAACTGTCATGTCAATAAATTCGATAAATGTTAAATTTTACTCAAATTTCAGTATAAAGAGCAGACTTGAACCTTCAAACCCAAACTTGAACCTTCAAACCCAAACTTGAACCTTTAAACCCAAACTTGAACCTTTAAACCCAAACCTGAACCTTCAAACCCAAACTTGAACCTCAAAACCAACTCGTACGTTAAATTTTACTTAAATTTCAATATAGAGTGCGGATTTGAACCTTCAAACCTATCATCTCCAACCGTGAAAAAAAAAAAAAATGTTTTTACACTCGACAGTTTCCAGCATCTCAAAGTGGAAAAGTTTCAACAAACTTGGAACGAAAATGAACAAACGTATTTTGAAAGCTCCAAAAGGCAAATCCAGGCTTATCGTCGCACGATTCTGTTACTGCGCACACCAAACTATCTCCAATTTCGTACACACTCGATCACACGCGCGCGTTCCAGTTTTCACACGACGCAAGAATCCTGCCAGAGGATTCGACAACGAGCGCTTGCTTTCTTAAATCTTTCGAAGAAGAAACATTCGGAGAACGCGAGAGGAGGCGATCGATCGACACGAGGCGTGAACGAACTGCCAGAGGCAGTCGCATCGTGTTAACTGTAATTACCAGGCGGGCGCGAACGAACCAACAAACGCGTCCAATTACACGAATCCCGTATTGGTTACGGGTATTGGCGTGCAACAATCCACCATCCCGTCAATTAGTGTTCGCATTCTTCGCCGGCGACGATTTCTGCCCTGCCGGAGGAACACGCGACCCCGTTTTCCTGTGTACGACTCCTCCATTAGAGCAATCGCGCTCGACGCTAATTCCGAGTCTCCTTTTTTCCGCTCGCTGAATTTTTTCTCCTTTTTTTTGTCGATCGAGACCCGCGTCTAATCGCAAAAATCTCTCGTCGATGATTGTCTCGTTTGAGGACTTTGAGTAATATTGGGTTGTCCGGAAAGTTCGTACCGATTTTGAAGGAAAATTGAAACGCAGAAGATTTAAATTTTAATACACATTGTCCTAATTGTAATCCTATAGTAGCCTAACTGTTGAAAAGTCATTTGACAAATCGACAAGTCATTTCGATCCGCAAAAGATGATTCCGCAAACAACGCGTGAAATGGTCGAAGCAAATGCTACGGACGAATCTAACAAACTACGTGCGCGGAAAGCAAACAACGATATTTCAAGCGAGAACGCGCGACCTGCAACAGCCAACGGCGGCAGCAGCTTGCAGGACCACGAGGAGGAACGAGGAGGATCGTCGCGGACGAAATTACATTACGTGGAAATTCAGGGAACTCAAAGGGAACGAAGAGGTGGCCAGTCGTTTCGGCAAATTCGCAGCATCCTCCGACGAGGGGAAGGGAACCCTCAGCAAGACGAAAAGACGGCGCGCAAGAGCAAGGGTTCCCCTGGCTCGGCTAATTCGATTCTTCTGATTTCGTTCGTTCCTTCCTTTTTCGCCTTGCTTTCCTCCTTCTCCTCTACGTGTCACCGTGGCGCCGAGAAAACAATTAGTCGCTCGGTGCCTTTTCCACTCGTCCTCGATCCCAAAGCGAGGACGTTCGCTGAATTTCAGCTTCAAGAGGAATACCAAGGCTAAGATATAGATGTACAACTGTTCAGTTTTGGGCGTCTTTGCACCATTCAGCATCCTGCGTATACAGCGATATTTTCAAACGGATCAAACACATAAAAATGTGCTCTTTTGTTTTTAAGTTTTAATTCAGTGCTCAACCACGTACAGAGCTGACAACGTGATGCCAAATTGCAGCCTCGACTGGCAAGCAGTGCGCTGCTGATAGGGATGAACGACGAACACTCTGGTTTTCTGTCGTCGCGCGTTTGACACCAAGTTGTTCTAAATTACGATAGAGGTTCTCGAAAAGAAAATGTGCAAACTACGTACAACACACGCGGTGAGAAAATAAAAACGTGACACGACACCACTGTGAACTGAAGCATGTCAGAGAGGCAAACACAACGTTCGAAGGCACACATGATGTATGTTGGAACAAACCTTGTTGTGAGACTTGAACATACAGGCGGTCCCGGCAAACAGCTGCGTCCAAGGAAACAGACAAATTAGTTACTAATTTTTCGCTCGTTTCGTTTCGTTTCGCAAGATCAGATCCAGACAGATTTCACAATCCCCCTGGATTTCATAAATTTCGAGAAAAATATGAACATCGTCGTACCTAGCAGCGTACATGTTCTTTTCTTCCCCTTTTTGAAACAGACAATCTCATTTATCCTTCTCGAAACGTTTGACCACAGATAACGTGGTTCTACGTCGTTCTAAACTCATTAGCTGAAGTCGGTAATGTAGGTCTACGTCATTTTCAACATTTTAGTCGAACGTCGGTGATTAATCCTGCGTCATTTCTACAGCTGAGTGTTGACAACATAATTCTATATCTCCTTTCATGTTCACAATTATTTTACGCATACGATGACTAGAGTCTTATTATTTATTGCCTTACTTGTCACTTTGCAATTTTACTCGTTACTCTTCAAATTACTAATATGTAATAATAATATAAATATAATATATAATATATAATAATGAAATGAAACATCATTTTCAGTTACAGATTCTATCAAGTACCATTTGCACAGAGACTGTCTCGTGAAACATCGCATCAAAGAACATTAAATCATTAAATACGAACTTTTACAACTCGTTGAACTTATTAAATTGTTGTTATTTCTTAGTTTAGCAACACGTTTCATCGTTAGATTAAACTTCGCACAAAATTACATTCGTTTCCAAAAAGCACGTTTGACGAATTCAAGCAACTCTGTCGATTTTATTTACCATTCTTCGTTCATGATTTTTCAGTGTGCATTTGTAATATTTAATTCATCTTTCTAAGTTTCAAACAACAAATGACTATAAGCAATCGACAACCAATACTTTTTGTTCATATTCGCATATATAGAAAATTCTTGCGAAATCCCAACGTGGCTTTCGCTGTACGATCGCGGAGAGTTTATCTTTCACGGGAAAGGACGTAGGAAAGAAACAAAGTATAATTAATCGACAACTGATATAATTAATGTGCCGAGTCCAGGGATAAATTAATCCAGCGCACCTCGAAGAGCAGCCGATATTACCGATCGTTATCGTTATTGCTAGTAGAATCGCGCCGTGTCGTAATTCGAGCAATTCCGATGCGTTCCGCGCCCGCTTTTAATCGTGATTAATAAATCGAGCGGCCTCGACGGAGCGACGCCACGATTCGAGAATCGATACGCGGCGACGAGCACCGGGAAGCGGTTTAACCCCGCGCGGGCGAAGAGGTATAATGTGTCGGGACCGAGATCTGGTTTAACGCTTTGCACCGCCGACGCGATTACGCGATTGGAATAAACGAGAAAACCGTAGCAAGATATTTCCTTACGTTACGTTACGTCTGTTACCATAAATTTAGATTTAGATCTTCGAGCTTGCGTGCCTTACGTCCCCCCTCCCTCTTACGTCTAAACACTTATCACGAGAATAATCGCATTAAGCGTGTGCCGACAGCTGTAATAATCCCACGGAACATTTGTTGAGTTCTTTGGAGATTTCGTAAATTGAAAATTTGTTTATTTATTCTGTTGGAAGAATCCCCTTAAGGTAATATCAAAAAACTATATTGCTATGTACAGTGATACAGTAAAATAAGAGAATTGAAATAAATAATCTTCTGAATTAAATCTCGAAACGAATCTTCTGACTAAAATCAATGATCAAATTAATAGTAAAAATTAAATATAAGAGAAAAAAATTTTAAATTTATTTGTCAATTCAAACTCATCGATATCAAAACTTTCAAAGAAATTATTTGAGAAATTAAACTATTCCAATAATTAATAATTAGAATAACAAAAGACAGAGATAAAAGCAAAATTGAGACAAACTGATAATTTAGTTACATTGTTCTTCAATTTTGAAAATTCGGAAAATTCGGAAAACTCGAAAATCGCAAGTTCAACAGTCGATGCGTTAGATTCGGTGTTCCCATCGGATCGAAATCTCCATCGGGAAGAGTCAGTCATAACCTGCTCGCTCCTGCGGCAGGTTTGCAATAAGGTTTGCCCTCCGTTCCGAGTCGATCGGAACTTGCGGCGCTCTGCGGCTACCTAATTCGATCCGCACGATCGCGGCCGATCCGACCACGTCCGCGAGTACGCGTTAGCATCCTCCGTCGGGGTAATCGATCCGTCAGCAACGCTGCGATCGATTCACGTCCCGGAAGTCAACGATAACACGAGAGGGCCCTTCTGCACACGCGCGGACCTTCCTCGTTCCCTTATCGTTCCCCGTTCTCCCCCCGTTGTCGCGGAATCGAGAAAGTTTCGCTCGCAGGGGCAGAAACCAGCCGCTCCTCCGAGGTTCGGTTTGAACTCTTTTATGATCGATACCGTGGCGAACGGCTCGTGGAATGGCGGCGGATTGAAATAAAACGGACTATCGATTTCGAGTGTGTCTCCAAAGTCTGTTTCGACGAAATGCGCTGCTCACAAAAATTAGAGGATACTGCAAGAAGCATTGTGAAAAAAACCCCTAATTTTCGCGAACAGTGTATTAGGAAAGAATTTTAACATTTAACCCTTTGCGCTCGACGATTTAACCCTCAGTTTAGACTTCCTTTCTCCTTGTCATGTAAATATAATTGTAACGAATGTACGAATATACGTTTAACGTTTTGCACGATATATAATAATGTAACGGTATGATATTTTTACATCGTGCAACGAAGGATAGTTTTCTCGTCGAAAAGTGCAGAAATTTAAACGCTTTCAAAATCGCTGGAAAATTTTTTTTGACGACCAGATCCACCGTAATCCTCGGAAGATCGAAGCCTCCCTTCGAACCTCGGAAAATTCAAGAAATCCTAATACTTTGCCGTTCAACCCTAATTTCATCAAGATTTAATAAAACAGCACAAAGAAGAAAATTTTTAAAACACAACAAGTTTCAAAGAGTCGCTGCAAAGAGAAGGATTCAATCCTCAAGATGATGACAGATTTAACCAGGAAAACAATTTTTCAAAATTTTACACTTTTCCGAGAACGTTTGCTACACGATGCAAAAACATCCTCAGAAGGAGAAAGACATAGATCCGTCAAAGAGGAGGCTTCGCTCTTTAGGAGGTTTCAAACACCTTCAGCTACCTTTCACCAAGTTGCACGCAGAACAATTCTTTTATCGAGCTCGAATACTTCTTTTCTCCCGTAACCGTTGTCTGCGACATTGGAACGAAAGTCCAGAGAAACCAAAGCCGAGGAGACTCAGATTTCAAGCAGACCTGTAACAACGCGATGGCGACGCGTTCGACAACTTTGACGCGACAGTTTACATGGAAATCTGCAATCTCGTCGCGCGGTATCAAAGGGCAACGCACAGATACTCGTATCGGTTCGACACGATCCGCAGAATGCCGCTTCTTTTTCCCCTTTTTTTCTCACAGAGAAAACATCAAAGGATGCTCAATGAAATTGCACGCTGCACGGACGGTATCTGGCTCGAATCGATACGTGCGAGCAATATCGCGCGAGGCTTCTGCCCCCGTGCCAAGATGCTGCACGTACGACGGAGCGGAGAAAAATTCCGCGAACGCTCGACGAATGGCGAAATAAATAAAAACGCAACCTTAAGCGAGATGAATTTGTAAGCTTGTTGACGATGCGCCCCGTGAAAATCTCTGGTATCACAAAAATGTACGTACAAGCTGTAGCGGCCTAGGATTTCTCAACTACGAGTTTCGAACACTGACCAGCACAAGCCGCGAGTGGCTGCGCGCCTAGCGTCTTGGTCCTACCGATCTCCGACGTTAAGCAAGCAGTGTGCGGAACTCCGCTGGATGGGTGGGATTGATATTGGGCCAGCCTTAGCGGATGTTTAGTTACAATAACAAAAGAGTGTCTGGGGTAAGGAATCGCCTGCCATCAAACCCCACTGATGATGATGATGAGTCTAAGCAGTAACTCCGAGATGAAACGCATCTTATAAACGTTTTACAACTTTCTTCTCTCTCTCTCTCTCTCTCTCTCACTCACACCACCCCCCAATTCCATTCGTCCTTCCAAGAACCTCAAATCCTTCCATCATGCATCTCGAACCATAAGTGTTGACCATGCATTTTGCAGAAATCCATTCGGCGTTTCCTGATTTATTAAGAGTCATACGTCAAAAGGGGCGGCAGGTTCTTGTTTTTTGAGATCGCCCGTTCCGTGTTCCATCGCGAGCTCGAAAGATTTATTAACACGCTTCACGTACGAACGAAGCCTGGATCCTTTGCTAGAAAACTAGATCCATTTCGCGGTAATTTACACGGAGATTGGAAAAAATTGAAAGAAAAGGGGGGGAGGGGGGAACTTGAACTCAATCGCACAGTTTATAGATCAACTTTCGATTCGTGTATCCAGCTAATTTGTACATTTTCTCTCGCAAAGAAAAGAAAGAATTTGAAGCGATCTTTTTTTTTTAAGAGAACGAAACGAATGAAACTGCGGCGAAACAAACTGGCCGCAGGGGGACGAAATAACGCTCCAGTAAAGAACATTTATGTGACTGCCTCCGTACGTGACCTCGTCCACGAGAATTAACGTCCAACTTAACTGGACAGCCACTCTACAAAACTGTCCTATAACCGTAAACTGCGATTGCAGCGATCTCGTACTCGCGTTTCCTCGGCGATCCTTCTGCCACGGATCCCTTTTCTCCCGGTTTCAGGTCACCGTGACCGGTGTACAGCGTACAGCGCAAAGCGGAATCTCTGTCGTAATTTTCGTTGATAGAGTGGCCAACGAGCGTGTCATTAAACTGACACTTAAACTGACGACTGTACGAATCGTACAATTTAAATGGCTTGGATATTAGCGCTTAAATTAGCGACAATTTAACTTTGTAACTGACGTAACTTTGCAAGAAAAGAATGACCGGATTCCCTCCTTTCGACAACTGCGAGTCCTCTTTCGTTTTATTTAGATTTTCCGTCGTTATTTAGTACTCCTTCTCTCGCAAAAATTGTAGAGATTCCAACGTGTGTGAAAATATTTTTATATTTTTGAATCGATTTAATATTAAATCCGACAACTGTGGTTCTAAAGATCAAAATTTGAAATATTAGGGTTAGTTGGAATTTCTCGAATTTTTCCTACCAAACCTCGACATTCAACGTGAACTAGAGTCAAGTTTTGAAGCGCTCGGAATGATCTCAATATTTTTACACAAAGAATGTGTATCCTTGCTGCATAATACCTCTTGAAACAACGCCAACTACGATCAAGGCACAAACGACGATAACGACCATAACAGAAATAACGCGTTTTCCATAGTTTCTCTCCGCGTTGAGAGAAACGAATTCATCGGCCTTGGTTCCGAAACAATCAATTCCGAGACTCGAACGTCTTAAAATAAACGTCTACCGCGGATGGTAGGTAAGGAGGCCATCGAGCCTGAAATACACCGCGCGCGCGCGCGCGCGGACAAAGTGAAAATTTCCAGCAGAGTTGCTTTACGTGTTTACAGGAAGCTGGCGACGAGCGCATCGCGGATAGGTTCGTTGAAAAGAGAGCTTTCGAGAGCTTGCGATACGGGGTTGAAGTGGCGAGGCGCGAGAACGAAAGGGGGAGAGGAGGGCAAAGCATGAATTTCTAACGAGGGTCCGTCCACTGCTCGAAGAGTTCCTCGGGGAATCCAGAGGAGGAGCAACTGGTGAATTTCTAGCTCGTGTCGTCCCGCAAATGAAGCCAATAACGTCGCGATTGTATCGGATTATGCGATAAAGGCGCAAACTTGGACAGGGAATCTCGGCTACGTGGCTCCCCGAGCTTTCCACCGACGCCGAATTCCTCCGACCCCGGATCGATAAACGTCCACTCGAGCGGACTAAAGTTATTTCAGAGCAATAATTTCGCGAATGGATTTCAATTTTTGAAACAATGTTCCCTGGTTACTTGGCAGATAGTGGGTCTCAACCAACGTGGTGCGTAGCTCGTTTGCTCAATGAAAGGAGTTTGAAAGAACGCAAACAGTTGTGAAAATAATAAATTGAGGAAAGAATTATAATATCAAAGTAACAAAATAAATGTCAATGCAACTGAAACACTCAAATGGAAAAGAAGAAATGATCAATGGAAAGTCGAAATAATTTATGATAGTGTGTTATCACGAACAAAATTTCGAGATGTGTCAAAGTTGCAAACGAGAGTATTACCACGAAGCGTACCTAAATTTCTTCAGTCGTCGTCAGAAGAAATCGAGCGACATTTCAACTTGTGTCTGCAGATAAGCGCAACTGTCGCAGAATAAGAAATACAAACGTTGAACGTTACTGAGAAAATCAGTTGTTCATAAAGGTCCCAAGTTACAAACAAAGAGCAAACAGTCCCAAGCAAATAGCAATCAAAATTTCACGGAGCAACAAATTGGAAGTAAATTAATTTCATTCCTGTATGGACAAACACTTGGCAATATAATTTCAATGTTACTTTGCAAATAGATGACTTCTGAAATAATCAATTGAAGACAAACAACGTGTGTTAACGTTATTGAAAAATATGCTATTGAATTCTAAGGCTGCGTCCAACGCATTTTACAATCCGAGGCAAGGTACGATCATCGGGGACTGATCTTGCGACTGCGCGAAATACGCAGCGTTTCGACGCTGAAGGTAAACAAATGGGTGAACGAACGAAACGAGTGTTTTATAATCACGCGAAATACGATCGTGGGAATCTCGTAAAGCTGAAACGTCGCTCCTCGTTAATTCCCTCGTCAATTTGCAGATTGTTAAGTCGAACGTAAAGACAAGAATATGACGAGCGCGGACGTTAACGCGCTGTATCCGAGGGATAGTTTTCAGCGCGTAAAATTAATTCAACAACGCCGTTCGATGCAAAATATACCCGCGAGAGCAGGCGTGCGAAAGCGTTTGCCTTGCGAACTTTCAATCCCGTCGTGTCGTAAATACTCCCTCGAACAATGTCACGGCGCGTTTAATCTCGCCTGTTATTTACTCGGCAATCGTAAAAATTTCCTCTCTCACACGATCGCGAGAAAAAAAAAAAAGAAAAGAAAAGGAAAATAAGGGAAGAGAGGAAAAAGCGCGGTCCGAGGCATTCGAAGAAACCTTACGCGCTAACGATCGATAAATCCCTCGATTCCCACTGGCGAAGAACTGTCGCTCGGACGCGAATTCCTAGCGTTTCTAGCGCCTTAAAATACGACGTCGTTAAACGCGCTTGTTTCCTACAATTACGTTTTAATGCCGCGGCGATCGTCGCGTTCCCCCGGCGGGCCGCCGGTGTCCTTAATAATAAACGGGGCAAAAAGGAGGACGATTCAGTCAGAAAGGTTAAGCAGCGCGTTGAACGAACAATGAATTTCAATTTCGCGTTGTTACGGACTTTGTCCGCGCTGCCCTTTTTCTCTTTCTTCCTCCACCTCCTCCTCCTCCTCCTCGTCGTCGCCGCCGTCGTCGTCGTCGAATAAACGAACGAACGAGCGAACTCTCGGGGTCAAGAGGCTCGTTCGCCGCTGGGCATTTACTGAAATCCGCGTGGACCGAAATTAGTTCGGTTAAAAGAAGCGCTTTGAAAGAGGAGCAAAACGCAACGATGGACGCTTCTTTTGCTCTTTGCCCGCGCCGCGGATTCATCGGGATGATTAACGAACGCGAAAATAATTTACTCGCTCGGCCCTTGAACGCGCGTGCTTAGAAACGTAGAGGGAACGCCAGCTACGTGAGTCGATTTAATGGATCGCGAAAAAAGTTTCATCTTAAAGGCAGATTTGAATCCGTCTCGAATGTTCCGCGACGCGCGCGAAGCAGATTTCTCTTCTCCGTTTCAATCTCGTCTCGACCACGGTTCCTCGTAACCGCCGCAGTTCTTAAAAAAAAAAAGAAACGAAGAGGAAACGAGCTTCTCCAGATTAATCCCGTCTAAAAGGTAACGTATCAAGATATTATTAATGCGAGCGAGTAAATAATCAGCTTAACCGAAACCAGTGGCTGGCCTAGTCTGATACAGACTATCCGTGTTTCCATTTCGCCGAGGGGAAGCCTCGGAGGTCCGGGAGAAAAGGAGGAAGAAACGGAAGAAAAAGCTTGTTGAAAAGGATAATGGAACGTTGCGCCGTTTCGCTGATTGTGAGTCGGTAATGCAGGATCCCCCTTATTTTTACCTTTGCCACGGTCGTTGCCTGTCGAAGCAGCAGTCCCTCGCAGTCTGAATGCACCCTTCCGATCCAATTATCCGCCGGTGATAGCGATACTCAAACCCTCGTTTTTCGAGCAACGGACGTGGCGAAACGCCACCGACCTTCTGAACTCTCGCAATCGTTGAGGAGTTTGGATACGGGATCAGGCTCCGATGGTTTGACGGAGGCACGCTTTGATTTATATTTCATCCGCCATCTTTTTTTTTCTCCCAGCGAGTCTACGATGGTAATGTGAATTCGCAAGCCGGCTGTGTTTTATCTAAACATATGTACATAGACTCAAATCTGCAGCACTCTGTACAGCACTCTGATGAATCTCATGTTTAGATGAAAATGTGGAACAATTACTTGTTTGCAAATGTATTCGTACTGTCGATAAGGCTGAGAATCTCCATATCCAGCGCGATATCAAAGATCTGCATAAATACGATTTCGAGAGAGTTCCTTCGTCTCCGTCTTCGTCTGGTTGCGAAACGGCGCGGCGGTGAGAAATTAGCGTTGTACGTAATATACAAATTCATGCATTACGACCGCTCATGAATAACGGATATCCTCCCTCGTATATTTCCTTTCGCTGTCTGTGCCGGAATTACCCTCCAGACCGCGTCGGATTCAGCTCGCAACGTATCTTCTTCGGCAAACACGAAGCGGCCGGAACTTACGTTTCGACGTATGGTACCAAAATCGTACACTTTCGCTGGAAATTTTTGTAGATTCGCAAGAATCTAGCAAGTACATTTCAGAGTTTCGAACTTCGACTTATCGTAAAGTGTATCGAACGAAAGCTCGTCTTTCGTCTTCCTCACCACACGATGCAAGTTCTATAGCTGAAATCTTGCAACTTGACCATCAACTTGAAACGTTGGAGTCTAACAAAAAGAGGGCGGCGGAAAGGGGAAAAATTGGAAAACGCGCAAACACGATGGATCCCGGACGTCTGCAAACATTTGCCCTAGACAGAGTGTTGAAGGGAATTGAGAAATCCGCGGAGTGGCCTTCTCCTCGAGGGAGAGAAAGAGAGTGAGAAAGAGGGTTGTGAAAGGTTCACGAAAAGGCGGAGCCGATTTATCCGGCTGGCCCAGACCAGCTTCCCTCTCGGAATCCTCGCAGGATTTCCTTCACGACCAGCCGAAAAGAAGTATGGATCCTATCTCTAGCACCTCGAGTCGCCACGAAGGAAGGAAGGCTACTTCTTCTTCTTCTTCTTCGCGCGTGTGTCCTACACTCTCTCGGGCTTGTCCTCACCTTGCGAAAAAGGGGATATCAACCGATCCGGGATGAGGGTCGACAGGGAGGCAGATGAACACTTGAGCTCCTTAAGATGGATGAACTAAATGGACTAACTCGACCGAATTTAGAAATCCTCCTCTCGAGGAGGAGGATCGATCTAGGGGATCGATCAGGAACGTTCGACGAGCAAGAAGCGCGCGTGATAAGCGGAATGAGAGGAGTAGTCTCTTGGTCAGACGCCTGACGGAAGCAGAAAACTCCTTCAGCGGGATTTCTGGCGAAATCGTGGCGAAGTTGGAGGAACGGTGTCCATCTCCTCTCTCTAGGACCGTTCTTTCTTTGAAACTTTTACCATTTACAAAGTTTCACCAGGCACGCAAGCTTTTAACAAGGCTTGTTTCTTTTTTTTTTTCGCACCAGCCAGCCCACCACAATCGGAGGTTTCTACAAGCGCAACAATTTACCATCAGCGACGTTGAGAATTTACGAGAATCTCTCTCGTCGTTTTATTTTCTAACAGACAAATTTCCAAACTGAAGACACCTGAGTTATTAGCCAGAATCGCAAGATAGAACTATGAGAACTGAAAGAACTGTGAGACAAGATCTCGCGGTTAGGCAATCTTTTCAGGAACGTGGCTCTCCGTTAAATTGCCCGTCAAAGATCCAACGATACCTCCTT
Source organism: Melipona beecheii (assembly GCA_032399605.1). NCBI lineage: Eukaryota > Metazoa > Arthropoda > Insecta > Hymenoptera > Apidae > Melipona > Melipona beecheii. The sequence goes on along the minus strand of JAUCMO010000243.1, from coordinate 2,110,906 downwards.
GACCAAACGACGAAGCCGACTATTCGCGTCCTCGCACACTGAAGACAGAAAGTCAGAGAGAGAGAGAGAGAGATATGAATCAAAGGGATTGGTGCAAAGACGGATCAGGAGCAAGCTGCGAGGGAGGAAGAGCGAGAGATAGCTAGATTTAATCACACCTACCCTATTCCTCTCACGTCTCTCGAAAGGGAGAGACTTCCATAAAGCCAGACGAGGGAAGAGGCGAGATGGGAAGAAAACGAGAGAGGAAACTCGGGGCAGGATACGATTTAATACAGAGACCCATTCGTTCACCCCCGGGGGACGATTCCAATGGAGGAGGTTGCATTTTTTGCTCGAGTGCCGTTTGTCTTGTACGTGACGAGTATGAACGCATCGAATCCAAAGAATTCAGACCCGGAAAGGAGAAGCACGCGCGGACTCTCGCTTGGCTGCGAGAAGAAATATTGCGACGCGCGTGTGTCGTTGATATCGCGGCGGCTTTTAGCACCTCTCTCCTTTTCTCTCTCCGTCTGTCTCTCTTGCCGTTTTGTGGGAAATTTTCGACGATTTCTCATCGTCGCGCGCTCGGATGATGACTAAAAGTTACCAAACTTTACTCTCGAGAGTAAATAAAAAAAAAAAAATATCGAAGTGGAGAGCGTTCGTTCTTCGTTTCCACAAAAAATGTCAACTGGTCGTTTAAAAAAATTATAGCAATCGTGGAAGGTCGATGTACGTGTGTAACAAATATTGAACGAAAGTAACGCCCGAACAAAAAGGTTGATTAAAGTTGTATAAATTTTGAAAAAGATGATGCTTTCGATGCTTATCTGTTTGGGTATTGGAGATTTCTGCGAGAAGAAACGTGCTTGCTTGAACGACATTTTCTTGATTTCCCCTGCTTCGTCGACTCTTGGCAAATCTCTCCAATCTCCATAATATCAAGTATATTCCGGAGCTATCGCTTCCTATTTCGTTTCTCGAAAATAAACGACTCACATCGGAATAAACGCGTCAGAGGTCGTCTTTGATCCGGCACGGCTAATGGACCGAGGCAAGGGAATCCCCCGTCCGAAGCGAAAATCCAGACCTCGCGATGCGAGGCCGTAATAAAAGTGAAATCCCTAGGAGTTACTAAGAAACCCCATAGCGCGCTTCGAGCCCAACGTTGTTTGCTCGAAACCTGCGCCGACTCTTCCAGCCTCGCCGATTATTATCGTTGAATAGACATTAGTAAACACACGAGAGTGTAAGAGAGAAACATCCTGACGCTCGTCGGGGAACAACAAAATGGCGCGAATGGCGCGGACAAAGGAGAAAACAAACGCGCCAAGCGAAATATGTTGTGCTAAGAAATTGGTAGAAAGAAATCAAAGTAGTAAAGGATATCAAAGTCTACCCTAGTGAATCAACTAGTTAACAGTTACGACTATTGCGAAAATCTCGAATCCCGACGAAATCCACGAAAAATGGAACGACCGCGTTCCAAGCACGGCTGATCGTGCACGGGCTTTCTCTACTTGCTGACTAAATTCTACCCAGAGGCACGACGAGGGTGGCGTCGTTTTTTTTTTAGAGGTCCAAGGAACTGGAGGAAGAAAAAACAAAAAAACAAACGCAGACACGTATACACGCGTAGAAAAGCCGTTAACACCCTGTTCCTCGAGGGCGAGTTGAGTAACGAAGGGGTCTCGCGTTTCTAGACCCCTCGAATGTGATTACACGGAAGGAGAAAAGGACGCGAGGCTGAGGGACAGAAGGTGAAAGAGGGTCTCTCCGTGCCGGTCTTGATTTAGTAATAACAAGGGCTCGATCATACAGAGTGCGAACTGTTTTGCTAGGAACGCGAGACGTTCGAGAAATCAGCGGAGAAACCGAAGGGGGAAGGGACTGACGATAACGACAGCAACGATGGAGAAAAAACCTGCACGACTTGTACCCCAGTACGATTCGTACGTTCCGATTAGGAAATGAAGTAAAATTTTATCGATGCGCAAACATTTGAATCGATACAAAACAAATTACCAGACAACGCCACGCCCCCTCGCGGATCACGTGACCCAAATCAACCAATCGCTAATTTTCGTTGCATCAGCGTTGCACTTAAAGATTGCTTTCACGCTTGAAATAATCGCGTTTCCGCACGACTTCGGGTAACTTCAGCGTTACACGCGTAATTTAGAATTTTGCAAGAGGAACCGTGGGTTGCAATTTTATGTAAACTCTCACTCGTTCGTTTTAACGAGAAAATTACGATAAAGTCGCGTTAATTTCTGCTAAAAGCTTGCTAAAAGTAAAACACGACGGCTATATATCCACTCGGGCATAAATTATTCAATGTACGAACGTTCGACGATTGACATTACGAAAATAAGTTGAACGGCATCCAACGGCGTTTGTAACGGCGTTGCCGAGAATTAATTAAGCATTAAATTATTCAAATCTACTAACGCTCTCAAGACTACTGACACGGCGATGTGTTCTTCGTATGCAAGAGGAATAAATTTATTCTTCTCGGGTATTTAACGGATATTTAAATCACGGTGGTATTTTTTTTTCCTATAAACGTACGAGCATGTTGAACTTTAATACGAAATATGAATTTTGTGTATTTATTGTAACATAACTTATATCAAATATAAAATTATGTTTTAGCAACAACGTTGGAAACAAATATGTCAGACGTTATTAACCATGTATTTCTCAGCATGTTTTACAGTTTTTTGAAGATGATGGTAGAGCAGAAAGCGAATTAAAAGTCACATTTACGTCCGCGATATTTGTCTCGTGGTACGATTCCATTTCTGTCGCGTTGAATAAACCCAACTTGCCCACTGTTGTCGGCCGTTTTGTGAGATTAAAATCAACTAATCCGATACGCGTATCGCGGATTCGCTCGTTGCTAGTTCCAGAGGGTCGCTTGAGAACCAACCACAAAGCAAGTGGGAGCATTAAGCTGTTACGCTTTGCGTTTGCAACGATTTCGCTTTTTCAAGCAAATTCTTTTAGCCACCACAATAAAATCTCTCTTACAATAAAATTACAGCAAACGTAAAATAAATGAAATTAAGTTAAATTCTCAAAAACAAAATGAACAGTAAATTCTTTGGTAAAAGTTTCCATTGAACTGGACTCGGTGCTCGTTTGTATTTACCTTTAATTTAAGAGGCCATTCAGCAATTTTCCCCTGTCGCGGCTCTTTATCCTCGAAAAATTGGCGAGTGGACGAGAGATTCGTCGTCGAACCGTCGCCGATACCACGTAACGAGGGAAATTTTTCTTTGAGCAACGAGCGGAAAGAAAGAAACACTCGACTCGATCCGCGGTCGGTTGTTATGCGCGCGGAGGGTATACGAACGAATTCTGCGAGTTCTTCCTTGCTGCACATGATTAGTCGGATATTCCTTGGAACTTACTGAAACGAGTAACGGCTACCACTTGTGTCTAAGGATCGAGTTGATATAGATCGATAGGCTGCACTTTTTCCCGAAATTTTCCCAATTTTCCCAAGCTCACGCAAGAACACAATTTTTACACGTTTCCAACTTTCTGTCCACTTCACGGAGTCGTAGCATGACTTTTAAGTTTTAGAATTTAAACATTCGTACGACGAAGAATCCAATTCAACGTGATAACGTTTGCACCCACTCTTCCATCGGACAAAGAACACTTTATCGCGCCGAGGATAATTGCTCCGGGATAGACTCGCTTGTCGGACTTTTAAAATTAGCTAATCCCGAAGGGGACGTGCGTTTAAAGCAATGTAACAAGTAGAACTCTCGGCCTCGGCCTCGGTACTTTCGGAGACAGAGAAAAAGAAACCCTCTGCGTGGTGTATTTGAGGGACGACTAAAATGGATCCGGAACCGAGAGTCCTCGTCGTTCCCGAGCCCCTACCATCGCTCGTTCCACGAGCAACTAACTGGCACCGAACGAAAACTGACGAAATAAATTCCACGTGTCGAAACTCGAAAGACGCGGTTCGCGCATATTCGATTCCTAACGTGTCGAGTGACTGACTGTATTGATTCACGGTAATTGTCGACTGCGATACACCAAAAAAACTGCACGACTTGACAACGCCACTCCTACTCGAAGTCTACGCCACGCCCCGAATCACGTGACCCACACCAACCAATCGCTAATTTTCGTTTCATTAGCGTTGCACCTGAAGAGGCCCGATTCTCTGGGTCATCGCAATCACTTTCAGTGATAAAACAAAGAAGAAAGGAAAGTGAAAACGCAGCAACTTGACAATTCGCAAAGGAAAAAGAAAGAAAGGAGAGAAGAAAGTAAAAACGCGACGCTGACGTGCGAGAGTACGCGAGGAGAGTAACTTAACGATCGAAGTAAGTTAAGCGCAGAAAGTTATTAGCTTGAAGAAGCTTGAAGCGTTCGCGTGCCTGCTCGGAGAACAGACGGCGGTTTGTGCGGTGAAAGTTCGCGGGGAAACTTCGATTGGGTTTCTTCTCTCGGGCGTAGCGTTGCGTTCGCGATGCACTGGCTGTAATAACGCGGATGTTTACTGCGGGGTCGTTCTCTCCCGTGCGAGCGCAAGTGGAAATATCGACGGTTGAATATAAATACACGCATACGCGTCAGGCTGATCGAAAACAAATTGCGTTTCTTTTTTCTAACGGACGAACGCACACGCGCGTAACTAACATCACTTCAAATCGCAAATTCGTTCTGTAATCTGACAGCTGATTTGCTGATGTTGAAGCTCGTTTGAGGAAAGAAGAAACTGCACGATCTCGTTGACAGTTGTTTGTTTGAGGCGTCGATCTCAAAATGATAAATCGATATTTTTTTTTTTTTTTTGGTGTGTTATTTTTTGTTTTGAAAACGAAAAAAACTCGTGCAAACTCAATTGCTGAGTTTCACTGAACTGTTCAAACTGGTAGCGTCAAAATTCCTGAATTTCACTGGATTGTTGAATTTGCTAAATTTCGTTAAATTTACACTACTGACGAGGATATCAAACTGTTTTTTTTTCTTTTTTCTCTTTGTTGAAAATATCGAGAGCGTTGACGTTGACTGAAAGATGGCAAAAGATAATGTAACAAAATGGACAAAGCTTTTGTTTCCCGTGTAAAAATTCGCCTTTCATTCGCAGTTACTTCACGACCAACTCGGTGTTCGAAACATCAAGAAAAATATCTCGTTTCCATATTCCCTCTATTCCCGATCGATCGAGATGTCGCGAACGTTGAAAGACGGAGATCCGCAGCAAGCGAGTGGTTTCGCAGAGAAGTCGAAAGTCTTCAAAGCGGCTGGCTGCGCAAACATCAGACGAAGGGGTATAAACTTTCTAATCGAATTAGAGGCTGGCCACCCCTTTGCCATTCCGAGCGTGCGATCAAACACAACTCGGGGGTTGCCCTTTGTGGCGCGTGAACGCGATAGAACGAAACGACGCTCCCGCGAGTGAACAACGTCGATGCAGACGCAACTTTCAATGGCCACGCCATTTTCCTAAATACGTACGTGTAATTTCACGAGTGCCAATGTCCCGTGTGTCGTTATTCCAACAGCTCGCTCTCGGGTCCGAGTCACGTCGCTCGAGTGTGTAACAGTTGCCGCGAGTTCAATGAATCGAGTTTCAACGAGGTTAAACGCAATTTCAATTAGTCTTTTGTTAAATAGAACGATTAACCTCTTGACGTCGTACGAATCAAACGAAATTCGATACGAAACAGAACAGTGACATTCGTCTTTCGGTTTGACAAAGATCGCTTTCACACCCTTGCGAGTATAAATATCGAACACGTGGAAAAACATTTTTTTATATACTTATACAGGGTGGTCTATTTAAATAAAAAAATATTTTTCGCCTATCACGAATGGTATCGAATAACGTACTTTTTTTTGTCAGTTGCACGATACAATAAAAATAATCTTGAAAAGTCCTTGAAAAAAATGTTCTTATTCTCAAGTTACTGGCCTTTGCGAAACTCTTCGTGTCAGGCAAAAAATATTTTCCGTACCTCCGAAATTCGAAAAGATATTTAGATGACCACTCTGTATATCTGTTAACGTCATTGTGGACTTTAGTTTAGGAAGGTAAAGCAAACGTCATCGTGCGTCAAGGAATTCGTTGATATTCTGATTATTAGAGGATGACGTAATCCGCCTGCAGGTCGTTCCTCAGGGATCGTGATAAGGCAAAGGGAGGCCGGCTAATCCGGTCGAATTGGGGAAGCTCCTCGCGATCGAAAGAAAGAAGAAGAGAGAGACAGATAGATAGACAGAGAATTTACTCACGGCCATATCCTCGCTCCTGTAAGCCGTGAGGGTCTGTTCATCCTGGAGGAGGACGCAGTAACAAGGTTCCCAGCATGCTTCGCCAGCGGCTTCGCCAACGCAGCATTCGGCCTCTGGAAAAGAAAAAAAGAAAAGAAGCAGATAGTGGAGCCCAGATAGTGGATTAGCAAGGTCGTCAAACATCGTCAAACATCGTTAAACATCGTCAAACATCGTCAAACATCGTCAAACCCGCGAAAAGGGTGCAGCAGGAAGCCATTGAATATGCCATTTCCTGCATGCGTCACATCGACACGTTTCTCTACATGCAATCTTCGAGCGTCGCGCTCGCGAATTATTCGAATTTTTCTTGCAGCAAGTATTTTTCGTACGGACTTGTCTGTAATTTTCAGCACAACTTCACCGTAAAAGGGCACGTCTGCAATTCTACAAAGTGTGGGCAGACGACGAAGCAGAGCATGCGACAATTCGCATACAATATTCATGGGGGCAATGTCTGTAGATCGGTACACGCCTCGAATCTACACTTTGGCTCTGTCGGATAATACGCGTATTGTACAGGGTGGAAAGAAAAATTTTTCGCGACTTATACTTATTTTCCCTTGCAAACGTATTTAAACCAGAATCGTTGAGACTATCTTCCCTTGTCTGGAAATTTATTTTTTCTATAGACGGAGTGAGTCACGCTGATTATCCAACAATGAGGTAGTACTGGAAGTAAACTTGATGGAAAGGATCGGAAAAGGACAGAAATAACAATTGTTTAAAAGTACAGTGGTCACTTTCAGGTACAAGGAATACTCCCGCAGCAATAAATTTTACGACGAACCCACGAAAACTTGTCACTTCACTGAAGCAAATACGAAAAATGACAGTCAACGTCCTCGAAAAATTATTGCCCTAAACTATTGTACGAAATAAAATATGAAAGTCGGAAAATGATAAATTGTTTCGTAATGGAAATGCATCGCAGAACCGTTTGCATGGTTTCTGAAATCATAAACGAAATAAAGGAAATTATTTTTATTATCGTGAAAAGGTACAATTATACAAAATTATTGACGTTTATTCAAAAATCCTGCAGCTCGTTCGTCTTTGCTTCCGAGTGTCCCTTATGGTCTTCAGGTAGCACCCTTGTTCCTTCTCGCAATTACTAGAAGATCCGAGGGAGATCCTTTGTGTCTGTGTTTTTATGCTTCTCCTTCAACGTGAATTCTACGTACCATCGATTTTTGTTCATTATTATTTCTCGTTTATTATTTTTATTCCTTGTTATTTCTTAACGTCCTCCGGTTGAGAATTTACTAATGACGGAGCCAATCACAGAGGGTAATAAACTTTGGATGAATGATGCAACTAATACCCTATCACGCGAATGCTGATACGTACGCCTACGTTTATTACACTCAGCAGATCGCTTTCTCGATAAAGCTGTTAATCCGTCAGATTCACGAGGAAACAACAGCTGCGATACTCGATTCTCACGTTCGTTAACCTGTTCGATATCGACTGATCATTGGAAGAAAAGAAAAAAAAAAATTGGTAATGCAATTTCCTTCGCACAAAGGATCGTTGTATGTATAATGTGGGTTTTTACGCGTTTATGGGATATGTTAAGGTGTAAAATTACGCAGAATGATACGTAGAATATCCAAAACACGTACTTTGCGTAACGACGATCTTAAATCTTAAAAACTCAAACTCACTGTCCTCGTCGCTTGAAATATTTGCAAATGTTAATCTTTCAGAATTTGTTCTCAAACTCGTCTTTTTTGTAAATTTTCACAAATTTGCTTCACATGTTTGCTGCGACGTTTCTTTGAATCTTATTGAAATTTCAAGACTCGTTGTTCAATGTTTGAGTGAATGTCTACCGACATATATTTTCCTCATCTCTTTTCTTTTTTTTTTTCTTTTTGATTCAGAATTCGCGTGAATTGATTAAAAGTGCCGCGAATCGAACGAACCGTCTCGAGAAAGTGGCGAGCTGCGCGAGCTGCGAAATAGAAACACGATCGAGCGAAAACAAGCAACACGTGTTCGACGCTAATCCAGCGGCGAAAGAGTAACACCAAGTGCTCCGTGAACGCCACTTTCATGGCTCATCGTCGGGGGCTGAATAAATATCAATTCGACGTTCCAGACACGGGGAAACGGTTTCTTCGCGCGGAATGCTCGCCACCGCGGCCGCACGTGCACGTCTGCACGGACGCAAAAATAAACGACGCTCGAGTTTCAGTTTTGCGTCTGTAAAAATCGTTTCTGCCTCGATTTATTCTCGTCCGATTATCTTGTCAAGAGAGATCTTCTCGCTGCTTGACTTTCGAACGAGGAGGGGAGAAACAGCCACTGACTGCGGTTTGACTTGTTTGAAAATGTTTGAGCATGTTTGTCGGAGTGTGGCGGTGTGTTTCAACGTCGTTCGTTCAATAAACAAGCGGAGCTCGTTATTAACGAGCAATGAACTAAGAAATTTACAGGCAGGTGAGGTCAATGTTCCTTTTTTTTTCTTTTCTTTTTTTTTTTTGTAAAAACGATGCCGCGAGTATGCGTCTGGACCCGCTATCAATCCGACAAGTTCGACTCTCTTTAAAAACTTTCAAATCTCTTCGCTCGTATTTTTATTTATTCGTATATATATTTCTGAACTTCCGTTTTCCCGTTTACGCGCGCGATGCATCAGAAATCAATTTGCACCGAGCTTTCCATACCTATCGCGCGTCGCCAGGGCTCGAAAACTTGCGAGCAAGAGTTTCTCCGAAACGAGATCTCCAATTTTTCTACATGCACTGACTCGTTATACTTATCATTTTCAAGAAAAAATACTACGTCTAAAAAGAAATTCGCGAAATTTCCACCTCGATCTATCGATCCGTCGATCTCAGTTACAAATACATTTTTCTTTTTCGCTTTCAAACTCGCTGGAAAACTGTGAACCTCGTACTATGTTCCATTTCACCCGATATCGTTTCCAGAAGGTTCTGGAACCCCATAAGCCCCTGCCATAAACTTCTCTACTTTCATCGTCCCGCATCCTTACATCACGTTCTTACTCGACTCTCCCGTTCAGCTCCCATTATTTTCAAGCGACATTTCCATTTTCTCTGCGAATACGTTTCGTTTTCACCTTGCACCCGCGATCCTACATTCACCCTCCCTGGTTTATAACGAACGTTCCAATTCGGGTTCCCTACGTCATTTGAAAACGCTCGGGTCGTGTTTTCTCGCTCCTTCGATCGAGATTCAGAGTCGTTGCCATCGAATCGTGTCCTGTGGAAATTGACGACGGAGAATATAACTGTGAGAATGAGACGCGTAAGAGTCGGTTTCTCGCGAGAAAAGTGATCTTTCCTCTTCTAGTTTCTTCCAAAATGCAGCGACCGTGTGTTTTCACGGTAGAAAATGCGTGCTCACCGTTACATCAAATTGCGAATCCTTGTCATTTTTCAACGCGTCTGGGCCAGATTCGTTTTCTTTCCTTTGGTCGCCACACCTGCTCAAACATTTTGCAACGAGGCGGAATATTCACAGTCCCCGCGCGTGATTCCTCTTTATCAGCCAGTCGTCGCCACGTGTAGCAAACGGAAAATTTTCCCCTCTAGAACTACCAAAGTTGTCAAAACGACCGACTTGTAATTTTGCGGTCTTGCAAGGTTGCGTTTTTTTCGAACGATTTTTGTAAAATATACAAGTTCGCGTTCGTTGTTATACATCGATAGCGCCCCCTTCCTCCGCGCAACACTTTTCAAATATCGAAATTCTCAATTTCGGCGAAAGCACGGAGCTCCCAACTCGCAAGAGTCGAAACTCTGTTTCCCTCGGTTTTTGCAGCGTCTTTCATTCAGCGTCATAGCTCGACGAGCTTGTCCATTCCGCTCGGATCGAGCATGGAAAAGCTCGACACTCGAGTCCATGTGCATCCATATGCATGGCGAGGCAACGAAGCCTCGAATACACGCGGCTGCAAACAATGAACAATGCTCGGGCGATATTGTGGAAGATGAGCGATCGCGATGACGAGCGGGGGCGCGAGGCCTTTCGGATATCCCTGGCCGACCGCCAGCGAACCTCTTCCGCCCAGGTTCCACGTTCGTCTGGAACGTCCCTAATCCGGCTAAACCCCCTTTTTTCATCATCGACTCGAAAAATCGGCCGAGAAACGCGGAAACTCTGCGTCGCGGTACGTCAGTGGACAAAATTATGAGACACCTTGTATCGAAATGTATGGGGAAAACTTGACAGAGCAACGTACGAAAATGGAAACAACTTTAATTCAAGAGTTAAAAAAATCTTGCGATCCAAGTAATATGAAAAAATTGAATGATCCAAATTGCGCTATTAAAATCAAAAAAGATTCGAACAGTTTCCATAAACAAATATTCGAGGAAATTTATTAACATTTATTTAGGAAAATTTATAAAAAGTACGATTTTTTAAATGTATTATTTAAACGAAAGATTTTCCTGTGAAATGATTGATAGCGTTAAATTCAAAACACCGATTTCATCAGTTTATACAAAAACGGCATCTCCAGTAATTTCCCAAATATTTGACAAAATATGTTTTTCAACTTTGAGTTTTTTTAGTTTTACTTTTCATCCCTTCAACATCGATTGCAGCAAATAAAAAGAAAATTCTACTGCTTCAAATTTGAAACCACCACGTTGCTCTCCCGATCCAACTATCCAAGTTTTCCACGTGATGCAGATGTTGTATTAGTATCGTGTAACGATGTAAAATACAGCGTAATGCTGGCACATGGTAGTCGTAAAGACAGTGAGATATTTCTGTGCAGACGTTATGTACAAGAGACCGCAACGCGAAATATTACACACTTCTGTGTTATCGGTAAACGGTAACAGCGATTCCAGCACAGGTTGCAGGCCGCTTTTGCATACGAAAGTTATAGCCTTAAATCGACGCGTTACTCTCGTTCCGAGCCGCAGTTTGCTCCTCCTGCACTATACGAAACGAGTTTAAAAACGATTCTGGTAACTCTCAAACGTGGAACAATCTACGTGCACCGGAGAACAATCTATCTGTTACCAAAGATTTATGAGTCTAAATTTCGAATAATTTAAATAATTTTATTCCCGAATTACGAGCATGTTGTTGATTTTTCTAGATTGACTCCAGCTTTCGAGCGACAAACTTTGCAACGTGGTACGTGGTACCCATCGTTTGTTCCGTTGTTTAATTTGCGATGAGAAATGCTTGCATATTTGTTCTGACACTAATAAAACAAGTCCCTGTTATTCTTTTTAGAAAAGGGTAGTTGATTGTACGTCATTTGTCAAGCAAAATAGGTTCGAAATTGGCAGGCAATTACAATTTAAGAATAGGTCAAATAAGACCCACTTCGATTGTAATAACATGTTAATATATCAATTCAAAAGTCGTTTCAGCCAAAGTGAATATATAATACCAAATCAGGACCGTCAAATATTATATATAAACTGATCTTAAACCTTTGGCAACGTGAAAAAAAAATTTTTTTTTCAAAGGAGGAAATTTCGCTTGCTAGTTAAACGGAGACGCAGGGAAGGGAATTGTTCCACGTGGCTGAGAGAGAAAAACACAATCCGCGGAGCGAAATTCCGTGCAAAGATATCGGCGATATTCACGCAAGACGTACGTACGTGTTTCTTTCCGCAGAATCCGACTATTTCAATGCATTTTTATCATCACGCATAACCCGTGCACGTGTTACGACGCGGTATTCCTGCGGGGCTTTTAGAGGCCCCCCCATCGCCAAATAAATTCCAGTTTCACCGCCTTCCATTCGTATCTACGTACCTCAGCCCGATATATAAATTCGTACTTTCGACGCTCTTCCGGCCGTTTTGAGATGTATTCGCGATTCGTTGCCAATTCTTCGTTTCCAAGTACAATAAACTCGCCCTTGAATTTATTATTATCACTGAAAGTGATTTTAGCGGTAACCCAGAAAATCGGGCCTCTTCAGATGCAACGCTGATGCAACGAAAATTAGCGATTGGTTGATTTGGGTCACGTGACTCGTGAGGGGGCGTAGATTCCCTCGAGTGGGAGTGGCGTTGTCTGAGCGATCGCGCCTGTAATTTGTTTTCTATCGATTCAAATGTTTGCGTATCAATAAAATTTCTTCATTTCCAGTTTTTATAAATGTTTGTACTACATACATACATTTTAAAAATCAATATAAAAATGACACAGCTGATGTAAAATAATTGGTCAGTGTTTTCTCTCTATACGACATTTAAACTCGAAATACGCTTTCGACATTTCAGTTGAATATTTTAAAAACTAACACAAAAATAACACAATTGATTTAAAACAATTATTCGTTTTTTCCTTAGCTCGTTGGTCCCAAAATTTCGACGTTTAAACTCGGGATGCGTCGATACGATATATTACATAAAGTTTCTTCCATTTCTTTTCAGTTCAGCGTTCTCCCATATTTTTAACCTTCGCGGAGACAAGTCAACGCGGTATCGCAGAATCTAATCCGGCGACGAACGCTCGTTCCTTCGGCACATTTCCCGAATCACGTGCCCGATTCAACGAACACTGAACAGGCTCACGAGCAAGAGCAACGGAGGGAGAGGGGATCGAGTGGACGAGAGCAGGATGAAAAGTGGCGGACAGGTGAGAGGTCCTTCATGCTTCTTCGTTCTCTCGAGACCGCGCGTTCGTGTCGAAACCACGAAACGGAGTAGACCTCGTGGAGAGCGGCCTCGCTCGTGTTTCTCCCCGTCACCGAGATTGCCTCTGAGCTTGCCTCATTAGAAGCTCGCTGGACCCGGCTAGTTCATTACCGGCGATCTTATCTGCGACTCGTTCTTTCACGAGGCTCCTTGGCCCGGCTTTTCTCGCCGCGGTCCGCGGTCTCCATCTTTCCCACGTTTCCCTCTCCCCCCCTCCATTAATTAACAATCGTTCCGAGACTTTACAATCGAGCGAAAAGAGTCGTGTAATTTGGACTCGGACCGGGTACCATTTTGCTTTTCTCGAAAGTAACAGCTCCGATGCGTGAGCGAGGAAATTTAGGCAATTGTTCGGAACTTTTACCTCGCCTGCTCTTAGGCCGATGAGATTGTTTCTTGGGATTGTTTGTCTGGTTTCGCTCAAGTTCCAAGTCTTGAAACATCAGGGTACAGTTCCGAGTGGGTAAGTGTGCGAAGGACGAAGGTTTCAATAATACAAATTTCGTTTGTATTTATTTTCAACCACGTGGGTCAAACCTTTTGTCGTTATTTTTATCCATGGCAGAACTATGGCGTTATGTTCGGGTGGACATTTTTGGGTGAGAAGTTTCAGAGCAAACAACGTCGTTGCGTTCCGTGTAGAGTGAATAATTTCAGCTAGAAGAGTTTCAGTTTGTTTTGCGAGTGAAGCGATTGTTTCTCTGTGTTTTCACATTCAGGCAATATTTGTATTTTATAGTCCTTATAGAGTATTTTGATATTTTCTTCACCTTTCTGTCGTACTAGTGATTAACACAATTTTTTATAAGGCAGACCAAATAGAATAACTTTATATCAAATAAATATCTAATATTATAAATATAATTGTAATATATAAATAAATAAATTATATCATATCACATTAAATAAATTGTATTTACTAAAATTGTTAAAAACAATTGTACTATTTTTCAACTAATAAAAATGAAAATTTTGTAACTGTATTGCATTTTACATTTCCTTTTAACGGATATTCGGTTTTAACTTCACCTATGGGGCAGAACGGGTATATTGATTTTATTTAACAATTGTTTCCAAAAATTTTGGTCATTTTCTTATTCTACGAGGCCCAATTAAGAGATTTAGCCTTGTTTAGCGTATTTTTCTTTTTTGTCACCAAGCTGCAATAAATAGTTTTTACCCTACTTTCCCTTACTGGTAAACTCCGTAGAAAAAAGCGATCCGAAAGCGTCTCCAACTTGAAATTGTTCTAGGTTAATTGCACGTTCAGCAAGTGGCGACTAAAAGTCCGGAGAAAGTCCAGCGCGGTTGTACGTTGACAGTCGGTAGTAACGCGACAAGGCGTGTTTAACAACGATGACGAGACGACGTACGACGCGAAACAACATCGCTATCGAGGCTGTAAAAGCGTCGTACGGCAAGAAGACAGAACCCAATTTGAAATTCGTGCAATTTAAACAGATTGCACGCGTGCGCGTAATTAATCGGTAGCCGATAGCGCATGAAGAAACGAAAGGACAACTGTCAATGTTCCAGGTGAGATCACGGTGAAATTACCTCGATAAAAAATTCACTTTCCTATTTGAGCAATTATCCGTCATTCCCGGACAATTAAATTCCACTTCATGGCTCGTTGCCGCGAAACATAAATACGCCGTGCAGACGGCACACGCGAACGCGACATTGTCCCAAAGAGAAAATTCCACTTACACTTTTCCGTGTCATGAGCTGCAACTGTGTAATTGTTATTCTCAACGTGTAATTTGTTACTTCCAGCCGCCCTGCAGTCTAGTTTTCTACGTCATCGACCGACGCTCATTCGTCATTCGCAATTTGTCGTTATAATTGCGCTCACGCTCTGCGATTCTCGAAATTACATTATACAGTGAGTGTTTCTGACATACTACGTCTGTAGTACGAGCGAAGTGAAGGTGATTCTACGCGAAGAAAAATAAGTCGAGAATCATTTGTAAACTCAGATTCACTCGTGTATGCACGTCGTTGAGTACACGCGTGCTCGGAGAATATTCAAAACCGATTTACTCGAAAACGAAAAGAGGCTTTCTTCACAGAGGCTTTATCTCTTCTTCATTTATTTATTACTGGCGCAGGGACACCCGGCATTTCTCTGTAGGTTTCTGCAATTTATTCAACCAGAAAATCGGGTTACCTCTTTAGGTGCAACGCGAATGCAACGAAAATTAGCGATTGGTTGATTTGGGTCACGTGATTCGCGAGGGGGCGTGGGCTAGACATGTAATTTGTTTTCGATTCAAATGTTTGCATAATATTTGCGATAAAATTTTATGGCAAAAAAGTCGTCTCCGTTTCCTAGTCGGAACAATTTTTCCTAAAACTAACTTTTCACAACATTTAGATCGATCTCGTAAACGCAGCTCGCGTTATAAATGGGAAATTAACCGGCATGGTGGGTGCAGACGAGAAAGACGAGAAAAAGGAAAACATAGTATCGGCTGGAGAAAAAGCGATCGAGTCCAAAGCTCGTTAAATAATCACGGATGGAATTGAATTAGATCAGAAGGGTCTGTCTGTCCGTTCTTTTTTTCACCGTCGATTCGTGTGTGCAGAAACTGCAATTGGACGATCACCGTATCGAACAGAGATTAATCGTGACGAATTCCTTTAATTTAACCGAGAGACTAGTTTTCTGAACTCGATTTAACCTGACGTCGGACACTAAACACCGACACTGCTCTTTCACGATTTTCACGGCAACCTTCTTGCGATTCTTCGTTCGTGGCAGCTTTCAACAGAATTTAACTAACGATAGTTCGAGCTACGAACCGTTGCTGAAAGTAAAAGAAGAAAATCGCACGATGCAGCGTGCAGTGCAATCGTATCGAAACAACGATAGCAAGAAAGTAATTGGACGCCGGAGGAAGGAACCTAACCTAGCTAACAGATCGCTAATTATATTCGTACAACGACGTTACGCAACGTCGACGATCGGGCCTCGGACTCGTTCGAGGGATGAGAAACGAGCGATGCTTTGAGATATAATTTATGGACTGTTACACGCTGTCAATTGTGCCAGTGAATCGTGACAGATGGGTACTCTAGGGACGGAGTGAGGCACTCGGTGTTTTACCGATTCGCCGAGTCGTTAGGCGGCGAAACGATCGAAATATACTCTCCCGTAAACGAGAGACGTTAAGCCCGGACAATTTCCTGCTTTTAATGGGACCCAGCGCCATCGACGAGCGCCGTTCATATCGAATAATTAATTCTCGGCGTGACTTCATTCCCGCCGGGTCCATCCTTTCGATTATCGCTCGGAAAATTTGTATTCGGATCCACGCGTTCGCGTCGAAACTCGTGAACTTTGCGTTGAAGGATACGAAAAAAAACTGCACGACTTGCACCCCCCCAGTACGACTCGTCTCGCTGAAAGGCCCCAGAAGCAACTGTTCCGACTTTTTTGCCATAAAATTTTATCGATACGCAAACATTTGAATCGATAGAAAACAAATTACAGGCGCGATCGCTCGGTATCACACAACGCCACTCCCACTCGAGGTCTACGCCACGCCCCCTAACCAATCGCTAATTTTCGTTGCATCAGCGTTGCACCTGAAGAGGCCCGATTTTCTGGGTGACTCCCGCTAAAATCACTTTCAGTGATAAAAAGTATCTGTCAGCTCTCTCGAAAACAGCTCTCAGAGATGGTAACTGAATTTTCCCCGACATTTCGCGATTTTTCATTAAATTCTCTTCTCCGAAAGCTCGACTTGCACGACGCGTTGACGAGATTACTTGGTACGTAGAATGTAAGTTTACGTGCAATCGCGATATCGTTGCATTCTTTTTTTCGTAGAGTAGGAATAATTTACGTACGCTCGATCGAACATGTGCGTGATAATTAAAACTTTCTTTTCGGGAATTTGAATCATTTCTTTTTTTTTCGTTTCTTTTCTACACACTCAGCCAGTACTTTCTAGATTGAAAATAAAAATTACCAGTCAACTTTTTACTTTTACAAATGGATTGTTAAAAAAAGATTTTTAAACGATCGTGTCTAATCTTTTAGGTCTTCTGGGCCTCATTTGCCAAAACAAAAGTTCGTCGTTTGTTGCACATAGTTTTTTCGATACAAATTTCATTTCGTTTAAGAATTAATACAGTTTTAATCCACGATATAATTTAACAATAAGCACGCTAAATGTTAATAAATTTAACTAGAATATAGGTTATGTTATAATAAGTTAAATTACTGTTTTAAATTAAATTTGAGGAAAACGATTACTTATGGGTACCCCTAATATTTGTGAGGATATTAAAATAACTTTTACAGTGAAACAATAGATTAGAAAAATATGTTTACGTTAATTACAAGAAAAAATGAAAATTTTTCACTGAAATTCTTTTTTGGACACCAGTTCATCAATATTTGGTTCATCACGATTAAAATTATTCAAAACGTACACAAGTTGAAATTGTTCAAAATAATAATTGAGTAACCAACTCAAAATTAATTAGCTCGACTTGATTAATTTTAGTTTACCAACGTAAGTAACCGGAATATACATAAAATGAAACATGCTTGCGCACAGAACGAAATTCTCGTTCAATTATTCGAATTTTATTACACAGCGCGGGCCGCGGGTAATAAAACACGCCCGCCGTAAATAAATCGCAAAGTTAATTTTCGAGGGGATCACGCGCGAGTTAATGACGCCGCTATATAATTAAATAATTCAACGAAAAAGTCCAACCGAACGGACGGAGCCGCAGCTAAAGTTGACATTTCCATTAGGGCGGCACGTGTTCCTGTTGCAGTTGCAACGACAGTCTCGTACTCGAAACGAGATCGGACGAGGATTTTCCGCTTGTCCTGCTAGTCCAACAAACGATCTTACGAGCACGTCTCGATTCGTGTTTGTCGGAGAGCAACGATATCGCGATACCGTTGAAACAATTATCGTACGTGCGCATGTTCCACTGTAGAAAACGAGAACGGCTGCTTTCGACGGAGCATTCGATAATCGTTGCTGTTTGATGTTACTAGAACGATGTTTCACCTTCTTCGCGTGAAATGACGGGCTCGTTCTGGCAAATTTAACCAAATAATTGCGCGTAACGAGAACGTTCCATTATTTATACGATTCCCATTCAGGAGGCGGCGCGAGTTCAAATATGAAATCCACGTACGCTTGTGTGTAAGTGATTCCGAGAGCGTGACGCGATGCCCGGTTCCGAGGAAATCAGACCCGCAACGCGGGATATTTAAAAACACAAATTCTTACGCCGTAATCTATCTCGTGTCATAATATATATATATTATAATATATAACATATATAACGCATGTAATATATATTATATATCATAATTTAATATGTAATATTATTATTATAAATATTTTTATATAACATAATATATTATATATATGTTACACATATTATATATATATATATATATTATGACACGAGATAAATTACCGTGTGAGAATTTGTGTTTTTAAAGATCCTATGTTGCGGATCTGATTTCTTCGAAATTTGTATATATTTAATATAATTTGTGTATATATATATAATATTACAACAATAAGTAATGCATACAACAACTCGAACAAAATCGTAAAATCCGACGATCGACAACCCCGACGAAGAAGTTTTCCAGCCGAGTCGGAAAAAGCTCGTGGAAAATTCACGGGAGAGCCGCCGCATCGGCGAATTTGGGTCAGTTGCATCTGCTTCGGGTATTGTTAGATCGCGAGTAACGCGATATCCGATATCTGCCACGGGGGAGAGAAGGAGCAAGAGCCGCGGCTGCTCCTCGCGATCTGAAAATACGGAGTCGCGAAGTGAAAAGTTAAACAAGTCACGCGAGCTCGCGATAACGCGCTCGCCGGTGTTGGTGGAGCTCCGGTTTACGTGCCGCTCCGACTGGTTGTACGTTCGCCCCGGCGTATCGCGAAGGCATAATTCAAAATTCCGCAAGTCACCGCCGGAGTCTAACGATGTCTCACGCTCGACGCGAACGCGAGTTATCGCGAACGAAACGTTCTAATTTCGCGTCTAGGATCCGCGCTAACTACAGACCCGATCGTTGTATCGTTGTTACAGTCTCGATTTACAATTTATGGAACGTGACACGTGAGCCGAGATAAATTTATCCGCGATCGCGTTGGTTGAAATATAAATTAATCCTCTAATTTCGGGATTTCGACCGACGTTCAATCGAAATTACTCGAAAATACTTTATCGCCGTGCGAACTGAGGCAGAATCGACAGTCGCTTGTTCGCGTCGAGGTCAGCCGAGGTTCAAGTTTCGAATCGCTAACTCGCTGATTGTTCCAGGGACGATCAACAATGGGCGATCAATGGAGCTCAGATCGATTCTTCCCACTCGCGAAGACAAATCGCGATCACTCAACGACGGACGCGGTAATTATCGGCCACCGACGTTTTTAATTACCCGCACGACCGAGCTCGACGTCGATCTTCCCGTTCCGAGCGCAGCCGACTCACAGCTCTCTGTCGCGTTAGGAACGAAGTTTGCAAATTTATCTCCGTGTCTCTGGCATTCGCTCGCGTTCTTCTCTTTTCGGCCGATATTTTTACGAAATTTTTCCTCTTTTTTTTTTACGATTTCCGCCACGTTCGATTCAACGCGGAGAAATGGAAAATTTCGTGTCGTGAAATAGTATTAAGCTTATTTTTATAATCTGAAAAAGACCGAAACCTAACATACAAATATTTCTAACATTCACACTGAATGAATATTTGAAACGAATAATAACCAAAATTTCCACTCCTTCGCGATTTTCTTCTGCCGAGGTCGAGAAAGTCTCCAATTCTCGCCCACCAACGTGAAACAGGGTTTTTTCCCATCGTCGAGCAGGTTCCGCGAAGTAGCGAAACGACTCGATTAGCCAGCGACTGTGATTACCGCCGTATACTCGTCCAACTCTGACGGACATGAAAATCAGCCTCGGGGTGACCTATCCTCGTTTCTTTTTTCTTTTCTTCTTTTTTTTCTCCTCTTTCCTTCCTGAACCGCCTCGTCAGCGAAACACAGAAGAGCGCGCACACGTACGTACGCAGAGGAGGAGGAGAAGAATCTGCGCAGAGGAATCGGTTCGCAACCGGGTAAACGAAAGGAGAAAGGAGGACGCGATAGAGCCACGATAGAAAGGACACGGCTCATTTACCTACATCGATTTATTGCGATCGGCGAGATGGTATCTGCCGGCGTAGCATCCGCGCGCTGTATCGCGATTTAATTGGTCCCCGCCGCGGATCGATCACCGGGCACCGGCGTTTTCTCTCCGCGCTCGGCATCGCGCGCGTCTTCGTTTCTTTCCCCGCGATCGTGCCGGCATGCGGCAGCACCAGGTGACGACGGTGAACGCGCCAATTACGGCTAATGCCGAAAGAATCATCATCTCGCTCGGTACGGAACGGCGAGCCGGTGGGAGTCAGAGGGAGTCGGGTTTGTGCTCGGGGGAGATCCGTATCAGGAGGATCCTTGTTAACAATCGCGAGTACTCTCCACTCTCCACTCTCCACTCCACTCTCGTGGATTCTGCGCGAATGAAATAGAAACAGAATAGAAAAGTTACGATAATAATAAAGCGCAAGTTGGAGGAGGAATCTTTCGGTTTCGAAAGATCGACGATCCTGTGAACTATCGCAAAATCGTCTATTCGTTAATAGTACCGACTGGCCCGAACGCGCGGACAAACTGTGCGAAGAAACTTGGCGAATTCGCGCCTTTTCAAACTCTTCAGAATGTTGTTACTCTTGAATTGAACAGAGTCGAACAAATTTACCAATTTCGGGTTTTATCGCAACTTTCTTCCAAGACGGCAGCAAACCTCTGAGAGACACGTTTCCCCAATTTGTCCAAAATGATCGCACGACGTTTGACACAACGTGTGATACAACGACAAAAACAAACCACGTGGACGCTCCCGCCACATGGAGGGAGAATGGAACGATTTCGGCGCAAGTTGCCAAAATTGCAAATTGGAGGCTCGCGGGGTTGAAAGAGATATCGTCAGAGCTTACCGCAGTAATGGACGAGGATGTGAAGGGTGCCAGCGTGTATCCGGGAATCGCACCAGGAAGTGGTGTCGACCTGGGGCTCGAACAGAGAGAGATCGAGACCCTCCATGTCGCTCTCGCCGCAGGAGTCGCTCAGGGGCTCCAAATTGCCGGCGTTCGCCGCCTCGTCCTCGTCTTTCGCCACGTCCTTCGAAAGGTTGCCGCCTCCTCCCGCGCGGCATCGTCCCGGTGTCAACGCCATTCCTCGCCGAAAGCGAGATCAACTCGCGCGGCGAGCAGCAAGTTCAACGCCTCGTTCACGCGCTACTTACTGCCCCGCTTTGGCTATCGCCGTGGCCAGAGGTTCCCGAGTTTGTTCCGACACCCTTGGCCGTTCCACACCCTCAGCGATCGACTCGATTCATCGTTCGGCCGCTTTTCGATTTAGAAACTGAAAGCACACACACACGGTCGTGGATCGCGAAGCGGAAAGCATCAGAGGCATATCGAAAAGAATCGCGGACAAGATGGCCACCCAAATGTGCTTTCGAATCGCGAAGACGCGAAAAATATTTTTTTATTTAACGCGAGCGATGTCCAAGAGGCTGACAACTGAGTGAGAATATTTTCACTGTGTCGTGTAATTGGTAAGAAAAAAGAAAATA
The DNA here is from genome assembly GCA_032399605.1 of Melipona beecheii. Taxonomy (NCBI): domain Eukaryota; kingdom Metazoa; phylum Arthropoda; class Insecta; order Hymenoptera; family Apidae; genus Melipona; species Melipona beecheii. Next base: position 2,089,302 of record JAUCMO010000243.1, on the reverse strand, counting down.
CGTTCGGATAATTAAAATGTCCATGTCCGATGTTTAGCTTTGCTATCGCACCGATATAATGAAAGAGAAAACTGGCGATATTGTTATATTCGCTCTTCCTTTCGCGCGTAGGGTTAAGAACTCGAATTAGACCCACGATACTTTTCCACGATACAAAGACACGATCTTGGAGGAAAGGAGGAAGCAATCGCTACGGACAAAACGATCCTCGAGTTCGCGACAGCTCGTGGAAGTGGATGACAAAGTTACACGCGTCTGAAAGTGGAGGCCCTCGTGTCGCGAAACGCAAAGGCCCTCTTTAATTAAGCGGGCTTGTAATTAATTGCCCGTTCTTGGTCCATCCCCCGCGCGCGACATGTCGACGAGAGTTACGACCTATCCAACAACACCGAGTAAGCACTCCTGTCGGCCTGGCCGGCCACTAGCCACTGAACCTGCGTCCGACGTTTCGCTTTCTCTCGCGCTCGAACAGACGCGTCCCAAGTCCGTGACAAACGTATCTCATCCTTCGACGACGTGGCTTTCCAACGAGTGTTTATCAACTTTCGAGTCGAGTCCCAATTCCTTCGTCCGCGACTTTTGTCCGCTGGCGTCCACCGCGAAAAGCGAAACAACAACCACGGATTTAGTAAGCCTCGAGTCGCGTGACAAACTCGAAGTTTGTCACTCGCGTGGACAAAACGAAGGACGACATTTCGCGATATAGTCCGAGGCGACAAAATAGCGAATGAAACGAATTAAAACGAACCTCGTTTCGACGTTATAGAAATACACTTTCCTCTCAAGAATTCGCTCGGCTTTTCTTTTCTTTCGACTTGAGATAGAACAAACAACCAAGACGACCAAGACCGCGCACGATAAATGGAGTTTCGATACAAGTAACAGTAATAAATAAAACAGGTAGTAGAAAATTCTGTTTCGTACCACGATCCAAATGAAAACTCGTCGATATTTCAAACTACCGTAACTCTAACTAAAAGAGGAAATAGTCACGCATGGCAAAGAGCAGAATTGGACCAATCGTTACGTAGCATAACTACGCAAAAGCATAACTGTGACAATGAGATCCATAGAGTTCTTGAAACTCGTTGCACGACCTTTTTCACGTCATTTTGTCAAACTTTGAAATCGCAATATTTCGTCGTCTAATTCTACAATGTTCAAAATGTTGATCCATGCCACGTTCCTCGTCTTCGCAACGCAGCGAGACCGAAGTTTGACCGCAACCCGGCAAAGTAAGCTTTGCGCGGGTTGGCAAGACATTAATTACTCGATGCGCTCGTGAACGAGATATATCGCGGCGTGCGGCAACGTGGCGTGCTCTCGTGTCGATAAATTATTTACACATATTTACATGGGCCGCTTCCTGTGCCATGGGCCGAGCTCGCCACTGCGGATGCGAAAGCGAAAAAACCAGTTTCATTGAAAAAGGATAACGGTGCGCCCGAGGAACTCGCATGCCGGAGCAGCTCCACGCGATGAAAATCTATCGCCGCGCACGTCGGATCGACGTCGCATCTCGCCGAGAAATCTCGTCGCGATTTTCGATTGCAACGCCCCCGCACGTTCGAACCAGACGAGGGAACCACTCGCCAAATTGTTACCTGCCTCGTCGACTCGCGTTTGTGGAAAATTTCCTCTCGAGGTTCTGTTCCTTTTCTTTTTGAAATTAAACGTGTTAAAACGCAAGAACGCTAAACATTCGACGAGACCAGTTTACAAAAAGGAGAGTTTAAAGTTTGTCTGTGGTTATGATATAGATGAATTCCTGCCGCAAAATTGGTCTTCAACTTGAACTTCAAGGTCAAAAAATTCTTTCTATTGGCTCATCGCGAAGGTAAAACTTCTCCAAGGAACCACACAGGTTTAACTAGAAACTGATAGTTCTGTTGAAAAAAACACTGAAGACGCGCGCGTTCTAACAGCGACTTTACGGTTCTGGACGTGATGTTATATTTCGAATAACGTCAACAGCTAGTTTCGTCATTCGATTATTTCGCACTGATGCCACAACTGCGATAATATGAAATGTTAATGAAAACCTGTTGCGAGATTACGTAAAATAGACACACACGTGTCCAGAATCGTAAAGTCGCTGTCAGAACGCACGCGTTTGCAATGTTAACTTTTTCAAGACAATTGTCAAGTCGCGATCTATGGTTACCTGGGAAAGTTTTACCTTCGTGACGAGCAGAATACAACGCAAGAGAAAAAAAAATTTTTGACCGTGAAATTCAAGGCCAAGATTCTTCAACGCGTATCTCCGTCAAATCGAAGGTGCAGAATTCATCTGTGTGATAGTCACAGACACCCTGTATACTGTACGTGTATACTGTACGTAGGTAGAAATCGATCGGCCAAAAGCGATTAGCACGGACGCGCGCGTTCTAACAGCGACTTTACGGTTCTGGACGTGATGTCATATTTCGAATAACGTCAACAGCTAGTTTCATCGTTTGATTATTTCACACTGCGATAAATGAAATGTCAGTGAAACCTGTTACGAGAATTATGTAAAATAGACACACACGTGTCCAGAATCACAAAGTCGCTGTCAGAACGCACGCGTTTGCAATGTTGCAACTTTTTCAAGACAATTGTCAAGTCGCGATCTATGGTTCCTTGGGAAAGTTTCACCTTCGTGGCGAGTGGAGTTGCGACGCAAAATTCAAATCGAAGGTGTAAAATTCATCGATGACAGTCACGGGCTATTCGTCTATGACAGGACACCCTGTAGAACGTAGAAATCGATCGGCCGAAAGCGATTAGCACGGACGCGCAAACACCGTGAACGGAGATGAAGATCGCGATTCGCCCAAGATCACGGGCAAAGATCACGGCACGTGAACTGGTTTCGCGAATACCGAACGAGCGTGACGTGTGCGTGGTGGTCGCGTGTGCAGAGCTGGCAAACGAACGACGAAACGAAGAAGCGGAAGAAAGAGAGAAATGGAAAGGAGAAGGAAAAGCAGCAGGGTCCAGGTTGCGCGCAGGTCGTTCGCATCGCGAGTTCGAAGTTTCTGGCGTCCGAGCCTCCGTAATCGTTTCGTGACCACCGAGCAGAATTCCCTGCCCTTCTTTCTTCTTTTTCGCCTCCATCTTTCGGGTATTTTTCCAGCCGGCGAGCACCATCGAAAAACAACGATCCCGCGAGAGAAAGAGATTGGCCGTCGGCACGCACGTCGAAATTTTCGACGGAAAGGGATTCGAGAAACGAGAGAAACATCGCTGCCTTGCGATATTTTTGCACGCTCGAGACTTGGAAACCGGAGAATTGAAAAGAAGAAAAAAAGAAATGCCGGTGACGACGTTTTTTTTTTTTTTTCATCAAAGTTTCGCCGAGGAAATTTAACAAAAACAAAGGTCGACCAAGGCAACATATATTGAGTCGTTTCTCTGATACTGAGTCTTTGAATTGTTTCAACGAACCCCGAAATTTGCAATTTCAATCCTTAAGATAATAACTAAAATGTTTCTCGAAGAAGGCAAGAAATTAACACGAGATTCTCAAATTATCAGACTGTCGCTTCATTTTCAATTAGGAATTGAACCAGTAGCAAGATTCCCCCTGCAAATTTCTCAAGTATCGCGAGCGAGATACAAGAGCAAAAACCGGGAAGAACTAATTGCTCCGTTTAGGCTCGCACGCCGCGTTTGTTTCCTGACGGAGCCGGTCACAGCTCTCGGCATTCGTCACCGGCAAATCGGCCCGAGCGAGACGAGTCGCGCAGCAGGTGCGACTCCGGAGACCACCGACCGAGTCGGTGTGCCAGAGAGAGAGAGAGAGAGAGAGAGAGAGAGAGACTCGTTTCCACGCGGGGAGAGGAGAAACACGCGTACTTGTGTCTACACGACGTTGAAAACCCCGACGATTTGGAGGCAGTGTCGCGTGCTTTTTGCACGGGCGGTGGTTCGAGCCGGTGAAAAGGATCCTCGAGAGAGAGGAGAGGATCTGTTCCGGTCAGGACCTGGCTGCTCGAGGCCAGACGGAAGCCAGTCTTGGCGCTCTCCGGAGCCAGAGGGGCAAGAGGGACGACCGAGTGCCTACTCACGACAACCGCGATCCCTCGTAAACATCGGAGAACGGAGGAGGCATTCCCTCCTGGGAATCCGCGGCAAGGCACTCGTCCTGATAACGAGCGAGCGAGTGCCGGCGCACCGACCGATGAAGATCACATTCCGCCGGTTTTTTGCCCCGATGGCAGATTTACGAGCGGCGGGCGAGCCCCCCGATTCAAATTCAACGCCCGCGAACTCTCCTCATAGCGCAGATAAGAAGTATACGCGTATATCCGATGATAGACAGCAGAGTGGCTACCTGGATTACGCGTCGATTCGCCAGATGAGAAAATTCGATTGGTGGCGGGCGATGTCTCTGCTCGGATTAATTGGGAATATCACTTTGAACGAAACGACGTGACATCGGGAATGATCGCGCGAAATTGGTACGCAGAATGTCTTCGCATGTTGGAGTAAACTTTTCTAAGAAGCAGTAAGAAGTTTGACATCTATCCTCGAGAATTTCTTCTTTTGAAATTTTATTCTTCTTCTGACGTCGTTGTATTATATCATATTGTGCAACACCATACATATCTTAATTGTGACATCTCCTTACGGGGGAGTGCAAACAACGTGTATCTAAAACTGTGTCGTTGCGACTATACTCGTCAAACACAGAGAACGTACAACTGCTAATTGCAAAGTTGAATTAAATCAAAATCACACGACAGTTTCTTTTTTTGTTGAAAAATCAACAATTTTATCGTTTACAAGACTTGAACATTCGTAATTTTCTTGCTAATAAGATATTTCTTAAGGCACCAATATTTAGATCCTTTTACAGTACAGTATTTTCTCGATCGCAGCAAAAAAAGAAAAAAGAAAAAAAGAATTAACGTAGTCAGGTCTAGTCTCAAGATTTATAAATGTATTTTACTTTCCACAAAAAGTTTAACTCGAGTAACAAATATATAATTACTTCTCTCGCGCGACGAGTGTACTCGTCACTTACAACCAAGGATTTAATCCCGTCGTCCAATTACAATTCCCACGTTTCCCAGCACACGTTTGTTTTATCGAATCGTTCACGATCGCTCCTTATTATCGTTCGAAACTTCCAATCTTCCCGGATCGGTGCACGAACGCCCACCCGAAAATTGAACGCGATCGCTCTCGCTGCGAAAACCTTCCAACAACTTTCGTTCGCGTAATCAAATGAGAGGAGAGTAAGTAATTGCCTGGCAAGAATCGATAGAATCGAAACGAAGAGCAAAACGACGGAACAAGGGATTGTACGAGCAGCCCGGCATCCCGCTTGCTGAAAGTTTCAGCAAGCTGCAGAAGAAAACGCGGAAGAAGATGGAAGCGGTTACCTAATTGCTCGTTGGGTGCTTCGATCGGCCGGGCGTATCGCTCCGGAGCGTGACGCCCGATTCGACTCGCCGGAACGCGAGTTAACTCGCGCGAAACCCGCGGCCCTGTCTGACCGTGCAACCTTACGCGATTACGCAGGAGAAGGTAAGCGGCAAGGGTGGAAAAAAAACTGCACGACTTGCACGATTCGTCTCACCGAAAAGCCCAGAAGCAGCTGTTCTCACTAGGAAACGAAGACTCTTTTGCCATAAAATGTTGTTGATACGGTCTACGCCACGCCCTCTCGCGAATCACGTGACCCAAATCAACCAATCGCTAATTTTCGTTGCATCAGCGTTGCACCCGAAGAGGCGCGATTTTCTGAGTTACCCCCGCTAAAATCACTTTCAGTGATAAAAAGACGAACGAAAAGGAGATGACAAGAAAGGACGAGATCGGAATCGGCTGAAAGAGAAAGAGAGCAAGCCGACAGAGTGCTTCTTTAAATCAACGATACAGCCGCGATTTGTCAACGGCGGAGCGCACGAGGTCGGGCAATTTGTCGCGCAAAGGCGATCGCCACGTTTCTTTGATTATCTCGCGGCCGTTTATTTTTCACCGTCGCCTTTCGGCAAACCTCATTTCCATGCTGTGCTCGAAGAAAATATGTCATCGAAATCGGCACGAAAATCCAAACGATCTCTCTGAAATCGGATATTGCTCCGATAACAAAACCTTCCCTCCGCGAGACGACGGATTACACAAACTTCCTAACGATATACGCCCGGGCAAATAGAGATCCAACAGGCTACAGCCGGCGGTAGGTTACTCCCTAATAACTTAACACCCGCGGAATCGAAACTAAACAGAAACACGGGGGGGGGGCTGGGTTCGTCCGGAATCAACCGCAAACTAGTAGCCGTAGCCGTAGCCGTGTAATCTGTCCTCAGATGTTCGAAAACGCGCGCCAGTCACAGGGAAACAGAAACTTATCTCGTCCCTCCCCATCGGCACGAATTTCCCCGGGAGCAGACGGTCGCGGTTTCGCCGGTGCCCGAAGCCACTCGGCCTGGTGGTTAAAGGGATTTCAGCTGGAAATTCAGCAACTCGACGACGGATCAAACGCCGCGAACGGCGAGCAAGATTACGCCGGACGACGGATCAAAAGTCGCGGAACGCCAAAAAGTGTCCCGTGTCCCTCCCACAGAGTCGCCCTCGTCTTATAAATTATTGACGCTTCCCGAAGGTTTCCCGGCGGCGAGCAAACGTTACTCTCGCCAACTCGCGTCTTTTCTTCATCTCTCCGCGCTTCTCGAAACGCAGTTAGGAAGCAGCGACTCGAACGCGGAAAAGTTGAAACGAGAGGACTAACGCTCCAACGACTGAATATAAAAGCTTGACAATCGTAACACGCGGGCCCTCGCGTGGGTTTCTTGCAACATCGATCTCGAGAGCACGGCCAGCGCCCGGAGCTTCGAGGGGCTCATTACGATCTGTCTTACCTTGAAAACCCATTACGCCGCAACTAGAACTTCTTTCGCGGTCATAAACTTTCGTTTCCCAAGAGCGACGAACCGCGCCGAGTTTGTGCCAGGTCTCGGACGATCCATCGGAGAAAGCATCTGTTTTCGCGATTTCAGAAGGTCAGATAAACGGAAAGAAAGAAAAAAGGAAAATTTCAAGCGTGACAAATTAAAAAAAAACGTTCGACGAGAAATTAACACAGGAACAAGCGAAATAAATATTCAAAAAGCGAAGAGCGGAAAAGTGGAAACGCGCGGCAGAGCATCGATCAAAACGAATTTCAATAAAACGCATTATAGTCGATGAGAACATCCGGCGTTTACATTTCAATTTCCTCGTCGCTGATACGTTTTTACGCGCGACAATTTCGTCGAAAGGTTTCGTCATCGAACGATTATTTTTATTTAATTTTCCTAAATAATTATTTTACCAGATGGGATCGGATCGTTGATATACGTTTATCGATGCATTTTCCCACGCACTGCGTAGTCACGACGTTCATTCCCAGTCGAACAGAAGGTAATTTAAAACTGGAGAAGAACGAAGCGATCGCGCCGCTGTTCCAAATTGATATTACTTCTAATGGAGCAATGCTCCGGCAATGTTCAGCTTCAAACGGCAATATATCGCAGAATGTAATCCCGATTCAATTTTGTCGTTCAATTTCAAACGAAACGAGGCTTCACAAACAGAAATCCGTTTAATTGTAAAACGGAGAAAAATTGAAACATTGATGCAACTTTTTGCCTGAAAATTTCAACTACGTGCGTCCTTTAACCACTTGGGCTGGCAACTGATTGCGGACCGTAACGAGTGACCAAATCGTACACAATAATCTTTTGAACTCGCCGGCACGATATCACGCCGGGACAAAACTTATTGAGAAGAATATAAATAACAAATATATACTTAAATCTGCAATTTTGGGACAAAAAGTTCTCGACGTCATTCCAGCGCAAGGGGTTAAGTTAAAAAAGAAAGAAAAAGGTATTTGAATCTTTTCACGTAACAGAGCAACTCGACGGATTTAAATTTGAAAACGGCTGATAAACGTTTGCGCAAAAAACGGGACACATGGTTACTCAAACACCGCCGACTGCGTTCGATTATGCAGAAATCCATTCGCTCGACAGATAGAGACGCGTCAATTTTATTTCCGACGTCCCCCCCTCTCTTATCCCGTATCTCCTCTCTGCCCGCCGCCTGGCAAAGTCGCATTAATCTTCTTTGCGTTAATGGGCGACTCGTTGTAACGAAAACTCCGGTTCTTCCGAGTGTAAACACGTTCCTTCTTACTCTCCGTATTTACAAATGCACGGACTTGACTTCCTGTTTCTCGGAGAAACGAAAGAGGAAGGGCACGAGACACGTGTACGCGGAAGCAAGTACACGGGAATTGTGTCGCAGAAAGGAGCGCAGGAGGAGCGTGGTAATACGAAATCGATCGATTCATTTGCAATTCCAAGTTGCGCTCGATTCGATGAAACGGATACTGCAACACCGGAGGAGGAACTCGAGCAAACTCTCGACGACTGACCCATCGTCGAATTGCGAATTCGTATTTCGAAGTTTGTAAGCAAGCCTGGAAAATACTTGGAAAATTGCCGAGATCGACGCGACGCATCGATAAAAGGAGAACGGAACTTTGGCATGCATTGAATTGCAAATTGCGCTCGGTGAATGCAATCACCGACGTATAACGATACGTTTATCGGCTAATTTCCGAACCCGTGCACGCGACGCCAGGTTCCGTTCTCGAACACTTTGCGATCGATTTTGCCTCCGCGACGACAAGAACTGTGCAGCGTGTTTTCGATATGCCTCGGAGAATCGACGTCGGTTGACAGTTACCTGTGCCCAAGTTACGTCGCGACGCAACGTATGCCGGGCACGCGTCGAGCTTTCTTCTCCCCGACGTCGTTCGCCGCGATCAAGATAGACGCCCGAAAAACTCGGGACTCAAGGACTGTCGACCCCGAGTCAACGTGCGCCAAGGCATACCTTGGACCAAGCCTCCGACGAGTCGCTCTATCCGATCGAGAATCTTACACTAGAATCACACACTGGCGGGTCGTTGCCGATCCACAAGGATGAAAATTATTCGAAACACCAAACTGTCGCATCGTCGCGAATCACTGTGCAGAGAAACTGTTAAAGGTTCAAGCAGCGTTTTGAACGGTCACATTTTCCCGCTTGGTCGCTGGTCGGACCCAGGAACGACGCGAAACGACACGAACGCGATGCTTGCTTGCCGCAAACTGACAACGCGGGACAATGCTGGCCGGCCGAGTCGGCCCGACCGCGCACGGAAACGGCCGAAGCTCGCTCGCAAGTGTTACGTGCGTCGACCGATTGACGACCGCCGAGCTCTCTATTGATATTTCCATGCTTCTGCTAATCCTTTCAGTCGGCGGTCAAACCGCCGCGAATTTCGTCCCTTATCCCTCGTGGAAAATCGAGATTTTCGAGCCCTTGCGAATTTTCCAACTCTGTCGGGACAGCCGAGGCAAGTTTTGCGCGCGAAAACAAACAAGCGAATACTCGAGGGATACTCGTAAGTAACGATACTTTTTTTTTTTTTTTTTGTACAAAATTTCATTTTATTTAAATTATCGTGTATGGATGTAATTATTGTGGACGACAATGTTTGTTTTTATTAAGTTTGGGAAACATCTTAGTCGTAGATGCCTCTGACACGTTTTAAAATCACAAGCTTGCAAACTGAATTACAGACAGATGGTAATTTACTAGACGACGGTGAGTTTCGCTTCTCGCGGATTTTTGACCATTTTTAAACGCCACTCGAACGCCACCTGGGATTTGATTAGAAAACGTGTTGTTTGCGCGCGAAAACAAACAAGCGAATATATTAGGGACACTCGTAACTAACGTTTCTCTGATAAATTTCATTTTATTTAAATTAGCGTAGTGTAATTATCGTAGATGGCAATGTTTATTAAATTTGAAGGAAATTTTACTTTCAGATGCCGCTAATAAGTTCCAAAATACAAGCTCGCAAACGAAATTTGCAGACAGGTGGTAATTTTGATTGCAATTCATTAGAGGACAGAGATACGTTTTCGATTGGAGTTTTCAACTTGGCACTTTGAATGTTCAGTACGCGGGATTTCAGCGTTTTACTCGTTGCTATCTCGTGGCCAGCTCCTCTTTCCCTCTGCCGTCGCGGACGTCACGGTGACAAATGGCGCGAGGTATACTCGAGGTTAATGACAAACTTTCCTCGCTGTATCTCATACAGTGGAGTGAGAGGAGAAAGAGAGGTAAATTTTATTCGTCTCGAGGTAGCATTGCTGCGCGCAATATTGCCAACCGTTAGATCAAAACGTATAAGAGGAAATGTTTCGTGCAGGAGAGTGACCAAAAACGAGACAACAACGTGCTGGAACGAAACAAACGCAGCAATAGTTGATCCGCGACACCAGACGACGATTACATTCGTCAGAGCTGCTGTAAAATTGAAATAAATTAGAAGGAAATGTTGCACTTTAGTTTTTTTTTTTCGAAAAACCAATAATTTTATCGTTCAACTTGATTGATATTAATATTAATATTCAGAAACGACGTAAAAAGTCTAATCCGAAAATATTCCAAAACGTCCAAGATTTACCCAAAAGATTGCCATTTCTTCGCGACAGCTTTAGGGAAACCAAATTCTAATTGCGAGCCAAGTTTCAAAGCTCGATCCTTGTTCCTCCTCTCGTCTTCCAAACGAGTACAGCCTCCAATTTGTATCGCGTACACGTTTCAATCGGCTCTCTCACGACTCTCTCGGTTAAACGAGAACACTTTTCTCCGTCGTTACGCTCGTACGATCGCGTACCTTTCCCCGACAACTCTTCAAACGATATCCAACGATATCAATTTGTTCGCGCGCGCGCGCGTACATGTACACGCGCGTGTACGCAGGTGATTGGTTTCGTTGGACGCAGCGAGACGCGTCTGAAACTGCATTATGGAGGATCCGAGCTGCGCGCAGAGGTATTACAATCAGAGATTTCATTGGATCATCGGCGTAGGTGCCTGTGGCGTGCGCCTCTGCATAGATAGAGACGTCCACGGCGCGGCGTATCGGCCACTCCTAAGTTAAGTTACCATTGCCACAGTTAGCGGCGGCAGTCGCATGCCGCTTGTAAACCGGTCGTGAAAATAAAGCATTTGAAATTAGCCAGGCGAGCGAGCGAGCGAGCGAGCGAGCGAGCGAGCGTGTTCCTCTTCCCTTTCGTGGCTGCGCGCGAAACGAAACGAGAAACGGGAAACGAGAAACGAGAAACGAGAAACGAAAACGAGAAACGAGAAACGAAAGGAGCCGGGCCGTGTGGCCGCCTGGGATTTGGAGGAAGCGGAGCAAGGGACCTTTGAAGTCGAAAATAGCCAAAAATCCAGCAGTCCCTCCGGCGGACAAATGCGGCGAGCGTCTCTCCTCGACGAGCTAGAAAAGTAACGGTGCCCAACGATCGTTGAACTTGCTACAATGTGACGGCCGTCGAAGAGGGGCCAAACGAAGAGGAGAGTACGCGATTCATTGTCAGCGCGGGAACGATCGTTCGACTCGGCTGACTCGGGGGAAACGCCCGCGGCGAGCCTAACGATGCGACGAGATGCGCGAATTTATCGAAGTGTAAAGCCTGCGAATTATCGACCGTCGCAAGCGCAGTTGATCTCTCGGATCCGCGAAACGAAGCGAGTGGCGACTGATCGAGCGGAAAGGGTCCTCGCGGATCGACGCCGATGACGTTCGAGATAGCCGCACGAGAGTTACAAGTTGCGCAATACGTGGAGTGTTGGCGACCTGGCTTTGGACGCTTCGAGTTCGAGTGGCTCGATCGGTTGATTACTGGCCTGGGGGATCGAGTGATTTCCTTTTTTTTTTTTCCAGCGACTGGCAGGCTTGCGTCTTTTTCTTTTGCTCCAGTACTCGATGGACCGAGTACAACGGTCTTTTTCTTTTGGTTTTCTTAACAGTGCTTTGCACGAGACCAGTTCCACAAAGCCAGGACGTACTGCGTCTTCGAGATGGAAAAATACGGTGGATGGAAGTAGCGTATATAATCTGCGTGTCCTATATAATCCCGCGATCGTCCGATTGTTGCCGCTCGAATCCATCGTTCGGTAATCCGTTCAGACGTCGAGTAAATATCGACGTGACCATTATTTACCGTACAAAATACGTGGTAAATATTTAGCCATTCTGTGAATTAACGAGCGTATCCTGCCCGATAGCCGAACCAGTTAATATCTACGAGCGTCTCTGAAAACGAAAATAGCGTGGAAATCGCGTCGAAAGAAGCTCCTCTTCGGTCTCCTCTCAGCTTGGTCAAGTCGAAAGAAAATTCGACTTTGATTTAATCGCCGTCGACAAAGGACTCATTGTTTCGTCTCTCGCTCGTCCGGAACAATTGCCGCCCGGTACCGTTGTCCCGGTTGCTATTATCGAAACAAAACTCTCGCAGGTCATATTCGTCGCAACTTCCTCACGACATCTGAGGTATTACGCAAAGTCCCTCTCTCTCTCTCTCTCTCTCTCTCTCTCTCTCTTTTTCTCTCATGAATATTTATGTACGTACCATCGGACGCTCTCCCCCCGGGAAAAATTCGAAACGGTTACTACCTGCGGTTAATAACAGACATCAAAGAAAATGACTGATAATAACCTCTCGCTGTTTTTGCAACACGACCGCAGTTTGCAACAGGCTAAACTAACAGGCGCTAAAAGTCCCGTCTAAAAGTGGTCTAACTTCACTTTCTAATTTCTAAAACGAACGACAACCCGGCTTTTGCAAATTCGGTGCGGAGAAGCACGTGGTGACTTGTAAAACCTGCGCGCGCCGAGGACAAGTGTCGTTATTGTCGTCGTAACGAGACGCTTCTTCGCGCTTCTTCTATGTCGGCCGTTTGTAAACGGTTATTCGCGTTAAATAAATGGCGCGTCGTTCGAGGCGATGGCTCTTCGCGATAACCAACGAACGTTTTATCGAACGAGCTGCGAGTTCTTTCGAGGCTCTTAAAAGCCTCTTTATCGATCTGTAACATCGACGGTACACGCTTTGCTTCTTGCTGCAAGAACCTTCTCCGCAACCCTCTTCTTTTCTTCTCCGTCCTCCAGCCGAGTATCGGATCATTGAAACGCGTCGAAACGCGCGAGTCTGTTCTAGGAGAGACGCGACATTGTTAAATTACCAGCGAGCGTAGAAAGATCAATTTCAAGTGATTCTTTCTGTAATTATCGCTCGTCGTACATATCTGCAGGTTTCTCTACAAATTTCACCGATATCTCATCCGTGAAACTTGAACGGGACAAATATTCAAGAAAACTTATTGATATTTACTTGGAAAAATCTGTAAATTTGTAGTTGTAAAAGAAAATTGTTTTAATGGTTTTCTTCACAAAATGCTACATTTCAACAATTTACGGTATTTTCAGTGATTCCCGAGATACTTGACAAAATACGTTTCGCACCTCCAAGTTTGAGGTTAGTTTTAGCTTTCGTCACTTTCAGTGATTCCCGAGATACTTGACAAAATATGTTTCGCACCTTCGAGTTTGAGGTTAGTTTTAGCTTTCGTCACTTTCAGTGATTCCCGAAATACTTGACAAAATATGTTTCGCACCTTCGAGTTTGAGGTTAGTTTTAGCTTCCGTCCCTTCAACGATTTATCGACGACTGCCGATAAAAAAGAATACGGGTCAAGTGTTTTCGTGAAAAAAATTACGCATTTAAGCCAAAATCGGCGATTAACACTTGGCGAATTACCATGTTTCCTCGTGAGGCGTTTGCCTTTGACTTGCTTCGCTCACAGCCGAGCAGCGTGCGCGAACAGGAACGTTTTGATCCCATTGATCGGGACGTTTCATTCGCTAACGAACCGAATAGAAAAAAAATTGTAGAATATACCGTACAAACGACAACTTTCTGCCGCTGGCTGAGTACCGAACAGTGTCATCGATAAGTGTGCCTGCCGTTTGCTCTCCGCATTGACCAGCAGCCTGATTCTACTTGCGGATGCCACTTACACCCGGACCTAGACATTTTACTGTTGTTCCACTCTCTGCGCGCTGTTGCTCCACTTGGATTTGTTTCAACCCGAAGTAGGTTCCGACGACAGCGTGGATTTATAAATTTAAATCGGACAATGCACGAATATTTATCGTGCATACGCGAAAGTGTGCTACTTTCCGGAATGCCTTTGTTGCATCTTCGTCAGCTGGGACAGCGAACGTTAAATGTAATACGCATCGTATACAATAAGCGCGTAACTGTGTCGTAACAACAACAAACAAACAGTGAAACGCTATCTCACTTGGATCGTCCAATCTATTTTTTTTTTTTTTTTATTTCAGACAGAGAACGACCAGCCTCTCGAGAACTTCGCCAGGAGTTCACACTTCCGTCCGCCATTAAACGCGCGTTACGACGAAAACCTTTTCACACCCGGCCAGAAGCTCTCGGCGGAACATGGAAATCTCATTCATGCCTGGAAGAGAGGAGGAAGAAAAAGAGGAAGCGACGAGCGCAAACAGTGGCACGCTGTCGATCGTATGACCCAGATTGGTCGAGGCACGTAGGAGCCGAGGTTCGCCGGATGTCCAAGCGGGGGCACCGCGGCGAAAAATATCGATGGCTGACGGAACAATGCTGAAACGCCGACAGCCTGAGAACATCCCGGCGCGCGTTGCGTTTTCCAACTTCCAGCAGCCGCGAGAACGCGAGCTCCACGCGCGCGGAGGAAAGAAAGGGAGGAACGAGATGTTGGCTCGCGGAAGGAGGAGGACGGCTCGAACAGGCTTCCTCCAGGGCCCACAATTCATCCTCTCGATCGTGTGCCGCCCGGGTTCCGCCAACGCTCGCGGCGTTCGTATTTCATGCCGTGCATGCGCGGCAGATACACGCCGGGCAGAGAGAGAGGAGAGGAGAGGATGAAAGACGACGAGAGAGCACGCGAGGAGGCGAACGGAACGGACGGGACGCGACCAACCAACGGGAAAATAGAGGAGGCATCTCGAATCACTCGGCAGATCCGCGCGTTTGAATAAATCTAACGGTGAACATCCGCGGAGCGGACGTCGAAAATCGCCGATCCGTGACCTGAATATCCAACCTGCACGTGTCGTCTCCAGAAAACGTTAGTTTAAGTATCGGTTTATTTATTTGGAAATGAACAGCGCAATTTCAGCCTTTTTAGCTGCAACAGAATCTATGTTCTGAACTTTCTCTCTTCCTGATTTGGCAGCTGGTGATCGGCGAGATTCATCGCGGCGCGTGAGAGAACGATGGATTTTCGAGCAAGTGCAGGCACGTGCGACGGATGATGTCACAGAGATCAAATAGATAATCGAACGTACGGAGAGGCATCGGAAACCCGAGAAGAGACGCGAAGTAGAACGTCGGAGGAATTCGCTCGCGATACCAAACGAAAGCGCGTTAATTGCAGACGTGTTACGATTCTTTCGTTAGCCCCGTTTACACGGCCAGCGAACCGCGCGAGCGTCGATTTGATTAGATTTCCGCCTTTGTCGGGATACCTCGTTGCCGCTATCTTTCACTGAAAAGTTTCCATCTATAGCCAAGTATACCCATCTGTCGTTGTTTGAAACGGCGTGGACGTTCGTTTAGTTTAGTTTAGTTTAGAGTTTGAAATGGAAAAGCGACTTGGCAATAACGACGAATCGCACGTGTGATATTACGCTATCCCTCTTTTGCGCTAGATCCGCTACGTTTGAACGTTACAGCATGTTCATCTCGTAACGTCAAATAACAACGTCAAATAAGCACGTTCATTTGAAGAATGGGAAACTTAAGGAAAAAGTGTTCTCGGTGACAACAAAGGTCACTGTGACGCGTTGGAAGTGGAAGACAGGCGCCTGTCCGTACACTTTCTCAATGTCCCCCTAATTGACGCGCGCGCTCAATTACCAGCGAACGTGTATTTATTAGAGCGGAGCAAATGCTCGTGCGTGTAACACCAACTTTGTGCATTTTCAAATTAAACGCAAGCGCGTCGGAATAAAACAACTCGGAGGTCGCGAATAAAAATGATTTGCGAACATCTGGAAGCAAATAACGCGCCAGTGACACTTTATTTCAATTTGCGAACGAATGACCAACTTTTCGAAAAACTGGCGAAAACTCGACTTCGAGACACGAGATCAGCTCGAACAAGTTTATAAATCGCGTTACGTTTCGTCTTTTCGTTTATAACTCGCCTTTTTTTTTCGCAAGCGGCGCGATAATGAATTCATCTCCGTTTCAAATCTCCCGCGTCACCCGCTGCAACTCGCGCGCTCGGCGAACGAGACGTGTCGACAGCGAAGAACGTAAAAGTAAAAAGACCAGGTTGGATGAATAATCCGACGAGCTACGCGGGAAAAATATCGCTAGGAAAATAGAAAAATGACGAATGGTCATTGAGCGTTTGCCACGGCGTAACCCGCAATCTGACGCGAATCTCGTTCGTTGGTGGAAACGCGCGAGAGCTCTAGTCCAGTCGGCCTCGAAAACCTCCGTATGCCGTTATTATTCCCGGCACCCGTTACTCGACTACGCCGGGCAAATAAAAAGAAGAGCGCGCCGCGAGGAGTCACTGGGTTTATGCCTCGCTCGTATGCCGCGCTCCCGCTCGCTGCTTTTTGCGTCGACGATCGCGCGCTCCGCTTCTAACCGCTTCGCCCGGTGGATACCAGCGGGCGAATTTTTGGCAGCGGACGAGTTGAGCGGAATTCGTTTGCAAATCGTCCTCTCTCGAAAATCGCCCCGACACTCAATGCGATTCACTTTCGCATTAACGTTCGGACGAAACTGTTTTCCAATTTTGTAAACGACGATGGCTTCCCTTCTCGAAAATGCCACGAAACGACAAGTTTTCTATTGAATTTTGAGCGTCGAATTTTTTTCAGCATTGCGCGTGAAAAACAATATCCCCCAAATGACCACCATTTTCCTGCTTCACAAATACTTACGAGGCTTTTTCGGTTTTCTCGGCCACCCTGTACTTAACACCAGAATGATCACTACCAGTGATTCAAATGCAAATTAAATCTCCATCGGAGATGTTAAAATAAAGAAAAGAAAAAGAAAAAAACTTAACGTTCAAAGTTCAACAAAATGGCAACAAGGAAAAGATCAAGAGCCTTCCGGGGGATTTTCAATATTAATTTCAATATTAGAGTGGACGACGTATAAATATCGGTGAATTCTCGAGTATATCAAACGCGCTTTCTGTTAAACCAACACCCCTTCTCCACCCTCTTTGCATTCCATCCCCGTTCGCGTTACAATCGCCCCCATTTACGCTCGCCACGTTGCTGCTACCTGGCGAATATCTCGTCGCGAACGGGAAAGTCGACGCGCGATCGCAATTGCAAAGTTTTTCTTCCCGCGGAGAAGTCTTTTCCCTTTCCTTTCACGCTCCCCTAGCCGCCGTCTGGTATCGCTTTTCATTCTCCCTCCCACCCCCCGTTTTCTTCTTCCCGCTCGCGGAGGTGTCAGGAAGAAAATTATTGAATGCCGCGGGTGCGACGTTGGATAAAGAAGTTGGAAAGGGCCGCGGGATCATTTAAGATAGAGGAAACGCGTCGTGAACAAACTTTTCTTTCCATCCTGTCCCATCGGCGAAGGGAACGAGGGCATTTCGCGCGTTGTCAGAGCCCGTCGATAAAGCTCTGCCGAACTTTCTTTATCTTCCTCTCGCCAACTACCACGCGGCTCTCGACAAAAGTTGCACGATATTCGAAACAAGGTGATCTCACAGGTCCCGATGTTTCGAAGAACATGGTCGTCGGATCTATCGAGGAGGAACGCGAGCGGGACCTGTCTGTGCGTTGCTAAAGTGGGTCGTAAGTCTCCATTCCATCTCGAAGAAGACACGAATCATGTCTCGAAACGAAAAAACTGCACGACTCGTACCCCAACTGTTCCGACCAGGAAATGAAGAAAATCTTATTGATACGCAAACATTTGAATCGATACGAAACAAATTACAGGCGCGATCGCTCAGTATCAGACAACGCCACTCCCACTCGAGGTCTACGCCACGCCCCCTTGCGAATCACGTGACCCAAATCGACCAATCGCTAATTTTCGTTGCACCTAGAGGCCGGATATTCTGGGTTACCCCCGCTAAAATCACTTTCAGTGATAAGAAGAAAAGGGAAAAGGAAAACAAGAAAAACCGCCGAGAAAGGGGAGAGATGAAAAAGAAAGCCCGAGTCGTCGTAGATCAAGCCGAGTCGTGGTGGCACGCGTAAGCGGCTTTCGCCGACCGATTTAATCGGCGCTACATCGGACTTGATGTGGGTGGCAAGAAGAAACCGTGTGCGTACGTGTGTTTCCAGGCATTCAGGCGGATTTGCAACAACTCGCGACACACGTGACACACACACACACACACACACGTGCACATGTGCACACAGTACGAACGAAGGAACGACGGAAAAACGCAAGAAGAGAGAAAAAAAATAAATCCTACCGGTTAGCCTTCGGATATCGAATTCGACCTGTCGATCGTTACCTTTCCATACGAGACGTATTACGTGCACACGTACTCGAGAGCGCACCGAGGTGCAATCGATATCGGCCTGGTCGCGCATGTTGCAACCGCTGTTTCGGTTTACGAACGGCTGCCAGAGTTTACGGCGCGACGGAACGAATTTTTATTTCGGACAACGAGGTTCGGGCTCGCCGAGGGAATTGAGCGAAGACAATCGATTTCAGCGGCCTGTACGTGCAGGGCCACCTCTGCTGGGAGTAATCCATCGGGGGACCACTTTGCATTTCGATTAGAACTCGATGCGAAAAAAATGAAACGTCTCCTCCTGATCTTGGAGAGATTTGATCCTGGATTTATCTATCTACGTAGGACTGCGAGGGGCGTGGAATTGGCTCGAGATTGAAAGTTTCTCAGAAATCGAAAAACCAATCGATTTCGTTAATTTAATTTATAAATAACGACGAATCGAAACGTCAACCGAAGGAAAAATAAAAAAAAGGAAGCGGGAGGATAGGGACGAAAAAAGGCTTTCGAAAGTTATTTTCAGAGAAGCATCGCGCTTTTATTTTTATCGTTCCGTGGAAAACAGCTTATCCATCGAGCTTTTGAGTACTCGAGCTTTTTCCCTCCGGAGCATCACGCTTGAAAAATCATTCACCCCACGTTGATTACATAATTTCCCTGCACTCTTGTTTCATCGAAAGTTCGTAGTCCTCTTTATCGACGGCGCAATTTAATCGCCGATAAGAGACAACCTCTGCTTTATCGGCTCCGATTCCAAGAAAATGCTTCCATCCGTTCACCAGGTGTCGTACGTCATCAGCGTGATCTGTACACCCGACGTTTACACCCAGTTTGAATTTTTAAACGAAAAATTTGGTCAAAATGAAATTGACCAAAAATTGAGAGAAAAGAGGAAAAAGACTGATTTAAATTTCTCACGGTAAGTTACTTTCGTTTAGATAGTTTTTATAAAATTGCTTTGACCTACGAGTCTGAGTGGGTCTAAAATTTTGGTTCTAATTTTTAGATTTCAAGTAGCGGATGGAAAAGAAAAATATGCGAATTTTTCATTCATCCGTTTCAATGGCCTCGATTGTTCGATAAACGGCGTGTTGTTTCCCAAAAGTATTTTCCAAATCGACGGCACTCGACGCGCCGCGCGAGAAACGATCGATAAAATATTTTTTTTTTCCATGCTTCTCCTCGACGAGGAGGAAACGGTGTCCTTTTCGCCAGACTCCGGATAGGATTTCATGGCGTCGATCAAAGCGACACGGGCTTTCCCGTTCGATGAATAAAATGAATAAAAATCGCGTACCGACTCCGTGACGCCGAAACAGAGAAAAATATTATCCGTTTATGCGTGCAGACATACGGTCGCGCAAATCACAATTCGTAGTCGAAAGATTGTCTTGAAAGTCTGCTTCCGACAACACGAGATCCACCATCGGGTTCGATAATCAGATGCAACGCTGATGCAACGAAAATTAGCGATTGGTCACGTGATTCGCAAGGGGGCGTGACGTAGACCTCGAGTGGGAGTGGCGTTGTCTGGTACTGAGCGATCGCGCCTACAATTTGTTTCGTGTCGATTCAAATGTTTGCGTATCAATAAAATTTTATGGCAAAAATGTCGTCTTCATTTCCTAGTCATTAATCAACTTAATTTAACTTATTCCATCGCAAAATAATTGATCTTCTTTCGTAATAGAATTTCTTTTCTTCCACTTTCTTGCTAATCGTGCAAGTTTCAGCAGCCTTCGAGTCCCTTTTTCATCCGGCAGGTTTAAATTTTCAACATCGAACGTTTCAAAAAATCATGGGAATTGGATTTTCGCGGGCTTTGACGGTGGTCGTTGATCAGATCCTATAAACCTATAAACGTGAATTTAAATTTTCTACCCCAACGTTTTGAAAAGGTAAGATCCTCTTAAACGTACGGACGTTTGTTAGATTCCAGGTTTAGGTTACTTACAAGCACACGAAAATTACACCAGAGCTACGTCGACTTTGCCAACCCTATTGCACGACAAGTTGATCCTCTCTAGAATGTTTAATCATGAGTACGAAATACGTTTACAGGGATACAGAAGAACAAACTAGTGAGACCGGATACAGAGAAGTATCCTTCGCTGACAGTAAATACAGAGGGTGAAAAGGATCGCAGAGGGGCGAGCGGAAATGCGATCCTGCCACGGTAGCTTATTTAAGTCTGCTTCTCATCGATCGAACAGTGGGCAGCACAGATTGACCTCGTTATTCTTATTACAGTCGTTCCACTCTAACGACGGGAAAACCGAAACGAAAGCTCTCAGTCTCTTAGCTTTTATTTTATTACACAATTTGTAACTCTCGACGATCATTATCGTTTCATGTAGTGAACCACAAGTTTCGTACACAGTTCCCTGGTGACCCATCGCAGAGGGGCGAGCCATTTAGATACCGCGAGAGAAAGAGGAAATCGTCGAACCGTTTCATCGCGGATCGTGGCAAAGAAAACGATCAAAGGATACTTTGTATCGAAATATCGACACATCTGGAATATCAGACGGCGCTTTAAGCAAACTTTGCGGATCAATGTCGCGTTTCATTTTCAACGAGCGTCCACCAGACACACAGACCTCTGGAGCGTATTTTACCGTTCATATTTTACCGCGATACTGCGTTTTATCGCTTCCTGGATCGGCAAACGTACGAAAGACGCGTCTGGAAATTTATGAGCTCGTTTCAACTCCCAGTGAGTGGATTGAACTCGCAGACGCGTAAGAACACGGACGGGAAGATAGTTAGCCAGAAATGCATTTCAATCGTGGAGAATGGAGGGTATTAGCACGACGAAGATATTGACGTTTCAAGAAGTCTAAAATCCAATTCAATTACGGAGAACACGGCGATACGCTGTAACGCTCGTTTGTAGAATGAGTTACGTTTGTTTAAACGATTAACTTCGTTCAAACTGGACTTGGTCGATTATTTGTACCAAATCCAATCAAGAAGAGATTTAACCGTTTCCAAGATCGATCCAACCAGGTAAGAAACAGGCTTGATCCGCAAGGGCGATCTTTCGCAGAGGGGAAGAAAGTGAAAAACTGCACGACTTGTATTTCAGTATGATTCGTCTGACTGAGAGGCCATAAAATTTTATCGATGCGCAAACATTTGAATCGACAGAAAACAAATCGGTACCAGACAACGCCACTCCTACTCGAGGTCTACGCCACGCCCCCTAACCAATCGCTAATTTTCGTTGCACGCATCAGCGTTGCACCTGAAGAGGCCCGATTTTCTCGGTTACCCCTAAAAATCACTTTCAGTGATAAAACCTCGCGAGTAAATCACGATTCCTGGGTAGAGCCCGCTGGAAGAAAGTCGAGCGATGGAAAGACGCTTCATCGGCTCGGGCGCTTCGTTTGATGCTCGCTTCGATGAGAATCGAAGTTAATGGAAGAGACGAACCCGTATTACATAGCGTGCATCACCCACGCGAGCGAGCCTCGCCTCGTCGCGCTTTTAATCACCAGGGACAACGGCGATAAAAAATCCAGGTCGTCAGGGGTGAGATTCTGCGAGGGGCGCTGGAATCCCCTGGGCTGCCGGCACCTGCAGTATTAAAACGTCAGTATGCAGTTAACGCGACCAACCTGTCCGACGCCGATAGTATCGTGCCTCTGCTGTTCTTCTCACACCGCTCGCATTCCAAAGTTGGAAACCCGGTCTTACAGTATGACATATATAATAAGCGATTGATCAAGAAGCAAATTTTTCGTGAAAGATTTTTATATTCGGACATAGGTCAAAAGTTGGTCAGCAGTCGCTCAACGACTGAGTTTCTGCTTGGCCTTGAAATCTGTCCCCATCCTGCATTCCTGAAATTGTGACAACTGCTAGAGATCTGGAATTCAAGGTGACATTAAAGGGACGGGAGAATGATCTGACAGAAGAACTTCAAGCACTCTTGGATGAAAAACACCAAGAAACTCAGTCTTCCTCTGAAAAGGGGATCAACGCCGAGGACATCTCCTATCGAAGATCTTTCGAAGAAGTGGGAGGATGTCGGGACAACGGTTTTGGAATGACATCCAGACCAGGTTGAGATTTTTAGTGATCACTTCCGAAAAATCCTGAAGAAAGGAGAAAAGCAATCGACACGTTCTTAGAAACGAAAATGCAAGGCTGCGTACATATAAATAAACGTAGTGAGAAATTATTTTTGGAGTCTTCGGAACGAATCGACGAAATTAATGAATTCCCACAAACACCTGTGGTAAACGTCGATGATCGATCAACGAGGAATGGATCGTGTATGCTAAACCGACAACTCACTGTATACTAAAAAGTGGATAGACACGGTAGGATTGCGAAAGTTGGTAATTGAACGCTGGCGATTTTTCCTAGAAACTTCCTAGATTTAGAGAACCTTTCTAATTTCTCGTGATCGAGAAGTCGTTTGTGAAACACTTCGACAAAAACGCAGAGCAATATATGCACGCTGTCAGTGTGCAATACGTGTAATCTCTCGGCTTCTAGGAACGAGTAAGCTCCGTGTGTTTCACTGTGAAATTTCGCCGACTCTCGCCTAAACTCGACCAATTTCCACTAATCACGTTGAACAAAGTTGCGGCAGCGAGTGAAAAACTTTGGAAGCAAAGAACGTTGTTGAAAAAAATTTGCTACTCGAAACATCCTGTAACTCGCCTCCCTCCCTCCCTCCCTCCCTCCTTCCCTCTCTCTCTCTAACGCGCGATCTTGGCAAACTCGACGGGAGATTCTTCAATTTTCACGGGCCAGTTTCATTTGAATCTGGAAAGATTCCAGAGTCGCGTTCACCCTTCGCAACACGGACGTGACGTTTATTTACGAACTCCTTAAGCCCTCCGGCTCCGTCCCTAAATTTGCCTAAATCTTCCCTAAAACTGCCAGCTAGCTGAGTTACGTTTCGATTTAAGCGTCCCCCGTTTATTTCCATATTCAGTCAGTAGTCGTTAATTAGTGCTAAGGTTCGCTGCGACTTTGATCAAACTCGCGCCAGTGCGTGAAAGTTTGGACGTGGAGGATCGATACGCCATCGACCAACGAAAAACTGTCCCTTCCTCAGCTGGGAATACGAACTGATTTAACTTGATTCGTCAAACTTTGATGCTGACCTTGCGTCATCTTTACTATTGAAACTATTGACGGAATTGTAAAACACTTGAAAAAAACAAAGATCGATTTGAAAATTGAAACGCTCCGAGCGAAATTAATCTCCAATTTTCATCGTTTTCAGGCACAAGGTTTGTTCGTTCTCTGTTTTTTCGTCGAGGCAACTCTCGAGAATTTCGTCTAACAATAAGACAGTTTGCAGACGTTTAGTCTACAAAGGCGTTGCCCTCTCGAGACGGTCACCTATTAGAAATTCTGAACAATGCGTCCACTTCGGGCCATGCTTGTCCCTCCTCGCAGACATTTCTCGCGGAGAAATTTACCAGTTGCGCGAGACACGGCACTGCACTCGCTTTCAACGCTACTCTCATTTAGATCAAAGATGGACAACGCTGCTCATCTAGAAAGTTCAACAAACTTCGACAAACACATTTTTCAATTTAGACGAGGAAATTTATTCTGCGCGGTTCTCTTCCCATTATACGTGTCGCTTCGATCTATCGAACGACAGAGTGAGCAAACGATACCAAACCACGAGAGTAAAGCAACAGAGTTAGCTAGCACAGGTGACGTCCCTTTGGATCGCTTCTTCTTTCTACGGTTGACCCCAATTTTTTTCCCAGAATATTCCTCTTTTCTCGATCCATCTCGTTGCCGGCCTAATATTTATTTTTAATTTATCCTGTGTACGATCGACCTCGTACATATGTAGTTCACCCCTCTTGTATTATATCGCTGAAAGTGATTTTAGCGGGAATAACCCAGAAAATCCTCTTCGGGTGCAACGCTGACGCAACGAAAATTAGCGATTGGTTGATTTGGGTCACGCGACTCGTAAGGGGGCGTGGCGCAGACCTCGAGTAGGAGTGGCGTTGTCTGGTACTGAGCGATTTCTTCATTCCCTAGTCAGAACAGTTGCTTTTGCGGATTTCAATGAGACGAATCGTACAATTTTTTCTTCGCTTTCGTACGAAGAGAGTCTCGTACGAAGCGAAACAGTGGCTGGATCGATGGCACGTTTAACTTCAAATAGGGCTTCAAACAGGAATCTAGGATTTACTTTAAGAATCACCAAAAAAAAAAAAAAAAAAAAATATCCAAAATATCCGGTGATGTACGGAGATAGGCGAGATCTATTAATCACGGCAATCAGTTACCAGGATTTTTAGGAGCGAAAGCAATCGATCAACGCGTGGTTAGAATCTTAATAAGAAGCAGAGGCTTGGCTCGCGATAAGTCGGTAATACGTCAATCAACTTCGTCTGGAAACCAAGCGGCAATTAGATTAGTTAGTTAGACGCCTGATACGCAGAGTAAGAGAAGCAATCAAGCCTTCAGTTGTTACTCGTGAGAATGAATTATACTTCGTGGCCCGCTCTTTGCTCGTTTTGCTTATCGTAATAAATAACTCCAAGACCGATTGATTTCCGTAACTGGTTGATTTGCGTAATCCATCGAGGACACGTACTGTAAATTATAATTTGTTCAACCGCCACGACTACTACGAGTTGCACTACCGCAACATAAATTCACGTTATTATTTCCTTTTGCAAGTGGACTTTTACTTATACAGGCGAGTCCATAAAACAGGCTTTTCTCTCCTTTTCTCTTCTTACAATTCCAATCCGTTAACGCTTTATTAATCGGAAGTCTATTAGTCTGTTTTTTTTTCCACGTCAATGATAGTCGACTGCTAGTCGATCGATCGATCTTCCGGTGGTCAGCGATTATCGATCGGCTTATTAATTACTTTTTGGTCGAAGAACGTTTACCTAGTGATCGATCTCTCGTTTCTCTTGTGGAAATTTCTTAGCGAAGTGCTTAGTTCGTACTTTTACGTTCACTTGTTATAAAAAATTTTTCACCGTTTAAAATGGATCGAGTTGAAGGATTTTGTTTAGGTGATTTGTCAGCAGTTGTTCAGAAAAAGATAGCGACACCAATATTGCAATCTAGCGATTCAGAGAATATTCAATTTTGAGTATTATTACACGACGTTCAAGGTAGTACAAAAACAATTATTAATTCACAAGTAATTAACTAAGTATTTGAGTAATTACATCGAGCTTGCTGAGTTTGATAAACAGTCGTTAGTAAAACAAAGTGTTAAATACGTTTTGTAAGGTTTAGGTTTAGGTTAGGTTAGGTTTAGGTTTAGGTTAGGACGACGAGGATTCGAGGATCGAAAGGAAAAAGACGACA
Organism: Melipona beecheii; assembly: GCA_032399605.1. Lineage (NCBI taxonomy): Eukaryota > Metazoa > Arthropoda > Insecta > Hymenoptera > Apidae > Melipona > Melipona beecheii. Next base: position 2,063,574 of record JAUCMO010000243.1, on the reverse strand, counting down.
GACGCGCGGTGGTGGAGAGAGAACAGGTCGTCGGTGTCCATGGGAGAACGTCGTGATCGGCGATAAAGTCGGGAAGGGACGTGGCTGGTCCCTTTTAGCCTTAGCCGCCGGCTATACATAAACTATACAGGCCGTGGCGAGAGAGGGTGGGAGCGAGCGACAACCCCGTGTGTCTCGTCTCTGCGAGCGAGGGGGGCTCGCTCGTTCGGGCATGAAAATTCTGCACCCCTCGTTGCACAGAATCATTCCCCATCGATCGACCTATTCCGTTCTCGTTGCTCTCTGCGGTGGGGTTGCGAGGCGGGAGCCGCACGCGGAATGAAAAAAAAGGGAGGAAAAGAATATATCGCATCGACGGCGCGATGCAGACCGCTGCGTAAACAATTTAATATTCGCGCGGGCGAGGAAAACCCGGAGAGAAGAAACGGGTCTTGCATCGCGACGCTCTCGAGGTTAATGAAACGTGTTTTTAATTCGCGACGTACTCGCCGGCGCCGATGGGAAATCGCAGTCCTCCGAGAATGAGTAAACGAACGGTGGAAGTGTTAGAAAACGAGTGATTTCTTTTCGCTTTTTAGCGAGAGAGAAATATCAATGACCGATATTATTTTACGGTATTTCGTTTGTACGTAGAATGCAAAAGAGTACTGTAAAATACGCAGGATGTTTCGGCTTTGCAACAAAAATTTTACGCGCCACTGTTCCAGCAGATATAATTTTTCTCTTTATCGAGTCTGCTTTGCATCGCAAAATTAGCTTCAATGAGAAATCTACTTTGTCTCATTTTAAAACGCAAAGCTTCTGTTTTCATTATTCTTAATTCGTTTCTTTTTTCCGATATATGTCAACACCGTGTAACAAGTGGAAAAGCGTCTTTTCTTTTTTTAAAAATTCACGCGTATGCAGAAACACTGAAAAATTGTATTTATTGTATTCAAATCCTTACAAATAACTCTTTGTAACTTTCTGTACAATTTTTTTTTTTTCATCATTCTAGTCAACTTTGAACATTACGGTTAAACGATGAAAATTCGAAAGATTCCAAAATTTCGTCACCTGAAACTTAATGTTCAGAGTTCGACAAAATGGCAAGGAAAAAGATTCTACGCGGCAAAAATTTTAAGAGAAAATTTCAGTTTTCAAGACCTGAATGTCACGTACGCATATTTTTACAGATGTTTGAGTTACATGACGGGAAGACAGGTTTGGAAGAAAGTGTAACTTGCGACAGTCAAAAGTAAATGTTTTAAAACACTTTCGAACGAGACTGAATTGCGTGATTTTCTTTTGCAACGGTATCGACAATTTCAGTTGCGCTTCTTACCGTGCACTAGGAAATATGAACGCCGAGAATTCGCCAAAGGATCATTTTGCGATTCGGGCTGGCAATAAATTGCCGGCGAACGTTTTCTGAACAATGGCGAAACAATTTTGCAACAGAGCGGAGAGGGCGGCGAAAGCTCTTCTAACGGTGACCGGGGCGACGTTACGAGGGTACAAAACGCATTCCAGCCGTCGTATGATGCATTGCACAGCCTCCTCCAGTTGTTAGAAACTCCCTTTTAACCGTCCCTTTGGCTACCCTGACCGTAACCGCCCCGGTCGCGCGTGAAATTCTCCGTACGTGAAATCCGCGACGATCTGAATCAAGTTGACCAACGGCTAATTGCCGTAATGAATTCTCTACCTACGAAATTTCTCGTTGGATCGAAATATACGAGCGTAGTTCTCTCGCGTGGATAAAACTTGTTTCTAGAAAGCGACTCGGTTTCGCTTCTCTTCTCGTTATACAGGGTGGTCGCTGAAAGACTGAATGATGTAAAACGAAAACTGCACGACTTAACTGTATAACCGACCCAGTACGATTCGTCTCACTGAAAGGCCCAGAAGCAACTGTTCCGACTTTTTTGCCATAAAATTTTATCGATACGCAAACATTTGAATCGATAGAAAACAAATTACAGGCGCGATCGCTCGGTACCAGACAACGCCCCTCCCACTCGAGGTCTACACCACGCCCCCTTGCGAGTCACGTGACCCGAATCAACCAATCGCTAATTTTCGTTGCGTCAGCGTTGCCGATTTTCTGGGTTACCCCCGCTAAAATCACTTTCACTGATAATAACTTTTACAAACAAACACGTGTTTTTTTAATTTTCTATTATTTTGTTTAAAGTATAATTAATGGATTTTTTTTTCAGTACTATGAGTGAAAAACGAAAGAAAAAGGTTTATGACTTTTTCAAATTCTTCAGTTTTTCAGTGGCCACTCTGTATCTTTTCTCGCGCCAGCGTGTGAAATTGGCTAGCAGAGGCAAGTATCGTACAATTTTTACCAATAAATATTCGATCGCTGGTACTCGTTTCTATCGAGTTTAATAATAATTCTTTCGAGTCTCGGATTTCGAGAAAACGGAAGAGGAGCGAGACGAGGGATTAGAAAGGCCACGGACATTTCCGCAGAACACGCAGCGTGCAAGAAGAGGACAAGGCTGCGCTAAAAAGAGACGAATCCGCTTCTTATTTTAAGCCGTATCCGCCGAATTTTTTTTCTTTCGCGACTGCAGGAGCTGCACATCCGCTGGTTAAAAATTCACGTGATTCTTCTGCGATACTCTACGAAACTCCGCTTTAAACGTCAATCGAAGTCCTCTAAATTATTCGTCGTCAATTTCTCTGGATGAAATTACATATTGAATTACGTTTGAGCATTTCCTGGCGCTAAATGAAAAGACACGACAACTTGCACTAACGCTAAATTTTCGTAACGAATGTTGACTTTATTGGATCAAATTGCTTTGAATGAAATTACGTACAATTGAAACATGTACAATTTTAACTTTAACATCTCCTGGAAAAAGAGAGAGAACGCAATGTGGCGGAAAATGAACTTTTTCGAAACTCTGGGTGAAGCAAGCTCGAGGAACTTTTCGACAGGCAAATCTCTCTCGTCTTTTTATTGTAATGTAACCGCCGCGCTTCCCACGCTTTCTTCTTCCTCGCTCCTCTCGAATTAAGAACCGCCAGATTCGAAACAGCCGAAAGTCGCCTCGAACGCGGAGATCTGCCAGGGACCCGAGACGCGAGACTCTAGATGAGAAACGGCTGGATCTTGCTTTTCTTCGCGCCGTATCAAAGCGCCAATAGAATGGGAATGGGTTCCGCGAGGACGAGGGCGGGCAAAGTTCTTGAAAGCAGGCGGAGGCAGAACTTGCTCCGGCGGCGAAACTCCCCGGAGCGAGGCTTTTTTCCCTCCATCGACCGTGAAATTTTTGAATGGGCCACGAAACTTCTCCGTGTACTCTCTCCAGAGAGAGAGAGAGTCTTCTTACGCGATGCACACTTGCGCGAACAGAGAAAGGGCTTTTTAGGTTAGGAACGATTTTTGCAACGTGTAGCATTGCAAGTTGATTTACTCGTCACGAAAATGGTTATTTTCTTGGAATTCTGAAATGTGAATTCAATTCTCTTACGTATTGCTTCTCTTTATTTGGCAAAAGTAAAGTGAAATTAAACTGAATTTCTTGGTTTAGGTTAGGTTTACGTTGCAACTGGAATTAAAAATTCGTCTCTGAAGAGGTTGATTTCTCGTTGAAATGGGATATTTCCCGTGATTAACGATCGATTCTAATTTACAGCTTTTCAAAAAGAAAAATCTGCATTTCTCCGCGTATCTGCGTATTTATCTTTGTTGCCTTTGATTTAGAAAGTTCCGCGTGTTTATCGCGCCTCGCGACTTGGAAAATGCTTCGACCACGAGGCTATTTTATCGATGGTATGATGCATTGCGTTGTCCGGAAAGTTCGTGCCGATTTTGAAGGAAAATTGAAACGCAGAAGATTTAAATTTTTTAGTTAAATACATTTGTTAAATATTAAATTTAATTTGTATTAAATCGGCAATAAACCCAATATAAATTTCTTTCTAATTGTCAACGAGTTTGTCACAGTTTCAAACGTTTTCTTCAAATTCGTCGCTTAGGAGATCGTCGATCAGAGCCGATCGTTTCAAAATCCTTCGACGGAACGTCGTTCGCGTCAGTTACGCGTGTGCTCTCCGTTTCTAACACGAGCGACGATCGCGTCGGTTTCGCCGAGCGTGCGTGTCCATCCGCGCCCAGCGGCGACAGTTTAATCATCGTCGTTGCCTCGTTCATCCGATCGTTACGCAATCGTATTACGCCTGTCGATAATCGTTGGCCGGGCCAGCAGCCGGCGGGATAGGAAAGACGCAAATTTGGACCGACCGGTTAATTCGATCGGAGCAAGTTGGAGAGCTCGCAATTAGCCAGTTCGCCCGACGTCGTTTTCCATCGCTGTCTTATCGTTCGCACAGTGCGCTCGTGCTCACTCTTCCCTTCCACCTAATTCGTTTCATCGTGATTCGTAGTCGTCAGACTAATTTCGTTGGATAGTGCCAACAAACAACTCGTCTTAGCTATCGATGCAAACGTCGCGAGCAGTCAGCTTTGCACATTCGTCGCCTATCCACGCGATCGAAGCGATCATTCGACGAGCCTTTTTGAAAATTTCGAGGATTTAATCCTACGATTCTTTTTCCAGCATTCTCTTTCCAAAATGTAATATACGCAACGAGTAACATAATTCAACGCTGAAACATTGTCGGTTTGAAGCTCGGTACCAGACAACGCCACGCCCCCTCGCGGATCACGTGACCCAAATCAACCAATCGCTAATTTTCGTTGCATCAGCGTTGCACCTGAAGAGGCCCGGTTCAGTTCTGCTAATCGGTGCAAGTTCGACGTGCAACACGATGTGTAAAATTCGAAGCAAACCAGTCGCTCGGGTGTTGTTCTCTCGAAACACCTCCGACGAATCCAACGAGCTGCGCGCAGTCGATGCACGGTTAATCGATCGTATCGCGCGGGAGGATCGACGATTAAACGCGGCATGTAACACCCACGGCCAATTAATATCGCGGCTCGTGACCGACGGTTCGCGGCCCAGCCGTGGATCATTCCTAATGACAATGATTCACGACTCTGGCCTGGGTAAGATCGCTCGATAGCTGCGGATCAACCGGCCAGAACCGGAGGAACTCGCGTCTCGACGCGTCGAGAGATTCTATCAAAGAGAGAGAGAGAGAGAGAAGACGGGTTGTTCCGCGTGCTCGATATCTCGCTGAAATTCATTTAATTAACTCGACGCCGCGTGACGAATACACGTTTGGTTGGCGCGGTTCGCGAAGGTGCCGATATCGCTTGCTGAAAAGCACACGCGTATCGGATATCGAAAGGTATCGAAATCCGATCGAATGGCATTCCTGCACACTACACGCAGATATCGCCTATCACCGCTTCTTTTCGTTCCTTCCCACTCTCTGATACCTTTCTCCGCGGCCTTGGATCTAGAGATCCTAACGAGCAGTCTCGCGATGCCCGGGACGCTTCCGGTTCCCGAGACGCATCTCGGAATTCCAGAATTTTCGAGATTGTGGAGGATATTGGGGTTGCCGAGATAGTCGGTGGTAATTCTCGAAATCTTCGGGATTCTTGAGAATTACAAGATTACAAAGGATAAAATTATAAAGACGGAACTCTTACACGTCGCAGTTCCTTCTCACTCTCTGACACTTTTCTGCGCGACCATGAATCCAGAGATCTAGCGAGAACTCGATGGTTTCCGGTCCCCGAAAGTATCTCAGAGTTTGAGAAATTCTTTATATCTGTGAAATTAGAAAGAGATTCTGTACGGGGTAAGGTTCTAGATAAACGTGATAAATGCAATATTGTAAAATTATAAAGAAATTCTATACGGGGTAAAATATAAATAGAACTATATAAACGCGATAAATGCAATATTGTAAAATTATAAAAAGATTCTAAAATTATATGGGGTAAAATCTAAATAGAACTATATAAATATAATAAATGCAGTAATAAATGTAAAATTATAAGGAGATTTCAGATGAATTGTAAAATTATAAATAGGTTCTTTACGGGATAGAACTATGTAAGTGTGATGAATGCCAGCGAGGCAAACGGGCCTGAGATCTCAGACACCGCAACTTTGGCGATTCCTTAAAATTCCTTAAAATTCCAGGTCCGTTTATCCAGGAACGAGATGATCCGCTGGGCTGGTGAGTTCCAGGATGTCTCGCGGGAGTAAATAAATAACCGTAAACGGATACCGTGAGAAACGGTGTCGTGGCGCTGCAACGAGCGACGCGTGTGCTGCAGGCTGGCTCTCGCGTGCAGCCACGCAACGTGCGAGTTTGCACCAGCGAACCGTGTCGAGGCCGAGAGACCCGACGTATCGAGAGAGACACCCGGTACACACTGGAGAGCAGCAACGCTCCGCACCCACTCGCGGCTCGCGCATTTAGACACAGATCGCTTCCACGCCAATTCCCTCGAGCGTGACCTCTCGCGAGCACGCGCACACGCGTCCATTCACTCACCCACAAGCCGATATCTTGTAGTAACTGCAACCGACGCGACGTCATCGGCTTGACATTTTCCACCTTCCTTTCTTCCTTTCTTTCCTTCTTTCTTTTTTGCGGAGGGGCGTGGCATTATTTTGTTTCCATTATTTAAAGTTGAACGATCAAAGCCGCTCGTGTGGGTTATTAGCGAGCTTTGAGCCAAATCTTGCAATGTGTCATGCAGATTGGACTATTTTAGAAGGTGTATTGGATTTAGGACCGATTCTTTGTCATTTAGGTTCTCGTTCAGGGAAGGATCTGTGTTCACAAATCACAAATTGGGTGATTTTTTTTTTTTTGTCGAAGAGCGTTTTGTATTTTTGTGACGATCCTTCAGATTACAATTTGACAGACTGGACAATTTGTTGCGAGTAGCAATCGATCAGATTTCGTTGAACGTGCGCAGCGGGATTGAGAATGAATCTCTTTCTAAACTATAGTACAGCATTTTGTTTCTTCTCTTCTCATCTCCTCTCTACGCATTCGCGTCTTGTTCTCCGCGGCTTCTTATCGCGCTCGCGCTTTCTATCTCGCCTATCGTAACAAACGTAACGCTTTATCTCGCTGGCTCAAACAACAGTTTCCCGCGTCGTATTATCATTTTCTACTCCACGCGTTTCATCAAATTCATTCATCCGCGACACTTTTAACGTTTCGAAGTAACTATAAAGGATAAAATTAAAATGGCGCGCCAAGACACGCAAAAAAAGAACTGAAATTTTATTGATATGCAAACGCCAGACAACGCCACTCCCACTCGAGGTCTGCCCCACGCCCCCTCGCGAATCACGTGACCCAAATCAACCAATCGCTAATTTTCGTTGCATCAGCGTTGCACCTAAACTTTCAGTGATGAAAAAAAAAAAGAAAGAAAAACAGCACTGGACGAATATCGTTGTCGAAGAAACTAGAACAATTCCCCTTAAGCAGGGAGCTTCCGTACCGCGAGTGACTGGTCGTCGCAATTAAAAATGTAAATCTGACTGGCTTCCGGTGCTGTTCGTTACAATTAATTTCCCCCTCCCTCTCGCGGAGTTTGACGGCGCCCGGTTAGATTTTATTTAATTACATCCCTCTGCTCGCTACCCACTTTGCCTCTCTTAAAAGTTCCGACACGAGGACGATCCCCTCGTTCCTTTCTCTCTTTTTCTCTCTCTGTCTTTCGGGCAAAGCCCGCGGAAATTAAAGACGACCGATTAAAGAACGTCGCTTTCGCGGTTTTTATTCATTTTTATTCATGTTTCTCTCTCGCTCGGACGAACCACTCGACTCCGATTCGCCGCGCTAAACGTTCGTTATCGGGGGACCTCCGCGTCCCCTTCCCCACGCACGAGTATACATATTAATCAGAGGATTAGCGAAACTGGTTTACGAACCTCTTTTGTTACGAAGCCTGTCCATTGCAGCGCGAACCGAGTGAATATTCATGCGCGAGAACGTATTCGCAACTCGCGGCTCCTATTTCGTTCGTGGGAAAAACTTTTACTTTTACAGCCGCGAACCGTTCTCAGTTCTTCGTTTGTTAGTCCAATTTCTGTTACTCGCGTCGAGCGAAGTGGACGAATGATTTCGACACTCAGGTGAGATTATCTTTCACCCTTCTTTCTTTTTCTTTCTCCTTCGCAAAAGTCCGAAATCGCAGCTCTCGCGCTAAAGTGGTTCAACAGCCTCTCTCGAACGCCACTAATTTGCTCGCTGGTAACGTCGATCGTACACACTTCAGCCTCCGCCGCGGCTGAACCCGATCGCTCAATAATTATCAACCGACCCGACACACAGAGTCTATAAATACGTCGCAGCTTTGATTCCATCCGTTCTCCTTGAATAACGCGCGGCGAGCGCCGCGTTTCCGTCACCAAGAGTAATGAAACTGGATCGCCGATACGTGGCTAACGCGTCCGACTCGATAACGGAGAGAACCAGAGGCATAAATGGGGCGTCGTTAACGAGCCAGCAGTTTCCAGGACGGGAATAATCGTTCCGCCTCGTCGAATTCGAAAAAAGGTGACGACGGTCTCCGATCGTTATTTTTCGTTTTTTGTTTTCTTTTTCATCGCGCTGACAACATTAACGCCAACAGCGTGAAAATCAAGACTGGAACGAGCGCAAGCGACTAGCCAAGTCGAGAAGCAGCCCGCCAGCTTTCTATCAAGCTTTCATCCGCGTCCTACATTTCGCCGCGCGGGACAAAAGCCGGCCTGGACTCGTTTTACGAAAAACACAGGGGGATGAAAGAGAAAAAAAAAAAAAGGAAGCAGGCGCACGGAACCTGCTTGCTCTCCACCCATCTCCTTTCCGCCCCACGTTTGCAGTTTGCCCCAAAAGGACCTTGCGAAAAAACCGCGCGACTTGTACGATTCGTCTCACTGAAAGGAAGACGAAGAAGCAACCGTTCCGACTAGGAAATGAAGAAAACTTTATCGATACGCAAGCATTTGAATCGATACGAAACCTACTTGAGGTCTACTCCACGCCCCCTTACGAATCACGTGACCCAAATCAACCAATCGCTAATTTTCGTTGCGTCAGCGTTGCCGATCTTCTGGGTTAGCCCCGCTAAAATCACTTTCAGCGATAATACACTTTTACAAACACACGTTTTCTTTTTATCTTCTGCCATTTTATTTGAAAGTATAATTAATGGACATTTTCAGTACCGTGTGTGAAAAGCGAAAGAAAAGGATTGAAAATGAAAAGGGGGAGGAATCGAGAATTCGCGGCTCGTTAAGAAGACGGCAGTATCTAAACGACCTAACACGCGAGGATTTCCTTTAACGAAACTGTTCTCGCGTACCGATAAATTTCCCTAATGCACGGATGTTGGGAGGGGAGGGGCGAGGCGAGTTACGTACGCGCGCGAACGACCGGGACGTACATAGCCCCTCTTTGACGGGCTTATCGATTTAATTACCCGTTCATTAAAACGTAACGCGGCTGATAAAGCGCGTCTTTTAAAATCGTTCGGCGCGTTCGTTAGTTTTAATCGTTTTTCGAGTCCCGCTCGCTGTTAACGCACGCAACCCGGGAGTTTATTACGTTTATTACGTATTGCGAAATGAAGCGGCGGTCGCCAGACACGATCGCGATTATTTGTTAACATTTCTCGTGAGAACCGACGATTATCAACGTCTAACTCCTCCGTGGGATAGTTTGCACAAAGTAGTTAGAGGGCGACTTCCTCGAGTATTCGCGGTTTTCCAGCGTCGATCGGTTCATATACATACATACGTATAGTGTACGTACTGTATAATGTTAATCCCGTAGGACCTCGCCGTTAATTAACAAGAATTAATTTGTTCGCAATCGGCAACTCCTCCCGGTCTGTTTCTCGATTAATTAACCCCTTGAAGCGGGCTGCGCTCTACGAATTGTTCGTCCTTAACGTTCATTAGTGAATGAAACGTCGAGTGCGCTAACACTGAGCGTAATAAATATCGAAACACGTACTGTACGTACGTACACTCGAAAGTCTTCTTCGTACTTATCATACGTGTATAGTTATTTCATAATGCAATAGAATACGATACAATGAATAAGTTGTTCTATAAAGTGGAACTCAATTACATTGTATCTGTTGTGTTTAATTTAATTTTATTTATTAATATTGTAACACAATAACATATTTGTCAACAGACAAATGTCTTTGTTATATAAAGTATCTTTTATATTTGTTGCAATATGTACGTACAATATAATTAATTAATATTAATACTTATATTTAATTGTATTTAATTATACTGCGTATTTATTGCAGATACAATTTAAATTGTACGTTGCACATTGTGTGTATAATTTGTTTCATTTATATCACAAATATTACGTTTATTGTACGTGTCGTGCTATTTTTATCGTAGAAATGTGGCACTTGGCCCGTACGCGCACGTGTAATTCGAATACTTGTGGCGCGTCTCGTTACATACCTGGGAACGGGTACGATCACCCCGTGCGCGCTAATATGCGTCCAGCTGCTGGGAAATTGCATCCCAAAACGCGTGGATAATTAATTATCGGCTCAATCGGCCGTTGATGGGAACGGCGATAATTGAAATTGGCGTAGGTACAAACCGACTGCGACGGACTTACCTGCAACAGGAGAAAGAAAAATACGGTCAAGTGACTGTCTGGCCGCAAACGTGACGGTGATGTTGCATTTAATTGGTAACAGCCAATTAACACGTATATATTCAAAACGATCAATTAAATTTCTTTAATTTAAAGACGCAATAAAGATCTAGAGTCTCGTACAAATTCTTGTAGCTTTATCACCAGAACGACGGGCGAAAATCTGACACGCGTTCCTTAAAAGAGAGAGAGAAAAAAAGGAGGGAAAACCTCTGCATGCCGGATTTCAACTCTCTCTCCGTCGCCCAACGTGAAAAATCCTCGTGCACTTCGAAATTCGGGTACTCGGAATCGGATCTTTAATTAAGCGCGACTAACCCCGCCTCTTCACGAGCACGTTGCGCTCCCTCGATTTTATCCTCGTACACAGCTTTCCCTATTTTCCTCGCCAACGTGGCGGTCTTGCACGGCCATCCTCTCGCCGGCTGGAAAATAATTCCTGTTAGCTCATCCTAACTGACCACGTGTCTGGTCCATTAACGGTAATGACGACGATATTGTTTCCATGACACCGGGGAGACGAGACGGCGGTCGTACGAGGCCAGACAACAAAAACTGTACAGTCGATGGTAATTACCGCCTAATTACCATTCGACGAATTACCGCGGGTTGGATTAATTGGATTAATTAGAGCCGAGGCCGACGACGACGACGACGGTTCTTCAGCTTCTCCATCCGCGTTCAGGTCGGCCAAAATTCGAGAAAAGAACGCCGCGACGCGACGCTTTGAACGGGCGCGAGCTGCCAAACAGTTCCGAGCAGCGAGCAGTTCAAAGGCCAATTAGCCGGTCGCCAGCCGGTGCATCGTAATTAATCGTAGCCGTTGCGAACAATAACACCGGGCCCCGATTTATCGCCGTTTTACGCTCGCGTGCAGCTTGACTTTGCGCGACGAAATTCAGCCTAATTTGCTCCGATTCTCGCGAAAGCAGAAACGTAGCTGCACGCAGGTGTGCGTGCGTGTGTATCTAACTCTGCGACACACTTTTCAACTACGAGAAATTACGTCAATTCGACTTTGTTACGATTAAAGAAAAGAAGAAAAAACTGCACGACAACAAATTACAGGCGCGATCGCTCAGTACCAGACAACGCCACGCCCCCTCGCGAGTCACGTGATTCAAATCAACCAATCGCTAATTTTCGCTGCATCAGCGTTGCACCTGAAAATTTTCTGGGTTACCCCCGCTAAATTCACTTTCAGTGACAAAAAAGATCGATCGTTTCCAGCTTCGAAAGAAGCAATTTTCATGCCTGACGGGAAATTCCCTTTCGTCGAACCCCCAGAGTCTTGCCAAGTCGCGCAACTAGCCAAGAAATCAGCCAGACGATGGCGGAAAATCGAGCGGATCGCCGGATGTCTCGTTTTCCGTAATTCCTTCCAAGGCGAATCGCCGAGGCAAAGGAGGTAAATAAGCTCGCTCGCTCGTGGAACGCAAGCGTCCGTGGAATTGATTTTCTATTTGTCTCCGAGCGCACGTAACGAACGCCCTCGTTCTTCGAGGAAGAAAAGGATGGACGACTCGAAAGAGAGCAGTAGTAGCGTCGGGGAACAAAATGAGAAATGTCGGAAAGGAGCAAACCGTGAAAAGCGACCAAACGTCGTCGGTCAGATTGAAAACAACGCGTTCAGCCGTACGAACGAGAGCGCACGATACATACGCGTGCCGCTTCGATCAATCCTTCCTTAGAGTCTCGACTTATCTGTTCTTCCTTATCGACCGGAATCCCTCTGGCCATCCTTCGCCAAATAAAAACACACGCGACCACCGAAACCGCGACACATTCTTCGCGCTGTTTGCAGTGGGCCGGCTGCAGGGATCAAGCCCTCCGTGGATAACGCGGATTTACACTTTACCCGCATCGTCCACCGACGCCACAGCTGCTTTCGGCAACCATTTCCATCGATTCCTCTCGACGATCCACCCGACGAGGCAAAGTGTAACCGGGGCAAATATAACCGGGGATTCGGTGATCGATGTAAGTGACGCTGGTGTAAACGTTCGTCTGGCAACCGCCCAACGTTCCGTTAACCAACTAACTGATTTAATGAATGCGGCGTAGTCTGCGTCTTTGGAGTGGCAAGTTGAATCCGCGCTGGCGGAAGATCTGACTTTCACGGCGAAATGTAATTATTCTCGATCGCAGTTACCGGCGTTGATCGCGCTCGCTGGTCTGCACACGTGTGCGGTCTCTCAGACACTCGACGAAATCGTGTTATCACGTTATCGTTACGAGAGTAATAGCAAATTAACCCGTTTGTAATTACTTGTAAAGTTGAATTTTTGAATTTCTCTTGTTTTACGCTCCCAAAGGCATGTAAAATTGAAAATAAATATTCAAGAAACACGCTAAAAAAAAAACACGTTCGTTGGCAAATAGAAATTACTACGATAAATATTCGTTGAATCAACGGCACGATTCGATTGCTTCGAATATTCTTTAACAAATTTCTGCGAAGATCACTGAAGAAATTGAACGAAAACAAACTGGCGGAAGTGCGGTTGGTTTTGGATAACGCGAGCCTCAGAAACGACACGTTTCTCGTTGGTCGGGCAAAGCTGACGCTTATGTTATTTCTACCACCATGCCAAACCCCATCGAAGAAATTGTTTCGAAAATTAAATTTTCCTCCGCTAAGCACCCTGTCGCAACCATCTCCCACTCCGAACAGCGACAGGTGAACTGTTACGTGAAACTCTCGGCTAAATTTCCGTTTCGTTTATATTTAGTCTTTCGGTCGGTGCTTTCTCTTCCTTGGCGCCTTCTCCCAACTCACTCGCCTGTTTTATTTCAACCCCGCTCCAACGGAATGCAAAAATTTGACGAACAGTTACCCATTAATCACGCGCCCGTTTCCAACAAATAAATTTCGCGCGCGATAGACGGAGAGATAGTCGAGCGTGTTCCTTATCGATCACGTGTATATTGGCATTTAGCTTTACTTTCACGCGATACTTTACCGCGCCGCGCTTCAAGCTGCGTTCTTAACGAGCGACAGGCTGCGTTTCCACGGTGACACCTGTTCGTGTTCGAGCGACGCGACGTGTAGGCCCGCGGCCTCGTTCGTGCTTTCGCGACTCGCGTCTGAGTCATTCCCGTTTCGCAGCACCGCGTTGGGACTTGTGAATCATCGCCAGACCGATGACGACGAATCCTTGGACCGTTTGTCAAAGGTGAAGGCGAGCCGTGTAAACGGCAATCGGCTGAAACGTCTGCAATTCCCTGCGGATCGTTCTTTGGATCGTTGCGAAACGTCTCTTAATAATTCTAGTCATACCTCCGCGTTTGGACGAGAGGGAAGTATGAAATTGAAATACGTAGAAACCCAGACTGACGATTCTCGGGAAAAGTAGGGGGGAGAAAGAGGAGAAGGAGTGAAATTTAGCGAATCAATTTCCGACACTGTCCTACAATTTGAAAACATCTTCGCCGTGTATTAAATAATTTTTTACGAGCTTGCACTTTTCGGAAAAAGTACAGGAAACTACGATTTTTGACTTTTCATTTTGAGATCGATGCCAACGAGACGGTGCGTTTTATTTCTCTAAAGCAAGCTTCGTCGCCTCGTCGAAGTTATAGAATGAACTTGAGATTTTATATATGGACGTATGTTCCGCATCTATCAGAGAAAAAAAAAACTGCAGCTTCTTTTGCCATAAAATTTTGTCGATACGCAAACATTTGAATCGATAGAAAACAAATTACAGGCGCGATCGCTCGGTACCAGACAACGCCACTCCCACGCCCCCTCGCGAATCACGTGACCCAACTCAACCAATCGCTAATTTTCGTTGCATCAGCGTTGCACCTGAGGCACGATTTTCTGGGTTCAGTGTTCAGTGGACACTGGGCACAGTGGAGCTAGTGAAAAAGTGGTAAATGAGTATTAAAATGAGAAAGTGGAGAGGGCAATGGTTACACATAAATACACCGTGTACAATCAAGATGGGATAAAATTTGAAAATTAACCGTTAAATCGTATTGTAAACTAAACTGTACGACCAAATTCAACAAATGAAACAAACGAGAGCCAGACTTTTGATTCCATTCATCCGTAAAACTGTGTGTAACTCTTCTACAAAAATCACGAACGAAATCGAACGTGGCACAACCGTGCCACGAGTGTCCATTTTCACCTGCGTAAATTTCCAGTTGAAAGCGCGAAGCTAAAGGCGCATAAAGACGCGACGTAACTTACGTCACGAGACGAAGATTCGAACGCGAGTCGCGAGTAATTGGTCTCCCGCGCGAGTTATTCGTGTCCACCCTTGATCATTTCACGCGAAAAAACGCGGCCTGCTCGACGAAATTTTATCGAGAAACGAGAAAAACGGGGACCCTCGCTCGCTTGCGACACCGGCGAGAAGAGAGTCAGCGTTTACGACGCGAGCGGCTGCGTCGTAAATTAGGCGAATCGCGCCTAATTTACGCTCGACCGGCAAACTGTCCCGCGTTACGCAACGATCGAATTGAAACGGTGAAACTGCAAACACGCTCGCGAACGAGAACGTCCCCGGGAGGGGAGGGACTGAACTCTGGTTCCCACGGTTCGTGGGCCGCGCGGCGGATACGCGCAAAGAACGTTTAACGTTGCAAAGAAATAAACACCGTAGATGTACAAATAGCACGATCTCCACTAGCAAAAATGAAAGTTGGCTTGAAAATTTTAAACCGGAGCGGACAAAACCGGCGAACAAAACGGACGGAGACGGAGACGGATCGAATCGACGTCGTTGATCCGTGAGATCTCACGGAGGCGTCGGGAAAAAGACCTAGAAGGAAATTGGAACGTGAAATTATTTCGCTACTGGGCAAAAACCTCGATGAGCACCGAGGCGAAAATGGCATTGGTGGATCCTTGAAACAACCGAGTGTCGCCAATTACGCGAGCACTTGGTCCTGATGTTCCAGTAACAGGCAGCCAAAAGAGAAGACAAAAGTGTAAAAAGAGAAGACAAAAGACAGTGTCGCTTGCTTTTCGCTCAACCGAGGAATTTTAAATTTTTAAACTCGAACAAACGAGCGATATCGTTCAATTCCGATACGAATCGGAATTAAAAAGTTGCAATAGTTACGCAACTTTCGAAAAGTTACATACGCGTCTATTCACACGAGTCTGTCGTTTCAATCGTCATTTCGCACGCTCGTTGCAATATTTTATTTGATCGCTCGACTATTTCATCGCCGGTTGTGCCCGGCCGTTGCTGGCCACGGTTGGTCTTATCTATCACAGCCGAGCACGCATTAATAAACTACCCGTCTACTGGACAATAGACCGAGGCCGGGAATGATCGAAGACCCAACCTGCTACCGTAATAACGGGTTGGAAATAGTTGGCAGTTCTGGCGGCGTCACGAGCAACGCGCACGACGGCAAACACGACGCCTCTGCTGTCGGTGCCGGGGCTGTGTTAACAATAGGCTCATTAAGACCGTTTACGCGGCGACTGTAAAACTGCGTACCGCGCGCAATTTCCGACGAAATTGTAATTTATTCGACGAGGAGAGTGCCCCGTTTCTCAGGGAATCGTTCGAGCCAATTTCGTATCGAGCGCGCGGTACGCTCCAATTTCCCTTTTTCCTTGCTAAAGCGGATTTGCTCGCTGCGAAGAGTAAAGATTCATTTGTGCTCGTCACAGTACGCGTACGTGCTTCGAAATTAACGTGGCTCTACGTCATTTCGAATTCTTTGGCCGATGTTTTGGTCGGTAACGTAGTTTCAACGTTGTTTTAAATTTGTTGACTGAATGTAGTCGGTAATGTAGTCCTACGTCGTTTCGAAATTGACGCTTCTGCGAGGCTCGTACGTCGCGTCAAATGGCTGAATACAACTTTTGTTTGTCCGAATATACGACTGAATGTATGAATTCAATAAATATACACGTGTTCGATAAATAATATTTCAATTGTACAAACTGCAACGATATCGCTGAATATAGTTGATATTGCAGCTCGTTTCAAACGTTTATTAGGTTGTGTATCTTCTTCACACGTCCATCGTTTGAGAAAAAAAAACGCTTCTTATAAAATAGACTTCATTAACGGTTTGTTAATTATGCTAATCGCGACATCTAGCATTGCGATGTGCGCGAGATATGCTTGCGTATGCGTGTGTTTTTGCCTGGTCTAACGTGTCCTACTGTGTTTTTCTATGGAAGTGATCTGTACTCGTCTAGCCGTGACGAATAGTCTTTCAAAGAAAAATGTAAAGCGCAAGAAACAGGCTCGTTCCTTTACTCAAACGTACGAAAAAATAAATGCCCGACGTCTCAGCCTACAATCGCCGATCACGGCATCAACTGTGACGACTGAAAGCGTCGGCCATGTTTGCCACGCGCGAGCCCCGATGAATTCAGTCGAATCGAGAAAAATCGCGAGACAGCGGTATTTATTAACGCGGAGTACAAAGGACTTTCACCTTTCAGCGGAACGCGACGCGGATGTAGATTTTTGCCCAATCGTGCGGGCAATTTGCGCGGTACGCCCGATCGTGAGCGAGTATGAATGGCCAGTTAGGCTCGAACGGAACGCATTTACCGCCATTTTCTTTATTACGTCGAATTTCCTGCTCGGTTCGTACACGCCGAAAGGACTCTGACCTGATTTGCACCGACGCTCGAGAAAGCGCTCGGGCTTTGTTTAACCAAACAAACGGGCTGTTCTCGGTTGGTTCGCAACCTGTTGGATCGAAAAGAGCGACTGGCGCGCGATTAATCGCACAATCGTAGCGCTAATTGCGAAACGCCAAACCGATCGAAACGACGATCTTCGTCGAGGCAAGAAAGAAAAAGATTCGAACGAAAGATGACAGAGATCAAATTGTCCGTCGTACTAAAATTTCGCGAGACTTCCGAGATCGATGGATTCGACGGACAAAGTGGCAAAATAACAACGTATAAATTACAATTTGTAAACTGACTCCGAAGTTAACGCGCTTTTCATTTTCGTCGGGATTAACCGTTTAGCCGGCATTCGAATTCCCGTGACGCTGCCGCGGGAAAATTTTATTTTTGCAACACGCCGGGCATTTCGATCCCGACGTTTTAATTTTCATCGGCTCGACAACGCGACCAGCCAGTTTCGAGCCGCGACAGCTGAATTCGCCGGGGATTCGCCGCGCGAAATTGATTTTCGCAAATGCATCGTTTGAAGAGTTGCCAGAACACATGCGTCCCCCCTCCCCCCCTTTCTCGCTCTCTTTTTCTCTCTTTCTCCCTTTTTTTTCCGACGTGTCGACAGCCCCGAATTCTGCGATATAATCCCTGCTGAATTCTCGCACTGTAGGAACAGAGGAAACGATAAATACGCGTGTACACTCCTATTGAATTCGAAATGGCAAACCCCCCCCCCTCTCTCTCTCTCTCTCTTCTTTCTCGCGAAAGAATTGGAAAAATTTGTCGCTGCCGACACAAAGGTTTTTTTTAAAAACCATTTTCCAAATATTTTGGAAACTGCGAACGAGGGCAAAGATCGAGAATTGAAAGGAAAAAGTTTTCTCAAACAATCTCGTTCGTATTCGTCGCGACGGACGAAAAATACCATTGACGAGGGATCGAAACGTTTCTGCTCGTTGTCGGACGTGTGTGCGCGCGTGTCACACGCGCCAGAAAGCGTCTCGATACACAGAGCCGCAGCACATCCTAGGAACTTCCTCGTGCGCTGTACAGACCGTCGTGCATGCCGGCATGCATGCGAATGAGCCTCGATTGTTCGAGGGGATGAGTAACGTCGTCCGTTTCGTATGCAAAACGGCGCATCGCGCGTTAAACGATGCCAACCGCCGCGAGATCCTCGAAAAGCAATAATTCCCCGCAGGAAGGCGCGAGGACACTTAACGTCTCTGGAAACCCTTGGTGAAACTACGATAATATTTTGTTCGCCGTTCGCACGGGTCGAGCGTGAGGAGTAGCAATTTCCCTGATACGTTAGATAATAAGCTTCGGCGCGGGCTAATTAGCGCGGAGATTCTAATTTGTAGCCCGGCACGCGGCCACTCTGAATCATTCCGACTAGAGCGGTCCTCTAATTGATAATTGGTAAAGAAAGGCCGAGTTCCGCGGGGAAACGGGGCGAGGATGCTTTATAGCCGGCTAATTTCACAGTCGAAAAATACGCTTTTCGCCTTCGGGCGGAAAGAGTTCCCGTGATTTAAGACTCTTCGACGCGGCTGGTTCAGCACTACGCGAGATAAATTTGAAATTGCAAAGTTTGTAAAGTTTTTAGAGAGAGATTGGAAAAAAGAAAAATGAGAATCATTGTCATTTTTTGCGTTACTAGCATGTATTTAGTAGTAGAACAACGAGTAAATTAAAAGAACTGAATTATCAAACAACGACGTAACAGTAACATTAAGATTGTTGAATTGTTAAATTACTTTGAAGGAATCACAATATTGCAAAATTGTTTCAACTGAGATTTGGAGACCTCTAAATGGTCTGTACTTGAGTCCACGCCACACAAAAGCTTAACAAAAAAAAGAAAATAAAAGACAAAAGCGTAAAAGAGCAAACCTAGATTGCGATAAATCTGAGTTCGTGGCCTTGCTAGAAATCTACTCGATTTTGCGTGTTAAAATCGTTCGTTCGATAAACGATGGGCTCTCGAAAAATGTTGGAAAATCTCCACTGCTGGACGTCCAAGGGGAAACTCGTTTCAGAGAAACCTTTTTCTATTTCTACGGGGCACCGACGTTATCTATCTTCGTTTTTCTTCTCACCTCCGGCTCTGCAGTTTCCTCGACCTTTTGTTTCGAGACGAGGCTGCCCGATAACGACCGTACCTGCTCCAAGCCTGAGAAACGAGTCGAACCGAAGAACCCGTCTCTCGCTAAATAACGTTATACCCGCGGCATTTTTAACGCTATCGTTATCCAGAGACTCGTTCGTCTTTGTCGATTTACTACCTTTTCCTTCTGCTTCTCGCTCTTTTTTCTTTTTCTTTTTAATATCTCCGCTATCAGATCGAAAGATCGACGCATTGTTTCTAAAGAATAGTGGATGAAAGAAAGAACCTGAATTCGTGAGTTTGTTGTTGTGAAAACAGTGAAAATAGTGACGTCCGCGCGTAATCCGCGAAATAAAAAAAGGTGGTGTCGCAGCGTGATTCAACAGCGAAGAAAATCCGCGGGCAACCGTAAGCGGCAAAAGTGATTCACTCGTCGTCCCTGGTCGACTTTCAAATCCCTGAGACGAGCGCTAAGAGGTTACGCCAGCATTATCCTCCGCCGGCGGTGATCTTTCCCAAGTTCATTAACGCGTGCCACGTGGGTTAAAACGTGTCAGCCGAAGAACGTGCACGTAGGCAGACGAATAGACAGCCGACCGTCTCGCGAGAGCGCCACAGCTGGATCTTTGACGTTACGTCCACGCGATTTTATCTTATAATTACCGAAAGTGATTTTAGCGAGGGTACGCCTCTTCAGGTGCAACGCTGATGCAACGAAAATTAGCGATTGGTTGATTTGGGTCACGTGATTCGCGAGGGGGCGTGGGGTAGATCTCGAGTGGGAGTGGCGTTGTCTGGTAACGAGCGATCGCGCCTGTAATTTGCTTTACATATCGATAAAATTGGGGTACAAGTCGTGCAGTTTTCTCATCTCTCTTTCGTCGGTGACATTTTGACAGTGAACGCGATGAATTAAGAAAAGATAAATTTCTGAAAAATCGAAGTCGAGAGTCGTCAAGATTGCGCGTTTAATTCGATTCGTGTGCTTGGAGAGAAGAACGACGCTCGATGAGAGAGACTCGTTCGTTATTTCTTTCGACGATCTCTCTCACCCTTTTCTCTTCCCTCTTCACGAGTGGATTCAAGGTGGACAAACTGTCGATACGACCGAATGGAAAGATCATAATTATCGCAGCGAGTGCTGTCTTATCTGTTGTCCCTTTTCCCCCTTCCCACGGATTTCTCTTCCACGGGAAACTCTGACGACCATTATTTCAGCAGAATGCAAATCCGATACAAACTGCCGTGCAGTTTCTCCGCCCCTTAATTCCAGCCGGGGGATGCACGGAGAACGACTGCAGCGGAATGAGACAGCGCCTGCGGTGAGACGAGAAGTAGTTCGTCAAGTAAGTAGCTCGTTGTCAAGATCTTCGAAATGAAGATTAAGATCACCGCTCTCGAGTGCGAGAGACGAGAGACGAGGGGCGACGGTGTTTCGCGAGTGTACGTGTAATTGCACGGAATGTTTTTGAAACTTGTCTCGTTGCAGGGAAAAAATTGATCCTATTGATAACAATTCGACGACGCGAAATAATTAAGCGTGGAAAGAGGAGACACGATGTCGACACGATGAAACAGACTTCCATTTCCAACGCGAGCTGCAAAGTTCGAATTCGCAAAATCGAGATTATGGCTTCCGCGTTGGCCGATGGTTAATGGGAGATTACGCAAGGCAGTTTCAGTTAATGGAATCCGCCCTACGTTCTGCGTTCCACCGTCCGATTAAGGCTTAACGTTCGCGAATAAACGAGACAAATATTTTAAGTGCGCAAAGTTGTTAACGCTCCGGCTAAACTACTCTCAACTCAAGGCAAGAAAGAAAAAAAAAGAAAGAAAATTTGAAGGAATAATCTCGTTTAAAAAAAACTGCACGACTTCTACCCCGGAATACGATTAGTCTCACTGAAAGGCCCAGAAGCACTGACGACTCTTTTGCTATAAAATTTTACAAGGACAACGCCACGCCCCCTCGCGAATCACGTGACCCAAATCAACCAATCGCTAATTTTCGTTGCATCAGCGTTGCCGATTCTCCGGGTCCCGCTGAAATCACTTTCAGTGATAAGAAAGCAGAAAGTTTCAAGGCAGCACGTTTGTTTTCAGAAAGGAAAAATGTACCATCTTATCTGGCGTCTTTGTTTCGCAACGAGCCATTCAGTAAATTCTTCAACCTCCTGTCTCAAATAGAATGTCAATAGCGAGCGACGTCGACGCGTCGCGAAAGCGCGTTCGATCGTATTAGTTTCCGTTTGTAAATCTCCGATCAATGGACGCTCGGGTCCAAACTCCGAGTCAGACAATGGCTGGCGCGCGTGCACGTGCCAGGACGATCGATGATATTCTATAAAGAGAAACACTCCTTTGTGAAACGGAGGACTCGCCGCTTTTCTCCCTCAAAGGTTCGCCTTCTTCGTTGTTATATGTACACGGGACGAAAGGCTTTCAGAAACCGATGGAAAATCCATCGGCGTGGTGAATGGGCGAGTGGAAGATGAAGGGTAGGCATCGAGGGACAAGGCTCTCGTGCATTCCACGTAGATGCGTCCGAGATGGGTGCGAGGCAATCGATACCAGGCAACCCTCCACGCTTCTGGACCGCTCCGAATCAATCCCCTTGAGAGTTACACCGCGTTCGTTTCGTTTTCAACCACCCTCCTCCTCCTCCTCCTCCTCCTCCTGGTCCCACCCTCTGCATGCGTGTACGTATAACGGGCAGATACGACTATTAACCACCCTCCCATTCCCTTTTTTCCACGCGTGAAAGGGTGGCCACTGCCGTCCCATTGTTGCGACGCATTTTACGCCGACCCCGTAACGCCGTAACGATAATGCGATCGCGGCTGGAAAATTCGCCGTATTACCTACGCGTCACGTGCTTTTAAGTGCTCTAATTGATTCCCCGCTGCTTTGAAAGTAATCCTTTTTCTTTTTTTTTTCCCGAGCGCCAGGCCTTCTCATCGATTTTTTTTTGCAACTGACACGCGAGTATTGAATCGAGAAATTCGTTCTTGATTTAATAAAATTATTACGTTTGTAATCGATATATACCTAAACCTTGGGAGATGACGTGTAAAGGCGGAAACATCACAGTTGAAGGATGTTTTTTTTTATCTTCGGTGGGAAGGCACACCCTTCGCACAGCCCCGAAAGTAATTACAGCGTAAACCTTCCGATCGAATCTATGAACCTATGAGGTAACGTTCCGGTGGCATTTTGTTTTTTTCAAAGCAACGTCGTTAGTAACGGGAAAGTTGGCGACAGAAGAGAGGGGACAAATCGCAACCCTCGAACTTTGTCCGAGGACGCGGAAAACCATCCCCGAGAGCTGCGTTTCCGCGCTCGCGTTAGCTTTATTAAGTAAGCATAATTTCGCACGCGAGGAGACAACCTATTCCGCTCGTCTTCTCGTCGTCATCCGGACTTATTCGTTTGTTCTGCGGCAAACTTGAGGCAAACGAAGACAACTCCGCTTCGTAACTTTCGCTCTCAGACGTGTTTACGTTGCTATCCACTGAATGACGAAGCACCTAATAGAAAATAGAAGAAGTTTCGCTTGAAAGCTCAAAAAAAAAAAAAAAAAAAAAAAAAAAAAAAAAAAAGAACTCTTGCTACGCAAAAAAGGCGCAAGAAACACACGCACGTTGTTAATCACCCTAATCGGCAATAAGACCCCATCGCCAGCCACCCCCCCCGGTTCAGCTTTTAAAGCTGGAGCTGCAGCCGAGTTCACGGCCGTCTTTTCATCCTCTCGTCCTAGACAGAGAAGCGTCCCGTTTCAATGGGACGTACGCGCGTACGAGCACGGAGGAGGGCCCGCGTTATCAGCGTGATGCAGCGCCGCGCGACGCGCAACGAGTTGCAAGGCGAACGGGATCGATGGCGGGGTTGACAATCGCTCGAAACGACGGAGGAACCGAAAGACGGAAAGATCGAGAGCGTGCAAGGAAACGAAGGATGAACGCGGCTCGTGGCTGAGTGGTTTACCCACACACATACACACGCGTACGTGATATGTCGGAGAAGAGGGAGAATGGGTGTACGTGTGCGGAACAATGTCACAGGTTGCGCACAATGTGGGCACCGGCGGAGTCGCACGAGGGATTATTCGGCAACGCGCGTGGGGTGCATGCGATCCCCCGAAGGGAGCGGAGGACAGATAATTAGGGTTCGACGGGGTGGGGTCGACCATGCTTCACGCGCAGAGACATATTCGCGTTTCCTAGCGAATCGTGTGCGTTGACCCCGCTCGCCGCTGTCGTCGCACCGCCAGAGACACGTCGAGGATAATTGCAACCTCCGCGAGGCATTGCCTGATCTTCCTTCGACCGACGAACCGGCAAGGAGAGAGCAAACTCGGTGAAAGAAGTAAACGGATTCGCCTTTTGGTTAGCGGAGATGAGAGTCACTTTTTAAATATCCACGAAACGATTACAAGTGATTTCAATCGACGATTAAATTTCAATATTTATTTGAAAAATTTTTAATAATCTTTCAACTGACTTTGTTCGTATAATTAAACATCGCGGTTTAAACTTGATCAAGGTCGAAAGTTTAAACGTAATTAAATAATTAAAAGGGTAATGAGCATAATTATAAATTAAGTTATTAAAAGAGTAATGAAACATAATTATAAATTAATAAAGGAGTAGCCGAGCGAAAATTCGAAACGCTGTTTACGATTGTTTAATTTATTGCCATCGTGGCTTGATAAAGTTTTTCGACGAAAATTGAAAGCAAACGCACGGAAAAGGTCATAGTACGGAGAACAGAGAGCCCGTGGAAAAATACCTGGCCATCCGTGCAATTTTAATAAGCAACGCGTATAATGAACCTAATATAATTACGGGACGTTCATTACGGCATAATGAAACCATTAGAGTTCGCTTAGCAGCTTCGTCATCTTTCGCATCCAGAGGTATATCTTTTCAAGGGAAAACCAACTGTCTTTTCCTTTTTTCCATTCTTGCGACTCGAAGCAAAAATATTTACAACGTTCATTCAAAAGAGAGAAACGTATATTTTATCAATTCTATTTATTATGTTATTAATTACGCGAGAACCCACCGTTCCAAACATCAGTTGTTACGTTTAATTTTACGCGACGTTATTTTCCGTTTAACAATTACGTGGTTTAAATTTCCCGCGTCGTGAATGTTAGTACTACGTGCTGTCCGACAGATGCATTTCAATCCTTTCGCGTTTCTCGCAAGCGAAGAGCGTACGATGCAACTTCAAGAGCCAGTGAGATGCACAGAGAAATCGTGCCTTAAACTAATGAGTAAGGAAAATATAGAGCTTTGGTAACGCTTAGCTATGCTAATATATAAAGCGACCATATTTTTGGAAGGATAAAGGTCGTCCCATAGCAGCGTGAACTACTTTTTCGCGCAGCTGGGTGAAGCGATCTATCCTCAAATGTTTTTCGAATTCGACTCAACAGTGGAATTTCTTCGAAATTTGCAGTAATTTCAAAAGAAAAAAAGAGTATAAAAATAAAAAGAGCGCGAAAGGGGGGGGGAAGACTAGTAAAATAATTTTTCAGCCCAAAGATGAAATTTTTCCATATGGGGTGCACGAGAAAAAATTGTACGTGCACATATATATTTCCCGATAGTGCTACACACAATTACAAGACTGCTGCCGGAGGTGTGCCCTCGTGCTTTTATCTCAACGACGCCGTTTCACACGCTTCTAACCCCACGTTTGCAAGCAACGACAATGGTTGCTACACACTACGTGCGTGTAGCAAAAGCTTTATAACTCGTAAGCTCCATTATGCGCGCGTGTGCGTTTGACAGGGAAATGTCCCTGAACAATCCAGACACGCCGCGAGCACCTTTTCTCAGTCTTTGCTCTTTAACGTAACGTGGCCAGGCCACATTTTCTTGCATTCCGACTTTCTCGTCTGGCTTTCTTTGCTACTTACGACTCACTGGTCAATGCAGAAAGAACCTGTAACGCTCGATCGATCGTAAATCATAGATATAATTCTGGACGAAACTTAAAGAACCGACGGAAACAGGAACGAAAGCTCGTTCGAGTTTCATTGAATTTTCAGAGGACGCGTTCCACGCCCGCTATTTCCACACACTCGGCGCCCATTGTTTTAATAATCTTTTCATATGCGACTCTGTGCACAGTCTCGCGAGAGACAAGAGGCCCGCGACAATGACTATTGAGTATCACCCATACCTTCTTCGCTGAAGATTCAACCACCGATGGGTGCTTTACCACCCATTGTTACCCGTCTGCTGAAAAAAGCTAGAACTAATTACAGACGGACAAAGCCAGCCCAGATGAATCACTCTGAAGCGAGACCGTGTACCTGGCTTTATCTACCGTCTACTCATCTAATATCCAGCGCAACGTTACACATCCGATACGTTGTTTCATCGACCACCTCTCTAAAGGCACCTCTTCAACGCCCATTATATATCCTTTTACTAGTCGTTACGCGGACGTTCAAGAAATTCGCAGATAAGCGGCCTGTTTATCTGACAATGAGATTTACAGGACGGTCGATCGATAACACTCCCGCGTGCTGGCCCGCTGAACGTTATCGTAATGCAGAGACGCAATCGCGTGCCATCATCCTCCGGAGTTCAGGGGTGAGTTTCCTCGACCATGAAAGGCATAGTGTGTGTGTGTGTATATATATATATATATATATATAAAAATTAATATTATATAAATTTATAATTATATATTATAAATTTATATATTATAATTAATATTATATATATAGATCTTTATATATATAAAGACAATGTATTTAAAGTGTGTGTGTATATATATATATTTTTATATATATATATATATAAAATGTCTTCATATATATATAATGTCTTTATATATATATATCTTTATATATATAAAGACACTTTATATTTGTATATATATATATATATAAAGACACTTGTGTGTGTGTATGTATATATATATATATATACACACACACACACACATAAAGACACGTGTTTTTATATATATCTAGTTCCTCACGTAACTTAAACTGATCGAAGAAAGGTCGGATGAAAGAACAATTATTTTTTAAATATCATTGACACTGGCGAGCCCCCCCGCTATAAATGAATATCATTCCGATGTTTTCCTGCTTTGAATACCTCGTTGTGAATCACTTGGCGATATATCAAGAGCTACCGTCACTAATTAATTATCAATTACTGAATAATAATAGACACTGTCAATAATGAAGAAGATACTCAGGTGGCCTAGTTTTCGCGAAACACCCTGTACATCGACAGTGCGAAATCATTATCTCTGAACGGAGAAATTCAATTTCTTTTTTTTTTAATAAAAATCCAACGGAGACCTCTAGAACACGACCCACGAAAACGAAAGGAAAGCTGCCGTGAACAAAGCGATTTTGCGAACGCAGGATACAGTTAGATCGTCGTTGAAAGGTTAGTTGCAATCTTTCTGCTCGCGAGAATCCGCGCGACCCCGTGGCGCAGCCTCTTTCGCATACATTATGCATGTATATTCGCGTGGGGCTTGACAGAGGGTGCAAAGAGCCAGGCTCTCGGAGGGTACACGTTCGAGATCATTGATTGGGCGGTATCTCGGACTCTTCTTGTTACGTATGCACGATGAAACGGGGAGAAGCTGAGGCTGAAACGAGGCGCAGCCTCGAAGAGGAAGCTGTCTGGACGTTTCTAGATGATTCCGGTACGTAAACTGAGACGAATAATTCATCGAAGCAAGATGGCGTGGAATAGCGTTTGATAACTACGATCATTTCGCGTTAATGTGTTGCGTGAATACTATGAGCTTCGTGTGTTGTGTGCATTACGTTTTCTTTTTAGCAAATGCTAACTGTAAGAAGAATGCTACGGAGTATGTATCAGGCTGTCCCAAAAGTTCCTTCCTTTTTTGTTAATAATGAATAAAGTACGGTCTTTCTCTGTCTCTCACAAAATTTCCAGAATTTATTAGCGAAATATTGTTGGAGATGCATTTTTCTTGTATTATATTCGCAAATGGAGGAATTTTTTAATGAAATTTTAACGAATTAGATAATGATCAGACGAGAATGTTCCTTTCGAATGGATTTGGCTCGATAAGTGCATTTCTCGGACGACATTTCGTCGACCGAAAGAAGACGATAACACGCAGAGAGACGGTGATAAACCGTCAGAGTGGGAAGAAACAATATTGCGCGTACGTTGTTCATCGATAAAACGAAAGAAACCTTCGCCGAACGCGCATCGAAAAATAATAATTTCTCCACAGAGAAGAACAGTCGTTCCGATTGCGTTCGCGCGAAGTGGCAGAGGAACGCTCGCGGAGCGTTCGTCGGATGCACTAAAATGTTATCGAACGGGCGCGAGAGTTACTCTCGTTAGTCGAGACACGCCGCTCGACTGAAATCTCTTAAGAGCCGGAGCAGCGTAGCCGAAGCGCGATTATCATTATGTTTTTCACCAGGGGAGACGCCACTTCGGTGGTAATCTTACAATTACCGCCACGTCAGGAATCGCCCACGAAACGGAGCAATTAGGCTCGCCAATCCGTGGAGGTAGGGAGAGAACAGCAGTCGTCGTTCGTGCAGGCATGCGAACGAAAGAATCGTACCACGCGTGTATCCGTGACGATTGGATAAGTGCATTCCTGTACGGTGTCTCTGCGGATAACCACTGCCAGGCACTTTCACATTATCGCGCGAACCATCCGTGTCCTTTAAACGCATTTGCGCAATTATTACACCAGGCATGCGCGAGCATTCGACGCAGTTTGGTGCGAGCATCGTTGTTTCTCTCTCGTACTAATTGCAAATGTACCAAACGGACTAATTCGGATGGAATCGAAAGCAAATGCGAGTTTGAATTTAAATTTGAAGTTTGCCTTCCGAATTTGAGGAAATGATTTGTATCAACCGTTGACGCCTAGAGGCGCTTTTAAAATTTGCTTGCCTATGGGCGCTCACTTCACGTTGCTCGAATCAAACTGAAGGCGTCTACAAGGCGCCCAACGATGCGATAGTTGCAGCAAACTTCACTTCAGATCAGACGCAAGTGAATTCCAATTCGACGATTACACCTTCCGTTAGTCATATATTATTTAAAAACGTTCATGACTGATTATTTTACAGCTATTTCATTTAATGAAGCGGACCTTAAAATAGAAGAGTGTGCCAATAAATTGGTCACAAAAGAACGCAAATGTGTAGTCTGTAGAAAACATGACAGAAAAAGGGAGACGCATCACGAATGCAAGAAACGTGACATAGGATTATGTTTCGAACTGTGCCACGCTTTGCTTGATTATCAGATATATTACGAAATAGAGCTTAAAATTACTGTCAAATTTTTAATGTGCACTAACAATTCAACACGAAACACGAATAAACAAATAAAATATTGGTTCGATGTAACGTAATTTACAGTGTTTCGACTGTTTCGATATACTTTCTGAGAAAGTATTAAAAAGCTGATGAAAAGTTCCGTCTTAGTGGTGAGGTTGCGATTGAACTACCTATCAAAGTCTACCACAGCGAAAGGATCAAAATGATGTTATACACGATTGTACGTAAACTTGCGATTAGTAAATCAGAAAACCTCCGTCCGTTGTCTGATTTGCCGTCGTAATTCTAGGGTGCAGCAAATGGCCACATTTGTGAAACCCAGTCAGAAACCTGGCATTAACCATGACAAATGGTCCAAGAACATTTCGTTCCTATCGCGATGTAATCGTGGTATACGAGTCGCGTCGGAGGAGAGGAGAGCGAGCAACGGCGAGCAGTGAAATAACAACCCCTGTTAGCGTCAACCAGTTAGCTTTTCATTCGTGTCCAGGCAGTGAGACACAGGGAGAGACTGGTCCCCATAGAACTCCCGGCGTACACGAGAGACACACGTTTCTGTTTTATATATATATATATACATATATACGTGTCGAACGATAAACGAGTGGATTCTCGATGCGCGGTCGAATTAGCTGCGTTACAACGAACTGCAGTTTGTCTGCCGGATATTTGTGCGTGCTTTATCGAGCATCCTCTTTGGACAGAGCCGCGACAATAACGACACCGATGAACGTTAAATGGCCCTGCAACGTCCCGTTCGTTGAAACGCTATTTTCTACCGATCGGGTCAACGTTTAGCTGACACGTTGAAATATTTCCCGCCCCGTCGATATTGTGACAGAATTTTATACGGACGCGAGAAATATTTCACTGTCGCGCGTGGAATTTGTGGAACTTTACAAAACTTTCTTGTCTAGTTGCAACAGCAAACCATCTTCGATCGCAGATGACTAAGTTCGCTAATATCGTTCTGGTATTTCTCAACTCAGACAAATTTAATCTCTCCTCTGTCAATCAATGACTACTGAGCGCTTTGATTGAGAACAGCTTTGTTCATTTGTGAGAGTACAAAGTATCGTCTGAAACTACGATACAAGCGTAGCGAAACAAGGATCATAAATTTTTTTTCGAAGTAAATATTTCGCGCACCAATTATCAAAAGAGGCACGAAAAATTGAAGTCAGCGAAAGCCTCGAGACACAATCACACGACGAAATATTCCTTTGTGACACGCAAGACACCGCGATAAGGAGGGAAGTTTGGCGCTCCAACAACCGGCCGTCAAAGCTCCCTTTGTCGCTGGCTCGTCCGCGGAAATGTGAACCGCGTTCCCTCGGTGTTCACCTTCTCTCCATTTAGATTATTAACATCCACCGAAGTACGAAGAGCTGGTGAAAAGGATCGCCGACAAAACAGCCGGCGATCGTTCGCGTAATTAAATGAGCCTGCGAAAACGGCTCATCGGCCGGGATCAGTTTAACCATCGATAACAATTGCGAATCGATACCGAATTGCTCGATACTGACTTGAGGAAATGAAGACTTTTTTGCCATAAAATTTTATTGATATGCAAACATTTGAATACCAGACAACGCCACTCCTACTCAAGGTCTATCCCACGCCCCTTCACTCACGGATCACGTGACCCAAATCAACCAATCGCTAATTTTCGTTGCACTAGCGTTGCACCTAGTGGCCCGATCTCCTGAGTTATCCCAGCTAAAATCACTTTCAGTGATAAAATTGTACCTCTGATCGTTTTAATATTACAAACATTTGATCTTTTTTATTTCTTTTTACGAATCAATGAAAATTCAAGTCCTTTTCCCCACATTTTTCTCGGTTTTCTTTTTCATGGAATAATTTTCCAAAAAATAAAATGTCGAGTTCTGTAAATGCCGTAAATGCCAATGAAATTAAAAATTTTCCAAAGAAACGCTAAAAAAGAATTTTTTTTTTCGTCGAGTGTAATAAATAATTAGGCACACCAAGTGCACATTTTCAAAGTAGAATAAAGCTTAAGGAGTTAAGGATCCGACTACGAGCTCGGTTGCCCGAACGGGTCGACAGATAGGTGGAACAACGGTGCAACAACGGTGCAACTGCGGACAGAGAGTGCCGGAAACGTGTTCGCCATGCATGACACGCATCACAGATAAGGGACTCGCATCAGCGACCGCGTTCGTGCGTGAATTTACAAACCGTTGAAAGCGCCGCTCTGCAGTGCGTTCGTGTTCCTTCTCTGGCAATGAGAAGGGAAGGGGTGAGAGAAAAAAAGAAATGGATTTCCGCGATCCGCGTGATCGGTATCCTGCCATTTCCGCGCGCGAAAATCATCCCACGTGTCTCTCGACGAAATCGTGGATTATTCGATCTCTCACTCGCGCTTTTGTCTTTCGCTTTCTCTTGGAATACCTGCGCGTACCGCGAACACCGTCACCGTCTCCCAATCTCGTGCGTATTTGCCTTCTCGTAGATTGCGAGATAACGTTTCGACGTTTATCGCATTCGCCTCGCTTGTCCTCGGTTGCGAAAAGATCGCGCGCTTGCAATTACGAAACGTCACGTACGAAAGTGACGCGATTATAGTAATTTGAGTTTCTCCTCTAACGAGTCGCGACTCTTTTGATCGTATCCAAAAGTCCAAGGAAGTAGGAGATGATTCCATGTGAAAAGAACTTTAATTTTTTCATTGAAACCTTCGTTATGGAGAGAACCGAGTTTGAAAATTAGACGCGAGATTCTACGTGCAAAAATTAGTCAAAGAGTGGAATGAAACCTTCTTGCAAGACGCCTCGTTTCCGCGAAAATCGAGTATACACGCGTGCCAAAATATTCAAAGCCCGTTTTCTCGAAAACGAAAAAATTTTAACTCCGCCTCTCTTTTCACTTACTTTTGCATAGAATATCGTCTCGTCTCGGAACTATTCTAGCACGAGATCGGCTAAATTCAAGTGTACTTGATGAATTTTCTCGAAAACAAAGACTTCAATGAAACAATGTTATCCTTTCCTCTCGTCGTTTTTCTCGCGAAGAATCACCCTCTACTACTCGATGGTATCACCGGTTACACCCAGGGAGGACACCCCGCATATTTCGGGCAAAATTTATCGCAGACTCGCAGTGTACAACCGTAGAGAGTGGACACGTGGTGGCCTGGCGGTATGCAACATTTTCCACGGCTGGATGAAAACAACGATGGTATCTCTTTGACGTACGTTCCCCCTCCCGCCAGCTCGTCAAATGAAATTCCATTCCGGCGAGCTAGAGCCTATCCCTACGGGCTAGAGACACGTTCGCGAGAGCTAAGCCTACGAGGTCACTGTGAAAGGTGCACCCCCCTCCCCCCCTCCCTCTTCGCTTCACTTTTCTCTCCCCCGTAAATTTCGCGAGAAATTTATTCATCCGCTTTGCCCTCTTCGCGTTCTTACCCGAAAAGTTGGCAGACGTTGCTCCACGACGTAGAGTTACCGCTTTGAGTCTCTTTCCTCCCCCTCTCTGGCTCCTCGTTCGAGTTGTTTAGGCAAATTTCTTTGTGCAACGCACGTCAAGGGAAACGAGGATCATTCCCTCTTTTTAAATAGATATCTCTTTTACTCTGGAAAGAACCGCGTTGCTTCCGTTCCGATTCCGTTCGTCCCGATTCGAAGGGAAGGTGCGTATTTGGCGAGTCGTTGCTTCGAATTTTGCGACCGATCGTTCGCGACAAATTATACATTAATATTATTTATTACTCTATTTATCGTATTATCGTGTAGCATTGTATAATTTATATAACAAATAGTACTTCAAGTATAGTATTACATAATTTACGTTAATAAATTATCATTAGTTGATGTTATTTATTGTTATTTAACTATTAATCGTAATAGTTCTAAAAAGGCGGAAATAAACGGCAAGTAACCAGAAGGCCCAGAAGCAACTGTTCTAACTAGGAAATGAAGACATTTTTGCCATAAAATTTTATCGATATGCAAACATTTGAATCGACACAAAACAAATTACAGGCGCGATCGCTCGGTACCAGACAACGCCACTCCTACTCGAGGTCTACCGCACGCCCCCTCGCGAATCACGTGACCCAAATCAACCAATCGCTAATTTTCGTTGCATTAGCGTTGCGCTCTGCCTCAATTATGTACGTACAAAGATCATAATCATAATTGTATCATTCCTCGAGTTCTCACCGGTGCTGCTGCCGTCAGAATTGCACCGTCCTCAAAGGAGTCGTCCGTTTCGCGGGACGATCTCCCGATTTTCTCTCTCGCTGTCCCAGAACCCTGTCTCCTCTGTCGGGCTGCAGATCGCTGTCGGGAATATCAAGCTGCCGTTTAAATTTCGATGGACTCTCGCAAGCGACGAGAGCGAGAAGTCCCGAAAGTGGCACTCCTCTCTGCGCGGAAGGAGAGACGGGGAGATCCTCGCATCCGTTCGGAGAAGCATTTAATTGCGAATTGCCGTCTAGGCCCTTAATGGACCGTCCACACCGTGAACAATGGCCGCGGAGAGAAAGAGAGGAGCGAGCGCGAATAAGGGACAGTTGACGGAAGAGAGAGAGAGAGAGAGAGAGAGAATACCGAGCCCACTGGTGTGTATTGTAAGGACGAGACCGAGGATGGGGATCGAGAGTGGCCTCTGCGTGAATCGACGAGTTACCCGCACCGAGTAAGAAACAATTGAACGGCGAGTGCGGCGAGTAACGAGCGAGAAATTGGACGGCACAATACGCCTCATTAATTGTCCTGAAGTTTCAGCCGCAGTCTCGACTCGGTCAATTTTCCACGAAAAACACGGTGCAGCTTCGCAACGCGAGAGTGAAATTTCATTTTCTGTATTTTCAATATCTCGGAGCGGAGTCGAGATTTTGCTCGAGTTCGTCACCACGCGAATTGTCGTACCGACTATTGTTGGATTGTTTATTCGACGCGCGACAAGAGGGTCGATCGATGGACAGAAGCTGAAAACTATACACGTATTTCCGAAACGAAGCGTAATTTCATACCTGCGGGTAATTAATTTGCCAGATGCCAGACCAATCTAGTAGAACGCGTTCAATACGTTCGCGAAATTTTGTTCGCGTCCGGTGCTTGCCGATTTGACGATCGATTAAATGCCAACGAGCAAGCCGTTAATAAATATCCAGTCGACCAACGACAATTCGATTAAATGTTTAACGCTGTCGCGAGCCATCTGCCGCATTACCGCAATTATCGCGTAAATTTGCGAATACTTCATCCCATTCACCCGCGTAAGAGGATTTGCCTCCGCGATACCCGTAATTTTCCACTTCCTGCCAATTATGCGCTCAATACTCGTTCACAACGATGTGTTAAGAACGATCGCCGCGTTACCAGATGCGAGAGAGGGATCGAATTAACTTGCGGAATTTCTGTCAATCGAGAAATGAAGGATAACGTTTCAAGTATAAGGTTACGAGACACTCGTTCACACTGTTTTTCTAAAATAAGAGCTCCGATATGTGGCAATCGAACTGTGGCACGATATTCGGGTGGATCCCACGAATATTATTTTACAAGTTTCGGAAACAGTCATTGTCGTAGTGGTCCGTAGAGTAATGAAAAATTTCGGCTTGAAGAGTTTCAATGTTTTGCGATTGTTTTTTTATCACTGAAAGTGATTTTGGCGGGGGTAACTCAGAAAATCGGGTCTCTTCGGGTGCAACGGAAATTAGCGATTGGTTGGTTTGGGTCACGCGATTCGTGAGGGGGCGTGGGGTAGATCTCGAGTGGGAGTGGCTTTGTCTGGTACCGAGCGATCGCGCCTGTAATTTGTTTTAAAATCATTTGCATATCAATAAAAAAAATCTTCATTTCCTGGTCAGAAGAGTTGCTTCTAGTATTTTGACCCGCTCCAAATCCAAAAAACAATGAAATCAATGTACAATACCATGTGTTACAGATGGGCACGTGTTACAAGAGGGCGACGAACATGATATTTTACTTTGCGATATATTTTGTTTCGTTAATTAATACATATACGTGCATATTTATAAAACAGTTCAAATTTTTTACACATTCTGTTAAAGTCCGTAAGTTAACAATTAACATAATTTTTGTATCTGCCAAAATTGTTAAAAATAATTGTTCTCACTTTCATTTTGTAACTAATAAATAATTTTACAACTGTATTGCATTTTATACCTGCAGAAAATTTTATTTTCCCGTGGACCAAGCAATCTTCTCCAAAATTTCTCATTCTGTAAAGACCAATTGAGAGATTTATCCTTGTGCCAATTTTTTTCCCCCTAATCGAGCGAATAAAGAGGCGAGAACGATAACGAGATGAATTATTTCGGAATGATGAACCATTCGACCCGATAGCAAACGGTTATCTGTAACTGAAATATATATCCGAGTTTCCGATTCCGGTCAGCCTTCTGGGACCAAATTCGCCAACCATGAATTTTAGATGGGAAAAGTTTTTGCGGAAGGGCAGGTACTGTTTCACAAACGTGAAACTTGAGATCAGTTACGCGCGATGCTCGAGCTTTTTAAAAAAAAAAAAAAAACACCTAAAACTGTCAAGAAAATTTACATAATCGGGTTCTGAAATTCAACGAGCAACAAACTAAAACAATCCCCTTTAATCAGAGTGATTATTATTTTAGTTCGAGAGAACGGTTAAACGCTAAAGCTTAAACACGTCGTTAAGAAGGAACGTGAAATATAATAAATATGTATGAGAAAAACTCATCTCCTTCTGTATTTAAATTACGGAATAACTTTTCATTGTATAATCTGAGTCTGAATATTTTTAATTACGCTGCGTAGAGAATCGAATTCTACTTTAATTACCAAACCTCGTTCCGCAAGTAGCCGCGACAAGGAGTTAATTACTCAATTACGGAATTTCGCGCCAAGAGCCAAAGAGGATAAAGAGTACACAGTCTCGGCAAAAAAAATATCCTTATAATCCTCGGTGGCAGAAGACGTACGATTTATCAGCTCTGCTGGAATCTTTCTGGAACACGCGAGAATAGGTGATCGCGTGCTCGTTGTTATACAAAGTGACGACGGCGCGTAATCGATGAACGAGGCTTAATAAATGCCAACATGGACCGCGACGACGCGACGACGCGACGACGGGGTATCGCGGCTGCCTCGAGAAACAGGCACACGAGCCGGAGAGAGAGAGAGAGGAAGGGGATGGCTTTATCAACGACGTAATTATGCCGTAACTCCCAGCGGTGAGGGAGCCCCGGAATTGGATAGACTTGCCAAGATATTCCAAGTTTCATTAGTTCCTAATCAAGCTTTCCCGCCTACGCCCGAGCTTCCCCGCCGAGTCCGCGAATTTTGCATTCCGCTGATACCTGGCGGATCTGCAGTGTAGTGTGCCTTACTCTGACAAAAATTCTACTCTCTTTGTGAACAATTTTGCACGGATCGAAATACTATTAATTTCGATTAACAGCGCGTCAATCACCACCACCAGCGATCATTGCTTTCTATCTTTCCAACTTTTGAACACACGAGATCTTTTTCTTCTCTCTCTCTCATCAATTTGAGCAACAATCGGCTCGAGTTTCCAAGCAACGAATAAAACATCGAGGAGGGCAGGTCGCCAATCGCGCGCGGAATTGCCAAAAGAAATTATTCGCCGAGATACTTAATCTTCGTAAATTACCGTGGCTTCCTCTCCGCGCGTCCCCTTTTTACCCCCGACGCGAACAAGAAAGAACCAATCTCTGAAGAACGATCCTCCTAGAAAAACGTTTTCCCGAGACAAAGTCTGCGAGGATCTCGAAAATTAAATTCGGCGTACGGCCACGGAGGTGAAATTAATTCGCTAGTTTCCCGAATCCAACGAACGTACGTGATGTACGTGCACATCGGGAATCAATTTGCGCGTTAATCGAAAACGTCCGACTCTCCACCGAGAGAGATTTCAATCGAAAAGAATATCTACACCGTTCCGTGGAATTACTTTTTTACAAAGTTCTCCAATTTCGATCGAAGGTACACTGTATACATATATATATATATATATATTGCGCGGGTCGTGTGTGTATATATATATATATATATATACAACCCGCGTTATATATATGTGTGTATATACGACCCGCGCAATATATATATATACACACACACACGATCCGCGCAATATATATATATATATCCGCGCTATATATATATATACACACACACACGACCCGCGCTATATATATATATATATATATACACACACACACACGACCCCTATATATATATATATATACACATACGACCCGCGCAATATATATATATATATACACACACACACGACCCGCGCAATATATATATATACACACATACGACCCGCGCAATATATATATATATACACACACACACACGACCCGCGCAATTATTTCAAACTGTCGCGAACGAAAAGCTTTCCCGCTTTGGGAAAGCGCGTTGCAGCCGTTTCCACGGACATGAAAATTACGCGAGGATTTTGCGGTCGAGTGTTAACGAAACCTAAATGTTCAGTCGCGTGGAATGCGAATTGCATTTCGCCGCGGTCCGCGCTCCGCTGGTTTAAACGCTTGTTTGACTTTCCGCGACGACTTCCACTCATCTTTCCCACGTTTCAGTTTTTTAATTGCAATTAGGAAACGTTCCAAATTTCACGCGGCCAAGGATACGTGTTCAGCCTCGAAGAACAAAAGAACAGAAAGAAAGAAAAAGAAAAGAAAAGAAAAGAAAGAGAAATGAAAAATTCGCACGATGCTACTTCTTATTCGAGCAAATTTTAATTTAAGCGTTGGAAATTAGAAAATCGGGTATTACGTCGCTGATTAATTAATCGCCGTTTATTGCGGCATTGTTCGTGCTCCATCGGATGATTTTATCCGTTCTTGCTAATTACCTCCCCCCTGCCGCTCCGCGGCTGACATTAGCGACAAGAAGATAGGAGGCGTGCGATTTGCACACAATGGACTATTGTCGAATTATTCTCGGTAGCTCGGAAAAAGCCGATCGGAGGAAACGCACGCAGCGTAATGTCTTAATAAGAGGGTACCACGTGTGTATCTTGGGGTTACAGACGTCTTTATTTCCACACAGGCGAGTGGTGGAACAACTTGGTCGTTAATTGCTCGCACGGCAATTATCGAAGATTCGCCGCGATAGCGCCACGGGGATCTTACGGGCGATTAGGTCAACGCACCACTAAACGATCCAGACGGTTCACAGAACCTGAGGTGAATCTAGATTACGATTACTCGACCGTCGCTAAATCCTCCGTAATCCGTGGACGCGGCTCGTGACTTGTTAACACGTTAATCGCCGAGTGGATTCTTAATTCTTGGATTCTTTGACGAATCCTCGAGCGAATCTTGCATTGTTTTTATGCACGTGGTTTTTCTTTAGTGTTGGCTCAGTGAAATTACAAGTTTTTACACATCTTTTGCATCCCCTAGTACGTAGACTAGAAGTTTGGACAGACATAAAATATCACACAACTGCGTGCCATGTGTGTAATAAAACAAAAATAAACACCCAGTATAGCAAAAAAAAAAAAACTGCATCAGGTTTGGTGCTTATAATCTATAAACAGGCCCAGCCACTGCGGTTATTTGAACGTTAAACCTTCTGTAAATAGCATTGTAAATATTAAGGCACTAAAAAAAATTACTAGAAATTTAGGGGCTTCTATACATCCCAACGTATCAGGAATAACTATCATAGTGTTGTGAATTTTTATGTATAAATAACGTAACTACGACTGTTTCAAAATAATTCAAAAATTTACTACATCGTTGTTATTTTGATATCGAATTTGCTTTGTTAATTTAAAAATGATTTGCTGTTAAAATTAAAAGCTTGTTCTCCCACTAAATATTTCCTTCATTATCTAAATATCTCTGTGTGCTAAATTCCCTTATTTATTTATCTGCTAAATACTCTTTTCCCTATTAAGATTAAAACCTAAAAGATCGTGTTGAATGATCACGAAGAAACTCCAAAATTCGGGGAAATGTAGACTCACGGGACAACAGCTGGAAGATACAAAAAATCTGGACCCAGATCTCTTTACGACTAGGTCGCGAAAGTTGAACGAAGAGCGATCTCGGGCTGGAGATACACGCTACGTAGGAAGATCGTAAATATTCGTCGGGATAATAGAGAAACACGCGCGGGCGGTGCGTCCACGGTGTGTACATCATCGAGTAATTTATTCTTCAGCGGTTACGCGCGCGACGAATAAATCCTGACGAATTGGCGTTACATACGGAACACATTGGCCACGATAAATCGCGGAGGAGGGCTACGGACTGACGCGCGACGAGATAACTATTCCGCTTACGGCGAGATAACGAGCCCGTTTTGCACGATAAAACGGCGAATTTCTGCAAATTGCTTCTCCCGTTGCTTCTCTTGTTATTTCGCACGCACCGAGTTTCGCTGCTCAATGCAGAATGAAATAAAGCGCGAGGGTGAGAGTGATTTGCAAATAGAAACGAAACTTTGCGCTTTTTCCACAAAGAAAGTAACTGCATTTTTTTCTGCGTGCAAGCGAAACAAAAACTTTCTTGACCATTTTGTGATTTCGCATT
Source organism: Melipona beecheii (assembly GCA_032399605.1). Classification (NCBI taxonomy): domain Eukaryota; kingdom Metazoa; phylum Arthropoda; class Insecta; order Hymenoptera; family Apidae; genus Melipona; species Melipona beecheii. The sequence goes on along the minus strand of JAUCMO010000243.1, from coordinate 2,024,396 downwards.
CTGACACTGGCACTTTCACGGTTTAGAGGCTTCTTTGGATAATTTTTGCACGGTGAAAATACGACGACAATAATCTTTTGTTCTCTCGAGTCTCCTTTTTGATCTTTTACACACTGGAATCGACGCCAAACGATTGGAAACCTTTCCTCTTCTAATTCCAAGCTCGGACAGTCAGACCGCAGAACGAATTTGCGGTATGAAACAAAGTCCGAGGAGATAAGAAAAAGAAAGGAAAACGCAATTACCAATTCCGGCCAATTCAACAAACGTTACGACGTTTGCGTTTGCGTTGCAACGGTACAAATAACAGAACAAGAACAGAGGAGGAGCAAACGGATCGCTTCCTCGTGCTCGGCGTCGCTAGCCCGCGTGATTAACACATAACTGAGGTTTCGCCATCGGCACTGCCAGATGTAACAATCGATCGTAACGTTGCAACGTTTCGAGAGGTAACAGATTCTGCTCGCGTCCCGCCGAGAGAAAAACCGTTTCCACCGGGTTAGGTGTCTATCGGTATCGTGAGAATATACTTCAAATTATCGCCTGCACGCCAGCAACACCGTCAGATTTAACGGGTACGCGTCAATCAAGGCGGAAGGGAGCGTTGCGGCTGAAACCTTAAACGGTGAAAACCGACGTTTCCCGAGATTTACGATCGATCCGTCTGAATCGAGAACTCAGTCGTTCTTTCGGGCGAAAGTAAACGATCCACGCTCGCGTTCGCCGAGCTGCCTACGTACGTACGTACAAACGCGCGCGATCGCTCTGTGCGAGATTAACGGCGCGATAAATTGTCCGCGGGAATGGAAGCAATCGCGAGTTATCGTTGACGGAAGCGAAACGCGTGCCTTGGGTTGACCATCGATTTGTTCCTTCGAATCTGGTGGATAACGATGGAAACGGATCGAGTCTTTTTTAATTTCATCAAAAGTGGGGAAACAAATATAGAGATATTCGAGAAACATCAGCATGCGTGAAAAACGACAAAGCGAATGTTTATGAACTGAATTCGTAACTCTCTACGTTTTGCGTATCGTCTGTGGACTTTTAAATTCCCCCAAAGATACCGAAACAAACATAGAGATACTCGAGAAATGTCTGCGTGCGTAAAAAATGACCGTGAATGTTTATGAATTTGAATCTAAAAGTATATATGAGTGGATAAAATATAATAAGATAAAAGTAGATGTATGACAAGATGAAAGTTTGTATTTTCGCGCGTTGCGCGCGTTCTGGGGATCTTTGCAGCCTCGAACAGAGATATTTGAAAAATGACCGCGAACGTTCATAAATCTGAGTCCACGAAAAAATTTATATTTGTATTTTGCATGTTATCTGCGGGCTTGTAAATCCCCCCAAAGATGCAGAAAACTGACTGCGAATGCTAATGAAAATTTACATTTCTGTATATTCCAAACGGAGATACATTCGAAAAACGGCCGCGAACGTTTATGCATTCGAATCTAGATCAAAAGCTCACGTTTTTGCGCGTCAATTTTAAATCCCCCCGAAAAAACGCGCAAACAAAGACATTCAAATGAAAATTTATGTATCATTTATGCGTCATTCCGTGAGGATTTTTGCAGCCTCGAATTCCTCTGGAAACAGAACAGTTTTTCCAGCAATTAGCGTCGAACGGATAGAAGCAACTATGCACGAACGGAACGGCAGCTGAGGACAGAGAAAGAGACGTCGACACGGCGATTCTTGGAGAACCGGGACCGGAGAACGCACGGAACCGGAGGGGCCGATTTCCACCGTGATGTTGTTACGAGCACCGGCAGAGAACCGGTGTACGTGCGATTATTATGCGGCACGTTACATGCCGGAACTGGTATACATATTATTTTTTTTCATCCCGCCCCGATGGAAGTGTGTTCCCGTGTGGGAGTGTGGGATCAACATGACCCGATGCGCCGCACATCACGTCGTATCGCGATGTCTGATCTTCAGTCGGTACAACGATACGATATATATCATTCGCTCAAGTTCAGAACGCGAACTTCATTAATTAATTAATTAATTACGCCGCTGATTCCGTAAGGGAATCATTTTACATTGTCTGTACCGACAGGTGCAAGAAACGCGATTCAATGTAACATAACAATAATTTCATTATTAGGGATAGCTGTTGTTCGTTTTCTGATCGGAGGGAGGGAGAAATAACCGCAGCTGATTAATCGCTGTATCGTTTTGATCTTGACTGAAATACGTGCCTCTTTGGTGAATGTACAGGGTGATTCGCGTAACTTATGAAAAATTGTTTTGTACGGTTTTCAGGGAGGCAAAATACGGCGCAACCATTTTTTGTGGGTTTTGTGGGTTTTGAAATTCCCAAAGTCATCTTTGTGTTTTTTCGTCACAGTTAAGTTCCAAGTAAAAAAGTATCGAGCCATATTTGTTTCAGTTATAGTTAAGGAGATGTTTGACGATAATTTCTCTCGAGAATGAAAACTGCATAGAGTTTGGACCATTTACCACACATTAGGTTTGACATTCCTACGATTTGTGACGAACAAAATATACGGTCCAATGAAAAAAAAAAAAAAAAAAAAAGATGGAAATTCCAAAATCCAGAAAAAATTAATGGGTCGCGTTTTGCCTTCCTTAAAACCACGCGACTTTTGTACTTATAAACAAAATCTTTCAAAAGTTATTTCAGGTATACAACCTGTATAATAGATTTTTGAAACTGAGAAAGAAAAGCTAGAGGCGTCGTTTTATGCCAATTCGATAATTCACCTGGTACCGTTAACATCGACAGCAAATACAGACGTATTACCGCGTGTACACAAACCGAGATAGGAGCAGCGCGCGTGTGTATTAAATTCACGTTGCCGTTTGCTCGCCAATTAACGATTGCCATTCCGCCCAGAACATACGGGTATCCCTGCCGTAATTTCAATTACGCGGGGCGTCGCCTGTTTGATGGCTTTTTACAGGACACAGAAGCTGCCCAGAGAAAGATTAAACAATTCTACTCGACTCGGAGCGAGACTTTTTTTTTAATCGATCGGGCGAACGTACATACTCGGTACTCGACGAGCGATAAGCGCAACTTTTGAATGATTAATGGACCACTCGTCGACGTCGATTCAACAGAAAACGTTAAAAAAAAAAAAAAAAGAGAGACCACTTTCTACGTTCCATGCGGATCATAAACGAAGCCGAAGATTTATCAGCCGTCGGTGTACATGACGGACCAACTCTGAAAAAGTTTATTAAAAATGATAGCAAGTAGGAAACGCGAACACTTGTATCGCGCGCTTAATAAATCAGCTCGTAGCGCGGACTGTAAACGTAATAGCTGCAACGAATAGACTGTGCGCGCGTGCGTGTGTGTGTGTGTGTATTCACTGGGCTCTAGAAAGGAGGAAGAAACGTTTCATACATGCATCGTCAACAACGAGGCTATCCGGCAGTGCCAACAATTAAAGCGCAATGCCACGATAATTTATCGGCAATAAATTTTTCCATAATTCGAGGCAACGGAGCAACGGGGTCGTAATTGGGTCGTAAGTACAGGCTGTCGCGTTGCACCGCGCGGCGTTAAATATTCCTTCAAGCAGCTCCCCACCTCGCTCGCGACAAATCAAATCACAATACCGACGCGCAAATCACGCGAGCTCTTGGGAAAATGAATTTCTACGCATTATACTCTCCCTCTCTCTCTCTCTCTCTCTCTCTCTCTCGCGGACTTTTCGATCGTAATTTCAATTTCAACGACACGGCGTGTGCAATTGCTGCTCTTCGTCGAGGGTGAAGGATCGTTGAAAATTAGCGGCGACCTACTTTCGTTCGCTCGTTGCAAGTTTCCGTGGAACGACTGCGCTGAAAAGCATCGGGGAGGGGGAAAAAACTGCACGACTTGTACCCCAGTACGATTCGCCTCACTGAAAGAACCAGCAGCAACTGTTCCGACTAGGAAATAAAGACGACTTCTTTGCCATAAAATTTTATCGCTCGGTACCAAACAACGCCACTCCCACTCGAGGTCTATACCACGCCCCCTCGCGAATCACGTGACCCAAATCGACCAATCGCTAATTTTCGTTGCATCAGCGTTGCACCTGAGGAAGAAGGTTTTCGCACTTTCAGTGATAAAAGGAGGAAAGAAAGAACTCGATCCGCGATGGAAAGTTGCGACTTGGTCTCGAGATCACGTCTCGGTTACCTGGATCAAGATCCGCTGATCAAGTTTCTCCTAGCTACTCTTTGAAATTGATTCTTCTTTGTGAAAGAGAGGACGATTGGATAATTCGAGCGGAAATTCGTCTAAATTCCACCCCGTCATTTTCTGCTAACCCCTCGACGTGGCAACAGCTATGCGTCATTCGCACCACGTACGTATACTCGCCTGTCGCGTAACGTTCGAAACACGTGTATACACGAGCGTTCGCACGTGGTCGAATTAACATTCGACGGACCGCGCAATAATAGACACGCGAGCAAGGGAGGATCTGGGACACGATCGCTCTCCCACAGAGAAAACTTCACGACACTAAGAACCTGTTCTAAACTGGTATCGACAGATATATCTGGCACAAAGATACGCTCGCTGACTGTTACCGGTTTTGTTATTTGTCTCGTAGCGTGAGACAATTGCTTCTCGCGACACGCAGTTTGACGAAATCCGAAGGAAATCGACGCTTTATCTGCTCATCTGGCCGGCGCTGTACGATCGAATAAGAATTTTACTGTTTGAATAACTTTAGCCATGAACGTTCGCGATGCTTCTTTTGGGGAGTGCTTGTATTTACGAGCAGATTTTTTTCCCCTGTACGAAGCGTGAATTTTAAACGTGAATCTTGGACTTGTACTTCGTATTAAAGCAAATACCGATGAACTGAAATTTAAAGAACAAGTTCGGTGTTCTCGTTGAAAAATTTTCCTATCTTTTTGAATCGATATGACTATATTTTTCTAATCGTAAATAACACAGATAACATTGAACCGATGAAAAGAATCTGTAAGATCCGAATGGTTGGACACCCGCGATCCAGTTTCTGTCAAATCTGTTTGAGACGCGAATCGAGTGGAATCGAAACGCGAGGTTCGTACCGCGTTGCGCGGCTGGTAGTAGCGCGGAGATTGATATGCAAATGTATCAAGATGCTCGCGCTGCAATTTCACTTCGGCGTGACTCACGGTTACGTTACTTTATACGGACTCGCGATGAGTCATTCGCGATAGTCTTTGACCAAATTTTTTTTACGTTGCCTCGACGTCGTTTTAATAAGACGGACAAGATGACTGTCACCGAGACGTTCACGCATCTCGCTTTTTCGCTGCGGACGGCTGAATAAATTAACGGTTGTAAAACGGATGGAAAAGGATATAAAGAAGGGGAAAAAATTGCGAAAAATTTATAGTCACGCAACGAGGATTTTACGATCAATCGTCAGGTAGTTACGTTCAAGAAGGCTGCAGACGTGATAAACCGAGTCGTAAAGTTTGAAGAAAGTGGAAACGTGGTAATTCAAGAAATACGCGCGTAGCTTATGAACGCAAAAAGTTTTCAGTTCATCTATTATCTCTCTCCTTACTGACTCCTTACTGACATAACAATAGCGATTTTGATGAAATTTGGCATAAATGTATTTTCCGAATTTTACGTATCTTTTTCTCTTCCGGACGAAAACCAAAACTAATCTCAAAGTTGCGGGATCGTCACTATTATTCAAATTGCCGTTTTTGTGTAAATTTAGCATTTTTTAACGATACATTTAAAAAACCGTATTTCTCGAATATTTGCCCCATGAAAACAGGAATCACGGATAAAATGGAATTTTGATTCTTGCATTGCAAAACAAATTCGTTATTTTCATATCTTTGCGACAAACAATTGACTGCTTTGCCGAGCCTAATTCAAACGTACGAAAACCAACGACGAGCACTTTAACGCGTAACGAACGAGGAGTTTCAGACGTCTAGATGAAACAAGTTTAAAAACAAATTACTTTCAACCGGTGATATCGAGCCACGACTCTTGCGTTTTAATTGCGTAACGCGATTATCCGTACGGTTTCGTTTCCTCTCGAACCTTCGTTTAACGAGACGGATCGACCCTCTGACATTTAATTTCGAGACGAGAAAGGCCGTTCGTGATCTTGCGAGCGGAGACGCGGAGATGGCGGTGCGCCATCGGGCTCCCCTCGCGACATCGTCAAATTTGTAACTGTACCCCGGTGGAAAACAAGCCAAACATGTGCGAGAAGCATCGCGAAATTTCATACAGCCACGCAGCACGTGCGTGCAGCAAACACGCGTCGGACGGCTAACCGTGTAAGTTTCGCGGTATAATTTCCAACACGAACACGAACACGTCGATCCGATTGATTCGGTCGTCGTGGTGGCTCGTGTATCGCGTACGTGCTCGCGTTCCCGGCTCGTTAATTAACTCGAACTCGTCCCCCCTCCCCCTCGCCGCCGTCGTCTTCTCGTCTATCAGGATGCAAAGTATCTATTAGCCAGACCCATCCTTTGCCTTCGCCCTGGGTAATAAACCTGATTGTGAGATAATTGTCGCCATTACGCCTTGGCGAGCTTCTCTCTGTCTCGCGAGCAAGACTCTCGCGTGTTCGAAAAACGCTGCAACATGCCCGAGATGTCGCACGTGTGTCGAAACCAGACAACGTTTACCTAATTTCTTTTACCCGGCGAGTGCACCGAACGTGACCAATTATCAAGCCGCGCCTTCCTCTCTTGAATCAGCACTTTTTCTTTCTTTTTTTTTTTCTTTCGTTTCGTTCCTTGAACAGGTCACGAATGCTGGCAATCTGGCTCTGGCGCAAAACCGCAGTTGTTCCGCGCACAACTTTAATGAATTAGGGATCCTCGATTACGACCGCGTGGTAAACCGATGAAACGGCCGTTATTATCCCTCGCGTTTAATAGTTTATCTTTCTTGTTTCGCGTTGCTCGGGCATAGACGGCACAGAAATTGTTTCGATAGTTGAATTAAAATTTTCTCGAAATTTCATTTTGGCCGAGAGGGTGATCAAAGCAGTTATTAACATTGTTAACCGATGGCCAATTAACGATTTTAACGCGTCTCTTCAATTTCAAACGCTCGTACTGTCTTTCTCTCTCTGGTCGCGAATTGCACTAGTCGCGCGAAACTTCAAACGACGAGCTTGATGCCTGGAACGGTCCCCGTCCATTTCGCAGAGTATCCTTTCCCCGAATCGCCTTGAAAGACTTTGCCGTTGTCGATCGTCGATGAACCTCGGTGTGGAATCGCGCGAGAGTTCTGCGGACTCTGAGCGTCTTCCTGCTCTATTTTCGCGCCGAGCTCATTCATCGTCATTCCAGCCACGCGAAGCCGTGAACGATAACATCTAAGCGCGAATATTATTTGACGGGCTTTCCAGGTCTTCCCACTGCCGCGGAAGTTGGTTCGTTGCTTCGATTTGCATAACGCGCCCTCGTAAATCATCCCTCGGACGTAACATGTACTTCCTCGTAAACGACGCGTGATACACGGATAACGGGACACGAGCTAACGAGTTACTCTCGCCATAGTTGGATGCTGTATTTCGGAATGGCACAACTGCGAGCATTCGGTCGGGATTCAAGTCACCTGCGATCTCTTTTGTTAAACTTTTTGAGCGCCGCATAATTTTGCGAGATATCGCAACAGGTGCTACCTATTTCTTTGACGATTATAATAATTAACTAACTAAAGTTGGAGTTAACCAACTAAATTAACCTGACTGAATGTGGACTCGGATAATTGTAACTATGATGCGACGTGATAACAGTTGTTAGGGGGAGCTACAAGTAACACCGTTCTTTTTTAAATTTAGCAAACATTGCTATCTAGTGACGATAGTGTAAAAAAAATAATTTAAATAAAATAAAATTACTTATCAGTACCACTGTTACAACACCTGAACAGACCAGAGTGAAAGTTATTATACATAACGACGTAAGAAAAAATTTTGACTAGGGAACGAAGACGACTTTTTTGCCATAAAATTTTATCGATGTAACGCCACTCCCACTCGAGGTCTACGCCACGCCCCCTCGCGAATCGCGTGACCCAAATCGACCAATCGCTAATTTTCGTTGCATCAGCGTTGCACCTGAAGAGGCCCGATTTTCTGGATTACCCCCGCTAAAATCACTTTCCGTGACGAAACGAAAGAAATTTCAGAAGACAATCCCGAATCCAATTGGAATAATTCGCATAATTCGAAAAAACACAATTCACATAAACTAGATTTCTCACTGCTTTTTACAAAAGATTAAAAAGATATTTGGGGTATCGTTAAATCTTGTTACTAGTTAGTAACTTGTAATTAGCAAAGGGTGAAATTGGAACGAGATCGGGGTCGCTCGGGCAACGTTTTAAAACGCGGAGAGAGTGGAGGAAGTGTCTCGTCGTGATTGTAAATCCAGCGTCGACGGGGACGAGACTGCTTCGACCCTGGCTCGATTCCATCCCTCGTCGTTAAATCCGCGAGTCGAATAATTAATCCATCCACGTCGACCTTGAACCAACCCGGCGTACGCGAATTCGCGAGAGATAACTCGGATTTTCGCGGCGAGACTATTTTTACGCTGGAAACTTTCCAATACCACCCAATAGCGTTACGTTACCCTTCGCGATTTTCGTTCTCTGCCTCGAAAAAGCTGCGTCAACGCTCGGTCGAAAGAGAAAGTGGGAAATATCGACAAGGAGAAGCAGATATTTTGTTTGTCGTTCTCCAGATATAGATTATAAAGATGGTAGTCTAGACAAGTTCGCTGGATGATTAAAATCTCCAAAAAGCGCCAAATGACAAAAGTTTGCTTTGCACTGCTTTGCATCTAATTCGAAAAATTTCGCGTATCGAAAAACTTTTCAAAAAGAAAAGAATTTACGAACTTAAAAATACAATTCTTGCGAGACGAACTGAAACGTTTGAAACGGAAACGTGACAATTAATAAACGTGAAAAATATTAAATTTAATTGTTGTATTTATATAAATTTAAATATTAAATATTAAATTGTTAAGAAACAAAAAAGAAAACAAAGGAAAGCGACGTGGACGTTTGTTACGAATATTCCGCGCGCGCCAACACGGTCGTCATTCTCAGCGTATTTGGCGGCAAACGGTGGCCAGAGCGAAAGACGCGCCGCGACGAGACACGCGATAACGCGGTACGTGACACTCGACCAGGAAAAGCAACTTTTGATTGGCTCCACGTAAAAAACTTACGGCGCCAAATTGCCAAATTTCCATCCGTTCGCGAAACACGCGCGGGCGAGGTCGCGTCGAAGCGGAGCCTCCGAGTATCGGAATCTTTCGCGAACGTAATCAGAGGCTGGTACCAGCAGAGTTCATTGTACGCCGGCATCGACGCGACGTGACTTCCGTCTGCACCTTTGTAGATGCATCGGAAGCCACGCTGACGGAACAGCGGGGGAAGGGCTGACGGCGATAACGTCAGAAATTTCCAAAGCCGGACCACTGTGATACCGCGGAAGAAGTCGCTTTGGAGAATTTTGGCGTTTTAAATAGAAAGCTACGGCTCGTCGAAAGCGCGATGGAAGATGGAGCCTGCGCGGCGCTCGGCGCCACAGGAGAGCGACTATCTTTAGATTTCGACGTCGAACCGCCGGCAATTGCGACTTCAGATCGAGTTTCGTCTAAATCCACGCCACTCGCGTTGATTTCGATCGTTGATCTGTCTAGACCTAGGCTAGATAGATACCGCGTTAACTTGCATAGCTGACTCATCTCGAAGATGTTCGTTTCCACGTTATCGCGCACGCTAGACACTCTATCGCCAGTCTGTCTTTGTATTTACGGAAGAGATTCCGCCAAATTTGCCAACAAACAGTCTTTAAATCCTCGTCAACTATTTCGAGAACTGGAATTAAATCGCAGTAAATCTACGGTGATAAAGTACACTTTGGAATAAAATAGAATCTCTCGAGTCGTGATTCCAAGCGATCAAAAGTGGAATAAACATTTTTCAAGTTAAATTAAACTGCGTAACGAGCTTCCCGAAATTTATCGCGTTCTCTTGCAAGAAGTTCCTTCTCGCAGAAACGCAGAAAGATTCAAATTTTAGCATTTGTTGAATATTAAATTTAATTTATATTGATATTTACGTTACATTAATTTGTATTTGTATTTATAAGCGCCCCGTTACCGACGAGCGACAAGAGCACTGAGCGAGCTAACGAACGAATACGATCGCGCCAACCATTGTACGTTCACCGACTAGTAAAATTCTTATCTGCGCGTTTGGCCAATTAAACCGGTATGGAACGAGTTCGATGTAGATCGATCGAGAAAGTTGTTCGATTCGGCCGATCTGTCGTACACCTGCGCCGAGCGTTTAACGCCCTGCGCCAAGTGCGATCGATACGCCGAACAAACAGAGATTGAACAAACAACGAGGAAATTGCAGATAGTCTCGGACTGAATCTGAAATATTTATCCGATCGATCTACCACGCTCGCCGAATTACGATTCGCAGCAGCCACTTGGCTGAGAGAGGAGATCGCACTCGGCTCGCAGAGGCCCCACATTGGAAAATTGGCAAATGTTTTTAAATCCCAATTTTCCCGGCGAGCCCCGCACCCTGAAGAGCTAAAGACGAGTCAACTCGTCAAACGGTCGATCGTCGTTCGAGCCTAAAATTAATCAAGCGTTTGCGTAACGTGCGAGGCAAACAGACGGCAAACGTACGGCACGCTCACGCAGCGTAACAATGCCCGCCCACGCCTCGCATTGTCAGGCGAGGAATACAAAACGCGATAATTCACGCCGTAACTCTGTTATCCTATTAAATAATGCAGCGCGCTATCTGGCGTCGGTGCGGGCCGATTTTTCTCGTCACTCGAGAGCGATATCGACGCGACGCGACGCGTTGCGAGCTGCGACTTTTGCAAATGCCAAGTGAAACGTTTCGTTTGCGAAACCGCGGTGCCGCGATGCCGCGTGAATATGAGCGTTCGATCCAGTTTCTCGCCTGTTCGCGAAATTTTCGATCGAACACGTTCGTCGCCGGGTTCTGTATTTTGGGCACTCGCTCTTGCCCTCTTGCCGACTTTCGCACAAACAACGTGCACGAAAACGAGCAGTACGTTGCGATAGAAGAATTTCTACCTTTCTGAGTTTGCTTTGAGTGTTCTTGCAGCGAAAGATTAGTTGCATCTCTAGAGACACGCGAGCCAATATTTGAGGTGAGATTAAGTTTGTCAAATAAACGGGATAAAGACTCGCGCGATATGTAAAAAAACGCGACAGTTAACGAAAATTAAAAAAAGACGGAAATTGGTCGGACGCGAAGTTATGCTGGTAGAGAGTGCAGAAAAAAAAGTGCTGGCGGTATCTAAGCGTGGTCGAAGCGCCGTGAACCCGGGTTCAAGCTTTACGATCGCGCTTACAGCTGGATCCGCCGCGATATCGTTCACCAGCAACACCAGCGCAATTACACAATGGAGTAGTAGCGGCCAATAGCCGCCGATAAACCTGGCCGTGCGTCGATTCGGCGAGAGACGCGGCGTTGGTGCGTGCGTGAACTTCGGACGTATCGGGCCGGAGTGGGCACCGAGTCGAGTTATAAATCGCGCGATAAATCAATTATTTGTACGTCGTGGTGGGGCGGCGAGCAGCGCGAGCAGAGAGAAACGTGACTCGGGCCGTCGTATTTTCCGCGCGTCATGCCATCGGATCGAGTCGATCCTGGTTACTCAAGATCGTCCTGCTCAAATGCTCTCACGGCACCGGTAAATATGCTCAACCTGCGATCGCGTGTACGCTATCTTCGTTCCACGATCGGAATCAATGGAGGAGGGGAGGGGAGTGCGACTTACACCCACGGGAACAATAAGCAGAGTGCGAGCGAACAATGAGACAGAGGTATGTTTGTGTGTGTGTGGATTACGTGATGCGAATTAGCCTGTTTTTGGAATGATCGATAAATACTTTTATAGAAAACGACGTGTATGCAAAGAGGATCGCCTGACAATTATATCGAAATATTCTGAGGCGAGCCAACTCCTCCCCCGCGCGATTATTCTTTGCAAAGCCATTTATTACGTACATACATATATATGTAATAAATTATTTTACATTTATAACTACCTCGCGACAGAGAATACGCGAAACGTGAATGTTTCGTAACAACGACGTAAATTGTGTTGCAACTTTTACAAGGTCGGAAATTCGCAAGAACTCGCAAACTCGTACTTCACGCGGCAAACCTAAATGATTTGAAAATGCACCTTTCGAAACAATGTTTGACACGTATTTTTCTTTTATCGGCAACTGAAGGGGTGAAATAAAGATACGGTTGTGTAAATTGACGAAATTAGTGTTACTTCGATGACTTTTGAATTTAATGCTGCATGCCATTTGTTTAAAAAACAATATATATTTAAAACACTTAATATATATTACAATACTTGCAAAATATATTTAAACTACCATTTGTTAATATTATTATAATACCATTGTAATACTAATTATTATAATAATAGCATTGTAATACTATAATATAATGATACTGTTATAATACCAATTTGTTAAGATTAAAAATACCATTTAAAAAACCATATCTTTCTCGTAAACTTTTCCAAGCAAATGCTAATACATAAAAAATTCCAAGTCGCGAGCAGAATTGAACGAAATGTGTGCCAACGGGTTACAAACAACAACGCGATTGCAAAAGAGTCGTCGATTTTATTCTCGAGGCTGAATGAATAAAGAGCAACGCGGACGGTTTGAAAACGGACAGGTTCCGCGCAGATCCGCCGCGAGCGCGACGGATATGTACAAATTCACGGTACAAGAATCGTCCATTCGCTGGCCGACGAAAGACAAAGGGACCTCGCGATGGGGCGAAGGCCGCCAAAAGAGATGCGTTTTCATTTCGATGCAAATGGGGGAACGTGAGGTGGAAAGAAATGGGAAGCAAAGAGAAACGAAAATGACAAATCGACTCGTCTCTCGATATTTCCAAGCTCCTGGACGAGAGGACAGTGACAAAGGGAGAGACGAGAACTCGAGAGGGAAGCGCGGGCAAAATGTTTGTTTGTCGGTAAAACAGCAAGTGCGAGTCCCGCGTCCTTCGAAAACGAGACTTATCTCCTAATTATGTACTTCGAGCCCCGTGTAACGATTCATCGGCATCACTCGGATTCTGCTGCAACGATTTATTGCACCTGGCTCGATACATATTCATCGTGCGTGCGTTTGAACGTCGACCATTCCGGCCCGTTGCCAATAAACTCGGCCCGAAAATGAACTTTGACGCGAAACGAGCCGCCAAGTAAAAATCGAGCCTGAATCGAATTGAAGGGAGAAAGAAGGTTGTCAAACTCGACGATACCGGAGCAGACCGCTCGACTGCCAATAAAGGGCACCCGGCTGCGTTTTTCCTGCTTTCGTCCGATCGATCTAGTTTTCTCCGTTCATACGGAAAGTAATTGCGTAACTCGGGGTCCAGCAGTGTGGAAACGCACGATACGCACTCGCGGAAAGAAGCGAGATATTCTGCGATCGACAAATATTCGAAAGTAGAACCGAGACAAAGCGACACGATGTGCAGCGACTTGTAAGAGCGGTTTTGACGCACTCGTTACTTTCCTTTGACGTATTACAATTTTATCGCTTTCAGTTTATTTATATAATTTGCCCTTACTTATAGGGCTGCATGATCGTACATTCATAAAAGATCGATGACGTAACTAAATCAACGGCGAATGGTACACGTACGCGTGTACACGTATAATTTGTAAACTATCCTTTTCTCTGCTTCGTTTCCATGTTTCTGTAAATATTATTCGAGTAACTTTGACGATCGTGACACTCTCGGATCGTTCGAACAAAAGTAATAATTATTCACGTGCCTCGCTTTCATCCTTTGTTCGCCCTGTGACCTAGAAATGGGCGTTGGAACATTACGTAATTCGGCACACTTGCTGGTAAAAGAACACTCGAGTTCGTGTACCGATTTACGACGTGACTCGTCAACGATAAATTCATCCTCGACGAAATAATCGAGAAGCTCGAACGGACGGACGCTAATACGAATTTACTCGCTGGTTTGTTTAATCTTTGTTTACCGAGGGAGAGAGAGAGACGGAGACGCTATCGCGAAAGACAGAGTTGCGCGATATTCGTGGAACGGTAAATGAAACAGGGGGTTTCACTGCGAGCCAAACACGACGACAGACTCCCGCTACACTCGTTGTTATGCAACGAAGCGTGCGGACCCGGCTGAGTGCCGGCTGAGTGAAACGAGCGAAATGAGCGAAATAGCGTTCTCGTGGCGCAGAGCGCACGTGCATCTCGAAGGTTCACTGTACTAGACACTTCTTTATACACAAACGTACATAACCTTTTCGCCCGTTCGTTCCGAAGTCGTTCGTTTAATCTTATCTTCTTCCCTCCGTGTTATTTGACAGGAAGTCACAGAAGAACACACGTCCTCTGTGTGTGTGTGTGTGTGTGTGTGTGCGAAAAATTTTACTAAAATACGAAAATCGTACTCACCACAGACGTTCAGCCAACCCTCGACGCGGCAAGGATACTCCAGTTTCATCGTGGATCGTTGCGGCCCGACTGCCGAAGATATATCGCACAGGTACACTTGTCACATAAGAAAACGAACGGAGTGGCCCGTAGTCAGGACGTGTTTGTCACTGTTAAAGATCATCCGCGACACACATTCTCTCGTGCGCGTCACCGGACGTATTCCTTTCTTCTTTTTTTCTTTCTTTCTTTCTTTCCAGCACGAGACGGAACGACACACGAAATTGCGATAGAGGTAAATCACGCGGAAACGTTGCTGCGAATGCGAGCATTCACGCACCGTCTGGCGTTGCGCGCGCAAACTGTCGACACGATCCACGCACACCGGCGAACAAATCCGAACTAACTCAACAAACCCTCTCACGTCCTCGTTGAGCCGATCTTCCCTCTCTCTCCCTCGCGCGTCGCTTCGTCGTGGCCACTCGCTTTCAGGTGGTGCGCTCATCCCGCACGCTTTATTCCGCGCAACTGTCTCTGCTGTTTTTTCACTTATTTCCGCCTCGCTTACCCCTCCGAGACAATCGATTCGTTATTTCTCTACGGAACTACGATAAACGCCAACAGATTGAACATAGGTTTTTGAATTAACGTTTGATAATGACGTTCGATTCTCGAGACGCTCCGTGATTCGATGTATCGAAGGTGCGAATTGAAAGGACCAACTGCCGCCATGTTCACTGGCTTGAAAATTACGACGTTCGTACCGATAATTGGTCTTGCAACGATATTGCGATTGCAAAGCATTTCATGAAATGTTTATTGTAATCTGAAGATACAGAATACATTTAAAATATTTTTCTTACTTTCACTGTATGATTAATTAACCACGTTGTATATATTTCGAACGCGTTGATGGGACGTGTTTTAACGGAATGTATAATCGCTCCCTTATCGTCAAATTTTTCGTCGCCGAATTCACATTGTACCAACGCGAAATTTTTCTCCATCGTGACATTTCTCTAATATGAACAAGTTAATTTCTTCGACGCAACTGATTTAACGAAACTTGTGAAACTTTGCAGAGAATAATTGATTGATAACGTTACCAATCGCGACCCGGTGTCATTGATTCGAACGAAGAAACGTTACTGCAGATAATTACAAATTACAAGATGATTCTAGAATTATCTACTCCGTCACCCCTGAACGCCACCTGGTAACCAAATCCGTAGTCAGTCACCAGCAAAATGGCGCTCAAGGCACAGGTCGGTCAAAGTGAGTAATAAAAAACTAATGTAATTTTTCGCGACACAAACAAAATTTCGAAATTCGTTTGTACAGTAATGTTTAAGTAACCACACGGATTCATTTCGTACGAGAGTCGTGTTATTCGCACTACTTGTCAGAGCTTGTAACCTCCAAAAGGGCGTATGTGCTGTGATGATTTCATCGTTCACGAAGCGGCTGCTAGACAAAAACGTCAAACGAATATGTTTTCGAATCGTGTTACGCTCGAATTTTCCGTGAAAAAGATTGCATGCTCCGTTGCGTGAAATAACGTAGAACGTGGAACATGCGTGCTTATCAATCTTTCCAATCTATTGATCTCGAAAGTTTACTTTATTGATATTGTATCTCAATAAATATTAGACTTTAATCTCGAAGAATTTGGTTAATAAATTTTATTTTTGGTAACCACGAAGAAGATTCTGTCTTGTTTCGTTGAATTTATTTTATCAGTAAATATTCATGCTTGCATTTACATTATTTGTGTTGAAGCGTATAATAATTTACAAAGTAAATGTTACGTGTAAATCATTAGTCACTTCATTACGCTTCGTTTTAATTTAATGTTGGTCGTTGCTTTCTAAAACAGCTTCAAACAAACTTCAAAGTTTAGCGCGTTTTCCAATTGTTTAGTCGACGTAATTAAAATAATATTTATCTTCTATGAATAAAGCGATCTTTTACGGAACGACGACATCAACGATTACTGTACGTCGCGAAATTTCTGACAGTCTCTCATAGATACACGATCTGCGCTAAGTAATCTAATTAACGAGTCAGTTTCCCGTAGAATGGTTTCATTGTTACGATGGAGTCCAATTATTCGCGATGTTCGATTGACGAAGCCCTTTTTCTTCCAAAATGATCATCAAAGTATACACAGTCTGTATTTTTTCTTTTTCTACACTCATTACGTGTAGATCGAAACGGGGCTCCTCGTTCTTTGGATACAATCCTGTGTGGCGTGACGTCATTGCTCGTAAGAACGATCAATACGCGTCGAGAGCGCCAATAGATTTCTCGTTCAATTTTAAATCTTCCGCTACTAGATTATTGTTATTATTACTGTGAAAAACACGTTACGGTTTTTGTTGTTACTATTTTTATTCCGTTCTCGTTATCACATCTCCAAGTACGTTCCAATGTACGTCGAGATGGATGGATAAAATTATAATCAAATGACCTTTAGATTTCTCCACATCGAGAAAGCGTATCTCGTACGTTGAACGAATTTCCGAATTTCGTACTTAAAGGTACGTACATGCGTTGCACTTTGATCCTCTGATCGTTCAATTTTCTTCTTACAGAGATTATGAACGAAGTCATTAAACAAAAGAAGACCGGAACAAGCGGCGTGCAATGGCGTATTTTAGTAGTCGATCAGTTGGCCATGAGGATGGTGTCGGCGTGCTGCAAAATGCACGACATCAGTGCCCAAGGCATCACCTTGGTGGAGGATATCAACAAGAAGCGGGAACCCTTGCCTACCATGGAGGCCATCTACCTGATCACACCGTGCAATTCCTCGGTCCAAAAGTTGATCGAAGACTTCAGCAACCCTACCAGAACTATTTACAAAGTAGCCCACGTTTACTTTACGGAAGGTGAGGCTGCGGTTTGGCACTTTGCGCAAAAAATTGTGGGGCAAACATTGTCATAACGAATGCGATGATAAATGATCGAAACGACTTGACTACCGCGTACACACGAACGTTTATTTTTTTGCGATTTTGCTGTTCTTTTCCCAAGAAAACACGTTTGACAGACGGGGAATTTCGAAAAATGTTGCACAGTGAGAACGTACGGTCCGGTACTCTCGATATTGGTAATCCACGTGAGATTTTAAGTATATCTCTTTACAGCATGCCCCGATGAGTTGTTCAAAGAATTGTGTCACTCCCTGGTAGCTAAACGCATAAAGACACTAAAAGAGATCAACATCGCTTTCATACCGTACGAGGAACAGGTAATAATGCAAAGAGAACTGTAACAGAGAAATCAGATGTTTGATGACTATACGTTTCCCGTGGTGTCGGGCACACAGTTTTCAACGTACACTCAACACACACACACACACACACACACACATACACGTGTCAACACCCTTTACACATACAGATCCATCTGGTATTTCAACTTGTAAAGCTTATCTTTCAATCTCTCGATCGGAAATTATATGACAATGTCGACAGAATTATTTGACTTTGTTTCCTACTCCCTTATTTTGTGCAATACTCACATGTATAAAGCACGTACTAACGATGGAATGCATTCATGCTTGCACGCTACCAGTGTGTCCGGAGGAGCTGTTCAATGAACTCTGCAAGTCTCTCGCCGCTAAAAAGATCAAAACCCTGAAAGAGATCAACATCGCTTTCCTGCCTTACGAGTCGCAGGTGACGAACAAGAAAAAGAAAAATTGTAGCTGCTAGTAATAGTTGCGAACCGTGATACTACATAGTTACTACATAAATACATACATTTCCAATTCTCTCTCCAGTCACGACAAACAGAATTTTTTCTGTATGCTTGAGTTCTTTATTTTATCGGGGTAGAACGTAGGCGAAAGACTTCTATCAGTTACCTTACATGTATGTTCCTGTGTTTCCTTTCGCGTTCAAACTTCTTTTCAACGCATGCAATTCTTTATCCTTACTTACTATTATTGTTGGAATATCATCAGTTTCATCACGTGTGTATGTATATGTGGTATTAGTTTAGTTATGTGTTTGTAATTACATTACCATTGAAATATGAAATTACGATAGCTTATAGTGTAAGGCAATCAGTGCAAAGGTAATATTAAAACGAGTATATAATCAAACAGGTTTTCTCTTTGGATTCGCGTGAAACATTCGCTTGCTTTTATAACGCTTCCTTTTCCAACTTGAGAACAGCTAATATGGAGAGAATAGCTGAACAGATCGCGACCCTTTGCGCTACTCTTGGGGAATATCCATCGGTTAGATACCGCAGGTATGATATGTCTTTCTATTCTCTTCTATTGCAATAATTAATAAAATTGCACCAGTTCAAATTCTTTGTACGACTCTATCTAAGAGTTGGATTCATTTCTTTTCTATCTTAATTGTTAATTATCTCTGCAGCGATTTTGATCGAAATATTGAGCTGGCACATATGGTTCAACAAAAATTAGATGCTTACAAAGCAGATGAACCGACGATGGGCGAAGGACCTGAGAAAGCACGCTCCCAATTGCTCATCCTCGATAGAGGATTTGACTGCGTTTCACCGCTGTTGCACGAATTGACGCTGCAAGCTATGGCATACGATCTGTTGGATATTGATAACGATGTTTACAGGTAAGTGTGACATTTATAGTGTCATTAGTTTCAAATGATGTTTTAACGTTCAAAATTTTTTATAAGATTCGAAGCTTCGGCAGGAGTGCAGAAGGAAGTGTTATTGGATGAAAATGACGATCTGTGGGTAGATCTTAGACATCAGCACATTGCTGTAGTTTCACAGTGAGTAAAATCATTGGAAAGTTGGAAATCAATGAAAGAAAACAATGCGGCATCGCTTACGAAATACGTGTTACTTGTTTCTAGAAACGTTACCAAAAATCTGAAGAAATTCACAGAATCGAAACGAATGCCACAAGGAGACAAACAGAGTATGAGAGACCTTTCGCAAATGATCAAAAAAATGCCACAGTATCAAAAGGAATTGAGCAAATATGCAACGCATTTACAATTAGCGGAAGATTGTATGAAACGTTATCAAGGAAACGTAGATAAACTCTGCAAAGTAGAACAGGTATGTTTCCTTTAATTCTTTGTATTAATTTATTTATTATAATTATATAACGTGTTTTGTTAGGATCTAGCAATGGGTACGGACGCTGAAGGCGAACGTATCAAAGATCAAATGAAAAATATTACCCCAATCTTACTCGACCAAACGGTCAATCATTTAGACAAATTACGAATTATCGCACTGTATGTTATTAGTAAAAATGGCATTTCTGAAGAGAATCTCAACCGCCTAGTTCATCATGCTCAAATATCTGCTGATGATAAACAAACCATAGTAAACATGGCAAACCTCGGTATAAATATAGTCGTAGATGTAAGTATTTTATTTTACCATTTTGCCGTGTACGTAGCTTTGCCTTTAAATTGTTGATGCTATACTTGTAATATACCTGTAGGGAGGAAATCGCAGGAAATTGTACACTGTACAACGCAAAGAAAGAATTACGGAGCAAACGTATCAAATGAGTCGTTGGACTCCAATTATGAAAGATATTATGGAAGATGCTATTGAAGATAAACTTGATTCTAAACATTTTCCCTTCTTGGCTGGTCGAGCAGCAAGTTCGGGATATCATGCTCCAACTAGGTATAATAAAAACCTTTATACATACATAACATCGTGTATTGATATTTTTATATATGTATTAACGTCATTATAATTTGTTTTTAGTGCTAGATATGGACATTGGCACAAGGACAAAGGTTCACAAACCATTAAGAACGTTCCACGATTAATCGTTTTCGTCGTTGGCGGTGTTTGCTTTTCTGAAATACGATGCGCTTACGAGGTTACAAATGCTTTGAAAAATTGGGAAGTAATAATGGGTAAGTGTATACATATTCGAAATTTTCATTTAACTAAAATAACTTACTTCGGCACTAAATTACAACTTTATTTCAGGTTCGTCGCACATAATAACACCGAAATCTTTCTTAGACGACCTGAGCAAACTTCACGTATAAAGAAATTTTTGTGTTACGAACAAAATAAAGACAGGTTCACGCATTCCTAATGTGCCATTAATTTTGGCTCCGTCAAATAAATAACAAAAGCTACGAAATTTCATGAATGATCTCGAATTACAATTAAAATTAAAATAAGGAATACACAGTCAATTGTTTAAGTCGCGTAGTTGAGCGACTGATTGAAAAACATTGAAAAATGGCATATTGTAAACATCATATGACCAGAATGGAAATGGCGCCAGAAGATAAAGATATCCGGTGTTAAGTGCCTGCAAGAATAAAAAAATTAATATGAAATGAATAAACATGTTGGCAATATTGATGCTAATCGTACGGAGGTGCTTAATGGTAATTTAGGCTCGCGATTGATCTAGCTCGGATATCGTATGTTATTCTATGTCATACCACACATCTTGTTAATAATAAGCGACGTGTTTAGCAGAGAAATTTGATGTATTGTAGTGGGAAATCGTGATATTCATGTAAATTTCTTGTTATTGGTATTTCGTTATCTCCCGCTCCAACATTGTTGCACTATGACGAAGGAGACTTGATCAACTCCATTTGAAAAGTCAGTATTGCTTCTTCAATTTATATGACAATTGAGTATCATATATTTATTTTAGTCGTATTAATATCAGTGGAACGCAATTTAGTGAAAATGTTAGATAAAATCGATATTTATTTTATGAATGATTAAAACTGTTTAAATATCTTTAAAGATACAAATGTCTAAGTATCTTACTGTACAATAAAGTGATAAATGTACATTTAGTTATTTACTGTGCTTTTGTTATATTATCGATTATTCGTTAACAAGTGCATTTGACTAGCATATATATTTATTAAATTATATATATAGTACAAATGCCGCTTCTAGTTTATCAAAGCGCGCATTTATATCAATCTGAAAATGCTGTCCAATCATAAAAGACTTCTATCTGTTTAATTCAAAGTAAAATCTTTACTACATTGATAAGTACTTACACGTTGAAACTTCTGCTGCACATATACAGAGCAATTGTATATCGCTTTCAATCGGTAGAAGTTAGTCTGTTAATGATCGTTAATATTGCGATTACTTAGCGGCGAGATTATTATTACAAAGTTTACGGTATTGATTATTATATAATATGTTAATATATTATATGAATACATGTATGTATGTAGATTGTAGTCGAAACAAAATGTTCTGCTTATAAAGGCCTACATTTCGATCCAATTTTGTTTCTTTTTTTATACATATACCGCACCATATTAAGTAAAGATAAAGATTTTAACAAACAAGCTGTCATCGTATACTGTTATTACAGCAATCATTCATGGGTTATCATTAATCATAGGTCAACGTTCAGAGTTGTCTATATAATGAAATCCACCTCATTTTAAAATATTGTTTTGTTGCCTTTAATAGTGTTTTCAAATCGTTAAAACTTCAAACAATGTCCGAAACGTCAGAGAAAGTTGTTCTAGCATACAGTGGTGGTTTAGATACGTCTTGTATACTACTGTGGTTGAAAGAAAAAGGGTATCAAGTTATCGCTTATATGGTAAAAGTACTTCAAATAATTATTTTTCTTTTTTTTAAGATAAATATTATACAAGGATTTCAATTTAGGCAAATATTGGACAAGAAGAGGATTTCAACGTCGCTAGAGAGAAAGCATTGAAAATTGGCGCTGTAAAGGTATCGACGAAATTTTAATTAATTTACAGATACAGATATGCCATAAATTATGCGTCGAAAGTGATTTTCACAACGAGAGAAATTACTAATTTTTCTGTATAATTGTGTATAAATGATTTTATTTAAAAGGTCATAATAGAAGACCTTAGAGAGGTTTTTCTATCTTCGTTTGTGTGGCCAGCTATCGCATGCGGGCTACTTTACGAAGGTAAATATCTTTTGGGCACAGCAATCGCTCGACCATGCATTAGTGAGGCTCTGGTGAGAATTGCAAAATCCGAAAATGCCTCTATAATTGCTCATGGAGCGACCGGAAAAGGTAACGATCAAGTTCGTTTCGAATTGAGCTGTTACAGCCTTTTTCCCGATGTTCAGGTACTATATTTCCATTTTTTAATTCTTTTCGTAGATTTTTAAACACCTTATGTACAATCTTCTTCTTTCAATATCCAGATACTCGCACCTTGGAGAGAGAAAGAATTTTATACAAGATTTTCAGGAAGATCAGATTTGCTGAGATACGCACAACAAAATAGAATCCCTGTTTCAGCAACGCCAAAAGAACCATGGAGTACCGACGCAAATTTATTACATATTAGGTATAGCTGGCATAAGTATGATGGTCGATAAATTTAAACATAAAGAAGAAGAAAAATTCAAATTTAAATACAATTTTAGTTACGAATCGGGTATTTTGGAAAATCCTGCTACATTAGCACCAAAACAAATATACAAAATGACCAATGATCCATTAAATTCCCCGACGGAACCGGAAGAAATTGAAGTCAGTTTTGAGCAAGGCTATCCATCGTCTGTCAGAAAATTAAGAAGTAACGAGATATTTCTCACCCCGCTGAAAATAATAGAATGTTTGAATGAAATCGGTGGAATACATGGTATAGGACGTATCGATATTGTTGAGAATCGTTTTATCGGTTTGAAAGTGAGTAAAATGAAACTCGATTATGAATATCATAGAATAATTATATGCTATCGTCGTTAATAGTCTAGAGGAGTTTACGAATCACCGGCAGCTAAAATTCTGTACGAGGCACATCAAGAATTGGAAACGTTTATATTAGACCGTGAGGTTTCAAGAGTGAAGTCCTATTTGACCAACAAAATGTCAGATTACGTCTACAATGGTAGAAGAAAATAATAATAATAATAATAATTTCATAAAATGAAAAAATATATTCAAACACAATTAAAAAATATTTCTCAGGTTTCTGGTTTTCCCCAGAATGTGACTTTGTACGGAATGGTATATTATATTCACAAAAATACGTGACTGGAACGGTTCGATTACAATTGTACAAAGGAACCGGTCAGTATTGTTGTTGAGGCAAATTTTAAACAAATTCTTATCATGCTTCAATCTTACAGTGTCTATACTTAGCCGACGTAGCAAAGCATCTTTATACAATGAAAGACTAGTTTCGATGGACATAAAAGGAGGTTTCGAACCTGAGGACGCGGGTGGTTTTATTCGCACGCAAGCTTACAGATTAAAAGAATTTAATCGCTTCGAAAAAGAAGCAACGACACTTAAATTCATTGAATAGTACATATTAAAATGTGTAATATTTTATAAAAACAATATAGTACTTTAATTTGAAGATTTTTTTGTGTAATTATTGAGAAATTATTTACTTTTTTAAATACCTATTTCAATTAAATAATACTGTCGTAAAGTTTACACTTGTGTTATCTTAAAAGGATGAGGTAATAATGAAAGAAACTACCATAACAATTACTTTCAATTAGTTATTAATAATTAAATCTTAGGGTAATTAGCATATTTGTAAAGATTATAATAACGTGTAATATGCATCGTTTTATCTGTGTATTAATAGTATATATACAATATTTCTTATTCGTTCTAATAGATTCGCAACATAAGAGAAAACGTCAAATATAAGACAATAATATTTCAGTTAGTATCTCTTCTATCGACGATTATTTAACACTTTCATTCTGTCTCTTTCGCTCTCTCGCTGCCTTTCCTCTTTCACGCTCCGTATTTATATATTTATATTTCATATATATATATATATATATGTGTGTATATATATATATATATGTATATGTATATGTATGTGTATATATATATATATGTATATACGTATGTATATATATATATATATATAACATACAAAATTATAAACTAAGAAAGGTAATTGTGTATATACTTATAATTAATAACCTGCAGTAACTTTTTTTTATTCACAATTGCCTCGTAACGTTAATTCAAATATGTAATAAATGTCTCTTTTTTTTATTATTTATTTTAGAGATTATTAAGAGAACAGATAATATTGTTCAATCTGATATTGTTAAGTAAATAGAGATTTGAATGAAATAATATTCATATATTCTCGTACTATAGTTATTTGATATTATATTATTAAGTTTCATCAAATAAAAAAAAATCTAAAATTTGGTCAAGAATTCTTTCTTACTACAAAGTATTAGCGATTTGACTATATAAGAAGTACCGACGGTTTAACTGGATCTTGAGAAAACATATCATCAAACAAACGATTTAAATGCATTTTTCAGTGCAAAAGTATAATTCTCTTTTATTTGCTTTCTTTAATTGATATGGATGATAGATACAGGAGAAAATTATAAGGTCTTTTGAATAAAAATCGGCGGAAGTAAGTATGTAAACAAATTTACACTTCTATACACGTTCTCTTTTACTTAACAACATCAAGCCTTTTTTTTTTATTTTAGCCATTTATTCCTCATTTCATCATTATTATTTATGTACAACCAGCTTAATGTCTTGCTATCGTTAGTAGTAATAAGTCTACTAAAACTCATGTGCTATTGGAGATGATGTGCGTCCGTGGGAACTTATAAAAATTATTTTTTGATACAGCGGAGTGATTTTGGTGTTACTTACGAATTATTACGTCTTTATCTAGTAACTTATACTGAGATCTAATAGGTTATACAATCTATCGGCCTCCCTTAAATATTACAAACCTTATCACATATATAAGGGTATGTATTAGTAGTTATTACTTTTTATACATAGATATTTGTATTCTGTTTAAATTGCTGCCAATGATTTCTTCTCGTATGTACAATTACAAACCACGTATTATACAATCAATATCTAGAATCATACATTCCTCCTTGCTCTCTTCCATTCTCACTTTCATACTCATGTGTCCATCTTTCCTCTTACATTCCCTCTCGCTTTCTCGCTTTCTCCTTTCTCAAACGCTCTTTCTTAATTCTTTCTTCTTAATATCTCTTTTTTTTTTTTCTTTGTTTTAGAATTCGTGTCACTATTGAGCTCATTACGTTAACGCGACGCAATCTCATAATCAGAGGAATTCTTTCAAACATTCGAAGACACTTGCGATTGGTCAGTCTAATGGTACGATATAGACAATAATCGAGCGAAAGTAATTAAAATCGTGGCACTGTTTCGTCGTTTGGTGAAGAATTCATTTCGTGGGCGATAACTGAGTCCTTGTATCACTAACTGTGCCCAAGACACGAGAAATGAAGCGAATAGAAAAATAGAAAAACACGTACAAACAGAACAATACGATTGTTGAAAGCATTCGCTGGAAGATAAACACATTGTACATGAGAATATTTAAATTATCGCAAACGATTCTTTTTCTTGTCCATAAAAAAAAAATCACTTCTCTGGTGCGATAATTGCCAGAAATACGAGAATTTTGGACAGAAAAAATCGATTACGTTCAATATGACATGACATCTCAACGTTTCCTTTCATATTTGCTAACATTTTATATCAAGTGTTATATCGCATTATAACGTACCATGATCACGCTCAAATATCAAATATATCGAATGTGCAATTATATACGTCAACACGCACACACATTCCTGAAAAATCTTTCTCCAATACCGATGATGATCAACATTAATAAACGAAAACAGCATGTTTATCACACCCACGCTTAAACTTCATTCATTTTATATCTATGACAATTCCATTATTCTTCCCGAAACATTGTTTTATACCGAAAGAGCACTCTCTAATTTACAAGAACAGAAATTTAAAATTACACGGATGGTTTCTCGCTTTTCTTCCTTCTTGCAATCAATGACACTCTCGCGAGAAATCTCCCCATCGCGTTAAGTGCATACATCAACGACCAACGTAATGATGGTCGATGATTAAATCATTATACGTGCTAAGACGCAAACAGCAGTATCGCTGAAGATTGAAAACCAAAATTTCATTGCAAATCTCGAATTTTCGTTAAGGAACAATTCCAGTAAATAAAATGAAAAAATGTAAAATAGTCTAATGTATTGCTAGAATTAGTATTGACGATCAACAAGTATGTGATCATATTGATATGAAAGCGCACACAACACATGAGAATAAAGAGTATTTCTCTAGATGAATACCTGTTGTTATTAACATTCATCCGCGATGCACTTAATAACGCGAATAGGATTACAAATATTGATGCGAATATGTCCATAGACTTTTGCTTTCCATTTTATTGCCTCAGCCATCACTACGAACTTTTTTCTCGGTGAGCCTATTTTAAACGATCATAACGGCAACGCATGTTAAATTTAATATCGTTATGCCCAAAGAATACCTCGAATGATTATTTAGATACATTTGCACTTGGAATTTACATTTTTCTTGTCTTGACTAATTTATACTTAATCAAATAAATCATACACACGCAGACATACAATTAACGTTACTCTACAAATTTCATACTGATTTTCAACACTGATACAACTCTTACGCTTTCCTGTATATATTTATCTTGACACGTTTTTCTTTCATGTTAATTTCGTTGCAATCGTTTAGAGAAAATGCTCAAGAAACGAATATATTAAAGAAATTCAATACGATAGAGTAAGGTCTAAACGTGTGTGTGATAATAAATTATCTGTATACATTATAATGCTGTCAAACATAATAATCTTTCGACGAGAGGCATAACTGTTTGAACGCAAGTCAACTCTTTTTATCTCAGACTCTCGGGAAGTTTTTCTCTCGAAATTTCTATGTAATGACACTATTGATTTGTTTTCTCTTTTCTTTTCTTTTTAATTTCTCAGCGAAAACTTAGCTTAACTTTCTGATATTTTTTAAAAGCAACATTGTACGATAAATTCATATTTAAAGAGGCAGAGAGTAGGTAAAAACGCTATATATTGCTGATCTACCATCTATATCGTGTATACTTTGACAAACCGAAAACGATTACTTTATAGCAAAATGAACTCATTCTGATGATGATGAAGCATTGTATATCTAGTATGTATCAAATTGCGTATACGTTCTCTGAACATCGTATATGATCTTTGTATTGTTCGCAGCTGCAAATTATTTGTTCTAGTATCACGTAAAAAGGAACATGTATTTGTAAACAGTAAATTCATTCAAATTACAATGAAAATAAAATTAAGCATGTTTTTTCTTTTCATAAATGACATATGCCAGAGTAGAGTTTTCCAACTCTAAATAAAATTCACTTGTCACGCTAGAATAAAGAGAAAGACATTGCAGGTTTGAAGAGGCTCTTAAAAAAATAAATTCAATTTAATGAAATAATTTAATAATAATAATAATAATAATAATAATAATATTAATATTAATAATAATAATAATAATTAATATTAATGATAATAATAATAATAATATACCTTATTACATAATAACTGCTGTTATCATGTAATGTCTATGTACCACTACAGTCATTATTATTATAATTTCTACAAATTCAAAAATACTTTAAAAACGAATTTCATTGTAATAATTGTTGAATAATGGTACCCAAAAAATTCAAACTTCAATTAATAACCGATTTTTAAATGAAATATTTTTGTACTTTTCTTTGCCGATTAAATGTTTTTCACTCAGGATTTACTCAGGATACGCATTACGTGTACGTATTATGTATTATACTGGCAGATTACGTACAACATACAAGGCCGACTTGTTTTTTTTCTTTTTTTCTCCTTTTTTTGTAAAATTTTAATCATTTGCTTCATGCTACATGCGATCCCTTATAATTGTATTTCAACAATTTGCTTGAAAGATCTAACATTTTCTTAATAAATTCTTTTGACAGCCCATTTCATCAAATAAACATAATTAGATAATGTTTCGTTTAATGAGCCGATACCGCAATTACACCTTCTATTTTTGCGACCCTAAAATCGCAAAGACCAAAGATTAGGTACAGACACGAAATCCGATCTAAAGGTTGGTAGGATCGAAACTACACCATTCTATAATCACTTTACCATTATTCATAATAATTGACAACTTTGTTCTAACGTGAATTTACAAATATTTCTGTTTCTTTTTTTTTTCCAAATCAATCGATTGGCCCTCTTTGACTTTCAAGTCAATCGAAATCGACATAGATTGGGCTATCGTAACGATCGATACGATTAAATTTATCATGTGTATATTTTCATTAGGTATATTTTTCTATATTATTGACTTAATAAGCCTATCTATTTTGTTGATTATAAATAGTATATATTTATAATCCAGAAATAAATTTGCAATAAAATTATTAGTAATTGCTAATTATATGTATTATTGGCAGAAACATTGTCTATGTAATCCTACCAACGATTAATGACTGAATGTGGAAAAATATAAAACTTAACTAAATATACACACAACTTTAGTCTTCCCTATATTCTCTTTCATACTCATCCATTCGTTAATCGCAACACACACTCTCTCTCTCGCTCTCTTTCTCTCTCTCATACACTTTCGTTCACTTATCATCACTTAATATTTTTTTTTGTTTTCAAATTTACATAAAGTACAAACTTATGAAAACCGGAAAAATGTAACACAATAATCAGTGTAGCATTTTCAAAGTATATGTAAGTATTTATCTAATTACATTAGGTCACACTCAGGTGTCCGTCGACTACACACAAGTTTTGCGTCATTTATTAAATTGTCTCCTTATAGTCCGATTCACTCGGACAATGACGTTGTTAGGGTTTCCCGTTGGAATGTCCCAACTCGCACCACTATTGTATTTTTCTCTAGTTTTCTTTACCGATCTCTTACTCGGTTCATTATTTCGTTATTTATGATTGACTGGCGCATATACTAATACGTTTCTGTATCGTATTGTCCAGCGCCATATATTCATCCAAGTCCTGCCCGGTTTTAGTGAATTTACAATGAGCAGCAAATAACATTATAACGATTCCTCGAATGCAGCCATCAAATCGCTTTGCATGTTCATGTCAATTTGTCCAGCCATCTGAAATAATAAATATATCGATTCTTGGCAAATTCGCCTACAATAATCGTATAGACGGCGGAAAAGATCGACATGAAACGAAAGAAAAATCATAGTGAAACTTACCGCTTCACGTCGTCGTCGTTCTTGTTCTCGTAATCTTTGACGTTCTCTTTCAGCTGCTGCTTTATCTTGACTGGATGAATGACTTGGACTACTACTATCTGTATCAACAATGGCTTTGACCTCTTCTGCCCTTGATGTAGCAGTCATCACATTTCCTTGTTGATCACCAACAGTTTTCCTAACTTTATCTAACGCATCCTCTTCTTCTCGTTCTCTTCTTCTTTCATTCTCTTGACGTAACCGTTCTCGTTCTGCTTGTTCTTTTTGTTGTCTACGCATTTCTTGTTGTTCCAACAGAGCTCTTTGCTGTAGAAAAATATTAATAATTATTGTAACCATGTATCAAACACTCG
This sequence comes from Melipona beecheii, assembly GCA_032399605.1. Lineage (NCBI taxonomy): Eukaryota > Metazoa > Arthropoda > Insecta > Hymenoptera > Apidae > Melipona > Melipona beecheii. Next base: position 1,994,473 of record JAUCMO010000243.1, on the reverse strand, counting down.
CAGCAAAGAATCATATATACATTCAAATAGAATTATTACATTATTTACAAAATAAATATTAATAAGTCTACTAACTCTATCTTGTTTTTCTTTTGCTTGCTTTTTAAATGCTTGAAATGAATCCTGTGCGGCACTTTTCATGCTACTTCCTGCTGCTGATTGCGGACTCGATGCTTGCGCTAAAGATGACCATGACGAAGCATTTTTCACATTTTGTTCCACAGTCTGTATAAGATTAATTATAATTAATTAATTAATAAAGACAAAGAAAATAATTAAACAGATAGAACGAGTAAAACAAACATTGAAATTTGACAAATATTTCGTATATGATAGATTGGTTTAAAAATTCTTTTCAAAACGCCACACAGCTCCCTACCTTATTTTTGAAAGCTGAGGCAAAATTTGACACAGGATTTTTCGAATCTGGAGGTGTCATCTTTTTCTCAGGCATGAGCTGGGAACTCGAGTGATTTCCCATTGGTGGCATTCCTGTACTCATTTCTGCAAAAAGAGCTCCGGCTAGAGCAACAACAGTATTACATATTTGATTAGTAAGCAGTTAATATAGCAATCTAAAACAGTGAACAGTGAAAAGACGTAGCGCAGTTTTTCAACGAAGCTGATATATTTAATTTGCGATATCCAAAAATGTAGGATTTGTCATACTGTGCAAGAAGAAAAATAGAAAAGCATTGTTTGAAAAGTGAAAATATTTATAAGTTATTAATTACATCAATCGGATGAAAACTACTATGATAAATAATTATAATGAATTATAAATAATTAGAAATGAAGCGGATAAATAGAAAATAGTAGCGGAAACAATACGTACGAGTGAACATGATGAATGAAATTTAAAAATGAAAATTGAAATTTGCTGCATAATGCTCTACGATGCATGCTTTAAATCCAGATTAATCGTAATACATACCATCTATAGGTTTCTGAGGCATTTGTGGCTGAGAAATTGATACCGACTTTTCTTCTTTCTTAATTGGCATTTGAGATATTTGCATTGGCATAGAAGCAATGGGCATAGGATCAAAAATTGAACCCATTCCGCCCATGTTCATCCCCATACTGAGACCAGGTATGCCATTATTATTCAACATATTAGGTGGAGAATTCTCACGCTTAATATTAGAAAATCCATTGGAATGCTGTTGTGACATTGTAGCATTATGGGAATTTTGTATATTCGTCAGTGGTGAAGTTGTATTTATCATGTTCTCCAGCTGATTGTGCATTGACATATGCGTGGCCAATCCTTGTGGTAAATTCATATTAAGATTGGCCATTGTTATATTTCCCAAATTTAAATTAGACGTCATACTTGCAGGCATCATATTTACTGGTGTTTTCACATCAGGCAGTAAATTTAAATTGGTATTATTACTTGTTGTATGTGGTGTTTGAATCATTGGTATGTGCGACTTTTTTTTCAATGACATCGTTTGTTCCAACGATGTCTGCGTAGTAGGCACAGGAGCTATATAAAAAAATGATTTTAGAAAAACGTATTCAGGCGTGTGTTTTGCATTAAAAAAAATAAATAAATAAATAAATGAATATAAAACAAAGCATAACTTTCATTAATTACAACAATGCCCACCTAGCTGCAGCTGATCTCTGTAGCTATCTGTGTAGATATTATTTTTGATATCGTGCTCATAAAGTGAAACTTACTAAATGCGAACAAAGAAAGAAATTTAGTACACTAAAATAAAAACAGTCCGTATATTGGTGAAGTATAGAATAACAACTAGTCGGTAAAATATCGTCGCAGTTAAGCGGGTACTGCTGCATATAGTATAATAAAAAAATATATACCTAGAGTATTATACGGTTGCAAAAGATCTGACTGCTGAGTCAAAGTTGTTCCGTCTGTAGGTACAGGTGTGTTTGCATTTGGGAAGGAACTGACGGATGTGGGTGGCTGTGGTGGCTGAGGCACAACCGGTGAGGCTACTATAGAATTCGTATTCGTAGGCGTAACACTTGGTGGCGGAGTTGGTACGGACACGGATGGAGTTGGTGGATTGGATGTAGTCGGTGGTGTGGGTTTTTTTACAGGAGCAGCCGTAGCCATAGCTGTAGATCGCGGCGGTTGCGCTGGCATGGATGTGTGACTTGCTACAGGCATTCCTTGACCAACTATAACAGCTGCTACTGCCACAGACTGTTGGCTATTGCCACCTAATAAAATTATTAAATATAAAGTTAATAGCAGATAATTATTTATATATATATATATATATATATATATATATATATACACACAATGCAAATAGTAAAGTTAATAGTAGATAATTATATATATATACACAATGCAAAATTTACATATTTTCATGGCGCACGTGCGACGTGCTTTTGACGATATACGTTTCTATACGTCGCAGTAATATAAAATAAATAAAACAAAAAAAAAGTAATATATTATTTTGTGAAATGACGTCTAGTAGTTCCTTAAAAATTGTCCAATCTGTAAATATAATCACTTGCATATATACGTAAATATTTTTTTATTCTGAAAACTAACATTGATTTTTATCAATTTAAATAATTCAAATATTTTATATAACATACCTTGTTCCGAAGAAACATTGCTAGATTGCGTTACAGCTGGTTTTGTTATTGGTCCCGTAGAATTTGTTGGGGGTTGACTGTTCATTAAAAGACCTCCAGTATGATTCAATGTAGGTGCCTAAAGAGTGCACTGTTATTTAATATATCATGCATAAAAAACATTTTATTATGTACGCCAGGAGATTTGCAGTTTTTAAATGTAAATGGTAAATAATATCATTTATAAAAAGTACGTATATGAATAAGATGAATATACTATGAAAAATTGTGAATCAATTACAATATTCGTTGTGTAAATGACAAAAAGAAACGCGGAACAAGTTAACGATTAATCAACAAACATTGTGACTTGTTGGTTCCTACAAGATATCATCTTACCGATGTGACCGTGGTTGTTGTCGAAGGTGGTCCTGTACTTGGTGTATTCTTCTTTGTTTTCTTTCTTGGAGGACGATTGGAAGAATTTCCTGCAATTCAATGTAACATGCATCTAATGGTGAATACGTGCAATCAACCATTTTCTCATTACAAGAGACAGATTGATGAAGACATAGTGAAATGCAGTGTGCAGAGGATACCAATCATGAATGCCTTGTTTTCAGAGTTGAAAAAGAGAGATGCCAAACAAATGTTACAAACGTTAGAAACAAAATTAAAAGACCTTCAGCACATATTTTCTAATAGATTTTATTCATATGCTTATATTATAATTGTATCACTGTGTACAACAATGTTAATTTAAATATCTCAATTATATGATTTTTTTGTGGACACTTTCTCCTTTTAATGATTTTTATATTAAAAAAATTTTTAATGCGCAGAACAATTTATTTCTTTCTCATTCTACGTAAAGTTAGTTGTATTCAATTCATTTATGAATAATTGCGTGTGTGTGTATGTGTGTGTGTGTGTGTGTATATATATACATATGTATTTTACACATATATATGTATATATATATACACACACACACACGCGCGCACACACAGATACACACACACATATGTACATATGTACGTACATATACACACACATATATATATATATATATATGTATGTATACACATCATAAATACATACATACATATCACGGGCGCGCACATATATATATATACACACGCTCACGTGCAGCGAAATTGCCACATACATATATATCTCGTACATATGTATGAGAAAGCACGCAGTTTTCGCGATAATAATAATAATAATAATATCATCATTATTATTAATATTAATATTAATAATAACAATGGTAGTAATAATAATAATAATAAAATAATATAATAATAACTGTTACAATAATAATGACAGTGACGAAAATGATGATTACAAAATGCTGACTACAAAACCATCAAACTGCCTTATTGTGTTTTCTTTAATTCTGGTACAGTGTATTGTAATATAATATAATTAATGTAATGTAATAGAATTAATGCAAATAATAGTGCAGTAAATAGTACAATATGGATTCAACTTAAACATGAATGTTACAAGAGTGTCACACTCATACAAGCAGTTTCAAATGTAATTTCAAGTCGCAGTTAGCACAATATTGAGATCGGTGGCAAGATACTCCTGCTCGATGTTCGTATATCGGTTTACAAGCAACAATTCTAATGCTATATTTACTCTGATTCATGCTCGTAGACAAATCACATTTGTCTATGGAATGGTCGACAGTAAATTACAATTTATAGAATGTATAAATACAAGATAAAACAATTGCAGGGGGAAATAACAAAGAGTGAGGAAACATCGAGTAGAAGTTCCAGCATATCTTAATTTATATAATATAGTTAACTGGACCACCAAATGAGCCAACCCCGACCCTGCACGATTGCGAAGAATCAGTATCTTTATCTTTTTTTTACTTCACTCGTCTGCTACCTTTGTGTATGCATTTAAAAAAGTCTCCTGTCTGCCTCTTCCTCTTTTTAGCTTACAACTATCATTAATGTTTTATGATATATTAGTTTTTACTATGTACAAAACGCGTATAATTGTGTTACTGTTGCTATTCAACACGTAATACGCACAAAACAGATGGAACGTACGTGTGATTGTTGAGAGCAAGAATAATTAGTGATTTTTAAATTAAAGATATATCTCAAACTTCAATAAAGTAACAAGTTCCTTAAATCTGCTTTTGCGTATAACGATCTCGAAGGAAGAATGACGTTCCAGTCTGGCTAAAGATGCGAAAAAAATTTTGACGCGTGCTTTCATATGGAATAATAAATGCTACAAAAATTTTGGAAGGCAATATCAGTATTATTATAAAATGCCCTATATCTCGTGTTACAAGCTAATGGTGATTGTATTGTAATAGATGCGTAGTTTCTATCTAATTCAGCACACGCCATTATTAATTTGATCTCACATAGTCTAACTAATTATTTGGAATTTTTCTAATTACTTTCAATATTTTGAGAAACGTAAATAGTAGAGAACACTATCTTGACCAACATTTTTGTATTTATTTTAATATTTATAATCTTCTTAGAAATAAACAGTTTCTTCACCAATTGTAGTTTCTTTTCACAAAAATAATAATAATTAATAATTCATTTTTTTACTTCATTTCCTTTTTCTTTTTTGCTGGAACAGTAAGTACGCTGCTGACTGTATGATTAATGATAACATTAAATTGTACTAAGTGCAAATTTGATCACTTTTTTTTAAAATTAATGTTTATTTTATGCAACATCTTCAAGCATAAAGTGCTTTAGAAAAAACACCTTCGAATCTTATATCAATTACGTCCATAACTTCTTATGTATTATATTATATATAAGAACTAAATTTACATGATATTTCAACAAAAAACGCTATCAAGGAGCAGACATTTATACATAAAATTATAAAAACAAAATATGACTAAAATTAACTTCATTTGAACTTGTATAAAAAGTTGTCTAAAAACGTTTTAATAGGACGGGTTAAAATTAATATTATTTATGACTGTTGTACAGCATGAATATTCGAAACCAGTTATATGTATTACGCATATTCAAGAAATGTATCGTTTGGACAAAATCAAGTTCACTTTTGACAAGAGTAAGTATTGTTTCATCAAGGTATGTAAAACCACACCAATCTACGTAATTAATAATTATTATCTGGTATAAAAAACGATATCGATCTAATCAAACGAAAGTGTACTAAATTTCGAGTAACTTCAGAAATGAAAAACTGACAATGGCTATCAATGAAGAACTAGTGGTAAATAGAACAATGAAAACGACGATTAGCAAAGCTTAGCGGAGTGCAAACAATGTGTTTGGAGGCTAGGATGCCTTGTTTGTACTGTAAAACCATTTCTTCAAACTGTTCTCATTCCTAATTCTTCTACAACTGGTCTTCAGTTCCCCCTATTCATTAAAAACAGTGTATCTACACTTTTCTATCTGTGTTATTAGTTTGTACACTCCCCTTGCCGTTTTCTGATATGTTAACATAAACCTTGTATGCTCAAAGTCATTAATCATAGAAAAAATAAATGGAAATTATTGATTGTATCACATATCACTTTCTCCGCACATTTTACATTTGTTTTGTAACTAGTTTTTCACTTGAATCCATGTAGCTGAAGGAAGAATTAAGGTCTTAATTTTCGTCATTTCATCTAAATTATATAGTGTATCATTATACCAAAGCATATTCATGAGGTGATAGATCTTCGAGTAATTGACTTTTAAAGGAAGCACTTCTTTGGCTTTGTCAAAATGGTAATTAAAAAATGGAAACAGTTACATGAGATAAGTTTAAGTAAGTGCTTTTTAAGAAATATGTAAACTCTGAATTTCTTTGCGGAGACGTTATTAACACGAGAGTGTATCTAATTAAAGTCACTATTTGACGCGAAAGCTGTGGATTATAGTAACCTTCCAGTGGCAAATCCAGCCACCAATACACATTGTCTGCATTTGTTTCCCGTGTGTATCATAATATTGTTGCCTAATTTGTTTCTCTTAAATAGTGATTATTAAGTTTCGCACAATCTAAACTGTAGAAACAAATATGGTGTTCAGAAACCTAAACACAGTTCTCACGTCACTCAGATAAGTGCATATTTACACTTAATGCAATAATGACGCTTGTTAAGTGTCATTGTACTATCTTCTGAGAAATGATACGACATGAATGAATCAATGCGAGGAAACAAACTTAATGATTTAAAAAACACAGTGATACAAGTAATGCTCTGCTTATCAATTAATGTAAATAAATATTAAATTTGCAAGAGTTAATATATTGCATGATGTTGCTTGGGTTACGTAGGGCAATATAATTGTCAGGAGAAGCTACAATGTATACTCCAAGGTACTAATATTTGACACTACAGTCCCTGCTATAAATTATGTTCTCTCTATACGCAATTTTCTTACATTCTAATCGCACAACCTTACCGTTCCAAATATCTCATCAGTTTTAAAATACATGCATCCTTACATGTTTAAACATGAGACTGCAGTGAAAAATTCAGTCACCTTGAATAGCAAACTATACTTGACTTTCGAGCAACAGAATGTATTGTCAACACCGACAGGGCAAGAGAAAATATAAGTAATCATCCTTAATCAATAATATAATTTGTGAAACAAGCTGGCATGGCATATGGTATCCTCTAAACACAGTCTGCACTCCACTAGCTCACCTTTTTTTTTTCTTACCATTGCATATTGTCTTGTAAATTAAATAAAAATTTTTCAACTGTGTCAAGTTTCAAATTTGATGTTTAAAGACACTCCTTTCAGAGATATATTTATTTCAAAAACTATACGCAAATATAATTAAATCTATAGTTATGTCTTCATTGTTAATTTCACAATGACAGTATAGGTATATTTAAACTTTCGCGATGAAACTTGACACGACATTCGTACTTGCATTAATATAACGCAGCACTTAAGCTACACGAATAACGCCGTCCTAATAAATACAATTAATAAGCAAGATTTAGCAGCTTAAGAAGATATTTGCGATGCATTTGTGCAGTCAAACCCCCATTTAAAAAATTTTTTTATATCTACTTTGCAACTTTACCATTGCATATATTGCATCAATAACGTTGCATCAATGTATTCGATTGTTTGGTTGCCAATACAAAATTATTTAGGCACAGAGCTTAAGTCATTCTTTTTAAATTCTAAGTCATCACCAAATCATGAAGCATTAAATGCTATTTTCATTTCCTTGTAATAAGAGATATTAATAATAATATTAATAATTCTATCGTTTACATTTTTTAAGTGTTCCTTTTATCTTTTTTATAAAAAACTAATGGTTGATATATTAAAAATTAATACTCTATAATTATTAACGTTTTACTTAGTAACGTATTTATATAAAATACATGCAAATTTTTTTCAGATACAGTTACTTAAGAAAGATATTTTCAAAAAATCATTGATATAGAAAGAAAAATAAAATGAAAATAACTTATAGCAACTGAAACATAAAAGAAAACATGCATAAACAGTAACATTCTCTCTATGCAATGAAAATAACATCAAAGTAAGAAAGAAAGAAAAAAAAGAAATGATTGTATCTTTTATTAATATGTAGCAAATACTCACATGAAATGGTGAATAACTTTATTTGAAATATAGGAAAGATTCACGTCTATGATTTTTATGTACCATTTAAAATTATACTAAACTTTTTTTTAAAGTTTTCTTATGAACTTTCAAACACTTCAAAAATTACAAATAAAATTTATAAAATTGTTTAAAACTACAAAAACTATAAATATTTCATAAAATATTAAGAAAATGAAAATGTTCAATATTGTGTATTTATTGAAGATTCGCAGGTGTATTGTCTTTATAACATTTCCGGACATAGACGTGAATAGAAACCTGTGCTCTATGAAAAAGTTGCTAGATAATGAATATTATGAAAAATTTTGACTGAAAATGTTTATTTTCTAAATGAACAGTCGCAAATAACCCCATAATTTTAAATCTCACAGAAAAATTAGTTGATATTTTCATGAAAACTACTGTCCAAGTAGTTTATTGTTCCCAAGTAAGGGTCTAATAATAGCAACAGTTACATGAGGTTCATATCTAACCTGCTTCACTGTCGCTTGAATCACTGGAGCTCGAAGAAAGTGAACTACTGCTGGAATCACTATCACTGCTACTACTGCTTGATGCTGACAATCGCGAAGGCCCACTAGCTCCTCCAGTTCCAACTACGTCGACTGATTTACTACTGTCTTCTGTCAAACAAATTTTAGAATAATTTTAGAAAATTGTAATTACATTAAATTTCAATATCGATTTGTATTTATAAAATAAAAAGTTATATAATATATATAATCAAAGTACTAACCCTTTTTAGGAGCTTTCTTAACATTGCCTAATTGCCCTGTAACATCCTGTAGTCTTTTCTCTAGCTCCTGCTTTTTCTCTGCCATTTGTTCATCCTTAGATTTACCACTCACTTTTTTATCTGTGTAGAATACAAAAATGTCGAATATATTAAAAACACATATAAATATATATTATTCATTGAACAAAAATATAATATTAAAATAATAAATATATTTAAACAAATTACTTGTAATTACTTATAATAATTCTGAAATAGTAAATTACAAGAGATATAAATTAAATTTAGTAATAAGATTTATGCTTAATAAAATCATAAATATTATGATTATGTATTTATCTTATATATTTCTTTAGCTTATTTATTCAAATATAAAGATATTTTTTGTTTCAAACTCATTGGAAAAGATAAAATAGACAGTGACCCAATTATAAAGCTATAATAGAACCAAAAATAAAGCTTACGTGGCTTCTTTCTAAGACACGAAGCAACATAGCTCTCTAATTCCCTCAATGTGGATGGTTTTAACGTTTCAAAATCAATTTCAATTTCGTCTGGATTGGAGTCCCTCAATGAAGGTTCTCGAGATTGTATTATGTGCACAACACGTCCTAATTTATCTCCTACAATAGAAAGATAAACGATGTTAAGACAAAGATTTCTTATGTCTAAAATAAATTTTTATATTTCATATCACTAACAATTATTACTTACCAGGTAATTTATTAATATCCAAACTAAGTTGTCTTTTTTCGTCATAAGACATTGGTTTAGCGTTATCTTCGTCCTCTGAGTCAAATGTAATTGGTGGTGGTTGACTACTGGCATTTTTCTTTTTAGTTCCAGCTGATCTACTATTTGCTTTTGGCCTTTTATTTGCAGTATTCGCTGTTGCAGCTTTCCCAGGTCCTCTTCCTTTTCCCTTTGGCTTAGCATTTGCCGCCGTTGGCAGATGATGACTCATGCTTCCTGTTGCATGAGTTTTGTTAGGTCCTACCGCTATTGCAGGATGATGAAGATCACCACCCATACCACCAGGCATTTTTAAATCACCTGCTCCCATTGCAACACTGGCTATACTAGCACCAACACTATCAGAGACACTTGGGATTCCACCACTTGGTTTCATTAGTTCCTTCATGGCACCAGTATGACTGGCAACTAGGCTACTACTTTTATTGCTCATTGGCCTTGACTTTGACTTATCCGGTTTCTTTTTTTTACTTTTTTTCTTACCACTTTCTTCCACTAATTTCCTCATTTGTTCTTGCATGGCTTTCAGCTATAAATCAAGTTCATTTTTTGATACATTTATAACAAGAATTGCATTATTGTCAAAAATGAAAAAATATACAATATACAATATACATATACATAATATACATATACCTCTTGCTGTAAAGCAACTAATTTTTGAGTACGTTCTTCATCTGAATCATCACTCTCAGAAGAACTTTCAGATCCGGAACTAGTGGCACTACTACTGCTACCTTTCATGCCAATCATACTTCCCATTGGTTCATCCGGGATTTTCGCATATCTAATGCATCAAAAATCTTATTTTGTCAAGTAAGATAAAGAGAATAAATAAATTTTAGCATCGACATTCTTAAACACGAACCTCATTTCGAATACATCTTGAAGTTTCCTAGCCATTGCAACAACGTCATGGTCAGGAGGATTATATTTATAACAATTAGTAAATATAAGTCGAACATCACTAGCAAACTCTTGTGCTGTTTTATATTCACGATTATCCATTTTTGTCTGCAAAAGAATAATCGTATCAATGAAATAATACATAGGTTTTTAAATGCAATACAATGCAAAATCTAATCAAAATATATTAAAGGACATTACCTTTACAGTACCAAGATCCATTGGTTTCTTAATAATATCGTGATAATCGTGAAGACCTAAGAGTTCTGCATCAACTGGTTTGTAAAAGGGCCATGCGTATCCCTACAAGAGAAAAATATACATTATAAATTGAAAAATTGGCTTGATATTTATTTGTCAAACATATAATAGTCAATTAATTACCGAATGCTTTTTTGAGAATAATTCTTTCAAAATCTCATTACAAGATTTCAAAGCTTCTGAAAGTTTTTCTTTCGACTTTCCAGTAGTATGTTGAGGCTGAAAAAAGATACAATATAATATAGTAAACATACCTAATTAATAAAAAAAATTGAGAAATTACATTCTTAAATATTGTAGACTGCAAGAAAAAATTATCAACTCATGAAAATATTTTTAGTTTACACTGTGAGAAATAAACAAAATATATGAATAAAAAAATTTATGCAGGCAAAATTTGAATATTATTTTTCTTTCTTTTATATAATAATTTATATTTTCTTAACATGAAATGATAAGACAACACACAAATGAAAGGAAGGAGCATGAAGGAGTAGTAATAAATGTACCTGTTGGGCCATTGCCCCGATGAGGGGCATGTTGGCCTGGTGGAATGGCACTAAGCCGTCTTCTGCTTGCCTCGTTGGCTGAAACAGCCATGTTATGAACTTTTTGTTAATGGATGATATATGATTATAACATACAAGGAGCAAAAATATAGTTGAATATACCTTAGCTTGTAAAAAAAAAAAAAAATTTACATAGATGATAAACTTTTACCGAGATGATAAACTTTTCTTTTGTTAAAATTTTATCGCGTATACAAAACGATAAAAAAAAAGTTGAAATACATTTTTTTATAGCTAAGATTTATACTGCGTCAGCTTTTCTGATCAAATAATTTTTTCAGGTACGTGTGATTAAATGATGAATAGGTTGCATGTTCAACATAAAGATTGTACGAAAACACGGATTTTAACAATAACTAACATTTTAATGTTTCGACGAAAACAAGCATTTTAGCAATAATTAATAACATTTGAACATTTTAGAGGAATCTTAATTACACTTATTAAATAGATAAAGTATAATTTTTACCTTCTTTATTTGTCTGCCAGACTCTCGCCTTGTGGGTATTTTGGCATTTTTAGGATCCATTTTATATAAAGGTTCAAAAGAATTCGCAGTAGGAGTTGTAGTATCAGCTTTTCTCTTCACTCCTTTTTTAAGTTTCGCTGGTTGGGATGGAGGCATGACCGTTGGTGCCGTGGGAACTTGCGGAGGAGGAGGCACAGCAGAAGCTGCTTGTGGATCCATTGCTGGTTGTGCATGGTAACCACTAGTTGGAGGGACCACTTGTTGAGGTAAAGAATTATGTGTAGCCATAGGAGTAACTCCCATGCTCGATGGAGGAGCAATAGTAGTTGTATTAGTGCTCCCAGGTACAGAAGCAGGTGCTTGAGTGCCAAGAGGAGGCATAGGAATTACACCTGTTGTTCCAGCCGATGTAGCTGAAGGTGTTAAACTATTTGGTACACTGGAAGTAACTGCAGCTGCACCAGAGGAAGGTCGACCTCGGCCTGTGCCTCCTGCACCTCCTACTACACCACCTACTGGTGCCCCAACTCTGCCAGCTTTTTTACCTTTAGGTCCCTTTGGAACAGGGGGTTCTAATTCCACCTCTTCCTTTGGCATTTGTGCAACCTAGTTTCATTGATATATGATGATTTTATTATATAATTATATTATAAATTATCATTATATTACTATCAACATTTTAAAAAACTACCTTTGTGAGAAATAATTTTTCGAGAGCTTGTGCCATAACCACAACATCTTCTCCAGGTTTGTTGTAAACATAACAATTGGTAAACATCGTATTGAAATCTTGAATGCATTCTTTTCCACTCCAATAATACGTATTTTCTAATCGTTTTTTGATTGTGCCCAGATCCATTGGTTGCTTTATAATTTTGTGGTAATCCTATTAAATTTATAATTATTTAATTGATTGATAATATTTTTATATTTCCTAATATTTCTATAATATTGTCAACATTTAGATAATAAAATGAATACACTAAAAAATAAACATAACATATCTACATACTGGTAAATTTAATTTTTTGGCATCTACAGGTTGCTGAAAAGGCCACGCAAATTGATGCTTCCATACTGGCTTGAGTACACCTTTTTGAAGAAATTGTAGTTGATTAGTAACACGCCCTGGGCGATTAGGTGGAGGCACAACAGGTGGTTGGACTACACCATTCACGGGTTCCACGGTTGGTTCATCACGTGGTGGTGGCTCCTTCACAGGAGTTGCTGGCGTAGTTGATGTCTTACCAGGTGCACTTGTCTGCATTATCCAGTTTAGATTTATGTATTCGTTATCAGTGCAACTTTGTTTCATTAGTTAGTGCTATAACTACTATTGTTATATATTATCAAGTTCATGAATAAAAATAAAATTCTTCTGCAAAGCACAAACTGAGATCACTAGCTCTTCTTTAAATGAAATTAATGTTTAATAATTAAAACCATAAATAATGTTATTATACAGCTCATGCTTTGATATTCTGATTGGTTTTATTTTTTATAAAATCTTTATATAATCTATTATTGTTTTTCTTTTTCTTTTAGCACAATAGTTCTTCAAAATTTTACTAATAAATATTTTTAATACGTAACAAAATTGAATAATTTAATTGAATATTTCATAGAACTTTATTATGATATACAAATTTATAAATAATAATCATGCATCATAAAAATAGATAAACTCATTCGTGCAATGAGCGAATTAGGCTGCTAAATATTTAAATTCCACAACCACAGGCAAGCAATTTAGAATTTTTTTTAATAGAAGTCTAATTGAGTATTGAATAAAAATATATGTACGTTACAAAAATATTTCCAACTCAAACATAATGGCAACTCTAAGTCATTTCATACAATCATGCAATTGAAACATAATAAAAAAAAAAAAAAAAAAAAAAAAAAAAGGAAACAAAGATAAAGCAAGATTAAATAAAGCAAAATAAAACAAAAATAAAATTTTTTTGCTATAAAAATACACTCTGTCTAGAATATATGAATTGTATTTTGTACGAAATGACTTGCAAGCTTCAAAAATTTAAAAAATAAATAAAATAAAAATATATTGAGCAAACAGTATCTTGCTTCATAAATACTCCTCAAGAAATATTCGTTAGTTTATGTATAATTATAATTTTTCTTCTTTTTCTTTTAACATTTCTTGCTCTGTTTGTATATAATTCTATAAAAATATAGAAGCAAAATCACAAATTGCTCATAATACATATTTGGAGCTGCCATTTCATATTTTGACCATATATATCCTAGTTGAAACAATAGTCAACAAGGAATCTCACCTTAGGTATATTACACAGCCTTTCTCGCTCCTCCACATCTAACTGTAATTCATACATACCATTCAATCAAACAACGCTCAATTTCATTACATAAAAAAAAATATTATGCTCAGCATGATACCAGGAGTAAGGCATACGCAATATTTTAAATTTTATTTTATTTTGAAGAGTGTAAATAGTTTATAAAAATAGATAGCAGACATAGTTTACATCATTAGGGGGACAGTTACAAAACTAAATATCTAATTTAAAAAGCTTATTGAGAATGTTGAGCTTAAAATTTCAATATCAATTGTATCTCTATTTCATAACTTTAAATTAAGAATTACGCAAATTTTATATAAATACTAATCAAATCTATATAAGATACTTATGATATTAAAAAAATAAAGAAGAGAAGGAAATAAAGTCAATATAATTGATATGATCTGATACTGAGTATCGCGAAAGAAAATCTTTCCCCTACATCCTAAAATAAAATAAAGCAAGTAAAATGTAAAATAAGGGACACAACAAATCTCCATGTGCTGTTTAACACAATGTGTTGACTATCATGTGTCACACAAAGGAAATATATATAATGTGTTGACTATCATGTGTCACACAAAGGAAATATATATAATTAAATGCAGCTTTTATATATAGCATTAGTAAATTAATAAGCAAACTGCATTTTAAGTTAATATCCCACAAAATTAATGTATAACTTACCGAATTATTTTGCGAGATAGTGTCCACCTGCTGCATCTTGACTTCGTTTCTGCAACAGAAAAATACAAATGTATAAATAAGTTTTAAAAACAAGGATTTAAAGAAAGAATTAAAATAGTCAATATCAAATTTTATATCGCATTGTGGGTTTATAATATGATCTTTAAAACTCATTTGCATATATAACCTATTTTACTTGATCATTGTAACATAAATACCACACGAAATACCACAGTTTCCAATATTTTTCCAATAACCATTTTTATTGCCTTCTCTTGAAATTACAGAATTCACTACACAAGAGATGTAAAGCTCCGACTGATACAATCATACTTCACATTTCATAAAATAATTAGATGTATTTTATAATATAAGGCTCATCAAGTCCACGGTAATGAGCTTCACCTACCTTTCCGACATATACTGTACATAAATGTTATGCAGCAGGTAACTGCCTTACGTTGATGCTTGAGGCTATGAGGCTTCATCAACAATTGAGATGGCAAGGATATATTCTGAATTGAGCATGGTAGCTTACTAATTGCTTGCCAAGATGATTGCGCTGCAACCAGGGAGATTGGTGCCGTGGAGGCATAACACTACTCAAGCCTACCAAATGGTAGTACTTTGAATGTCAGCCCTGTACACTGCTGTGAGACTCCGTACCTCCAGCCAAGACTCGCGACATTAGCAACATCTGGATAACATAACAACAGGACCCCGTATTGTAACAACCCCAAATTGTTTTATCGCTTTAGAGCAAGTTAAACATTGATTTATTTTCAAGTTATCTGTGTATATGTACGTATATATACACACTGCTATGAATTTTATTTAACATATCATGCAAAATTGAATGTATGAGATACATGCTTGATTTGCAATCTCTCCTTCATTTTATCATTATGCACAATATCTATTGGTGGCTCTATATCAAAACACGTTCAAATTGCTCTTTTAAACCTTTCCTAACTATGAAGTTATTACAAACTTATTTTTGTAACTGAAAACTACAATTTATGAAACAGCAATAAGACAGAATGCATGTATCAAAGTGAACAATGTTTATTAATATCCAGATACTTATAAAAATTCTTTGAATACAAAGAAAGAATTACATCTCTTTGCATTAATCATAAAGAATAATAAAATCCAAAAAATATGACAAAAAATGTGGTTAAACTGTGCTGTAATAAATCTGCTCTTATGTATCTCGTTATAAATATACACATATAGACAGTATGATAATTTACAATCTTCTATCCATTATCACAGTTTTTTGTATAATAAATGCAAAGTATGAAGTTAATTGACAAGAGAACAAAGTTACAAAAAAATATCAAGAAGATGTATGTAAATAACATATATAATGCAAAAACTTTAAGAAAGAGAGTGAATCGATCAGGAACATGGTGTCCAAAGTGTAACACTTCTGACACATGGTGATAATCTGCAAATGTATACAAGAGTCAACGTGCATACCCTATTGTTCAAAACCAGTGTAAGCCAAAATGGAAAGTTTGACAAAAGTAGCACAAATAACTGGTACACTGGTATAGAAAGTGAGCTGACTATTAAAATACAAAATTGACAATGCATAGGAAAAAAACGATGTTGTGAACGACCATAAGATCTCGACCATGGGAAGCAAGAGCTTCTGCCGTGGCGAAGAGGAACACTGCCAGAACAATCCATGCCGCGAAGACGTTCTATTCGTACAGTATCAAGGGCAGAGATAAGAGAATTCGCGGGTCGAACAAAGTACTTGGTGGTTAAAAGTTGTGAAAAGTAAGAAAGGTAAGATAGGTAAGAACCGCGAGAGACGATGGCAGAAAAATAAACGCGGTAGATGCAGGAGTGGAAAGAGGAGGAGGACAAGTAGGAGAGGATGTCGAGGGGAAAGGTAGCAGACCCGCGCCCAGCCGATGCACCCAGCCGACGCACAACAAACACGAGCAAGCCGCCGTGTGAGAATCTAGCCGAGCGCTCGACTGGCGCAGAAATCGCAATGTTTCTCACACTGGAGAGTTGTGGCGCGCGCGAAATAGCCGAGGCGCCTTTTTGGTCACTCGATTTGGCGTAGGTTTCAACATGGCGGTATGGCCGCTCAAGAAAGAAAGCTCTCAAGGGCCCGCCGCTACAGCCGCCACTTACGCACCACCACGACACACACCACGCGCTATACTTATCATCAACGGAGCCAGAAACTTCAGAATTACTTGCAATCACTTACCTGATCAATGGAAGTCCACTTTTCACAGGAATTCTATCGAAAAACACTACCACTACGTCTTGAACACTCGGCACTACGCTTTCTCCCTGCTTGCTAGTTTGGTTGGTCGGTGTTATGGCCGTCGCCGAATGAGCCCCACCGTATCACTCACTCACTCTCACTCGTGCGAGCGCGAGCGCTCGGTTCGCATACACGACGAACGCGGACGCGGCCCGACCAACTAGTTCCACCACACTTACGAATACAGACGCCGATCTCTCGTATTAATATCGTATCAGTGCCTCGTACTGGGCTCCACCGACATTTTCCTCGAGTTTCGTACAATCGGATGGGTTTCCGTGCCCATGACGATCTCGGATCTAGAAACTAACGATCGCAGCACCAACAATGGCTACGCATTCTTCCGCGACGTACTGAATGGTTCTGTTCCGCCGTTCCTCGAACACGACCTGTCTATCCATTCCCCTCGCTGTTCTGCCATTCCGAATTTTGTCGAACTAACTCGAACGACAGCGCGCCAATTTCAAAAATCGTTAATGAACGTTTGGAAATTATATTCATTTTAAGCATTATACATATTCTGGTTAAGAAAACCTCGTTTTTAACGGCTATATTAACAATTGATTTGTTGCAATTGCATGGTACGATAATCTGTCATCATCGAAATTCGCCTGTATCGCCGTAAATCTATTTCAAAATAACCGGAATTACAATTCCAATTCAAAATAAATTCCATTTTCGCTACTTCATTACAATATTTTATAGCAAAGGGAAAGACTAGGATTATAGAGGGTACAGATACGTAGATATAATTAGACAATTTTATTTTCAAATTCAGACTAAATTTTATTATATATTTATTAAAATATAATAAATATATTTATTATACATCCAAAAATTAATGGTTAATTTCCATCGTTCCATGTTCACCCATAATGCATTTTTATGTAAGTTGAAATAACAATTTATAAATATAAACATTAACAAGTAAGTGTAACAGAAAACAAAATAAATTTTAATACCATTCGTAACTGGTAGTTTTCTTATTTGAAATATAATATTAAAATTTATTAATCACCGCGCAAGTCGTGGTTCAATTCCACGATTCTATAGTTATTGCAATGCATTTTGGGATACGTGCAAAATCTATAACTATATTTCACTTTTAACACTTTTAAATAATTAAAATAAAATTAAGAATAATATAATAATTAAAAATTTCATTAGCACATAATGATTTTTACAGGCAATTCAAATGATATTTTGTCATGACGTGTCACCATACAAAGTTCCGTTACACATCGAGACATGTAAGAGACAATTGTCTCTTGACTTGCCATATATTTCAAACGAAATACAAATTTAACTTGTAGGAAACAGAATCTTTGAAGCAGAGATAACAACACACTGATGTAGATAATTTGTTAAACTTTTAAAATCTTATCAATGTCAAAGTAAATAACGCATCGATAGTCTAGAAATTCGCGATATTGACTACGGTAGTCAATTGGACAATTATGAAATTTATCACATATCACAAATTATATCGTTAAAGAGACACTGAATAAAAAAGAATATCACAATAATTTGGATTGGTATTTATAAAAATTTTCTATTATGTATGTACATTGACACAACCAGCTATGGCACTAAATCACAAAATGGCGTCTCTTAGACGAATACTATCACTTTTTAGCAATTTACATTATTAAAACTCGCCACTTTAAACAAAGACGTTGAATCACAGAAACGACAGACCTTAAGATTTAGGAAATAACATACCACGGTCTTAAAAAAATAAATTACATGAAGATAAAGAAGTGTTCTAAATACTTAAGATTAACGACCATTTTAGCTTTGATGACGTAATGAAATACGAAAGTCAAAAAAGAAACTAGATATTTACGACTCGATGTTAGTGCACACTTCCGGTGTTCCGGTCGCCATTACATATCACGTTCTAATCGGCGATTGGTGTGCTTTTGCAGAGCCTTTGAAATGAACCAATCGTTTGAAAACCAATATTGATGAGTCATTTTGTTTAGGATTTTTCATTGAGCATTATGCAACGCTATACGACGTGTGCCTCTCTACATTTAGTAAATAAATGTTTCAATAGAAACGCGTTTGATGTTATATTCTAGTTATAGAAAAATTGAATATAATACAATTTTGTACAAAAGTATAATATCTTTATTTACATTTACGTGCCATTCTCTCTTCATTTGGTTGTTTCATTTAGTATTTTGTAATTATAAAAAAATTACTCGTATGTATACAATACAAAAAACGAATTTCAGGATTGAAGGAAACTAACATATATTATATACATTAACTTGATATTACACTATTCCCCAAACTTCTTCGAATGCAGAGCATAATTTGGTACATGTTAAAGCACCAGATAATGGATAATTGCTTATAGATATTACATCTTCTGTATAATCTGGCTTTACCTGTAATTTCAGTTATTAATAAGAATAATACAATTAAATCAGATAATGTAGAACAATGTAATCTATTTAACACAAAAAACTTACTTGTCCATGTGCCATTGCACCAACTGTGATGGCTATTGGTTCATCAGGAGGAACCAATTCTCGTGCATTTTGTACTTTATTTGCACTAAATGACATTGCAATTTTACGACATCCAATTGGCAAATGATCGGTAACTGGATTTTTAATTACTTTCAATAGTTTCATTGGACCATCACTGGCACGAACACTAAATTTATGTAATAATTGTACTGCAAAATGCAAAACAAGTTAATAGAAAATACATTTGCAAGTAAAGCGTGTAATGAATACGTTATTCATGTTTGTCGTTTTTAATGTCGTTTCATGATCAAAGATCATATTAATATAATATGTTAGTAGTGGAAAGAATCTGTTAAATTTAAAGATGTAAGTTTTTTTTTAAAAAAAAGCCTATATATTAATACGGTTTTGTAAAAACCTAAAAATATAACTATATAGAAGAGTAATGTTTTAATTTGATTGTAAATTAAATTGATAGGTAACTTTGATTTGACATGGTGATGATTAATAATAAATTGCTCCCCAAATAATGTGATTTGTTACGTTCTTTTTCATTCTGGGCATTCTCGCTTTTTGAGATATTAATTATTTATAATTACCCATAAGACCAGCAAAACGTTTAAATGTCCTTGGTATCCTGGTTTGTGGATTTACTTCTATCAATACATTCTTTTCTGTATGGATGTAAACTTGTAAAAGTCCAGCTCGATTTAGGGGACTATCCATCAACATCAATAAACATTGATGAGCAATATCTGGTCTACATGTACCAGGATCACGATTATTCTTTTTCAACATGTGAATGTGATCGTCACAATTCAATAACTCAAAACTGTTTCCAACCTGAAAAAATTTCAACACAATTTATAAATTATGAAGATATATAGTACAATCATTACACTGTAATTTATAATATTAAATCGACTTATTAATGATTTTTATTTTATATGTACATGTATATATATACATATAAGATTATACATGTGTTATATAAACACGTGTGTATGTACGCGTATACAAAACAATTGCATATATATACACACGTAAAATATCCATTCTAAGTACAATTACTATTTAATAATAAATTTAAAAATCTGTTGTTATTTAATAAATGAAATAATCGGTGCGAGGACAAATATAATCTTACCTTAACCGATTCTAATTGAGCTTTCTCCAAAATGATAATTAAACGCTTCTCTTGATTTTTAATATGAGCAACGTGAAGATGTTTAGGCGCTGGATCGTATTCAAAGTCGTCCTTTCCATTTCGATTTTTACGTTTTTGACCCATCTTTGCTACATTCACTGAAAGTACAAATTTCAACAACGATGAAAATATGTTTAACTTTTGATGTACGTGAACAACAGCTACAATTATCGTTTTATTAAAAACAAGAGAGATGCTGCCATATTGCAAAAAGAAAAACTATACATACAGCTTTGGACGTTTACAATTGATGGCAGCACACATCCTGTATGGATGGTACTGCCCTCTAAGCATTTCTAATTTCAATTGGAATTGGAAGAGTTAAATGAAAAGATTGGATAGATGGCAGCACCCATCTCGTTCGTAGACAAAGAGCGCAGTACCATATGACAAGGATAGTTACACGCGTCCATAGACACAGTATTTTTAATAAATTCAAATTAATCCGTGAATCTTACATTATTACATCGTACCAATTACATTGTAAAGGTACACTCAGCTTTTTCATCATATTTGTGAAATCTTTCTCAACAAATCGAAGCATTCGGACAATATTTAATTTCTTATTAACAATTTCTATTTAGAACCAGTTCCAACTTAATTTACAATTCATTTAAAAACTGACATATCTTCTATACGCAATTGAAGATAGAAATAAATTTAAGGAAAAGCAATAAATAGTTAATGACGAATGAATTTATTATTTCTCTAGATAGTGCCCATCATTATATTCGACGTATAACACTGCTGTATAAATGGTTGCTGGCGTTGAAACAAAAAGACGACATATTTGCGGAACAAACTTATTAACAAGAAAATTCATCTTTTAAAGGTAAATCCTTTCCGACGACTTTTAATGTCGACCAATTGTTGTGCCTGTTTCTTGAGAGTGTTTCTAGTTGGTACATCCTCTTCGTCTTCAGAAGGCAACGTGGCCTGTGTTGCTGAGGATGGAAATCGCGGAAAAAGTGGCCCTCCGTTTGTGCGCGCTGCCTTTCCCTCCACTGAGGTAGTCGCAATCGATACTGTTTCCAACTAAAATAACGATTCTTTGGAATAAAATACCGTTTGTCACGGACGGTAAAAACGTCTTTGAAATTTACCTTGTCAACCGATATTTCGTCCAATACTTCCAGATACTTGTCCGGTCCTCCTAAAGCTTCGACGATACTCGTCGCTCTTTCGTTCATTAAATCTATGAGTTGCAACGGCTGTTGGATCTCTTTTGGATCTTTAGGTAACGTATCCATTACATCCTAAAAATGAGATATGGAAAAAATATTGTCCAAAGCAAATACTGTAAAGTTGTTACTTTGTCTGAGTAACACGATTAACTTTCAAAGTCCTTTGAACGAAAAAGGTTGAATTTCAAGAGAAGATGTTTTGAAATTCTCTTCTTTTTTTTCAAGGTTCCGGATTTCCCTTCACTCTCAATATTTGTACACGCTTAGCGGTGTTTCGAGGGGAAAAAAGTCGTAGGAGTTAACGACTAAGGGCAATACAGGTTCCTTGGAGATCGATTGAATCAATAATTGATTTTCTCGTGGTTCGACGTGCTACCGAAGTATTTACTTTCGATTAGGTCCGAAGGTGTTAATCACTTGCAGACTTAGGACAGCGGCTTCTTAAGGTGAGAATTACAAGCAGGGATTGTTCACGGAAATTCATTGGTCAACGACCAGCATGTCCGGGAGTGTTAAATCTTCGGAGAGACAATATAACGGCTATGAAAACTCGGAGCGGTTCCATTGCGGTAACCACCATCGATGGTGGCTTCACTAATTTAATTAGAAATATACATGGTATTTCCATCTTAACATGTCCGCTTACAGAACGTTCGATTCCGTCGATGTGCTAATTCATCGAGATATCTTTTCCGTTTAACCAACAGAAACACGTTGATTGAAAATCTTTGTTTACGGCGAAAGGCGATTAATTATTTGCAACGCAAAGGCAAAAGCAATATTCTTTTCTTGCTGAGCTGCTCTTTGACTTTTCTTTTTAACCAGAGTCGTAAGTTACACATTAAAATGGATCATTCTAGTCCCTAATAAAAATAATTACATCTATTACTTATATTATCTCATATATGTTATTATCTTATAATTATATCTGTTTTAAAAACTGTTAAAGCGAATCGAAGCAAAAATTTTTCTGATGATTAAATCGTGTATTTATCAAATTTTTCTTATAAAAATAGGTTGACGAACTTGAGGAATTACCTACCCGAAATTTGTTGCACACGTTCCACAGCGTCGTGGTAATTTCCTGCAGAAGTTCCTCCACCTTTTGTCTCTCCGTATCTGCTTTTAATTGTCGCGATCGATGTCGTCCGATAAGCTGGTTTAAGTTCTCCGTTTCTTCCGCGTTTCTAACATACGTGATCTCTGATCGGTAGGATACCCTTGGCCTACCTAATATATAAAAGGAAATGGAAACTCACTGTTCCGCGTCCTTCGTTTCCGAGAACTTTCTGGTCTCCATCTCGTCGATCAGCTGCAGCCTCTGCTTTTCTAACGCCATTTTCTCTTGCTCCGTGGCCACCCGCATTTTCTGCAGATTATCCTTAGTCGCTCGCTGACCCAGAAACCGGTTCAGAACGTCCTCGGACCTGGACACTCCGGTGGCACTGCGAAGCTTGGCGAACGTTTCTTCCAGTCGCGTCACCTCGTCCTTGCTAATGTCCTCCGTGAACTGTGCGTGACTCTTTCCACGTGTGTCAAAAATGTCCCTCGGACGCGACTGGAATATCATCTTCTCCAAACGCTCCAGTTCCATTTTTCTCTCCGACACGCGTTGCCTGGTTGCAGTTCGGAGATTTCAGTTTAATTAATACTTCACGCCTCAAGCAGATTCGGAGCAGATTCGTTCGTTGATTCGTACCTGTATTCTTCGAGAACCAAATAGCGTTCCCTGCTGCAGTTCGTAACTTCAATTTCTTCTTTTATCAACGTTTCCTGCATGCGATCTTTCAACGCGATAGCTTCTTCTTTCACGCTCTGTGCACAGACAATGCGTAATTACGTTCAGTTCGTACGGAACGTCAGTTTGACAATTAAAATCGTGACTTGCCCGAAGACGTTTCATCTCGCTCTCCTGCTCCTTTATCTCGTCTTCCAGATCTTTCAACGAAGATGCGTAAAGCACGGACTTTTGTTTCAAATCGGAGCACATCGATCGGTATTTCATTCGCGCTATGTTCGCTTTGATTTGCATCATCCTGACGTGTTCCAAAAGTACTTCCAGTTTGACAATCTTCTGTGAGAACAGAAACGAGAGAACGGATACATGCGCGGACATCTGCAACAATGTTTGTGTCATTGTTCCAACTCACGTTTCGCGATGGTTTCTCCGTCTTCCTCTTAAACATCTTCTGCGTCTTATTGCTCATTAATTTACCATATTCGTCCAGCAACGAGCGCAGTTTCTGCTGTCGCTAAGAAATATTTACGCTTCCATGGATGTAGATTCGCGCGAGATAATGTTTACGAGATCGATATCGCGTTGCTCACCTTCTTGCGCTGGTACTTAATTAGATCGTGCTTCTTTCTTAAGCGTACATTGTCCTCTTGCATTTTGTTGATCGCCTCTCCTAAATTGCGTTTCTTCCCATGAGCCGAAGATTCGCGGCTCGCGCGAATTTTACTCTCCGACTTCCCCTCGTTCTGAAATGCGAGACGTTTCTTACTTGATCAATCTTCCTTTTCCGATCGTCGCAATATTTCGCAATTACGTTCTGCACGTTCGCGTATTCCACGTAGAGTTCCTTGATGCTCTGCTTGAGAGCCGCGATTTTCTTCGCGTACTCGTGCTTCTTGGCTTCGTATTCCTCGAAATTCGCTTTCCTTTGTCCTTCTGCGAACACGAGTCACACGTGCTTATTGGTAACACGTGCTCTTATCTCGTACGCGATGCCTGATAGTATTTATTCTTTGTCGAAGAAAATTTATAAATAAAATGTACCTGTTCCTATCCATTCTTTACACGGGCTTTACCATGGACTCTGCCATGGAACGTTGTTTCGATTCAAGATAAAACTCTGTTTGCTAATGTGGTTTGAACAACTCTTTACTTCAATGCGAATATTATAATTTGCAATTTTATAATTCCTTGCAAAATAAATTCCTACATTCCTTTCTATATTTTTACGGAATTTATTTTTTTTGAATAGGTTAACAGAGGCAACGGAGCAATAATTAAGCTATGAAACGAGACAAAACCGTTTCTATAATAATAGCATAACCGAGGGATAGAACAAACGCAAGTCGTGACCAAAGTGATACCGATGATGATGGATCAAGTTACGATGCACGAACATAGTTTAAACAAACTAAATTGCCCAAATTACTTGAATCACGATGTCACGATTTTCCTCAAAGGAGGAACTTTATTTAAGGAAAATATCAAATTATTCACTATCATTTTAAACGACTGCTGGAAGGAATGTAAGGAGACAATAATCGTGGTCATTCTTGAATCATGAACTAAAATGATAATAACATAGGTGACAACCTATTCATCTTGTTACCTAGAATGTTTCTATTAGAAATTTGCATTTTCCGTATTTTAACTTCTACGATATTAACAATTTCGCCCGCAACGTCTAAAAAATTGTTTACCATTCGAAATTATATATTCAGTATTCAGTATGAATATTCAGTACAATTAAGAATGATCAACGTCAATAAAAAACTATGTTATATATTACGTTTCGTTTTATGTAAATGCTTGAGTCTGCGAGCTGGAATGCTATTTGCTACTTTTGCGTTAGTTTAATAGAAACGCTCACTGAAATATTCACGTTATAATTAACATTTTGATAACAGCACGTCGATACGCCAGTAGAAGTTTTCTTTCCTTTTTTTCCAAGGAGCTACTTATGCGACACGAACGTTTCTTTCTGAACTTCTAGTCTTTCCGGTTAAACGTGTTCTTACGTACCTCTGTGCATGCAATCGGAGGAACTTGCTTGGGAAATAAACATTAGCGAATTGTTTTCTTTTTTCAAACGACGTTACGCGAGCGTAGCAAACACCGCGCACGAATATTAAACCAGATTAAGCAAACGGATCGCAACGTCGCTATCTCTCGCTAGTGACGTTAATTTCTAAATTTACCTGATAGCTGGATCTTTTTCTTGATCTCTGCAATCTTTTTATTCAGATCGGTTAATTTGTTTTCTACAGTGGGTGCTAGCGGATCAGACATGATTGCGCGCGAGAGACTTACGCCAACTAATCTTCCATTTATCGACTCAATAATACTTGGCGTTCCCCTGGTAACGACACTGCGTGCGAGATCTAGCGGTTTAATCCTTAATCTTTTAAAGGTAATCTTTTAAAGTCAAACGAATTGTAATATTATTTTTCATCTGGCATTCCATCGTAGGAAACGTATTCTTTCAGGAACAGTATCCACGGTCGGCACTGCAATAAACGTGCGAGAAAACGAGAACGCTACTGTTCTTGATGGCGAAACATCTTGCGCGACAATGCATCGTTCGCAGATGTTTGTGGTTCGATGATAGGGTTAATCGTTCCATTAATAAAAACGAATGACCGTCGTGTATTTTACAATTTCGTGCGTGCATCTCGCGTGCCACGGGGGAACACAAAGAGGAAAGCAATTCGTAAGGCTTCGTCTGTTGAATGGGCCTAAGGAGAGAGAGCACCGAATTATAATTCCGCATTTGTATTCGTTAAGGCAGCAGCGGCAGCAGCAGCAGCAGCAGCAACAACAGCAACAACAGCGCTTGGCGGCGGCCACGCTGGCGATGAATTTCGCGTTACACGCAATCAACCGCTGGAAGGTTAATTAATGATCAGACATGCTTGGCCAGTGCTCGACTCACTGAGTCCTCATACACATCGCCGTCTTGGCACTTTATAACTGACCACGTTCGTTGCGTTCCGCTTGCCGTTTGAATTCTAGAGAAGCATCACGCGCCAAGCTGTTAGATTTCAATCCGGAATCAGGGATTCCATTCACATTTGTGCGACTCGAATTCGTGAAACTGAAGTAAAAGGAAACTACAAACGGCTGATTTAAGGGAAGAAAAGAGAAAACGCAAAGAAAGTAGCGTCACGCGTGAAGATTAATTTAATGACGAGCAGCGAAGAGATGAAATTAATCGCGCATACCTCTCTTTTGTAAAAAAAGAAAGAAAGAAAGAAAAATCAATTAAAAATGTATTAATCAGAGAATATATACTACAATAGATCGAGTGAAATAATTTCTTAAAAACGTTATAATGTTATATTATTAATGTTATAAAATTGGTTTTCGTTTTTAATGTACGTATATTAATCACAAGGTCAAGTGACGTTGTAATTTTAGTACAAATTTCATATTTCGTACCTCTGATTCACAAAAAAAAAAAAAAAAAAAAAAAAAAAAAAAAGGAAAGAAAAAAGAAAAAATTCGAACATTTAACAATTTCTCGTGTAACCGAGTGTGATAAATGCACGCTGCGGCCCAATTCCGTTCTAGCCGAGTTTCTATTGGCTCGCACGGTCAGCCATCCCATGGCGGCGTAGTGATACAGCCGTTGGAGGCAGGTGCGCGCGCATTGGGGAACTACTTTCAGCGCGTTAAGCGAACAATAGGGAAACCAGAAGTGTTTCGGACGCGGTCGTGTTCGTATAGTGTTGCCGTATACTTTTTTCCCCCGTATTGCCTCGCGCGAACGTGTATACATTTTTGTTGGACGTATCGGAGGTGACATAGATTCCGGACGATGTGCGTGGTCAAGTGACGGTACGCGGATTTTACACTGAAGTGCGCCGAAGTGTTGGTTCTCTGTAGTGTGTGCGCCCGGGTCCCGATGAGTGTGTGTCTACCCGATGTGTGTGGATAAAATTCACGGCGTCATGCTGCCACGACGAAAATTGGATTACGCATCGATGGCGTGTTTTCTCCTGCCTTTGTTTATGCTCGTCTCGTTCCCTGCGGTGTCCGGTAAGTCTAATTAACGCGCGTTACAACGCGTCGAATTCAGTTTCGGAGCCAGTTTAAAGTCATTGTCCGCCACATGTCGCTGCTAGGCAACAAGTCGCGAAACAACGTTGAGCGCCGGCGCGTTGGACGCCTGCACGTTAACTGACATTCTGTACATATTTCGAACGTTCCCTTCACGAACCGCGTGATAGAGACCATTTTGAGGTCAAAGCGTTGAAAGATTAACGAACGAGTTCGTTCGTGCAATTAGTATTCCGGAGCGATGTCGGACATTGCCGTGCTTGCTTTCAATTACTACCTGTCTCAAAAATATTGACCACGTCGGTGGTTGTAGCATTCGTGCCGCCCAACGCGTCTTTATTTCTCCAAACGATTGTTTCTCTCTCTCTCTCTCTCTCTCTCTCTCTTTTTGCCTTTCGCGTACGCGTACGATGTACCAGCATTACGAAAATCAGAGATATAAAAAATCACTTTTAGCTACGAGATCAAATTTTTTTATTCTACTTATGAAAGTTGTATGTAGTATTATATTCTTGACGTAAATGTTAGCTTCCTCGAATACACGTGGTTACGTCACTGTCACGGCAGTGCTCAATTTCAATATTGGAGCCGACAAACTTGCGCCCTAAAGTTGGCAGTCCCTGAAGGACAGGTGCCCAACCCCGCTTTCCAGGAAACGAGTCTTCCTTTCCTCGTGTGCGCGTAAACATCCGAATCTACGTTTCGCGTCCCCGTTTCTTTTCATCTCCCCTCCACCATAAATAGCAGTTCAACTTTTTCGTGTACGAAAAATTTTGGCTCAAAAACAGTCGTTTCATTTTCATATCGCCGATTGATCGCAGCCACTGAACCGTGGACATTTACGTAAATACGAGAGAAATAATTTTTGGACATTTTACGTAATTTTCTTTGAAGAGATATACACAAGTACACAGCGGGTCACTCACAAACGAGAGAACGAAATACATCGTTTTTTTACAAAATATGACACTGATCTTAGATCCTAGATCAAACGTACTTGTACGCGTTTACTAAAGATTAAAGACCACAACTTTGAATCGACAAAAAGGATTTACATATTCGAATATGTTGCTTCTCGCGGGACGCGATTTTATCGCTCGAAGTGGCTGCGACGCACATAAAAAAAAAAGCAGCAAAGCGAGTTTACGACCATAAATTTTCATTTTCACTTTTCTATGTGCACAAATCTGCGCGTACAAGGCTGTGACGTAACACTTGGGCTCGGGCCTCGAGTACTTGGGCGGGAAGAAAGCGTGGTCGCTGAGGACCAAAGAAAGTCGGCAAAATCCTAAACTAACGCAAATACAATCGTCGAACAAATTCCATGTTACTCCTTCCTTAACCTGGAAGTCAAGAATCTACCGATCGATCGTTTTTCACACTGCACGAACGTTAATTTTACTTCGAACTTGTTACTTCCTCGGAAATGGAGAAACTTTGAAAGATATATTCAGAATATTGTCGGTCAATTTGTCAAAAGCGTTGGCGTCTCGTTGTTAGGTTAAAGAATGAGAAAAGATGGTTCGATATCACTGGATTCGTTCTGTTCTGGAACGTTCTCCGATCGAGCTAGGCTGGCAGTCGCTTCCGAGAGCGAGCCGAGGACCGACCTCGCCTCGAGTCTGTTACTTTGCGTTGAGATATTCCGAACGCGGCATGGCGGCTGTTCTCCAGACGTTCGCCGTTCTTATGTTCTCAGGCTTTCTCTTCTCTCTCTCCTTAGGAAACGATTCGCCCTGGACTTAACGTGCTTTCACACAAAACCACGCGTCGCACATGCGCCGATACGAAGTACGTACGTACGTTCATTTTCAGCGGAGCGGGCTCGCACTCCTGACGGAGTAACGTCTCTCTCTCCTCCGTTGGAAATTTGACTGGAAACGAGGAAACACGTCGCGCGTAATAGATCCGTTCTGGAGATTGACCGAGAATGAGATGTAATTATTTCGTCTCGAATTTGTAACGTGAGAATGTTCGGGTTCTAATTCAGCCGGAGAACTGAACAAATTAATTTCGGAGCAACGTGCAACGTACACGTCGTTTCTGCGATCGTCGTTCAATCTTCTCGGCCGAAAAGAAACATTCTTTTCTCGGTGTCGGTATTTGGCGCTTCTACATCGTGTTAGTTACTTTGCTAGAGATACTGGAGACCGGGGATCGCTTAGAATCCGACGTGCGATCGACCGGTAACCGGTTCCTCGTTCCCTTTCATCGATTCAGGGGGCCACACGAGCCTCCCGTGCACACGTGCACACGTACACATGAATGCAACTTGAGAAACGCGTGCACGATGATACCAAAGTCCGCCAACCGGCGGGCCGTTTTCTGCCGTTCACTCGAAGGCAGCACGCTCTCCGAGAAAGGTCACAATTTGACGATCGTCGCGGCTACAGCCTCTGGCTGATTTCACTCTCGAAAAAATTGCACGTTAATCTGCTCGCGGTTGGTTCGGATAATAATTTTAACGCGTTTGCACGAGCTCTTTGTTAACAAACAGCTCCCCGATAGATAGATAGATAGATAGATAGATAGATAGACGGACACTGTTCGCTGATCCCGTTCCGTTTTTCCCCTTCGCGAGCCGCGGCCATCGAGGACATCGAAGAGCGAAAGACGCGAGAGATACCCGGTATCTCGCCGGCATCTGTTAACTAAAAGGGCAAGATCTCTGGCTGCACGCCGCTCGCGCCGACCCGGCCATATCCTATACGCCACGCGGACATTTGCATTCGTCTTAACCTCCCCGCGTCGTCCCTTTTCTCCCTTGTTGTTGTTGTTGGCGCATAGCGTAAAACCGCATAATTAAGGACCTTGGCTACCGTACGTCTATCCGTCCTTTCCTTCTGGCTTCCTATCCGCCTCTGCTGCCAGTCGTTGCTGCCTTTCGTCCGTTCGGAGATCCGCGCTGCTCCTCGCGGTATCGCGCAGGGATCGAGGATTGTGCCGTCAGTCAACGGCAGGACAGCCAGCAGCCCTTATAAAGCACGAAAGGATCTATCCTGGCAGTATGTAGATTTCTAAGAAGAAGAAGAAGAAGAAGAAGAAGCTCGTCTCTCGCAGACAGGGAGGAATTTTTCAATTCAAGGCAAGACGAACGGAAGGAAGGCGCGTCTTCATTTCTTTCTTCATTTCTTCCTCGCAATCGGGTTGAATCGGGATTTCCAAAGAATTCATATCGTTTCGACGTGTCCTTCGCCGTGTTCTTCGCTCGGAGGAGGAAAAATTCAATCCAACGACTCTGGCAACTTTCTCACGCACGCTGCTCCCCCCGCAACGCCGAGAGACACGCTTTAATTCGCTATCGTTGCCGACGATCGTTCTGCCGACCAGTGATAAACACGCGAAACCGAAAGGCGGGAGGGAGAAAAAAAGGTGAGACCGGAGAGAGCGGCGACTGTTTTCGCGGTGAGAAAAGACCACCGCGAAGGAGTTTTCTTGCGGCAGACACGTGGAAACGGTCGGACTCGAATTACCCTAAAGCGATTATTTCCCTCGGCGCGAGCACGAACACGGAGATCCCTGTGCGTCGCGGACGATTCCTCGCGTTTCCCAAGCAAGAGCAGCGAGAGACGAGCGTCTTCTTGGGTCAATGCGATCGTATCTATTAATCATTCGATTCCTTCTCTCTCTCTCTCTCTCTCTCCCTCGTTGTACACACCGTTGTACACAGTCACTCTTTCGCCTGATAAATGGCAATGAGCGCCACGATAATGCGAATGCTTTACACGAAGCTAATCGCCGACCGACTAACAACTTCTCTCCCGATGAACGGTCACGGGAACTTTGCCGAAACTCTCGGCGCCACCTTCCGAAAATTTCACGGTATCGCGATGCTCCTGCGTCTTGTTCTTGGAATTTGTCGACCGTCGCCATCCGTGGCGAGAGATTCGCTGATAACTGGTTAGACGCGCGTTGCGCAATTAACGTTGCGGAACGTTGGTTTGATTAATTTTTCACGCGCTCCTCGTAGACACGCGTTGTTGATTCGTATTACACGCTCGCGAGACGGAACAATCGGAAGACACGCTTACGGAGGCTAACGTTCCGTCAAAACGCATCGACTTTAGCTTTATCTCTTCTCACAAGCGCGCGTTAAATGATTCAATTTCGACTCGCCGCGAAATGCAGTGAAATTGCAGTGCGTGCACTGCCAAAACATCCAAAAGGCGCAACGTTACACCGTGACGCGGTATCTATTTTCTAGAAGTTGCGTCGAATCCTTGCCGAGCGACGTTCGCGGTCATCGTTCCCGCGAGGTTTGCGCGTTTACGCGTTTAGGCGTGCAACGGGGAAGAATCCGCGTGACGGCGGAGAACCTTTCGCAATTTGCTCGCGAGTGAGAAACGGCGTTCTTCACTCGCGAACCCGGTTTGAACTTCTTCGTGGGTGCATCGAAACGTCGCACGTATGAAATTCTTCTCGGCGGTATGTGCGCGTGCGCGTGCGCGTGCGCGTGCGCGTGCGCGTCGGTGTACACGCGCGGCTGTCGAGGCTGGCGGACGAGTTATCAACCACCTTCGCTCCCACAAACTGGTCGCCCCGGCGATCTTTGTCGACGATAGCGCACCGTTTCGCGCGTCGTCCCGCGCTTTCGCGTCTCCGACTGGCTGCCACTCCGACTTTGCTCTAATTGGGCCCCGTTCGCGAGAATCCAACCTCTGCGCGATCGTCAGAAATCATAAATTCGCTCGACGGACGATAACGTTGCAGACTGTTTCTAATTCGTCGAATTACGATTTCGCGCGTTTCTGATCGAAAGAAAGAAACGCAATACCTCTCTCTCTCTCTCTCTCTTCTCCTCTGTTTTTCGTCGTTTGTAAAAGCTCCGCGTAAACGTGACTTTTGCACTTAACATGCACGTTCGTACGTACAGTTCCATTGTGTAACAGTCCTTGAACCAACATCCACCGGCAGCTGGTCGACGGTCTCCCACGCCCTGCTACCAAACGGCACGAGTCCTCGCAGGATTCCCAGGATTTAGCATGCTCATGCCGAAGCAAGCAATTTGCTCGCGAGTCTTTTCACCCATGTGTGATTATCGTTCGGGGAAGCGGACTTCTTCTTCTTCTTCTCTTCTTTAAGGCGATTTAAGAAGAAGAAGAAGAAAAAAAAAAGAAGGAAAACTTCAGCTTGCCTCTTCAACGAAGAAAAAGAAAGTCCATTGAACTTTGTTTTGTGAATCGGCCTTACGTAAGTACCAGCGAGGAATCTTCTTCGCGTATTTCACTGGCTGTTTCGGTATTTGAATTGTGCAACGGGACACAAGCACGGGTCGAAATCAAAGGAGTCGGAAATTATGTGCTCTGTGAAATTTTTGTCCACTTTTGATTTCTTTGAAGTTACCCTGTACTTGTGTGTGCATACGTGCGTGCGTGCGTGCGTGCGCGCATTCGCGCGATTGTCACACATCTGGCGACGAGCTACGTGTGCATCGCTTCCTGTTGTCGGTAACGTTGCTCTGCGACAAAATGTATGCTTGCGTTTACGCGTGTGAACCTTTTTCTTTTTATTTTCATATTAGTCAGAGTCGCATGAACCACTTGCGTGGATTGACTTTAGCGACTTGGAGCTGAATCTTGCAAAGGCTAGACTTGGGAATCTTGGAAAGTCTATTAGATCTTCAGGATCGATTCTTTATCCTTTAGGTTGTGACTCAGAGAAGTACTTGTGTTCAATTATTTCTGGATCATTGTTGTCTTCTTAAAAAATTCATTCTCGATTTTTTGCCAGCCACGAGGATTTCCATTTGTCGTCAAACTTTCCTTTGACCGTCTGTTCCAAGCTGAAAAACTGTTGTAATGACGAGCTAGCCACTTTGTCTATCAATTTTACCGATCGTATTGTTCCCTTCGTCCGCTAGTTTGGATCGACGTAACGGAAAATCCCTTTCCGATTGTCAGTGACAATAATCACGCACGGCACTCAACTCGTTGGTCAGCGCAGCCGCTCGTGAAGTGATCCACGACGAGTGATCGCGACGAAATCGTTGAGTTTGCGACATCACGTTTCGTTAGATTCGCCTTTCCGTCCTCTCTGTTCGCCGCGGTTGAGAGCCGCGCGAGTGGGTAACCTTTGCATTCGCGTATCGACGATCGTACGTGTAATCACGTCGATGGGAGCACGTTACGCCGTTTGATCGCAATAGCGGTTGCTAACGCGCCGAACCGTGTAAAAGTGTTCGCTCGACTGTGCGCGCATGGCGCACCAGCGATTCGCAGCGGAGATAAATTGTTGCCCCCTAAACGGCCGAGATAGCGAAATTATCTCGTTACCGACTTTTACGTACGAAAATTCCAATCGCAGTCGGAATCGTACGAGTTTCTTCTTCCTCGTGGATCGTCATCGTGATTTACGTGTACCTATAGTTCAAACCGTACTTTGCCTTTTTATCGCGTTGCGTTTTCAAGCCCAACTTCCACGCATGCGCCACGCAACGGTGGTATTTTTCACCACTTTGGCAAGCTGCCTGCGGAAATTAGCGTTGCCGCGCCAACTGGTTCCCGTGAAATTAACATTCGGTGAAAAAGGTTCCTTCGATCCTTGTAGGCCGATCTTCGAAAAGTCCATGCCCACATTTACCACTGTGTGCTCGTCGATTAGAGCGGCTCCGATTGCTCGAAAGCCGACGTCTCGTCAATTAGCGCGTTGCGCGTTCGCTTCGACTCCAAATCCGATTGGTCGATCTTTCTTTTTAAAATGGTCCGTGAACGGACCCGCCATCTTGTCTTTACTTCGAGTTCAGTCATTCGGGAGGGAATGAATCAGTTTGTAACTAGTTACGCGCACTTGAAACGCTAAAACCAGCGAGATCGTCGAGCCAAGCCGTCTACCGTAGCTGAGGCAGTCGTGCACGATGCACGTTGCACGCGTTCGCGTTCGAGTTTCACCCTCTTTCCGAATCCCTGTTTGTTCATTTCGAGCTTACCGGTACCTTTGTACCATTATCGATTGCCAGGTGCGTCTCTGATAGGTGCCCGAGCGTGACGGAACGCACGAGAAAGGGTAGTACCCTGTTTTCAGGGTGAACAGTACGTCCGACAAGGCTTGCAAACGTTTATCCGTTTTTTATCAGAGTTGAAACTGTGAGTGGAACAGGGGACAAAGTGAGATATTAAAAATACGTATTGAAAAAACAAAAACACAATTAGATGGAAAAGTAAAGCTTTTAGATTCCTTCTCGACGAATGAATCTTTCCCGGGCACCGTCCAGAAAACAAAACCCAACACGACACCAGACACGACACACATGTACACACCACACAGCTACTCTCCCGTCTGCACACCTAAAGCCAACGCACTCGCAGAAGCATTTTTTTTTTTTTTATCAGAGCTGAAAGGAGAGAGACGGAACGATCCCAAGTCTTGGGGGGAAAAATAACTCGAATCGCATCCTGTTTGGCGCCAAAATATTTTCTGTCGTTAAATTTGCAACGTGCGTGTTGCGTTAAACTCATTTCGAAAATAAAGACATTACGTCGCAGCGTGAGGCAAAATTAAGAACGTGTTAAGCAGGGTAGCGCGGCGAGATTCCGCTTCATTTCGCATTCCCAATAAGATTCTTCCGTTCTCCTCGGCGGAGAGGAAATTGAAAAATGTAATTATCCGTCGCGGTTCTCGAGAGGAAAGTTTCTTGGATTCCTCTGCTATGCAGATTCCACGAGTTCCTGAGAGAGCTTTAAATAGTGCATTTTCATTTTTTTCTCTCTGTTTTTTTTTTCTTTTTTTTATTGTCGGATACAGGATGCGGGCTACGCCACGTTTTCATACGTCAGTATTTCAGCGCATACCTGCCTGCGCTTGTATTGCATCCGAGAATTCCTACGGTGCGTTTATTTCTCACCGTTTCTGTTTTATCATCGAACCCCTGCATCCTGTTTTAACGCGATGCGAATGCCGTTTTCTTTATGCCAATATGGATCGTGGTTTTTTCACACACACACACACGTACGCGGCGACCTCATTGCCACTTCCCTTTCGTGAAAGAAACGAACATTCCTCGAGAATGGGAAGAGAAAAAAGACGTAGGAAATGGTTGTTTTACACATTTTACAAGTCCTAAAATAAAGTCAGTCGCGTAGTCTTCGCTTCGAAATACACGTTCTCGCACAATGTATTTTTCATTTCGCCGGCGAAACGAATTCATTCGAAGAGAAATCAAGCTTCTCCGCCTCGTTATTATTATTGATAATTTGTCCCCTTGCGATGCAAACAACAACATTTTCACCGTGACTCGTTCCTTCGGATAACGCGCGAGACGTACAGGCGTTAGACGTGAAATTTTATTTCAACGAATTTCGACTCGAAGCGCTCCCGTTTCGTTCGTTTTCTACACGTGCCCCTCGCACACAGAGCCATCGATCCGAGTAATTGTTATTAAGAACACGAGCGCTCTCGCGAAACGTTAGCGTTTGATATCGAGTCCGTTTGAAGAGCAATCGGAGCGGAGGACGCGACTCGTGCCAGACACGGTTCGATCGAACCCGAAACACGATCCCTTCGGCGAAAAGCTCGCTTCCAACGCGGTTGGACAATGTCCGTCAATTGTTTCCCCGCGAGACAAATTGTCTCGATTTTCGCTCGGTTCTTCTTTGCGGGAATAACGATCGGTCGTATCGACGATTAAGCGGTAGAGGAGATGCGCAACCATCTCTCGCGTTAACAAACGTCTCTCGTTGAAAGTGGACTCGTGGCTCGGTCCTTGCTCTTTCTCTCGTGTCACTGCAATTGCTCGCCGTCTTCATTCACGTGTACATGGACATTTGTATCGTGCGGCTCTCGACGGCGTCGGCCGCGGCGAAAGGACCGGTCACGAAAGAATCGGTCGTGCATTGGTATTTGGGGTCAACGAGACGGCGGATCGACGCGGGAGAGAAAGAAATGGAAAGGACGGAGACGGGAAGAGAGATGCGCACGATGATCCGAGTGTGCACGCGTACATACAGGTGTGTTTGTGTGTGTGTGTGTGTGTGTGTGTGTGTGTGTGTTGATCCTTGAACCATCTCTATCTGGGATCAACGTGTTTGTGCCAATACCTTTCTCTCGCGTTTCTTTTTTCTTCTCTCCTTCCTCTCACAGGAAGAGTACACACGGCTCTGTCTCTCTCTCTCTCTCTCTCTCTGCTCGATCTCGAAGCACCTCCCCGTGATAATAATTATCCGTTCGAATCTTTTATTGCGGCCACACAGTCACGATGCTTCTTCTTCTTCTTCTTCTTCTTCTTCTTCTTCTTGCCACTTCCCTCTGCGTTCGAGATTAAGTGTCAAGAAATATTTGCCATCAATTATCCTCCACTCTTTCTTCGCTCGTTCTTCCGTTCCCTTAAGAAGCGCCCGCTTGCTGATTGCCTTCTGATCGATCAGGCGTCTTTTAATTTTCAATCGAACGCCGATGTGCTGCCCGCTCTTTTGTCGTAAGACAAAGACGATACGTATTGAAACGAATTGAAAATCTCGCTTCGCTTGCAGTGATATCGACGACAGATGCGGTTGCACGATCCTCCGGTTATCGGACGAATTCCTCGAGTCGGATTTATCGCCACGTTCCCTCATCGGATCGACCTCATCGCGTGTTTCTCGCACGTACGAACGCAGAGACACGTCCGTATGCATGTGGTGCCGGTGCGTTACGAGTGCTTATTCATAACGCGCGCCGACTGAAACCCGGCATCGACTTTATTATCGCGAAGCAAGAACACCACGAGCACTTATACTAAGTATAATGGCTGCGAGGCTATCCCGTACGCCCAGCTTAGGAGAACCTAGACCCGAGATATGTATTCTCCTCTCCTTCGAACTCGCGCTCCTCATTCACGGTCAACGACTACACGGCAAATGACGATGATTTGCTACGTTCAGAGTTTCTTTCTCGTCTACGGCTGCCCGAAGAGCCGGGCAATCGCAGACTCGTAAATTGCGTTACGCCGGCCGTCTTTTTTATCGAGCGGAATTTATTAGCGAACGGAGGGATAGCGTCGCGACCCGTGATACAGCTTATTTAAAATTTCACCTCTAAAATTGATCCGTGTGGTTTGCCGCGGGCTTGATTAATGACGCTCTTCTCCGCGCGGCTGACTTTACCGGCCAGACGGAGAAGTTTGTCAATGGTTGTAAATGGGGAAATGGAGATTTCGACGTCGATCGATCGGCTCGATCCGAGATTCGATGGCGATAATTGGAATTTTAAAGCTGTCCTCTCTCTCGAGAGAGAGTCTTGTTTTTTTGTAACGTTGTAACGTGGCAGCTCGAGCTCGATGTCTTCCGTGGTTTGTATCGAACAATTTCTTTTTTTCTTTGAGATTTTAGTAATTAATTGGGAAGCTATTATTTGGAAACTCTGTACCTGTATGAGTGCTTCTTTTAATTGTAATCGAACGTTTCAATCCCAAGATTGTTCCTTTTTCGATTATTCGAGAAAACGACGTGTATATCTCGGCTGAAAAAACTGCTCGTCTCTCGTTCTTTTTCTCTCCATTCTAAAAAATTCAAAATAGCTACGAAATATCGTTGTCTTCGATGAAAATTCCACTGGGGAACTTACTTACGTCGAGTAAATGAGAACAATTATCGGCGAAGAAAATCAATTTATCAACAGCAATTCTTTTTATTGTGCGCTCATATGATCGTCTCGTTACGATTTCTTTAATCAGCTGTTGTCAATAACGCCACGGATTTATGGGTGACGATTTCCGAACGCAAGTGGAAAGTGCTATTACCTCACCGCGTTTCGGAGAAAGGACGAGACAATTACTGGACCGAAAATAAATAATTTTACGTGTACGCGTGTGACACAGCAAACGCAGCAGACGATGCGAAATTGCCGTGCTCTATTTTAATTACGCCTCGTAAATCAACTCTCGCGTTCTGCTGCTGATCGTCGTCGGGAATTAGCCCCTTTCAGAGGCTATTGTTTAATCTCCTTTAGGTACAAACTTTCTCTCGGTTGCGTTTCCATTTGTCAGCAGCCAGCGTGCTCGTTTCGTTTTTAAAACAAACGTGTGTTCTTTGCTTGACTTAAAATTCCATTTATTATCATTGTTATTATTTTTTTTTTTTAAATCATTCTGAAGTGGCCAAAGTTTTCTTTGACAGAGCTCGAGAGTGGAGTTTATTTGTATATAAAAGATGGATGGATAAAAATTGAGAGTCGGTTGAGAGACACTGTTGCGCGTTGGTATTTAATAGGTAGGGCAGTACGAGGGCTGTTACGCAGGCAGGCTCCCCTAGTTTCCGGTGTCAGTGATGCACTCTAGCCTCTGTGCCGCGGTTCCTTTCTAGCCACCGCACGCGTACAGCGAACCGCGCACGTCCCCCGTGCGCGTTGTTCGTTTGCTCTCTTTCGACTCTCTACAGTCGAAAGGCGATGTCCTTTGCTGTCGTCGTGCGCGCGAACGTGACGCAGATAACCGGCGACAATATTTGACAGGAACATTTACGAACGTATACCTACGTCGTCTCTCTTTGCGTATATAACTTTGCGTTCGGTTCCTAAGAAATTTCCCCGGATGTGGGCGAGATCTACGGCCACGCCGACAGCGAAATGCCAACGCTTGCAAAATCAAGCGGTGCCCGAGAATACGGAATTTACGATCTCGTTCGCTTACTGTCCTATCCGATTACCTTTCGAGATTTCCTCCTCCGGTTCCACGCCACGGTGTTTTCGCCGGAGAGGCGAGAGATCTGGAAAAAAATTCATCAATCTCGGCTCACGGACGAGGGACGAGAATTGTAGCAAACGAAGGAGCAGAGGGATCCTCCGCGCGGAGGACAGTGGCACGATCTTAAAGAGATAAGGTTCGCGAAGATGAAATCGGATAACCTACCTTCCCTTTTACGAACTTCTTCTCACCAACAGCAGGCCAAACGAATTTCAAGCGAAGGGGGTGCACCCATTGTGCATCCCGGGGCATATCCTGCTTGAGATACATTACCTGACGTTCCGTCTTCCTGCCGTAAGGTTAGAGTGCAGCAGCCGCAGGCTTGAACCTTCTCGTCAGCGACGAGAATTTGTAATTCTTCGTAAATATTTTCGAAAGCTTGTTTTTTTTTTTTTTTTTTTGAAATTTATGAATTATCGCTTCGCTTCGATAAGGTTTCACTTCAATGCCGTCCTTCGAGTTTAAATCTTCTCTTTTTATTGCAACTAATTAATTTTATTGTAATTACAATCAATCAAATACACTTGGCGTTGTATGCGACGTACAACAGCGCGTTACGACAACGAAAAGAACGAAAGAAGGCACTCGATAATTCCAATTAGACTTCTTGCGAAAGTTTAGAAAACGGCGGAGGATGTGATCGAAACTAACGTTGATGATTGCTTGAAATTATATATTAGAATTACACGCGTGTTGTTTCCAACGTTGCATCATTTTATTTGAAGCGACGATGCCTCGTGAATAAATTGTTGGTAGATGATAGATAGAGAGGAAGGAAGTTTGCCGAGGGCAGAGGGTTAAAATTCACGTGAAATGTAAATTTCCTCGATCGTTAGAACGTGCCAGTCCTAATTCCAGGGGAAGAGTTCCATTTCCAGGGGAAGAGAACACGTTCTCGGGTTGCGTGGCTTTGAAAATAAAGCGTACGGTATCGCCGAGCGGGCAATCTCCGGGCATGGTCGAAGCTGAGGTTACGCTTGCATAATGGCACGTCGGTAGATCGTTACGAACGAAATGGTCAGAGCCATGTCATCCTCTCTACGGTTCGTGTCATTTCGCTACGTGACCGGAATTTTCAAGCGGCTCGGCGGACGCTCGATGAACTGCGTCCAGCGTAGTATCGGGTTCTATCAGTCGTTTCAAAAAAGCTGAGCTTTTTCCTCGTCCTCGCCGCGTTCCTCGGCTCCTTTTCCGGGGTTAAATTTACGGGCGCGGCAAAATACGAGGACAACGAGACGACATTGTTCGTCATTTCAAAGAAGAACAATTGCGGGGACTGGCTGTCCGCGACAAGTTTTTGACACGGACACGTTTCACGTACTCCCTTTCAAAAACTTTACGAAATTACTTTTCCCGGCACCCGGTTGAGCAACACCTATTCGTGTAACGTTTAAACTCGGAGCAATTTGTATGCGCCTCGCGCGTGCGTATATTACCTACATGATTTCAAAAGTGCGGATAGTTTCTTGAAAGTTGACATTACCTTTATGAATTATATAAATTGTCAAATATCCTTTCATTTTTTTTTTTTTTTTTTAGTAAATTTAACAAAATTTCAGCCGTGGTATCGATAGTCGTATCGAAATTATGGTTGTTGAAATGAAATCACCAGCCACCATTAAGTACGGCAGTACTCTGTTTTGCCGATATATTCAGAAAGCCGTTTAATCCCCTTCGCGACAGACGCTGTCGCGCTCCGCGAGATCTAATTCCGCGAGACGTTAGTCCGAGGAATCTCGGTTTTGCGCAATTAGCGATTACAAGACATCCGGTGGCGTGCGGTTGAAGAAAAACGAAGTAGCGGGCAGCGATAATTTTTCCTTTTTTTTCTCTCTTCACGCCGGTTGCTTTGCCTTCCGAACGTATCGGGACGACCTGTTTTCTCGGTGATTTGAATGCCGGCACGTACCATGCCTTTCTGGCCGCGCCGCCGCGCTGCGCCGTGACAAGAGTGAGGCCTGATCGCTCGTCACGAGCAATTCCTTCCTATAAAAGTTGATTGTTTCTTGTTAACGTTGCGCGTAATTGAAAAACGTTCGCCGTCGCGTTCGAGAAAATGTACACCGTGGAGTTCGAGAACTCGAGGATGTTGCAACTCGCTGTTGTTGTAAAATTGAATTTCTCGGCGAGGATGAACGCGTCCCTTGAAAGTTGGACACCTTGACTTCAATGGATTTCATTGAATTAAATGTGAATTTCATGGAATTTTGGAGGAATTTTTATTCGAGGCTCTCGGCCGAAAGCTGAAAGCATGTTGCGCGAAATGTCATCGAAGGAAAGTCGATGTTGTCAACTCGGTTAGTACGTCGTTAGTTCGTCCCTCCTGTGCCCAATAATGTAGCGTAAGGTGGTGATGTTTGGAAAAGGACCCCGACCATCGGCAGATGTTCCATTCACCCTGCTGCCCGCTACGTGGGCCCCCTCGCAGGGCTATACAAAGTTACGGGTACATACGGCGTCGTCATATACGAAGGAATCGATAGTATCGAAGAGAGCAGCTGCGTTTTTCTCTCGATCGTCCTTCAAGGAGCTTTTTTTCTCTCCTTTCTACGGGGATTCACCGAGATTTTTGTCTAACCGAGTTCTTTAAAAAAAAACCCCCCCACCCCCCGTTGTAATTCGATATTTACAAGGTTTAATTTCCTCTGGCTTTAGATTTTTATTTTACACGCGATACCCCGTTTCCAACGAAAGGAAAAAAACCTCGGCATGGAATTGAAAATGGGACGGAGCTAGGCTGGAGATTAAATTTAAAAAAAAGGGACAGAAAAAGCGAGGAAGGACTCCTGGCTGAATTTCTTGGCGAAAGGGGGGGGGCGACTCTGCGGAGTCTCGTCGTAGATCGGAAACTCCTAAAAACAATATGGACGGCTAACGAACGGCCATAAATTGCGCAATAGGAACAGGGTACGAGCCATTTAGGCGAATATCTGTAATGCCCATTACAATACAATGGGCCCCAGGTCCGCTGTCTCTTTCCCTTCTCCATCGGTTGGCTCCTCTCTATTTCCAAAAAACAATGGCGACTGGTGCTTCCTCGTCTCGCCGCAGGGCCCCCGAAACGCGTGTCGTTCGATCGGGGCTGCCGAAAC
This sequence comes from Melipona beecheii, assembly GCA_032399605.1. Lineage (NCBI taxonomy): Eukaryota > Metazoa > Arthropoda > Insecta > Hymenoptera > Apidae > Melipona > Melipona beecheii. Next base: position 1,951,876 of record JAUCMO010000243.1, on the reverse strand, counting down.
GGGACCCAGCGGGCCCCGAGGCTACAATGAGAGGAGTCAAAACAAAAGCCAGATATACGGCCTCGAGACTCGAGGCCCGACATACCTGGCCCGTGAACCTTTTTCGTGGTGCCACGAAACATTCTCTTTTATCGAGGGTCAACTTCCCGGCTTTTTTTAAACGGTCCGTCTTTTATTTTCATTTTTATTTTTTCCTCCTTCCTCGAGCATTCCGAACAATGAAAATCTTCGATTTTACCCGCCGTTCCTCGCGTCGTCCCCCCCTCCCCCCCCCCACTTGTTACATTCGCTGCAACGATGGTATCGTTACCGCGCACGTAAATTTCTTTCCACGGTTCTTTCGCCGGTAAATGGCGAAGAAAACGTGAACGTTTGCAACGAGTGTTTGTCTCTGCTTCATCGCGTGATAAACAGACGGACGAAAGTACTTCCGTGTGGGATGATTGCATCGTGAAGCCAACGTAGGGTCCAACGCACGCTGAAAACCTGAATTTCTGCAGCACGCTGGCAGAATCAGTTTCGAGATCCCGTTTTCTTTTTCTCTTCGCCACTTTCTTTCTCGACGAAAATTCTGCGAAATTTGTTTATTCGCGGAAGAGAAAAAAGGAGGAAGAAATATTCGTTATTCGCGAAAGATCGTATCTCTTTGTTTGCTCGGAGCAAAGTATCGCCGGAAGAGAAGAAATGTACGATTATGGAAGTTCTCTGCGCGAGGATGCGAGGAGCGAGTGAAACTCACGTGTTCCGAGGGCGTCGTAACTTCCATCGAGAAGCGATGACACCTTCGGGGGACCGTTCGGAGCGTGTGTTTCGAGATCGCGTTTAAATACACTCCATCCTCCCGTTCTTCTTCCCGTTCCACGTTTCGCTCCGATCTTCCCGCGTGCATTCAGCAGCGTGGCTCGCAGAGGATGATGAGGTAGGACAAGTGGTCGACAATGGCGCGGGAAAAATAGAAGGTCCTCTTCCGTGGTCTCTTTGGGCCGGGCATCCGAGGCATACGTCCGTATAACTTGGGTATTGAGTGTCGAAGCAGGTATATCGAATATCGGGGATACATCTGCACGAGTCGCCACGAACGCGCATTTTCTGTCGCGGAGACCGTCTTCTCGAGAGCTCGTGAAACTTTTTTCATTGAAAACACTTGAAAACACTTTTAAATTTATGCAAAAGTTGCATGGTTTTAAAGGGGGCAAAAATCTAACTAAGCCTTTTTGATCGAAATTGTATCGACTCGTCTTGATTCAAAAATGACTCGATCGTCGTAATTTTCCAATTTTTCCAAAACAATGTTTATTTCGAACGTTCAGCGATATTCAGCGGGATTAAGTTGCGTAAAGATCAGAGGCTGTAACGTAAATCACAGTCGGCGACGCTTAAAAAATGGAAGCGAATTTGTTTCGTTAAAACGTCGACGCAGTGTCGCAGCGTGACGCCGAAGAATAACAGAACGTTCCGATGTGTTTCAGCGAATGACAAATTTTACGAATGCCGTTCTTGGGCTGTTTCATTTGTCACTTGTCAGAGAAAACCGAAACTCGAAGAACGCGGATCGATCGTGTCAACGATCGTTCAAAGAGATTTTTGCTACCTTGCCTGTATTTACGGTCTTTGATGGTTTCACGGATCGGTCAAGGGCGAAAAAAAAAAGAAAAAAATGAAATTATCGGTGAATTTTACGACCACGCTCGACAATGTAAACCCACCGCGATAGTCGGGATCCTGTTCGTGATACGTAATGATGGAAAAGGCAAATTTATGTGCGTGTACGGCACGCAGGGATACACAATGGGGATTCTACGGCAAATTGTACGCGGTTGCAGTGTTTGGCCACTGGAGAGGAAAGTCGGCACATGTAGCGCGCACTCGTGCAACCGTGCTTGCGAAGATAGCGCTCTTGTTGAGCTACATATAACAGTTCCTCGGTCAGCAAACGCTACACGCGTTTTCTCCACGTCCCGTTCGCGTTGTTTCCCCTCTGGATCGCTCGATCGAGCTCCCTCCAGCTCCAAGTTACCGCAAAGTTACAGGCAGCACTTTGCTGGAAGCAAATTTTTCTCGAAACAAATCGTACGAAGCTTAAAACGAATTTTTACCTTTGCAAACGCGAGGAGGCAACATTCTCCAGCCGAGAATCGATGCTAAAAGCTGCATACGGTCTGCAAACGTATCCGCGAGTGATCTCACAAATGAATTCCCCTGTTCGCTGGTTGCCTTTTGGTTTCAAAACTGGCGCGCAATCGCCTCGCTTAATCGCAAACTAACGGTGCTATCCATCATGGGCGGTAATTTCTCTTCTTTGCGTTAGAAATATGCGATAGGTACGTGCTTGGCCGCCTTCGGGAGGCAACCAAGTTGCTACTATTGCGCTCAAAACGACGCGGAGAACGATGGCCTGGCCGGATGAGTAACAGGTAAAAAGCACGGTGGTGCACGTGCGATCGGCGATCGTTCGATAGCATCCATCAGCCGGCGCATTCACACTGGTATTTACGCGCGTCTATGTGCTAACATTTATCATGCGCCGGTGACTATTGAACTCTTCATTCAGGACTTTCATTCATTGTCAGTACGAGATTCGTACTTGCTGGCGCATTGTTACGCGATACACGTTGCTCCTCTCTCTTCTAATGTCTGTACTAGAAAAGTTTGTCTGTGGCTGTCGCAGATGAATTCCACGCCTTCGATTTGACGTAAAAAGAACCTGCAGCAAAGTTGATCTCGACTTTGAATTTCAAATTTTTGATCCTTGAAAGTCAAAAAAATTTGTTTCTTTCTTCTACTATTTTCCAGCATAGGTCGCGACCTGACTAGTTCTCTTGAGAAATGGGCAGGAAAGTTCCCCAATCGTTTGACACTGCGGATGGCTGCGTTCTAACAGCGACTTTATTGTTCTGCGTGGAGATGTCTTTTTTACGTAATTCTCGTAGTAGGTTTCACCAACGTTTCATCTGTCTAAATAATCGAATGACAAAACTGGCATTATCCAAAGTATAAACATTACGTAATACAGCCATCCACGTGCCCAGAGTCATAAAGTCGCTGTTAGAACGCACGCGTTGAGCGATTAAGAAATTTTTTCGCCAAACTTTCCTTTCCTTTCCATCCTGCACATTGCACGAACGCAGTTGAATGACTCGCTGCCTCGTAACTCGTCGAATCAAACGTTCAAAGTGCAAAGTTTCGTCGTAACAAGTTCTATCGAGTTCCAAACTCGATAGAGCCGATCGAAATAGCAAGATGGCACTGGGTGTTCCTCGCTTAACGAAACAACCTGTTGGACAAGGTAGAGATGTAGGAATGTTAACCATCGTGGAATGGTTAGGCCACGACACGCAGGGGAAAGTCCTGCCTGCGGTTTTTCGAAGAACGAGAGGACGCCTGTAAGAATTATTTCGTTGATCCTAGAAGAATCTCGTGAAAGGTCCACGCGGACGAGTTGGCGGCGTCCTCCTGTCGAAATTCCATGGTGGTCGGGTTTATCCAGCCGGGATTATCCACCCGCTGCGAGCACGACGACAAGAGAGGGTTTGTTGAGCCGGGCATCGGCTCAGTGGGCGGTATTTCTAGCGCAGTGACTCGTGCGTTTCTGCAGCCGAGGCTCCTTCTCCGTATGCATACGCTTACGCATGTTATAAATACATAAATATACACACAATTGCTCCACGAACCGTACACACATTCATGTGTGTGTGTGTGTGTGTATGCATGTATACGTACACGGTGTATTCAAAAAGTTCTGAAGACTGACAAAGTAATAAAAAATTGAATCGCGTTGATTAAGAGGTTTTTATTTTTCAAATTTCTCATTCTCTATGTACGTATTCCCTCCTCTAGCTTGGTTCACCGAGTGCTTTGAAAACCTTGGATTTGAATTTCTCCTGCGTTGCCATTCTCTTCAATTGCCTCCTTTATCGCAGCTATCTCTTCACATTGGGTCCCTTTCGTTGGTAATTTAATTTTTGGAAATAAAACAAAGTTAGGTCAGTTAGTAGTGTCAGATCTGGCGAGTACTAAACAATACGATAATAAAATCAAACAATTTACTACGCAGTATTAAAGAACAAATGAACGTAGCATTGTGAAACGAAACAATTCTAGGGCAGACCAAGAGGGGTTTAGATTGTGTCGTAGCGCCGCATTTTTATACGTAGATGGGACTACTGGAATGTCCGTGGAAAAAATCAGTCTTGGAACTTTTTGAATGTGTATACGCATGGATATACATGTACGTGTTGATACATATTCGTACACACATGACATACGCAAACGACGTGCACGCGCGCCACACGCAGGATCTGAATTCACGTAATTGTGATTAATGGACCCGCTAATGCGAGCTAGCCGGCTCGAATGGTTGCGCCGGCAACGACGACGAACGATTTCCAAGTCGCGTCGACGTGATTCCGAAATAATCGCACGGAAGCAGTAAAGAGGCAAGCAAGTGGCTTGTTTGGCAAGCGACGTTCGAGAGAAAACGAATTAGACGCGTTATTGCGATATGGTAAATAATTTACACCCTGTTTCATAGAACGTGCAATTTGCCGTACGTACGTATAGGGTGGAAAGAAAAGTTTCTCCACACCTACGATTTGATGGAAACCTGTCGCAAAATTGATCTTGACCTGGAATTTCAAAGCGCAATCCAATGAAAAATGGTAAGAAAGTGTCTTGATCATTTAACATTGCGGACGCGTGCGTTCTAACAGCGACTTTATGGTCCTAGACGCGTGGATCAACATTATTTCGAATAATATTAACAGTTGGTTTTATCACTTCATTATTTCACACCTACTACGAAAATTACGTGACATAGGCATTCACGCGCCCAGAACTATAAAGTCGCTGTTAGAACGCACGCGTCCGCAGTGTTAACCTTTTCAAGACAACTATTAGGTTGCGACCTGCGATTCCTTGGGAAAGTTTTACCTTCGTGACGAGTAGAATACACTGCAGAAATAAAAAAAAATTTTTGACCATGAAATTCAAGGCCAAGATTCTTTACACGTATCTCCGTCAAATCGAAGGTGCAGAATTCATCTACGACAGTCACGGACACCCTGTACGTATATATTGCACGTAGGTAAAAATCGAGCACAGACACGCGTTCTAACAGCGACTTTATGGTTCTGGACGTGATGTTATATTTCGAATAATGTTAACAGCTAGTTTCGTCATTTGATTGTTTCACACTGATGCTACAACTATGATAAATCAAATGTTAGCGAAACCTACTACGAAAATTACGTAAAATAGACATTCACGCGCCCAGAACTATAAAGTCGCTGTTAGAACGCACGCGTCCGCAGTGTTAACCTTTTCAAGACAACTATTAGGTTGCGATCTGCGGTTCCTTGGGAAAGTTTTACCTTCGCGACGAGTAGAATACAATGCAGAAATAAAAAAAAATTGTTAACCTTGAAATTCAAGATCAAGATCAATTTTGCGATTATCTCCGTCAAATCGAAGGTCTAGAATTCGTCTACGATAGCCACAGACAAAATTTTCTTTCCGCCCTGTACGTCGTACGATAGAGTCGAATCGCATGTTCGCTGGGTGAGTGACGCTTGGAACAATCGCATCCCGGAGGGATCGCGATTAACTTTTCGTTCAATTGCATCTCACGACGAGACGCGAGCCAGTGCCCGAACCGTCCTTTCCACACTTCGCGATCGCGCTGTCAAGATCGTCGCCGGTGCTGGTCGAGTATCGTCTCCCACACACCGGCTACGAAATTTACGTGTCTACCGACTCTGTCGGCGCAACCGATTGACGCGTCCGATAAATCTGAAAGACGATTTGTTTTCCTGTCAGTGACACGGCGAAACCCACGTGGTAGGCGTTTGAATTGTCGTGCTGCGTTTCGAGATTCGTCCTTTTTTTTCTCTTTCTTTTTCCGCGATAAACGTCTCGTTTTGTTCCTTTGTGTTCCGAATCCCCCGGTTTAACATTAAAACTACCATAATGACTAGAAACTTTACAAATTCATGACAGTGCACTTTTGGAGACCTGAATGATTTTTTAGTAAAATATATCGATGGAAGCTCGTACAAATTTTTCCCTGATCCTTGCATCCTGTTTCCTCTACTAACTTTCTAACGCTGAAGAAGACTTTACGAGAAGACTTTCCTTTCCTCCCAACTCGAATAATTTCGAAATTCTCTCTAACCAAATATCTAATCAAGCGGCAGAGTCGGATTGTACCGTCGACATATTTTCGTCGAAATGGTACTTTGTCGGGACGGGAATTCCGCTTCTCACGAGGTGGTAACACACGTCCGTAGGATATCGGCGTGGGAGTATATCCTGAGTGCGGTACATCGAAGCTTAGGCACGTTCGACTCGCGGAGAACAAAATCGCTGGCCGAGCACTTCGTAATCTTCCGTATATTCTGCGTTTGCACGCGGAGAGGATGAGAGCGAGGCAATCGCAATCGCACCGGGCAAGACACACGGTGCTCATTTGCATCGCGATGGAGACAATTTCGTAGCGAGTGTTCGGTTACGTTGGTGGATTGCAAGAGGACGCTGTCCTTCCAAATCACGTGTGCCGTAACAGGGCACCGCGGTTCGAAAGCGTATAACAGAACTTCTCCCCCGTAATTTTAAACAAAGTTTGACACGTTACATCGAGAATCGAGTGAGTTTAAATTCAAACATCAGATTAACAGCGTATGTGCTCATAATTAATCTACTTGCCTCTAAAGGTTTTGGCAATACTGCGATAGTAATCATTTGTCATTGAATAAATCCGAGCAACAGAATAATCTGAGATGCTGTGGCGTAGAACTGTCAAGCTGACATTTGCGCATATTTGTCTAGAATACTTTCCCAGTCACCTGGTTCGTTCGATTTGGTTCGTCAGTTTCATTCCGCACTTCAAAGCATGTCTGTGACGTTTTTATCCTCAAAATGTTTGTTAGACGTATTTGCAAAATTTTTGTAAATTACAGTACTTTTAAAATCCTACATAACTGATCGAAGAAAAGCGTCACCTAAATCTGGGTTGAGTTCAACGTGTTTACGAAGTTTACGCCCCCTCACGAATCACGTGACCCAAATCAACCAATCGCTAATTTTCGTTGCATCAGCGTTGCACCTGAAGAGCTAAAATCACTTTCGGTGATAAAAATCTGCTGGTCTCTCGCCGTTTTCCTTGATTTACAACCGATCTCGAATGCGTGAGACCCGAAAATGGCGAAAACGCAGTTTTCATTGAAAAAGTGATTCGCGTCATCGAGAATAAACTAACAGTGGATTAGCTTTCCTAAGGCGTTGAGACGCACGAGCGTTGAAATTCACGGCTACACATCGGTGGTTGCTCGCAGCCGCGTCTCGGTGCTCTGATTTGTTAGAAGCGAGACCGCCGGGGTCGGCAGCGAGTCTTAATCGGTCATCATTTATCGCGTTCCATATTTCGCGTTGCTTTGGCCGTCGACGGTCATCGTTAATTTATCGGAGGTGAGGTAACGAAGCACCTGTGCGCTCGGATTATAAACATATCTCGGCTATGTTCGACGCGAAACGTACGCACATAATCGTATCATCGTGAACAAGGATAAACAGCGTCTCAGCCACGACTGTTTCAGCTTTTTTCCTTTTTTTTTTTCGTGCCGTGAAAATATCGGATTATTTCCAGTTACCGTGGCAAGAGTTTGGCTGCACGGTGCGATTTGTAGAAATCGTCGCGATGATAGATTTTCACGTAAGTTCGTTTGATTTACGACCGTCGCTAGAACGCTGGCTGTTAATTCAACATCGAACAATTTGGCTGGAGGAAAAACGAGAAGATGGTACGCGCGCATGGTAACGTTTGCAAAGTCATCAAGTCGATTAACCGTGGAATTATTTTCAGAAACTACTGGATAACGGGTTAATGATTTATCGTCGCTTTGCGCCGGTATTACACATTTTCAATTTGGTCGTGTCAACCGTGCTATCATAAATCAGTTAACGTTGCCTCAGACCAGTTTGCAAAACACCGTACGTTTCATTGATCTTTATCAAACTTATTGCTAGTTAGAGTGAAATGTAAATTTGTCGATAAAAGAAAAAGCAGAAACCATTTGATGATATAAAATTTCGAAATTGTTAGTTTTCTTTTAACTTACTCATTCGTTGCGCGCAAAGTCAAGTCAATCGTTTAAACGATGAATGAAATTTCTGTGGATGATTGAAGAACACCGCGCATGCATAGCCTTGGCAGATTTTCTTGTCAGGCTCGTTCATTCATGCAGCCCGCGGTGAATCAACTGGGTTGAATAGTATCGATGACGCAAAGGTTCGAATGTTCGTTCATTCGCGAGGCGAATCTCGTTTCACCGTGGAACGCGAGTTGTTCGTTCGTTCGGCCAGTCGCGAGAACTAGTCTGAGAAACTCTTCTCTTCTCGTATCGCGTGTCTGTTCCGGGAACGCTTACTAATTGCGATACCGAGCGACATCCTCGCGGCTTCCACGCTCGAAAACTCGATTCCCCTTTCTCTCTCTCTCTTTCTCTCTCTCTCTCTCTCTCTCTCTCTCTCGCGTTATTACCTCGCGTCGGCGTAAATTTCCGATGCTCGTTTAGCAACGTTCTGCAGACGTTGCGCTTCTTTCGCAATTCGACGTTCTCCCAGTGGTGGCGATCGCAAATAAAATTTCGAACTTGGAAATTTTTATAATTACAACTTGTGTAATTATAATTATAGAATGCAGCTTGGGTCATTTCGGGCCATTTGATTGAAAAACTCGAGTAAACTCCATCTCTGATAAATAAGGAAAATTGGGGAGCAACAGCCAATCCAATTTGTGCGAAAGATCTCGATATTCCGAAGCAGCTGCGAGTAGTAAAGGTGGACTTTCCGCTCGTCAAAGGGCGATAGGAGGACTTTTTCGGGACGGGGGATCGTTCACACCGTCGTCGCCGCGATACCGACGGAGGAAAATCGGCCGGTAAATCAAGCCGGTATCGCATCGCCGTGTTGATACGCGCGCACGTTGCAACCGATTACGTAATCCGCGAGGTCGTGACTCGCACTACCCACCTCCATTAATGTACACATTCTACTAGGTGTACTCGCAGAAACGTGTACTGCGAATATGTGCATAAATTTAAATCGAATTTGCGAAACGATTCGAATGTTGACTTTCGTGTATAGAACGCGTACTTTAATATTCTTCGATTAACGCCAACTCGAACTGACGTTGCGTTCGTTTCAAAACACGATGTTGTCGAGTGGTTGTCGAAAATGTGAAAAATGATCTAACTCATCGATCAATTTTCGCAAAAAAATTACACACCTCAATATGTGCGAAGATGCTTTAATACTCTTTAAGTAACGCGAGTGTGAACTAATTATCTATACGTATATTGTATTTTTGTCAATTATCGTTCACCAGTGATCTAATTTATCGATCAATGGTCATTCGTAAGTCGCAAAGGTGTAATTTTATCACGAACGCTAATAAACAAAGAACGATCTAATTCGCGGATAGGAATTCGAAGCGGAGAGCGGCATTTATATATACTTTGGTATATAATTTTGGTTCCTGGAATAGCATCAAGAGCAGGCTTGCTTCGCTTCTGATTTATACGTAGGTGGTTCGCGGGTCGAGTTGGCGAGCCTCGAAAGCCAAGAGGAATCGTCGCCCACGCTGATTGGCAGTACATCCCTCCTTGTCGAAGTTGGCTCTTCAAGAGGAAACAGAATACACGCGACAGAGAGAGAGGAATGCGTGGCTTCTCTTTGCCTCGTTCTTCGAGAGAACTCGAGATAACATACGCTCCCGCGGCATTGACATCGCCATTACTTCCACAATGCAACGACACACGAGATTGAATTCTAGATTTCAATTAGCCACGTCCTATTGGCGAAGAATACCTCTCGAACGTTTCACGGCTACCTGGAAAAGCTAATGCGATAAGAATGTCTCCGCCGTGTTGGAGATTCAATGGCAATAAAGTAACGCGACCGCTGAAAAGATCTCGCTATTTCGGCTACGAAACATCACGGTCGATTTCGAGTATCTCACTTTTTTTTTTTATTTATTTCGAGTTACATTCGTAATGCGAGAGGATTATCAGGTTTCGATTTGAAAGGAAGAGTCGGAATTTCGGAAGATCAATAAATACAAATTAATCGTAGTACTTACATCCGACACGGACCAGAAACTGAGAAGAACGTCCAAGGGCGAAGAGTTGATAGATCAACCATGTTAATTCGAAGTCAATACCAGATAGACGAACGTGCGACACAAGGGTAAAGATCCGACGCAAAATTGCAGGGATTCATTCACACGGACGAACCACTGTAGCGTGACGCCACGCACCAGCGGACAATCAACTCGTATCTCCGATTGTACGTCGTACGTTCATCATCGCCTGTTGACCTGTGCCAGTGAAATTCCGTGTAATCATTCGTTCATTCATGCCGCGATGATAATCGGCCCGGCGTCCATTAACGAAGCCGTCGAAGCCGTCTGCTTCGGACAGAACCAAGAGAAACTTAAAAAAATTAAAATCAACAGTTTAAAAACAACCAGAGATTTTGCGAGAATTTCGATAGCCAGGGATTCGCGTTGTAAAATTTCTAAAACTCGCGCTGCGCGAAATTCTCGCCGATGACGTAAGGGAGCTTCGCGCTCGTTCCCTTTTTCTGCCATCGCGACAATTTGCACGGCGGTTTGTTGCATTATTAGCACGGGCGCGAATTAATTTTCGCGGGCAAGCAGGAAGGAAGGCGTAATTCAACAGTGGCTTTCTACTGGCGATGCAATTTACTCTGGAATTGAAATAATTAAAGCCATTCCTCCCCTCCCCTCCCTGGCTCGGGAGCGGCGCGCGGATGATTGTGCGAGTGTGTATTTTCAGCCAGAGGAGGAAATGCTTGGCTAGTTACGGCATTCTGAATTTCGTTTCGTTCCCGGGTGAGACTCGGCAATTAGGAGTCCTCGGTGGATTAGGATTCGTTAGACCGAAATTGGTGTCATTTCCCTCCGAGTTATTGCAAAGTTAGTTCCTCACCGACTCCCTCGCGATTGTCGTTGCAACTTCTTCCTTTTCTTCGCTCGAAGAGAGAAACCACGAATTAACTTGGAATTAACACGATGGTTCGGCCGATGGACGAAAATCCCGAGGAATCACACCGAAGACACTCGTCCTTTCGCGTATGAGAAAAACGGAGACGGCGGAGCGGCGTCAGGGACGTTGGCGCGTGTGCAAAGTGTACACGCGAGTACGTCAACGACAGTGAAACGGAGTCGCGAACCGACAGAGGAAACGGAGGATTTGTCACGAAGGCAGTTTGGTTTAACTGATCTCATCCGTCTCGTCGCGGACGTGGCGACGATCTGGTACTTGTCTTCTCGTCGTTGTTTCGACGTGAACCGAGCAGCGTCGCCGGTTCATTGTGTGTTGCTACGACTCGGACTCTCCGCCTCCTCCTCGTCCTTCTCCGAGCGAATTGAATCGTCTCGCCGATCCCAATTGGTCAATGATCCCGGACTTTTAATTGACCCGAATGTGTTCGACGCTTATGAGTTGTTGATTCGAAGTACACGTCGTAACGTGTAAGAGAATAGCGTCGTTGCGACACGATTACGATTTGTGAAACGAAAAAGAAAACACTGCACTTGTACCCCAGTACGATTCGTCTCACTGATGCCACTCCCACTCGAGGTCTACTCCACGCCCCCTCGCGAATCACGCGACCCAAATCGACCAATCGCTAATTTTCGTTGCGTCAGCGTTGCACCTGAAGAAGCACCCGCTGGATTACCCCCGCTAAAATCACTTTCAGTGATAACATGTAATAAGTCAGTAAGTCAGAGCTTGTATGGGAGTTTAATGTCTTGGAATCGGTTTTAGATAAACACGCGGCGAAACCTTGCGAATTCCGAGTGCACGCGCGCGTCACGTATGTGACGTGCCTAACTCGAGAAATGTATGCCATTAAGATGACATTTACAAACGTTGGACCGACTTTCTGCGTCCCACGCGGCACCATAAACAGTCCCGATCGTTACGTCACGAGCTTTATATTCCCTTAACATAAGTTTCTTTTCTTTTCTCTCCTCCTCTCTTCTCGGACGCGAACGTCTGTTAATTACAAGCGTCACGCAGATCGATATAAATTCCTACGTTTGCGAAACGAAAACGTTTCGAAACGTTTCGCCCGATTTGTCATCGGGCGAGCAGAAACGCAAAATTCTTCGAGCTTAATTCTTTTTTGCGATGAGTAATGGGGAGAAGGCGAGAACCCATACGTAGCTGCTGATAAAAACGCATAAAACGCATCGCGGCTCGCGGTGTCCGCGTTGCTTTCCTCTCTTTTCTACGTGTGTTGAACAGTTATGTATTCGCTACGACTGCGCGCGCGCGTGTGTGCGCATTAGTTGGTCCGGTGTATTTTATGCGCGCGCGGGGCACGTTAATCGACTTTTGAACACACGTTTTCCGAGCGTGTGATTTAGCACGAATGTTACTCGAGGTTCGACATTAATGGTTCCGACGAAAAGGAATACATTAAAGCTTAAGATATACAAATGCATGCAGGGGTAGAATATCGGTGCAGCTCCTTGCGCAACAAGCAACGCTCGAGGTGCTTAACTACGCTAACAAGAGCCGAGTAATTGTATCGGTTCGTCTGCTCTTTGCTCCGTCCATGATTTTTATCGTCTTTCTTCTTTCTTCTCTGTCGATCGATCTATTTCTCTTATCGGAAGAAGTTATCGTTTTTCGGCAGGAATGATTTCCACAGCGATGCTTACGCGCGCGTTCCATTTGCGTTCCATTGCGTTGAAAGAAACAGGCATCCCGGAAAGGAAGAATTGCCAAAATGGGAATTTGCAGATGCAGAGTTTAAGTCAAATGCCACTTCCGTGCCGACTTTTTCTTTCTTCTCTTTTTTTTTTGTTTTTTTTTATCGACTTTGGAATTGCACTAGGCAAAGCTCTGCGTCGTTCGTTTGGCCGCGACTCGCCGTTGTCGTGCACGTGCAAGAGTTGAACTCGTGCGAAATTATTCAGCGTGAACGATTATTCCGGCAATGGTCTCGGAGCAGGATGCGCGCCGGGTGGTTTGTGCCGATTCCCCTTTCTCCACAGGTACAGTTTGGCCGCGTTTACACCCGGAGGTGGTAAGATCCCCTGATATTTTCGCTCCCTTAAAGGCTCCCTTCCTCTCCTTCGCTCTCTCGCTCTATCCCTATCTCGCCATATTCTTCAACGAGGGATACACGAAAGTTCACTTTGCACGGCGTGTCAAAGATTCGCGGTAACCCGCCGCCTTCGGCCGTTCCCCGGCCGGGCTTTAATTGCTTACACGATAAACGGACGTCAAGGAAAGTCGTACACTTTCGACGAACATTCCACCCTTTCTCGGAACACAGAAAAAAAGAAACAATTGCCGATGTTTTCTTCGAAAATTCCTTCGAGAGCTTTTCTCACCTCGGAAGGAAGACCGAGATTTGGAAATAATCCGTCACTTTTCTTCTTGTTTCAGGTTTTGTGTCGTGTTCGCCGAGTCCCTGCAAGAACGGAGGAGTCTGTGTGTCGTCACCGCGCGGCGAGTCGCATTGCAAGTGAGTGCACAACGTTCCCTCGTTCTTTCGTCGCCGAAAATTACACGTTGCGGGCGCGCTGACCGCGCTGCTTTTCGAATCGGGCTTTACGTTTGACGCGCGTGTCAAGGAATGACGCGCGAAACGACCGGGTTCGATTGTTCCGCGAACGACGAACCCAGCTCTGTTATCTTCCTCCCTCTCGTCCGTACACTTTTGATAGCGATCGACGATCAAAGAGAGAGGGAGCAAGAGGAGAAAACCGGGAAAGACGGAGAAGTCGAGAGAACCGGACGTTCCTCCGCCTCCCACGCGAGGAGCGAACGTACAGGGAAGAGACGGGCAATGTTCAAGGAAGATGAATCTCGCATCCGACACTCTCGTTTCCCCGAATCTCTTCAATTTTGCAAAAATTTGCGACAACGCGAGTTTGTAAATCTCCACCCTGTGTCACCCCCAAAACGTACATTTATGAGAGCCTTTGCTCTAGACCAAATTATTTACGCTGCGTGAGAATCACCGAATTCTCATCTTATTAATTAATTAAAATTAAATCAGCATCATAATTTTGCTTTTAAAAAACTAGGAAAAAGGATGATACATTGGCTAAATTCTGAAAATAGTTGAGCCAACATTAATGCTTTTTCATCTTGTATCGTTCCTTTTATTTGTTGTCAAAATCAAAATTGGCCCAATATATGACGAACAATAGATGACAGAACAAGCATAGATCACTTTGGTAGTTAGTTTTTCTGTTTCTTCGTTTTTTTTTTGAGAAAACGACACAAGCTCGCGTTCGACCGTGCGCGCTTTGATCCAAACGAAATGACGCTCGGGCTTGCATCAATACCACGTAATATCGAGAGAATAGCACGAGACGGTACGAAATGAGATGTACCGAGATGAGTCTCGATCCGGTAATAGCGGTAATAGTCGTCAGTCGTGACCCGGCAACGCACGTAAATTGCCTTTATCAAGCACTCGTAGGTTTCGTCTTTGTCGTCGTCAGTCGGTTCGATGTCTTCGATGCCTGAACGAATATTTGGAATTTTCGGAATCTGAAACGTCGAGCGTTTAAATTCGACAGAATGTGCCCGTAGAGGCAGAGAACGCTCGCGAGTATTCGCAGAATGTACATCTAACCGACCACGTACTACACGGCGTTCTGTTCTCTCTCTCCCACTGCACCCGAAGCTCCCGCATGAAATGACCATAATCCAATACAATAACAAATTTAGCTAGTGCCACTTGACAATACGGCGAATTAAAACTGCCGCTGACGGATGGAGGATTCTGCACAATGGGGCGGAAACCACCCCTTGGGCGATCACGTTCGTACGAAAGTACGCACGTGTGTCTCTGCGCGCTGTCCACGGATCTACTCGCGCACGAGGTATTACTCACTCGCACAGTTACACGTTTGCGCGGACGAGGCGCACACGTGCGCGTAGACAGGTCACGTGTGCTGGCACGTGACCCCCGTAGATTTTCCATTCGAAGGGAATGTCTCCCGTGGTGGAAAAGGGTTCGTTTGAGCAGAAAAATAATATTTTGTTTCTCCATTCCGGTATTTTTATACAACAGAGAGTGCAATTTCTTCGATCCGAAGATATATTTCTTTCTTTTTGTTTTTTAAAGTACAAACTTTCAGACTGTACAGACTTTTTGCTACAGCGCGTTGCTAGTAAATTGCACATTTCCGTTCTCTTTCAATGTCACGAATCTTCTCGCAGGAGATCCTTCCATTGGTACGCGCAGCTCGGGCACATTGCGAATTGATGCGTGCCATTAGCGGCAATCTTTGCATCATCTGTCCTGTCCGGAAGTGTTTCAACGCGTTGTCTCTGACGCGCGTTCGATCGAACGACGCAGATGGATCGCGACTGTATTTCCTATCCGGTGGTTCCGCGTATCGTCGCGTAAAAGTCCGATCGGCTCTGCGTGATTTTACTTAGTCGGAATATATATATATATATACGTAAGAGGGCCGTTCCGCTTTGTGCAGAGATAAATCGCATAGTCGAAGCTCGAGGCCTTTGTTCTACGAAGTGAATGGACCCCGAGAGAAGACACGACACGATCGACAGAGGATGACGAAGGTTGCCGCGCGCTGTCAAAATACCCGTCCTTTTTCTTCGCGAGCGTATCCTCACAGAGACCGCGCCATCCCGCATTATCGTACAGCTGAAAGAGGCATCTCTCGTTCTCCTCTCGGCCGTGCGTGCGTGCACACGCACGAACCACGCGAAGCCGGACGACAATGCACGCGTGTGCACGTACAATTTACTCGCGGCCATTTATTCCGCTACACGACGGTTCTATCGCCAGCGTCCATCGGCGGCTACCGGCCCGCGTATACTCGCGACTTTTTCTCACTTTTACGTCTAGGAGATCGGTACGCATTAATGGCACGCAGCAACGATCCGAGGCACATCCAGCTAGATCTAATTTATTTTCCAATTACCCCGGGCTGCTTGCACGACCATTTTCGAACTTGCTTGTCCGTCGTCGAGCTTGCCCGTCGAACAAATCTCGAGTCGAACGATTAGAAACGCAGCGGCACCGGTGAATCGGATCGGTCTCGTATCGAGAGG
This sequence comes from Melipona beecheii, assembly GCA_032399605.1. NCBI lineage: Eukaryota > Metazoa > Arthropoda > Insecta > Hymenoptera > Apidae > Melipona > Melipona beecheii. The sequence goes on along the minus strand of JAUCMO010000243.1, from coordinate 1,935,743 downwards.
CAGACGGACGTTCGTACGCAGACGCTCTCTCTCTCTCTCTCTCTCTTTCTATTTGCATTGCCGATCACCCAGATATTGAGCACCCCTGGACGAATAACTCCGTGCCCGCGGGGCCTTGGATCGTGCGCGCTCGGCCGTGATCGGAGATCCTCGCCGAGACACAGAGGGGGGCGAATTGGGCCCCAGGAGCGAGAGAACGCGCGCTACACGCGCGCGCAAGGAAGAAAGGCAGTGGTGGAGCCAGGGTACCAGAGAGAGAGAGAGAGAGAGAGCAAGAAAGAACGAACCAGCGGAGAAGGGCTGGTCGAATGGAACGAAAGAGAAAGAGGGGACACTGTCTGAACGTGAGCGCGCGTTCCCACGCCCGCCGCGCATGCGCCGAGTATCCTGGCCCCTCGTGGACCCCTCGGGGACCCCTCGGCTCCCTACGTCAGTAATCGGTTCTCTTGCACTTCCACACTCCTCTCTCTTACCAGCCGCGGCGAGATCGAACCACCATGCTGCTCGCTCCGTTCCTCTGCGACCGAGTAGCTCCTTCTCCCTTTCTCGTTTCTCTCTCGACCCTCATTTTCTCCCTCTGGTCTATTCTCTGTCTCTCACTGCCTTCAGACATCCGCATAGATTCAAGTGCGGACGTCTGCCGTTCTTTCTCTCTGTCACGTTCTTTCTCCATACATACTCGTTCGGGAACAATATTCGTTTCCACCACTTGTCTCGACGCGGCGGATCTGGCTCCCTCGGCCGCCACGTTCACCTTCTCCTTCCACTTCTTTCGCCTATCAATAAGCTGCTCTAATTATCTCCGACCTGTTTGTCAGCGGACGTCGCCGATCAAAAGTGACATCGGTCTCGATTGAACGCGCCGCGTGGCTTTGCCCTCTTTGCTTTCTTCCTTCCCTCTTCGTCGGGCGATGTCGCCTATTTTGCAATTTCACGACGCGACGCGACGCGACCAAGGAAATCGGCAATCAACAATTCTTACGTTACGCGTTCTTTTCTTTTTTTTTGTCTCTCGAGAGCAGTCGTAAATTGGACAATCCGACACTGGCCATACTCGAAAAGAATCATCCACGATTTGCAACGAGAATTATTATTCCAATTTATCACCAAAATACAAAAATACGATTAGACTCGCGTGATTCGCGATCGAACTCGCCGATACGTGTGGTTGGGATATTTGTGGAAGAGATCATCGCGGCCCGTGGAAGCAGAGGGTCCGGAGTCTTCAGGAAGGCAAATTTGAAAGAAACGCACGACCGCGGAGTGGAATAAGAGAGCGGTTCGCGGGATGTTTGCAGAACCTTCGGAACCCTCCGGAACGTGTTATTTGCAAATACCTACGAGACGATTTGACTGGGTTCTCGTGAGAAGACGAGGCTTGAGGCTTCGGCGGCTCTGTAACTATTTTCACGGAAGGGTAACAAGAACCGCGGGAGGGGGCTCTCGATAAATAGAGCCATTGGTTCCTCGGCTCGCGTCCCTCTGTCGAATCGCACCAGCCACGATGTTTGTTTGCGATTGAACGGTCGCAGTTTGGACTCGAAGCTCGCAGAGACGCAAAGTTCCGTTACGCTTACCCGCGTCGTGGATTCTCCTCGATCGAATTTGAGAAGAAAAAAGAGGGGCGGAGGGGGGGGGGGTTCAGCCAGTCGCGAGTACGACCGAGTCTTTGTCCGTTTTCAACAAAAGAGTCAGGAACGAAATTTTATCGTGGCTCGTCACGGCTGCGCGCGTCTGTGAACGTCGGAAGGTTTGTTTATTACTGGCTGTTAGTCACTGGTAGCTGAGCGAGCTCGGCACCGTCTGGCGCAATGCCGGTTGAAACGTATCCCGCAAGTACGCGTCAGTGTCCCAATCAGAGAAAAGTCTCGTCCTTGTTAGCGGCTGTAGTGGACGTGGATGGCGTCGTCGACGGCGCGCATAATGAAGGCCCAGCGGACGGAACCGTTCGCTGCTCTCGCACCGACGTGCTGATTGCCAGCGCGAATATTGTCGTACAGTAATGGGTCTGTTCGAAGAAACTGTTCACGGACGGGGAGAGTTGGCAGGCTCTGTGCCGCTCGGAGGGAAGGGGAAAAAAAATCATTATTTAGCGCCAATTAGAAACGAACGCCTAACGATTCGAACGAGAAGCGTAATCCTCCCTTTTGGCTTTTTCCTTTTCGCTCCGTGACCCGACCAACGTTGTCCCGTTCGAACCTGGCCTTCCTGGACGAATCGTACGAAACGACCTGGACGCGGTTGAACGACCAACTCTGTCCAGTCGATTAATCAACGCGACTCTGCGCTTATCTCGACTATTTCGACTATTGTGCACGGCACACGGCACACGGTGTACGCACAATTTATGAAAGCTAATGCTCGTAAATTACCGTGCGTGTCGAGGGTTGAAATACTGAGAAATTACTTCGTCAGCGTGACGGATAATCGTCGAACGTCGGACGTTCGTTCGTTTTTCGTTCGTCGAAATCGATGCAGGTTCGAGCAACGGCGTCGAATTAAGATCTTCCGTTAACGCTTTTCGTTAACAGGAGGAAAAATGCAGTAACGACGGCCGCTGTCGTTAGAGACTAATTTCGCGTAATTAAAATCCTCGGCTAACCGATTCAAGCCCGCCCCCCCCCAAAGTCCCGTTGCACGGCGCGCGGCGATACCAGCTTCAACTCGAGCGTGATTACTCAGTTAACGCGAGAGGATCGCCGCACCGAGATAAATTTCACCCCGGTATCTCTCTGTTCCTCGCCGAGCATCACGTAGTAGGTAGCTACCTACGGTCTCGTCTCCGGCGTTTTATAAATCCGCACGCCCTACATCTCTCTCTCTCTCTCTCTCTCTCGAGACGTCCGTTACGTACACCTCTGCATCGGTGTTTTTTATACCTTGGGCGCGCACCGCGTCCTTACACATTCGACACGAACGGTTTTCGAGCCGTTGCGCAGAGCGCACAGAAATCGCGGTGGCGAAAGAGGAGCCGATCGGAGCAGAGAAGGCTCGGCGCTTCTTAATTACGATCGGTGCGCGCGTGTGCGGCGGAGCCGAACGAGAAAAATAGCCAGCGGCCTCTCCCTTCTGGCGAGCCACGCGAATTTTATTCCTGTCGTCGTGCCCCGCGCGCGTACGTACGTACACGCGCGGTATTAATCGACTCGCGTCGAGGTGTACCGAGGTGCGCTGGTATCTCGCGGGTATCTCGGTTGTTTCGCAGATGGAGCCGCGCGATCGAAGATTAAGAAGTTCGCGCGCGCGATTTATCACCGGCCGGGCATGAATGAGTGATTAAGCGACGCGTTAAGTAGGATTCCAGCGCGCGGGGGGTTGGTTCCATCCGGTTGTTTTGCATCCATCCCCGCGTCCAGCTCTGCTCCGTCTGCTCTATCGCGAGCACGGAATTCCTCGCCGAACGAGGACAACGACAAAAAATTAATCGAGGAAACTGCAAATTACGCGTAGCTAATAACCAAGCGGTGCGCCTTGATGCGCACCGGGAAGGTGAAATGGAGTGTGCGTAACTCCCCGTTGAGGGGAGAGAGAGAGAGAGAGAGAGAAAAAAAAAGTGTCGCCATTAACTCTTGCTCGGCAACTTGCTCAGTCACGTTTCGAACAAGTACACGTACGATAATTTGTCCAACGCGTTGTATTTCGCGCGCGTTCGTGCCGCAGCAACGCGGCGCGGCATTTATCTCCGTCAAGTTTTGCAGACGCTGGGATAGAAGTCGCGTCCAGTTACCATTGAATTAATCGCGCGCGTTAGGCTTGCATCGCGAAACCGCGTTTCATTTTTTCGCGCTAATTATAACTCTGCACTCTCGATCTCGAATGCGCGAGACCAGTTGGGCCGCGGAGCCGGTCCCCGAGAGGGAGAATCGGGGAACGACATCGGAGGCAATTGGTCGAGGGCGACGCTCGACGGGTAATAATTACCGGCGGTCGATAAAGAACGCCGATCTCATCCCGGCGAGGATGAGATCTCTCCTCGTATCCAGATCCCGCTAATCACCACGTGCTTCCTTCTTGACGCTCCAGTTAGGTAGTCCTCCGAAAGTCCTTGCGATCAGCCACCTGCGACGTAATTGCAACCTCCCGTGGCTCCTTTCTCTGCGGTTCGCTCTCGGTCGCTCTCTCGGCCCTCCTCTTCTCCGTCGGTAATATCCTGACACGGCTGGCAGGAGGACGGTGGATCCACCGTCCAGTTGCGCGTACAGACCCAGTCCCCTCGGGATCTGGACTCGTTGAGGCAAACGCTTCGACGAGGATCCGCCGTGCCCGGTGAATCACTGGTTTTCTACGTACGAGAAGAAAGGATAGGATAGGCTCTAAGGAACTACCATACCAGGTAGGTTCTTGCGCTCGCATGGCGCAAGAACGACCGTGTGTGTGCCACGGTGGTGGTTTAAGAGCGAAGGAACGCTGATTATACGGCACTAACGCCTCCAGCATTACGGTCTGCATGTTAAGCGTCCTTTTTCCCGCACCTCCCGTGATTAGGGAGGATGATCCTCGCTCAGTCGTTCTTTTTCCTCCTTTCCGAACCTACGACCCTGTATCCTGTTACTTTTGTCTACCTGACTTTTGGCTACCTTCGTTTCCTCTTGTCCCTTTGCAGGTTGCAGGAACTGGTTATGCGAAGTTTCTCTTTTCTCGGAACTATTTCGTGAGGTATCCGTCCAACTCGCAATTCCGTTAAGCTCTTTCGCTTATCGATTTCACTTTTCTTCCTTTCTTCCAACGTCGTGATTATTCACAGACCGTGATCAGTACCCTCTCTTCAAACTGGTCTCCGACCTGGTAACTTTCTTCGACCGCGAGCAATCAGTCCAGCACTCGTTGTTCCACTCTTCTCGGCCGAGGAGAAATGTTTTCCAACTGCTGGCGAGGCTTGTCTACGCTTGTCTTTGGTTTTTTCCCCCCCCCCCGCCCTTTTTGCACGGAAAAAGGCTCACTCGTGAATGACGTTGGTCCGCGCGGTATAATCGCGAGATATAAATTAATGAACGCGATTCCCACCCGTCTTCTTCTCCGCCGCGTATTAAATCACCGACAACGAGCAGACCCTTACAGACCATCCATATCCGCGAGGTAATTACGCAAAGTTATCATTTTCTCGGCCGTGGACATCGGCGACTGCTACTATGTACGGGGAGCGGCCCTTGGCAAATTAATTCCCCCTTGTCCGACAAGTTTGTAACTAGTCGCAAATGAAACTAGTCCGGTATCGGTTGGCCGGGGCAAATAAAAGTGGACGCTACCGAGGCCAGGGCAAATAATCCGAGGCAGATAATCCGTATCTACGATCGAATATTGTACCACGATCGCGCTACATACACCCGCGTGCCACTGCGGTTAACAAGCCGAGGATACTCGTTAATCGATACCTCGGAATCCGTTTTACAAATAGCTCGACGATAAAAACCATGTTTTCTCGACCTGCTCCTTCGGTAAAAGTCAGAAGAACGATCGTCCAAATTCTAAACGACGGGAGGGAACGGTTTCATTCATATCTCGTGACTGACTCGTCCCTCTCCTCTTGCCCCGCCCGTAAAAAGCCCGCCAGCGAGCAGCTCTGTAATTTTTCCACCACCGGTTCCACCTATCTCTTCGCAGTCCCCGTCTCTCGACGAAAAATCGTATCCCGAACCTACGTCGATGTCCAGTCTCCTGGACGCTGCGACGTGAATACGAAAGTATCCCACTCGTGTATACACGTGTTTGAACGCACACGCGCGCGCGCGCGGCCAAGCGTCGAGGAATGTGTCGGTGCATAGATTCTGAAAGGTATCGGGTAGAGTGCAGCGAGATCCGTGAGGTTATGGCGCGGACGGTTGCGAAAGAGGCACAGTTTCCGAGACTGTAGGCGGTGGTGCTTGCCTCGGGCCCCGTCTCGCATACCTGAAGAAGAACCTGCGGCCCCGCCGTGTTATTAAAGAACCGGAGGGTCCCCTCTTCTTCTTCTTCTTCTTCTTCTTCTTCTTTCTCTTGCTTCCCTTCTTGCTCCCCCTCTTCTCCTACCGTGTGTTGTTGATGGTTCAGGCCTGGTGGCGCGGCCAGCGTAGAATTCTACATGCGAATCTCATTTTTTATCTCCCCGGCTTCGAATTATTATCATCCGATTACACGTTCACGTGGCGCAACGATCGCGCGCGCTTCGGTAATTCCAAGTTTGACAATTTTCTGTACAATTAACGGGCAATTTACCTGTTAAGAGGGAGGAGGGGCGGGGGGGGGGAGAGGGATGGGGAAAAAATCGATGCAATTGCATTTCATCCTTTCTGAAATTGTTTCTTTCGTCGCAATTTCCCTTTCGCTGTTGTTGAGTTGCAACAGCCGGATCCGCGGCGAGATGCAAAATCGTAAACGCTCGATCGTTCGATTCGATCGGTCGTAGAACGAATCGAGACGTTTTCCGTTTCTGTGGTCACGAGGCGATTCCCGGCCATTATCGCGATTAAGCCCCCAGGGGCCGTGCCTCGGATCGCCCCGTGCCTTCCACCCCCGGCCTTCGCCATCGCCCATGTGCTGACGATTATGGTAATAACACGTTTGCGCGTATCGCAGCTTGGAACAATGATACAGATACCGGCCGACTTTGGTTTCTTCACCGACGGTGCCCTCTGGAATCCTCTACCCGACAGATCTCCTACGAAATATCGCCATTTCCATTCGTTTCGATTCGCGAAACTCTGCCGGTTTTAGACTTTCCTTTCCGCAGGAGAAATAACTCGAGAGAATAACTTGATTTTTCACTCGCGATAACGCAAGAGGCGTAGCGCAGGAACTCAAGCGCTTATCTCTAATTGACCTTGGCGAGGTCTTTAAAATTTCAATTCGCTGCTCGGACTTACTTCCTCGCGAGTGCGCACGGGGCGAAGGAGACGGAGACGGAGGAAATAAGTGGTTCCTTGGAAACGCCGGATTCTTTGGAATTTTTAATTACTATGCAAACGTGGACGCGCGGCGGAGGGCTCGGGTATTATAATACCGCGTGATTGGTGGTTGAGTATATACTCATCACTATTCATAGGACGAGCACGGAGCTCGGAGCTGCAGGTTCGTTAGAGCTATCCACCCTGTTTCGCATAATGACGTAATTAGCGCCAGCCCTTGGTCCACGGGGCTACCAACTCACCCTTCTCACGCTTTCGTATAATGGCTCTCGCACGAAGTCACCTGAAAGACTAGCGTCGCGTGCACCATTAATCCTCCCGGCGATTAGAGTACCCATCCAGAAGTATCTCCGCTCGAAGCTTTGTTCCTCGTTACGCGCCGGAGTGTATCGTATCGCGCAGAAAGCGCGAACGTTGACGTCTCGAAATATTTATAGTTTAGTTTGTGTTTTTAACGAATTGAAACTTTGCAGTTTCGATGCAAGTACGGAGACTTTAGCGTCTCGATACGAAGGAAAAGGGACTTGCGCCATGTTTTCAAACTAAATTGGGTCCGAGCACACCTGACTCTCTCGAGCCAGGAGGAATGACTCGATTGGAAGAGGTAATTTCACCCGTCCTTCTAGATTTGATCGAGTTTCGCCAATCTTCGTAAAATTATCTGATTTTGCAATCGCGATCTTTGCACGAGTCTTCTCCTATTTTATCACGAGCAAAGCGAACTGTGCTTGCAAGTGCACTGGGTTCGAACATCGTTCACAGGCGGGCGTTACACACTTGACTCTGGTTGCCCATTTATACATTAGTATAAATAAACAAGTGAAAGTATCTGTCGTCTCTGCAACCACCATTCGTATCAAGGTACGAATTATTATCGGAATAAATGGATTTACGTTCAAACGAAATTAACAATAATTTTGAAAAGAATATATCGAAGATGTATGTTTCAAGCAGTTGCAAAAGACAGTGTCAATTGTTTTGCTCGCGATTCGGAAAATTCGTCCATGGGAAGTTCGCGGATTGCCTCGACCGGTTGGACGAGTCTCGCGCGGAAATCCAACGAGCTGTTAATTTAAAGCTGTTCTCCTTGTTCTCGGTTCCTTGGGAGCAGCCGGAATACAGCTGGCACGTAGGCGCGCGTAATCGTACGGGCGAGCCCCGATGTCACTTCGCGCATGGCTGGCTCCGCGAAACCGTGGCGTTGCGGTAGCTCGATGTATCCGCGCCGCGCAGTCACGATTTTCTCAACTGCGTGTTCTTATCGATAATCGAACCAACGGACGAGTTGGTGAAAGTTTGAGAAACCTGGGCCGGACGTGAAAACTAGACGGCCGAACCGTCTACTATCGTGTCTGTACGAGAGGTAGACGGACGAGAGTACGCGGAATGTAGAGTGAAACGCCTGTCGCGATGGCACTCTCCTCTCGTTGGCGCGTTGCCACGATTAATGGCACGGAGTCAGTTTAATCGGGTTTTCATCGCAGCGACTTCTCGCTGCGTGGCAGCGATTCCACGGAGATAACGATTCCGACGTGTTATCGGAGTTGCAGTTCAGTCTCGTACGCTCGTCGTTTCGCTCCGGGGGAAATTAGTTTCGCCCGTTGTTGGCTGCAGTTTGTCGCCGTTTGACGGACCGATAGATCGTCGATCGCTCGGAAGATCGAAACATTTGTACGTTTCGCGTTCGAATCATCGACCGTCGTCGATTGTTTTCGGGTGGGAAACAATTAGACGACACAACGATGACTTTAAATGGTAACAAACGCCATTGGTGGATGACATCGAGCTCGGAGGGACGCGACATCTGGCAGGGGAAGAAAAAGCGACGAGTTGCCTGCATTAAAGCGTCGTTACGCTCGCGCTTGCGAATAAAGGTGTTATTATACGTAATTACACTAACCGAGAAAAACGAAGAGCGTGCAGCGAGAGAGTGGACCAACGGGGGCTGATTTCGAAGCGCCGAGTCGCAACAATTTTCTCAATTAAACGCACAAGTAGACGGGCCTCGTTGCCTCGTGGCAAATCGTCATTGACTCGGAACCGTCATCGTTTGTTGATTATCTCCTTCCACTCGCCGCTCTCGTTTCGGATTATAAATTCTTTTTCGCCGCTTGCCACGTTTGCCTAGTCACAAACAATAATTAGTTCCGCGATCCCATACGGGTACGCGATTGCTGTCTGTTTCTTCGAAAGCAAATTGAACGTCCTTTGTCCTCGACAAACATTTTTCGTGTCGTCTACCAGCAATTTATTCACTTTAGATATCATGCAACACCAAATATATACACATCGTTATATTCATTTATATACATTCATCACCGTTATCGGCAAATTATAGAAAGAAAAAGTTCGAGATTCAAGTACAATGTCCCCTCGGAAGGTTATTGTTAAATCGTATTACTCCCGCTGCTCTATCTCGCGCATCTGAAAATTAAAAAATTTTTTACGGCTTCCTCCAACGAGAGTCTCCCAGCGTTAGGTTAGGTTGGCGCGCGTCTTGACATTCGAATCGAGTGTAAAGTACGCGTGTAAAGCGATTCGCGTGTAAACGTCGCGGCGTTTACGCTAGAATCGTGTGTTCCTCTGTTTACCGAGTCATCTAGCGTGCTCAGTCAACGAGGTCAGAAACACGATGGTGTTGCGATGCTGATGACCCCTAACCATCCTCGTGCCTTTCTACCAGCTCCTGGAAAGTCGCGGCCGCGTGTTACTCCTCGCCTCGTTGTGTTTCCTACGCGTCAAGCTTTCTGTTCTCCTCCTCGCGTTTTCCTTTTCCACTATGCCGGCAGTGTTACAATGTTTGCACACACTCTGTGTACAAACGACGCACGCGAGTCGAAGCAAGGGATAAAAACCTCTCGACGAATCTGCCTATCGACTTGCAAATTTACCAAAAGATCTCAGGTTCTAAATCTCAGTTTTTTTTTTTCGCAAAAAGTTTCGAGTTTCAACGTAAATTTCTCAATTTTGGAGAGTCAAAACCGATGAACACGCGTGGTCTCGCCGTAGTTGTGCACGCGCACCGCGAAACGATCGCCTATCTCTCGCGGAGCCAGCGTTCGTTTATCTAACGCGCTGACAGATACCTGATGGGGCAACTATCCATCGACAGATTCGATCGATTTACGCCACGGCTAGATACCAAGCGGTTCCATGGGAAGGAAGAGAGAGATACTGCTGTATCGTCAACTGACGTTCCATGCATTAATGCATGAAGATGGTGTATCGACACACCCTGTCTTGTAAGGGACGATACACAACTATACACAGGCTTATCGCACACTCGAGTCGTCACCTGTCTAGGACGCAACTCCCTTTCCCCTTTGCATGTTTGCGCGGAATTTTCGGGATTTTTAATTAATCGCGTCGTGCAACAACTGAAAGTGATTTTAGCGAGTGCCTCTTCAGGTGCAACGCTGATGCAACGAAAATTAGCGATTGGTTGATTTGGGTCGCGTGATCCGCGAGGGGGCGTGGCGTTGTCTGGTAATTTGTTTTGTATCGATTCAATTAATGTTTGCGCATCGATAAAATTTTATGGCAAAGAAGTCGTCTTCATTTCCTTTCAGTGAGACGAATCGTACTGGGGTCTGTATCTTGCAAGGGAGAAGGGGAACTTGTCGTATTCTCGTGGAATTTTTCAGTCTGTTAAACAGCGATGTACGTCACTCGCGTAATTTTATGCACGTGGTCCCGTCTCATTGGTCCCTCCCTCGGTACTTTGTCGTCGGTCGAGTGCAGTGTCCATATTTGACGTGTTTTGGGAATGGTTTGTTGATTATCATTGATATATTTGAGGACTGAATACACGTGGGAGGGAGGGGTAGAGGGGGGGGGGAAGTATCCCTTTCGCTCGTGCGCGCCTCGAAAACGTGAGCAAATATTGTAATGGCGATACAGCCTGGCTACCGACTGTTAATGCGCCTCTTAACCGCTTCTTCTTTGGCGAGTGATCTCACCGCTGATCAACAGCGGTCCCCTGCGCACGAGAGACGTGTTCGTACAAGAAACGGGAATTTTTAACTGTCTCGCGATCTCGTCGCGATCTCCCTTCTGTCAGGCTGGTCGGAAAATAATCGCGCTTCTTACGTTTCGCAACTTTCCGCCATACGTTTTTCCAAATTCCTGCGTTTGTTAACGTTGTTACATTGATTAATGAAAAGTTGAGAGAAAAAAATCCCACTTTGCATACGACGACTCCAATTAACCGTCTACGCAATTTCCCGCGTACATACGATTCCCGCGTGCTCGCGATAAGTACCATTCCGTGTCGTATTAAATGAGATCATAATCGAGCCGTCAAATGTATTCAACGCGAAATTAATTGCGCGCGGGCAACCGTAGATCTACATCTGTTTCGGTGAACGTTCCGGGATGACGAATCGCAAGCAGGGCTTTGATCGAAGAGAACGGAGCCGAGATACGCGACGTCGAGGTGATCGCGCGAGGGTGCTGCGAGCGGGCGATTCGCACACGCCCCCAGCTAGTTAGTTAGTTAGTTAGCGTGATCGTTTTCTTCGTTATTATTATCGCGTAGGCGTCAAGGTTATCAAGGGGGATTTCCGCTTGTTGAGGGTTTGGCATCCGGCACGCTCGTGCGCGACTCGTGAAACTTGAACTTGAGAACTTTGTTTCTCGAAGGCACTTCGTTGCCTCGGGTGTTTAAAACTGACTTTAGTCTGTTGATTAACGTTTGCAAATTGGCCGGTTTTGCATTTTTCCGTAATTTTGATTCAAAAGAAATTGTCGGATGACCAGTCAGGTTTGACAATGTTTGACAATGTTGTGCTGACGCTGATTGCGAGTCAGTAACAGTCTCCCCGAAAGTTGACAAATAGTTGACAAATTTCAGTAGTTTTTCCTCCTCTCTTCAATTTACCACAGACAAAATTCTGAAAAAGACGTGCCGAGGAAAGATCGATTTTGCATTTTTCCGTAATTTTGGCAAAAGAAATGTGTTGTCGGATGACCAGTCAGGTTTGACAATGTTTGTTCAGTGCTGACACTGATTGCGAGTCGGTAACAGTCTCCCTGAAAGTTGACAAATAGTTGACAAATTTCAGTAGTCTCCTCCTCTCTTCAATTTACCACGGACAAAGTTCTGAAAAACACGTGCCTTCTTATTTTCTTGTCGAAAATCGTACAAAGGAACGAGGCAATTTTGTCGTTTATTCACATTGACGACTGATTAAAGTATCATTTTGGCGACTACCTTGGCGAGAACAGAAAGCAGAAATAAATAAATAAATAAATGCACGCAATCGTCGAGTAACGATCTTTGACACGTTCTCATCTGCGACTTGGCATTCGAATCCGTTAACGGTGCATCTCTTGCCAACTGGTTTCTATCACGGTGGCACCGTCAGTGGCACGGGGGTAATTCGTCGATGGCCAGAGATGGCCAACGAATCCGTAACGACCTATTGTCTTTGTCGCCGATTGCTCCGGTCGCGACGCCTTCCTGACGGTGTCGCCGTCTGGAAAAAGCACGCTTGTAACACACCGGCCGGCCGGTACATAATTAATTAAACGAACGTCCATTGGCGACAGAACGGTCTGCTCGACCCTTAACTGACTATTAATTAGAGTTACATAGCTGACCGATTCACGCTGCGAGATTCGTTCTGCGCTTCGTGAAACGCGCGCTTAAACAACAATTTGTCCGCGAAAAAGCGACTCGAATATGAAACGCAGCATAATTTCACTTTTCTGGAACATCTGAAATAACAACAAACTGTTTCTTCTTTTCTCCGGTGCAAAGGACGCGCGTCGATCGAAATATGGAGACTCGAGTCAAAGATACTCGAACTCGATCGATACCCGTGAACTTGCCCGTGGAAAGTGGTTTATTTGCGTTCGTTGATTGCAGAAGTGCACGGATGATGCACTTGGAATGATATATTGTTTATACTTGAATCTCCACACCGACGCGTCTCCCACCACTGACTTTCCCACGCGTGCTCCGACTCGCTTAGCAGTGTTTTTCTCTTGCCCCGGCCTGCTGCCAGCGACTTGCCGTCTGGGCCAGTCGCACACGCTCCGCCATTTCCCGAGAATCGCGCGCTCGTACATGCTCTTCTTCGATCGATCGATCGATCGCCCTTTTTCCCTCCCTTTGCCCTTTGCCTCGCAAAGAAGCATCGGTCGCGATCGAGTGTCGTAACGGAACCCTTTGATCGAACCCTTGTTTCCTCTTTTCTTTTTCTTTTTGTTTTTCTTTTTTTATGTTGTATCGTAGTTTCATACGTTTCCGTCTCTTTCCGGCTCGCCTAAACTTGGCGCGTTGATCCGCTTCTGATCCGTGTTGGTCTGTCAGTTAGCACGTTCGTTCCCGTTGTACCATAGAAACATTGTTCATCGACTTGAGAATGTCGCGCATTCCGCGTTCGTTTCACGGCCACGGCTATTCGTACACGGCACACTTTAAATCGCGTTCCTTCCGCTTCGCATTCTTTCTCGCGTCGTTCCTTGGATGACACGAGGAATAAGCCCGGATGAACGATTCGAGTTTGTCGAAAGAAGACGCACGATCTGAAACCGATACTATGCTACGCCAATTTAATTATAGTGTAAATATAATATGTAGTGTAATATAATATCTATTTAATATTTAACATTAATATATTAATATCTTAATTAAAACCTTAATTAAAACTATCGAGATCGTAGCTCTCAGTTGCAATGATAAATTGGCAATTGGCAAGAAGAGGGATATTTCGATAGGATAGAGTACGTCATATAGATTCGTGTTTTTAGTCGCAATCACGGGCATTCGTTAGTTTCTGGTTGACAAGCTGTTTATTAACGCAGCAACGTTCGCGCGTGGATTTGCTAGCAGGGAGCGACTAGGCAAGCTAAAACGACCCGTATGCGTCACCTCGCCGGATAAATTTGACTTGCGAAAGCGATCGATCATCGATCATCGGGCCTCGCCAGAAAGGAAGGCCGATCGTTAACGATATCGTGTTAATTACGGAATTGCTGACACGACTGTTCAACGCGGACCCATGCCTCGACAACATAATTCGACGAAAGCTGACTTCTGCTCGCTACCGAACAACGATCGAAATATGCGCGAATATTGAACTGGAACAAAGATAGATGGACAACCAACCGAGCGATTATCGCTCGTCGAGTTATCGAATCGACGCTAAAATCAGTAATGATTTATCTCGACTGAGTTTGAAATTATAACGAGTCGTCTATGCTATGTTATTACATCTTAAATGTATCTAAGGAAAAATATATATTTTCTTTTTGTTTTCATAAATACACATGAAAGTAGATATAAAGATTTAAATTTATAATATCGCAGATATTACGATGCTCCCTCCAACCCTAATTGGACCATAGTCTGCGAATGATAACTTGTTCTCTTTTTTATATACTGACACGACAATATCTCGTTACAGAAATATAACTATAACTTCTAAACATAACCTCTAAACGTAATCTCCAACTCATATTAACACACTGCATTCCGAAAAAGCGATTACTTTGTGGTGAAACGTTGGGAAGTTATACTTTAAAGCAGAAAATTCAATTACACGCGTTATTTTTCAAATGAGGAACGAGCAAGAATAATTGAAGGTTGGTGTGATCGAGCATTACATAACGCGTATGTAAGATATATATTGAAAAAAAGCTGAAAACGACACTTATAAATAACCTATAATACAACGAACATGAAACCGTGGTCAGCGTTGGAAAGAGATTTTTCGAAGCGACTGCAGTTTTCGAAGCAAATTGTCCCATCCGGAAGTGTCAAAACGAGAAACGTATCGACGGCTTGCTCAGCCGGTTTCACGGCAGCGAAATGGCCATTGTTGCGAAGTTACAAAGGGCGAGAGAGCGACGGGAAGCGACGAGCGCCGTAGAACAAAAGGAAGCCGTAAGACGACAGGAAACGATAAACTGGAACATCCTATCGATAGTCCGTGATCCGGGAGCCGGGAGCGGCGTGCAACTGCACGTTCGGTACGTTCGAGGAAGGAGAAGTCGCGCGCAAAAAGTGGAATCCTCTCGAGACGGAGGCTAGTAAGTAGCCTTATGCAGGCTGACTCAGGAAGGTACCTGGAAAGCACGGTGTAAGAACCGTATATCGGCGTGCCGGCGAGCCGAGCTGAGCTGGCACTCGCCGGCATCGATGCGCGGAACATAGGACCCGTGTTCTGCGAAGCCAGCCTCCTCGGCTGCGATACGTCGCGCGAAAAAGCGGATGAAGTAACGAGGCAAAATTACGTCTTGTTACGTCCACGTGGATTCCGCAACGTTGCCGCGGATCGATCGAGCTTTCAGAACGGCCGCGCAAAAACCCCCTCGAATCTTATCTTCGGCGTGGAAGCTCGATCTTCGTTCTTTTCCTCGGAAAGATCTGTCGGGTTCCGAGGAATGACACGCGAGTTTCTTTTTTCGTTCGGGTGGATTTTTATTTCGTCCGGTACATGCATACCTCTGTACGTTGGTATGTTACTCGTACTTGTGTCAGCGAGTGAATTTTGAATCGCAGACTTTGTACCGTAATTGAGCAATTATTACCGGTCGCTTCGACTCTGCTTCACCGCTTCAAAAAAAAAAAAAAATTTGCAAAGTTGTCGGAGAGGTCGGGAAGGTCGATCGATCGAAATTAATTTGATCGAGAGGTAGATAGGTATCGAGTCTCGGAGCGTCGAATATTTCAACAGGAGCGTTTCTAATGGACGACCTGCGATCAATTAAACAACAGGAAATGTTCCGCCGCGAGATGCGACGAAAGATCTGTATTTACACGCGCGCGCGCGCGCGCATTCACAGAGAAGCTCCCCGATCGAGATTATCACTTTGCTGCGCGAGCGTCGCACGAAGGGGCTGTATTTATGACTCCGTATTACCGATCATTTTCCGAACCCCTCCGGTATCGATCTCGAATGTACACATTGGATCAGCGATCAACGAGCGAAGAGGAGGCAGGGGGCAGGGACACGCTGGCTAGACACACAGTCAAAGGCCACGGGGGAAGAGTTACACCCGTGTGTGCACGTGATTGAACGTGGGTTCGCGATTTACATCGCAATCGGAGTCGTAATCATCCTGAAGCGACCAGCGGTGTACACGACTGGAAGAGAGAGTGTGTAAAAAGGGCCGTGGATCGGCGGAGGATAGACTCTGTACGCGGCCACCACGTACGAGATCGTTAGCAAAGGTGGAACAACGGCTGTGCGAACGACGACCCGGAGGAGGAAGACGAGTACCTACCGACGATTTAGCGCGCCTTTGCATCTCCGACTTTTATTCCTCTTGGATCTTTTCCCTCCTCGCTTCCGTTCTTCAATACCCGCGCGTTCGTGTTCGTTTCTCGCTGGCACGGAACGTGCTTTCGAAGATTGTCTGTTGAATTCTGGGCTAATCTGTACTTCACTTGGACAATTCCTCTGAGTGACAATTCTCTCTTCTTTTTGATCGGCATCAGGAGGATTAGTGCTTACTAGATCAAGACTTTTTGAGTCGCTTGTTACTTTTTGATCGGCATCAGGAGGATTAGTGCTTACTAGATCAAGACACTCGCTGACCCGTGAGGCTGTCACGCTCCTTTGGAAACTCTATCACGATCAGACTGCAAGACTAGTCTACGATCAAGTCAAACTCGTACGAGCGATACAGCCACGAGTGACCGCGAACACCGTCAAAGTTTGGAGAGTTCTTCGCGCGTGATCGCACCGATAACCGACTTTTCACGCGTTCGAGCGTTCAATTAGAAGCGGAACGTTCGCGGTCACAGTTGAGCAGCGAGAGAGCGCGCGTCAGTTTACGGTTCCGCGGCGGCGGTGCGTCTTCTGCGGGAAGGGAAGGGGTCGTGGGTGTCCGTCCGTGGCCATTATTTTTGCGCTTGTTAGAGCATGAAAGTGCACCGTGAATGTATGTTTCTGTCAACGGTATCGGCATCATGCATCACCGGGCTCGAGACGCGTGACTCGATAAATCCTTGGCAGTCTTTAAAGGGACGCCGCGTCGTTTTCTCCACCGCTGCGCGGCTTTTCCCGTTTATCGCTGAATCGCGCTCCGGCTAATTTTCGCGCGTTTTCACACACCCCCCCCTCCCTCCCGGAGCCGGAAGCGTTCGAGCGAAGACGATCAGGCTCGCGTGTGTTTCTCGTTCTACGCACGCACCGAATGATCCCTCTCGGAAGAACCGTTCGAGGCATTAAGTGGAGTTTCTACCGCATGCCTGCTTGAATTCCACGAACGTAGAATCCGCGTCGGCCATTAGAGGCGCGTGGGGGGAAGGGGAGGACACCGGTCCCGCCGCGCTACGCACCACACATCTGCAGTCCGATCGTGGCATTTTTGTCGCTCTAATGGCATTAACTAAATTGCGGTGAAGACCGCTTGCTCGGAGAGTGGACAGCGCGGCGAGTGCCAACGCGCGGTTCTTGCCAGCGGCCAGCGCGAGCGGAGATTCTGCGGCTGGACATTTGTTATCCTCTCCCATTTTTGCCGAATACCCGCGATTAGTTAGTTGTTCCGCGAGTGCGCGGCTGTTCTTTCTTGCTCGCTCCTGATATCTTTACTTGCACGCGCGTTCTTCGTGTTCTTCGTTCAGGCAGCGATTAGACGGAAAGCTCGAAAATTGAAATTGTGTCAGAACGTTTGCAACTACCGACGATTAAGATATAAAGATCGTGGCGCAAACTGGATAGCAACAATGCAACAAAATGCAACAAAGGGCTTTCATTCGTATATTTTGTAAAAATTGTTCGAATCGCTGAAAACACAACGTTGGTACATCTGCGGAATTGTGCTTCGAGAAAGTAGAAATTGATCGTTAGATCACGAGGGTATGATTAAAAATTGTACTTTATTTTAGTTTTACGGAACTGTTTATTTGAGCAAGGAAAGAATGCCAACGATACTATTTATTATTATAAAATTCATAAAATTTGCTCGACATATCTTTTTACACGCGCCAATATTACAATTGAACGTGTGACGACAGAGAATATTGATCAATTAACACCGAGGAGAACTCGTACTCGTAATTTTTGGCCACGAGTAGGACTCGCGTTTCTCACGTTTCGCAAAGAATTCTGCAACGATATAATTTTTCAATTATGCCTTGACAATGTGAAAATTGCTAACTTTCAGTCTCCGGTCGTAAGATTGAGTTACGTTACATTTCGTTGCACGTTGCGCGAGAATCGTGACGTCTCTATTACGTTTAGAGGAAATTTATTATTCTACAAGCCGTGACAACGACGAACTGTTCGCCACGGTACGGCGTAGTCGTTAACGCTCGCGTTCATCGTCATTTCATTCGCCGTCGCGTCATTCGCACGAATAAACGTGTAAATACACGCGCGTATCAAGGGACAGTCGATTACACGCGCGCACGCACAGAAATACACGTACGTACGTACGTACGTGGGCCGACTGATCCCCGGGGACCTTAATGATCGAGCATCCTCGCTGCAAATGAACCGCAGGAAGTACCTACTCCGGTTCCTAATGCAGCAGAATAGATAACGACGTGATTTGTGCATCTGACTCGGCGGAAATTTCAGGGTAACCGGTAAATACGTACGCCGAGCAGATCCTCTTCTGTGTAATTAAATAAAAAGGAAGTTGGCGGACGACCGATCGTTTCGTTCACTCGACCGTTGCCAATTTAGCGCGGTCAGCCGATCGATCCTTTCGAACTCTCCTTGGTTTTCATTAACGCGCTGGAACAGCCGGCCGAAATATTCCGCGTGCAAATCACAATTCGCGCGTTGTTGTACATTCTATAACCATGTGACACCATACAACTAAATTTACAAGTTAATAGTGTACAAGTTGATTTTTTAAAAACGAATCAAGTTGATTTTTTTTTTTTTTGAGAAATGCATGTGTTTGGTAAACCTAACCTAAACCTAACCCAAACCAGTACATTTTAATTTACATTACTGTATTCACGCGCGTCCCTAAATTCTCCGCTCAGAGAGATGAAATCAAAGTGAGATCTCCCGGAAGACTTCCAAACTCGGGTCGCTGATTTTTAACGAGCATCAGCGCCGGTGATTGCGCTACGCGCAGAAGGTATATTCTCCTTTGGCGAGAGACGAGCCTCTGCTGACCAAAACCACAGAGACAAAGCACGATCCAGCTCGGATCCAAACGGAAGGTCGACGACTAGGAAAATACTAACGACGACGACTCACGGAGCGGCGTCATCTTCTCTTTTCCACAAGCTTTTTTCTTCACTTCTCGCCGACTCGCAGCCTCCTCTTTCGTCGTCTTACATTTTTCGTACGAGAGAAGACAGACGCTCGCTAATAGAATTCACGATCCTTCATTTACTCGTTTCATCCCTCCGCGTGGACCGCCACGCCAATTTTCTCCCGGCTCTGCTACTCCTCTCTTGTCAAAACGATCCTCTCGGATTCGCCGATTCGCCGCGAACGTGACAACAACGCGAACGATGCCTCGTTCTCCTGTTGGCAGAAAATGACAAATTCCATTCGCGTTCTTCTCTGTTATTACGTCAGTCGTTCATTTTTCTTTATTCCCCCCTCTCTGGAAACAACCGGTTTCCTATGGATGGACCGGCTAGAAATTTTTAACGGACCGCGGCACGGAGTGACCATAAACCAGATCGTGGAATCGTTTTGTCATTTTAGTCGATCGTTAGAAATGATCCCGTCGTCTTAACGATCTAATAATCGAGCCGGAGGACTCGCTTTTTGCGGGCGTAAGGAGAAGAAACGAGGAGGCTCATAGGAGCGCGCGCGCGCGCGCGCACTTACGTATATATGTACGTACGAACGTACGTACGTACGTAGAGAAAAGGTGAAGAACGACCGAGTGCCACGAACCTCTCTCGCCAGAGCAAGAAGTTAAGCTCGTTGACATCGCACTCGTGAGGTCAGTCAACCAGAGTTCGATTCCCACCGATCTTACTTTCGTACTTAGCCACTCTCTTATTCAACCGTCGACGACTCTCGACCGTACGCCAGGGTGGTGTGTATATCGAGAGTAGTGTATGCACTCGTCGAGTCCGTGTATCGTTACGATTGCGAGTCACGTGGCCACGCGTATTTCATTCGTCACTGTTACCTGTTAATTTGTTTACACGTTACGCGTGGCCGATTTTCCGTATCAACGACACACCTAACACAGTTAACGTTCCAGAGGAGGTGGTAATCACCAAAGTTCAGAGGTCGCTAACTTGTACCGCACCAGCGCCTAAATCTAGAGGTGGTCAAATTTCAGTCTTTTTCTCAAGTAAGTTCTAAATGACGCGAACATTGGGAAAAGACAAAATAACTCACTTTTCAGTGAGATTTATGAGCCTGTTTGCTCTCGACCAATTCATTTCTGTCCAGTCATCGATCGAATCTTTAAATCGTCGGTCATTCTCGATCGCTGTTTGTCCTTAATCAATTTTTAATGGAGGAGAAAGCTTGTTCGCATTTACTTTCAAATAGACGTGTGTGTATATTCTTGCACAAACTTTCCGAGGTTTGGAGAATCTTTCAAAAATTTATCAAGTCAAACGTCACTTGTCAAACAGGAGGGAGGGTATCAAATTTTGGTTTTGAAAAACTACGAGAAATTAATCGGACAATATATCGACTAAATTCTGACCCGGAAAATTGGGCCTCTTCAGGTGCAACGAAAATTAGCGATTGGTCGATTTGGGTCACGTGTTTCGTGAGGAGGCGTGGGGTAGACCTCGAGTAGAAGTGGCGTTGCTGGTACTGTGTCTCGAGTGATCGCGCCTGTAATTTGTTTTGTATCGATTCAAATGTTTGCGTATCGATAAAATTTTATGGCAAAAAAGTCTGCATTGTACCATGGTACAAGTCGTGCAGTTTTTTTATGCAAAACTTGCACCGTGCGGTTGGCTAAGCCTGGCCTAAATCGCTATAGAAGAACTGTCGAAGCACTATTATAGAAGGACTGCTGGATGTCGGCGTTTCTTCACAGAGAAAAGGGAGATAGCAGTGAATTTTGTTCTTCGCAAATATAATTTTATCCTTTGTAAATACAATTTTGGTTTATCGCAGAAGAAAAAGGAGGTAGTGGTGGATTTTGTCCTTTGTAAATAAGAGCTTGTGGAATATTTTATTGCTAGCTCTTTCTGTCCCAGTGTTGGCACCGAGCTAATATCGATGGTACAAGAATGGTCGCTCGAGTCGCAGTTCTGCATTTTGTCGTTTGAAAAAAATGCGTGGAGCTGGGTGCAGGGAAGCGTGTCAACGCTCATAGAGAAGGTATCTGGGAACGCGGATCGAAAAGGAGTCCCACCTTGATCCACATCGGTGGAACGCAGACCTACAGCGTTCGTGGAGGAAGTTTTACAATGGCGTAAACGCGAATAAGCGACCTCACCGCGTAATCTCCTCGCTGCGGTTTCACGTTGTTGCACGGTATTTTCCGTCAAAGCGTGACCAAAGTTCCCCCGCGTAACGGAAGTTCGTATTCAATTTTCAAATCACAGATCTCGTCTCCCTGCAGCGGAAAATTAAGCGGCGTGATCGCAGCCAGGTTTTTGCCTCGATTCGTTCCGATCACTTTTCCAAACGGCGCGCGGGAAAAAAGGCCGGCGTCCAGACAACTGGCAAATTGCCGACACTTTGCGGCCGTCTGATTTTTCTCTCATTCGAGGAATCGAAGAACCGAGAAAAGCAGTCTTTCTAACCGATCGTTTCTAATACGTTTTTCTCTCTGCTCTGCTGAATTTTTTTCAAAACTACAAAAAAATTTACGTAAAGTCAACAAACATCACACCTATAAATTTAACATTATTAATTAAATTTATCAGTTTCAACAAATATCAGTTTCGTGACTTTGAGGTAACGACGGTTTACAATAACGGTTTGCACTTTGTATAATAAAAAAATATGGAATTCTATGAAATATATACGTTGCATTTCGAGCATTTTATTTTTTAGATCAGATAGAATTGGAATTAGGTCTCAGGATTACATATTGCAAAAGAAAATTGCAAAAAAAAAAAAGAAATCCAAAAACAAGTTCGCTCCGTTTCACACAGTTGCCAGTTGTGTTACGAAACAAGATAAAAGTGTCTCGACTGATAAAACTCGCAGTTTTACACTCGCTCGAATAATATTACAATCTGGAAGGGGAGGGAAGCGGACAGAACTGAGCGTAATAGCATGGCATAGCTCTGTAATTATTTCATCGTATCGTTCTCCGTCCAGAACCACTTTTCTCGCTTGCGAATGCTCGCTCGCCCAGATACCGTATGATTTTCTGCAGTCACAGCCGTGGAACCTTGACGGTATTAGCAATTGACGATTAATGTACCGTCATTCATATCTGTATTACGTCGTCGTCCGTAGTCCAGCTTTTCCCGCGAGCTCTCACGTATGTACTTACGTTCGTCTATAAACGAACGACGAATGATTTCCTCCGGGCTCCTTGGAACGACTTCGTCGAGCGCGCTGTTGCGCTTTATTGCGAGCAATGAATTTACCTGTTTGTTCGCATCGGTGAACTGTCTCAAACCGGGACAAAAGTTATTGACGTAGACGCGCGCTCTGGAATAACGCTCGCTGTAAATTGATCCACCCGCGAGGAAAGAGAAAACACTTTGATGCGTATTTTCGTTACGTGTAAAAAAGAGAAAGAAAGAAAGAAAGAAAGAAAGAAAGGAGAAAATTGATGCGGCGTATGAATGGTGCCGGGTCGAGGAGAAAAACACGTGATGGGACGAAGAAAAACACTTGGACGACCTGTTTGTCGGGAGACGGAGTTAACTGGTGGTAAAACGGAGTAGACGGAAATGTCATTGCCACGCTTCGTTGCGACAGAGAGAAGAGGAGTCGGGATTCTTTTTTTTCTCTCTCTCTTTTTTTACGAAGGAAGGAGCGACGGAGTAGGGTCGCGAGGGGAAAAGAGAGGAATCCAGCAGCAGCCACATGGCGCTATGCAAACCCCATCGTCGTAAACTGTCAGCGATACGGCTTGTGTCCTGTTAGCGAAGAGGAGCCTCCTTCCTCTCCTCTTCTCACTCTCCTCTTTTTCTGCCCCCACTTACGTCTTCTTGCGCCGTTCCCCTCGTCGTCGTTTTTCTCCCGCTGGTGGCTTTTCGAGCGGGCTTTACCCTTCCGTACGGATATATGGAGAGAGACATCTGTCCGCCAAACTCGCGTGGTTGATCCCCTTCCATCCCCATCGACGTGACACGGTCACTTTGAAACTCTTCTTTGAACAACTTTGGCGCTGTTAACACTGAAACTATCAAATGACGTGCCACGCGCGTCGCGAACTTTTTGTTCCAAAATTGCAATATTTCCTCAATAGTTTCGTAGTGTATTTAAGTATAATCCGGGCAAAACAAATGACAAATTCAATTACTTCTCAAATAATTCCCATCTAGTGACATCATACCGACGAGTTCAAAAAGAAAGCGACGAGTTATTGTATACGGCCCGGTCACTCGTTATGGTCCGCAATCAGTTGCCAGCGCCAAGTGGTTAAATGATCTTTCATAAAATATATAAATGAAAGCTTTTCTATTTCGTCACTTTGACGTCTCTGATGTTGGAAATTTTACGCTTCAGTCGTCGGTAGTGTTAAATACTACGACACAATTTATACAAAGTTGAAACAATTTGTACGAAATATAAATTATATTAGCTTTTGCAAGGAAATTCGATGGTACGTAAAATTCACGTGGAAGGAGAGAAACGTGAAACAGATGCAAAGGATCCTCAGGAAAAGAAACAAGGTTGCAGTCTTTAGAAGCCATTTCGGCCATTACGTTTCACTCATTTTTTTCTCCCTACGATTTCTCTGATTCGAGAGCAAAATTCTTTCTTAATTCGTCGCTTCATTCGTACAAATCTCCGGAATTTTTCGCACAAACGCAGCAAAAGGTACCAACGTGTTCTCTCAGACTCTCGATTTTCACACGAAATTTCTCTTTCTCACGTCTGTATGTCGTTAGACCGAACGGAGCCTGTGCGTCGACTGTGCGTCCATTCACAGTCGCGACGCGCTCTCAGAATGTTAAACTTAACGACGTATCATGAGCCCATTAGCTTATCAATGAGCAACCCCTTGAGCATGGGGGAGTACGAAAATAAACCGTGGAACCCCGTGAGAATTCAGCCACCTTTCTCCGCTCTCTCTTTTTGTCCGACGTTCTCTCGCATACCTTCTCACACTTTGGATCGCGTTAAAAGCGGACAGGCTTGCGTTGCACATGGCGACCGATCGACGTCGACGACAAGGGCAAGCGTGTAAAAACGTAAACTCCCCGCGCCATGTTCGAAGAACATCTTCGAGAGCGGCCGGTGTTTGTTGTTAAAACAAACGATACCGTAGAGTATCTCCTACGCTGGTTACATTTTCGGAGAAAATCTTCAGATCGTTTGTTAGAATTTCTCGCGAGAATTTACGGAAATCGGGCGAAGATGTCGCTTTACCGATTGTTTAAAAATTGTATAAAGTTTGTTTGAACAACGCAAAATTTGTACTTTACAATTTCAGAAAACTTTTGTCAGAACAGGACAAGATCCACTTAATGACAATAATTCTCGACACAAACGTATCGCTGCTCAGATCTTCTCGTTGCGCTTATACATGCGTCTCTTTCCGATTTGCGTTGTACCTCGGTCCTTGACTAAATAATTTCAGACGAATCGTTGCGTGACGAATTCCTGGCAACGCTCGACCTCGTGTACTTGCCACACGAGGGTGTGCCATTTCTACGAAGCGGAAACAACGACCGTTCTAGATCCGACGCGGCGCTTTATCTTCCCTCCGCGTTATCTCGGCCGGGTGTAATGTTTGAACAGGTTCCACGCGACTTGCTCGCGCGATCCGTCAGTTTTCCAGTTTCGTGAGCACGTACGTACGTACATACATACGTGCCTGCAAGGTTTTCTCGTTGCAGCTGCACGAGGTACGAGAAGGTTCCGGAGCTGCGGTCATCCGCCACGTCGCCGCAAGTCGCGCGTTAAAAAAAGCACAGCTCGTCGCGTCGCCCTGTACAATGGCACCGGCATTTCTTTTTGTTTCTCTTTCCTCTCTCGAAAGAACGATCCTTTTCTCCGCGATGTCGTCGTTGTCGTTGTCGTTGTCGTTGTCGTCGACGTCATCGAGGTCGCGTTTACGATCGACGACCGCACGGGCCAGCGAGCGAGTGTTACGTTTCAAAAACCGCAGAGGGCACGCCGACACGTCGTTCCACGCTCGCATGGGAACACGTTTCGTTCTTCCTTTGCCTCTGTTTGGATTCCATTCGATCCACCAGGCCCTCGCAAAAATTGCCGTGCTGATCCCCCTCGAGTTGCCATCTCGTCGAAGATATTCCAGGAAAAGGGACTTCTCTCCAACCTTTATTCCCTCGTGCGTACACTTTCGAAAGACCTTTGGAAGATATCACCTAGCCTCGAATTAGGCAATTAGCAAAGAAACTTTTTTTTTTCAATTGGCAAGTTTGAAACATTTCTCTACAGTACGAAGGCAAAATTCGACTGGACTTTGATCCGTTTCACAGTCGATCGAAAATGTTCGATCTAAAGTGTCGAATCGATGTCGATCAATTTACGAAGAAGCTGTGCGTCTAATTAGAAGCTAACGAGGGATGATCGGCGCTCCAAGTAATCGGATATTCGGGCAAATAATAGTTTTCCTTCAGCTCCGTGTGTTTATGGAGGCGAGCCACCCCTGCAGAAAACAAGCAGCTCCCGAACCCGCAGTCACATTATCCACGTGGGAAGCTTTACCACTTGCCACTTTCTCATTCATAGAGCCACTTCACTACCTTATCCACTACCTTACTCCTTGTTCAACCGAGCTCTCGATTGTCTCTGCTGTGAATGCAGAATTGTCATCGATCTGGTCAACAGACGAGAAATCGGACGCTTGATCTTTCGTGCCTTTCCCAACGAATCGATCATCGCTGAAGAGACGCACGCTCGGAATAGTTCAAGCATCCGTTCGTTAACTATCTTTGACACGAAAGTTGATTCGATTACTCTTTGTGAACGATGCTCGTGCGTTTGAAATTTCTATCCAACTATGAGCTACATGCGTATGTTCTTTAATTTTATACCAGTTCCATTTTTGTACGTTTTTACCATTTCCACTCGATTGTTAATTTCCAAGGAACAAGTATTCTCGCCGAAAGAAGCAACTGTTCTGACGCCACTCCTACTCGAGGTCTACCCCACGCCCCCTCGCGAATCACGTGACCCAAATCAACCAATCGCTAATTTTCGTTGCGTCAGCGTTGCACCTGAAGAGGCCCGATTTTCTGCGGGTTACCCCCGCTAAAATCACTTTCAGTGATAAAATTTTCTTTTCGTAGAAACACTCCATACGGTATTACGAACCATCCTACCCGGGGTGTATTTGGAAAAGCTTGTCGTTAAACGACAAATATCCGGAACGCAACATGCGAGCGATTGGAGGTGAGAGGCGCGTACCGCGAAAGAAAGGAGAGGGTACGAGCGGTTGGGATTTAATTAACACGCAGCTCAGTGGCGATTGCTCAATCAAGGGCTATCAACCGGCGGGTTTCGAGCGCCCAGTCCCCTGCGGACACGTTGGTCGACGCTGAGCAGAGTCACGATCCGATCGCGACATCTTTCGATTCCCTTGGATTCTTATCTCGTTTCTTAATTGATCGCGTCCGTTGACCCTTAATTATTCGACGATCCGCCATCGGAGGGGTTGACCCTCGGCCCGCAGCCAGCCCCTTCTCCTTTCCCTCGGCAGCGACGATTCCGAAGCATTACGACTCGCCTCCTACACCTTGCCGCCGCGCTAGGAGAAGCGGTACGTTCGTTCGCTCGCTCGCTCGCTCGCTTGGCTGTCTGTCGGTGTGCGCTCGCGCTCCCGCTCCCGCTCTTAATGGATGCTAATTCGACTACCGTATTGCGGTGCCGTTTCTTAATTAGCGGTCCTCACGAGCGCCGACTACGATCAGTGTCCCGAGCTAATTACACGCTCCTAGATCCTCCGGTTACTGCCATCCTCAAGGGGATCCTGCTTTTTTCCACCACTCGTCGTCCTCCCGTCGCGACGTTTTTCTCTGCCATTCTCGGCGTTTCGAGAGTAAACTCGACCAACTGCATCGAACAGAGAGAGAGAAGAGAGTTTTCGAGGGACCAAAGAAGCTTCTCTCCCCTTCGCAAAGAAAGAGAAAAAGAGAGAGAGTGAGAGTGAGGGAGAAAGAGTCAGTCCATTAACATTCGGCGCGGCAAATTACAAGCCGAGACACTAATGGACCCAGCACGGGCGGTCCTCCGTCCATTGATGGTGGGTGGTGATGGTGATGGCGATGCTGATGGTGCACCGGTGATGGTGTGGTGCTGCTTGCTGGCAGTCGTAATGCTGATGTCGGTACCTGCACCTCTCTCTCTCTCTCTCTCTCTCTTTCTCTCTCTTTTTCTTCTCCTCCTCTCTATCATTTCGCGGGGCCAGGTTGAAGATGAGTTTTCGTGATACCGCGGTCGTCCTCGGTCTTCCTCGAAAAAGCACGCGGCGTCCACAGAGCTGCTCTTTATTCCTTTCTTTTCTTTATTCTCGAGTTTTACGAAGGTGACAGTCTCGCGAAACGGTCGTCTCGTTTTGAAGAAGACTCTCGACTCGGCTTCCTCCACTTTGGCTCGGCGCGAGCGAGATCTCGACGGGCAGCCTGTCGACGTCGCGCGGCTCACAGCGTTAATTCATTAAACGCGCCGAGTTTCGCGGTTTTGATCGCGAGACCCGGTTGTTCGCGATCGAACCAATCACACGCGACTTTCCCACTGTCGCTTTCCTTGGGCTTCGCGCCAGAAGATATAAATATGCAAGAACCACTGTAGAGATCGAGTCTCAAGAGGACAGAACGTAGGTCGGAACTTTGAGGCGATCGATCGGGCCGAGCGAGGAAAAATTAGCGTCGTTTCGGCGAAACGAAACGAAACGCGCGGTCCATCTGCGGTCACCGAGCGTAATTGGCCGTGTTGTCCAGCGGCGGCTGGAAAAACTGGTGCGGCGACCGACGTAAAAAGCATCGATATCGGGAACGAACGAGCGGTTAATGCGAGCGACCAAGCGTGTTGTTGCTGGCTCGTCTCTTCGCGATCTCCCGGGGCTTCTTGCGCTTCTGCTTTTTACCCCGCTGCTCTCTCCCCCTACGAGTAATTCGAGCTCGTGCCAAAAGAAGTCGGGGAATTCGCCGCGGCGAAACGCGCTCGAATTTGATGGTTCCGCTCCCAAATCCGACCGTCCCAAGCCGACGTCGTTACCTTTATTTGTCCTCCACCGTTTCTTATTAACCTCCTTCCTGGTCACGTTCTCTTTACCTTTTCTCCCTCGGTTTCGCTGCGACTTCCTCCCTTTCTTTCTTTCTTTCTTCTTTTTCTTCTCGTGCGAAGCGTGGACACTGGCCACCGAAATTCGTTTCTCCATGACTGACGATGCGTCCAACTCCCACTCAACTCGAAAGAACGAGAAACAAAAAACTGCACGACTCGTACCCCAGTACGATTCGTCTCGCTGAAACGTCCAGAAGCAATTGTTCCGACTTTTTTTTGCCATAAAATTTTATCGATATGCAAACATTTGAATCGCACGCCCCCTCGCGTGTCACGTGACCCAAATCGACCAATCGCTAATTTTCGTTGCATCGGCGTTGCACCCGAAGAGGCCCGATTTTCTGGGTTACCCCCGCTAAAATCACTTTCAGCGATGAAAAAGGAAAACGAAACTGACGACAAATTTCTTGCCGTTTTCCCCAGAGAGTGACAATTTCGTCACTCGGTTTCAGAGATCGTCGCGAAGACACAATCTTCGAAAGACGGAATCTTTCCGCGCGAGATCCTCAATTTGCGACGCCGCGGCTCGTTTTGTTCGCGCTTCGTTTTCCGTTCGTCCGCAACTGGCGATGTTATTACGGTCTAAAGTGGACGAGTCGTAATGACACCGGAGGCCGCCATTTTAGTGCTAAGTGCCGCGCATTATCGGCTCAGGGATGAGACTCTCTAGAGTCTCTTTCGTACTTTTTCCTTTTCCTTTCTCTTTCTTTCCTTTCTTTTTTTCCCCCCCTCCTTATCCTCTCGGTTCCTCGTTTCCCCGTTTGTCGTCCTTCGTACGTATTTCCGACCGGAGAACCGGCTGCAAACGACGTTCATCGTTTTATTCCATTGCTCGCTCTTTAAGACCGGAAATTCGATTACGGTACTCAAAGTGTTTCTAAGAAAGAACGGCCCAAAGAAACGAAGTGATTTAGAATAAACGAGCGCGATGCGAAACCCTCGTGCTATTTCGAACGTAAAACGTATGTCGGATCGGGCGGCAAAAATTTATTCAATTTCTGCTTGGAAACTCGTTTCTTTCTCCTTCGTTTTCTTTTTGCTTTCGTGTTTGAACTCTCTATCGAGAAGTACGAATCGACGACAATGGTTCTGTGAAATTTCCGTGTTTCCCTTTGCCAACTGAACGTCGATCGATCGATCGATCGATCGATCAAAAAAATCACGAAACCATTCGTCGCTAAGCGAGCGAGATTCGCATAAAATTCGCGGAAATCGTGGCTCACAGACGAGTTCGTTCGTTCGAAATCCACGAAACGACAGCGCGTCTTGTTAATTGCCCGCGAACAACCTTACCACGATCGCAATAAAATTTTTATTGCACCCAACTCGGATATTCGCCGAATTCTTTCGCCGAGCAACGCGACACGGGCGATAAAAACACTCCGCGGAGGAGGAGGGGGAGGTCTACTCTCGTTTTACGAGAATTGAATAGTATCGAGAAACGCGAAACTTGTAAATTCTTCGGTATCTCGAGAGAAGTACGGAAGAATCCCGCGAAGAATCTTCATTTTTCTATTTAAAGAAAGAAAATCATACGCAAAAGTTCCAACAGGTCCACTGCAAAGGGGAAACTACAGTCTTCGAATCTATCAAATTCAGCAAAGATGCAAAGGTGCTTCTTCGAGCGAAAAGTCGACCAAAGAAAGTGGAGAAGCTCTCGGCTTTCTAATCTTTCAATTTCCTTTTTCTTCTTTTTTTTTACGAAATTTCGCAACAGCTCGAAATTTGCACTCCCTGTGTACGAAACGCGTTCCTTAATGAACGCGGCGAGAGTGTCTGCAAATATTGTCCCGTTTAATTAATCGTGTGAATAGGAGGCGAGAACTAGGAAGAGAGCACGGAAATTGACATGGAACCAGCGCGCGGTTTACACTCCCACGTAGCTGGATCGGCATGATTCATCGGCGTTGTCTCTCAATTGTCTTATTTCGCCGAGTGAAAGTAGGCAAAAATTTCGTTCCGCAGCCTGCTGGATCGAGCGAGCGGAACGGAATCACGCGTGATTTACAGCGTTTCACGTGGCGAGCTCCGGCCTCCACCTGTCCGTCCTCCGAAATTCCATTGTTTGGCCAAAGGATCTTCTAACCGGCCAGTTAGAACCCATCTACGGGACATCATAACGCATTAGATCCCAGAAATAGGTTCACGTGCCACGAGTTGTTTGGCTTATTAGTTAACGCTCGTACAACATCCTTCTGTAGACTCGCCACTTGCCGCGGAACGTGTTAATTTCAAACCACCACGTTCCGTTTGCGATCCGACTGCGAGATTGTCACTTACGATCTTTAAATACGCAACGATCTAAAATATTAATTTCTTTCATAGTGAAATATTTATTTGTTTCGTTGTCTCGTTCAGATAACATCGAATCCGTGCCTTTGAAAAATTCTACTCTGAAACCTCCATCCGTCTAGTTCAAGTTGCAATGAAAACTTTTAAAAGGCGCTCCAGCTACAATTTTTTTCACCGTCTACGCACACAGTTGCGCAAAATTTTAATTTTCTACGTATTCCATTTGCGTTTCTATTTGCGGCGAATCGATTTTCCTTTCGCAACCGTTGATTATCGTGCTACTTTGTCTACGCCGTACGCGCCGTATCGAATCCAATATCGACCACGAGCGAGAGTTCTCTTCGAGGATACTGTCGAGACTATTTCGTTGCGGAATTAGTTACGAGCAATTTGTACGGAAACGCAGGTTGGCAATGGAAGGGCCGTGGATCCGCAGGTACGTTTTTAGAAGTGTCGAGAAAATTGCAAGAATGTAAAAATCGGTTCCAACTGTCTCCTTTGTCTTTGAAGATTTGACCTTCGGAATAATCTTTGGAAAAATTGGAAAATTTGAAAATCAGTTCGTCTCGTCTCTGTCTATTTTTAACATTCCCGAAGATTTGATTGGAAATCTTCGAAAATTGGAAAATCTGAAAATTCAAAAGTGAAAGTTGGAAGATAAAAGAATATCGAATCCAATATCGACCGCGAGCGAGAGTTCTCTTCGAGGATACTGTCGAGAGTATTTTGTTGCGGAATTAGTTACGGGCAATTTACATGGAAACGCAGGTCGGCGATGGAAGGGCCGGGCAATCTGCATCCGCGGATCATGCGGCGTCTCGATCTCGTGTGCACGCCGATCGATTTATCGGGCTCCGGGGCCCGCGAGCGTCCGTCCGGTGTAACTGGCAATAACGAACGATGATTGAAATCGCACGAGTTGCCTTCTCCGCTTCGCCGCCTATTTCGCGTATTCGCGTAACGCGAACAGATTGCCAGGCTGCACGCGCGCGCGTAGCTATTCTTCCGTTGCAAATGATGACGCGACAATCGCGAATTGTTCGTCGAATCGTGAGAATGACGCGACGCGTTCGGCAAAAATGTTTCTCGTGGGATCTTTTTTTCTTGTTCTGCGATATCCGTCAAATTCGTGGCTCTACGAGTTTCACGATTGCCAGTCGTAAATTCCTTTCGAAGTGTGAATTTCTTAGAGCCTTTTCGATTTATTCTTTCTTTCGTGGCAACCTCTGCCCGGTCTACCATTAGTTGCTACACAATTCCAAATTAACCCTTGCATTCACCTTTTTACACTATAAATTTTGCAAATCAAATTCTCGCGGGTCAAGTAACGCGATTTATTGTTTCTTTACCACCATACTCTCTAGCTCTTTTGTTCCCATTGAACAAGCGTTTTTAAAAATTAAATTCTGTGCAAAAGATATTTTGCAACAGAAGATGCCTACAAATTATCACAATTGTTATACGGAATATTATACCGTTATATTAGGGATACCCATAACTAGTGTCGGGTTTTAATGCTGTACAAGATTTTATTTTATTCAAGAGTTACAATACAATTTTAATCTATGATATAATCTAACAATAAACACACTAAATGTCACTATACTTAATTGAAATATACATATATATAGGTTAAGTATGACTCCTAATATATACAGGTTATGTTGTAATAAATTAAATTATCGCCACTAGATGGCAATGTTTACTTATAGGTAGCTCTAAAATAAATCAGTCTGTACGCGTATAAGTATTTCGTATTAATCGTCATTTCAAGTTGCATGCTCGCAGTGAACCTTTTATTCCGCGATAATAACTTGACGTCATCGTGATGGCTCAAGAAAACAAATTCGTAGGAAAAAGGTGAATATGCTCTTTGCAAAATAGTGAACAAAGGCGAGTATGATCTGCAAGAGTAGAAATTTGTATTACTTGCTCAAAGATAGTTACACCGAGCAAGCAAAATCTCGCGGCCGAGATCGAAAGTTCTTGCGTCGTGTACGTCCGCACCTTCGCCGCCATTTTTGCGCATACGTGGCGGAAAACTGTATCGGCGAGCGTTCGATCGAATTATATATATATATATATATATATATAACCGCCATAATTCACTGTTGCCCGGTTGCCGGTTAGCAACGACAGCGGCACATCGGTACGCGACATTCCGCTCGAGTGTTTACAGAGTGACGGCGAGTCCTCCGAGGGTGATCCCTCCGCGGCAAATACAAGTCGTCCTTCCGTTCTTCCGTCTCGCGTCGGCGCGGCTTTCTTGCCGCGCGGCGATCGATCCTTATGGACCGGACCGCGATATCGCCACATATAGAAACCCGAACGAGGGGAATCCGGGAGAAACCGCTCCGATCGGAGCAGCGACGACACCTGGCTCACGCGGTCCTTTAACGTTTCGAGTAATTCCTTCTTGCCAGTCCTTTTTTCGTTCGTTCCCTTCTTGCTTCCCTTCCCCCCCCCTCTTCCTTCGCCGGGGAAAATGAAAGAGGGATCGCCGTGCAAGTGATTAAATATTTGCAGTGGAGAGAGGACGAGAGAGGAACGCGGTGGTATTTGATAAAAGTCGGCGGTTTCCAGAGGCGGGCAGCTCGATGATTACGTCGTTGCGAAAGAATCTTGATTAGCGGTCTGCGTTCTGTGGAAATCGCCTCGGTTTTCGAGAAAAAGCCGAAAAATCCGTTATTGACGAAAAAGTATGATATTCGTGGCAGAGAAATTAAAGTTGACAACGCACAATTTTATTTGGTTAAAAATCACTCGAGTATCTAAAAATGATAGATAATGCTACGAAT
Organism: Melipona beecheii; assembly: GCA_032399605.1. NCBI lineage: Eukaryota > Metazoa > Arthropoda > Insecta > Hymenoptera > Apidae > Melipona > Melipona beecheii. Next base: position 1,902,476 of record JAUCMO010000243.1, on the reverse strand, counting down.
GTATAAAATTCCTATAGAAAATTGCAAATTAGTCATTTTGGTAATTCCAACTGTTAAACTACTCTCACGGTCGAAGTATACTCGACGAAAACGCAGCAAATGCAGTTGCTGTAAAATTGAGTTAAATTATTTCTTTGAAAAATTTTCAAATCTATTGGTTTTATTTTGCCTTGATAAATATTCTAAAATTACGAATATATATATAATTTTTTTAACTAAATTTTGCAATAAATAGCAAAAGCGAATTTTTGTTTTCATGACGAGTGTATACTCGATATAAACTCTTAGTTAATTTCTCAATAACTGGCGCGTGGATGATTTCTGTATTCCGTACGATAAAAGGAATAACAAGTTTGGGTATGCAGATATCGTTTGTAAGAAGCCACAACATCAGGTTTTTGTGCGACAATCTCGAACACGACGAGACGACGGCGTATTTTTATTTTCAACACGTGTTTACAAACCGTTTAGTACTTTGTGAAATTTCGTGCGGCAAGGACACAAAGTTGTACTCTAGCGCTGTACTGCGAACATGCGAGAACGAAATCTGAAATTCTCGAGTTAGAGTCAAGACTTATCCGTGTGAAAAGTGTTTTCCAAAGTTGTTAACAAAAGTCGAAGAGTGATTTGATAATTTGTCGAACGTACGGGTGAAGCGAGTCTACTCCAAGACAAGTTTCTGAAGCTTCTCAAGTGCGAAATGGATTGCTTCGAATTCTTTACTCGGAACGAGGCGAGTCATGCAGAAAGCATGGTACATCCTAGTGTGTGTCGTGTTCTCTTCAGTCGTGCGTAATGACGCTCTTGTTGAGAACGAATTAACAGGAAAGTAAGGTGAAACGTTTGTTTGTCAAGTGGGAAAGTTGAATTTGTATCGAACTGTTAGAATTGAATATGTCTACAGGCTCTCGAGCGAAACAACGAGCGAAAGGCGTGTTTTCGCTAAATCATGGGACGCGTGTCCCACATTCGTTAATAAAATTACCGTCCATTTTCATAGAGCAACGCGTACACGATAGTATAATTGCAGCGTACTTGACACGATATCATAGCGAGACGACGATCGCACCACGGCTGGATGAGCGGAATATGAACATTCTACTTTGCACGACGTTACGTAAAACACCGTTCCAATGAGACCACATTGATAATTTCAATGAAAATTTTCTGAATCTTAAAAATAAAAGCGTCTCTTCCAAACCAATTGTTTAACCTCTTGCGCTGGAACGACGTGCCACGCACGTCGAGAATTTTTTGCAACATTTTCTCAGTTTAAGTATGTTTAAGTATAACTCAGGCAAAACAAATGATAAGTTTATTACTTTTCAATAATTTCTATCCAGTGATGTCACGCTGACGAGTTCAAAAGGAAAAGAAAGCGACGAATTATTGTATATATTGGTTCGGTCACTCGTTATGGTCCGCGCGAATCAGTTGCCAGCGCAAGGGGGTTGACGAAATTCTTGGCGCGTTTTAACAATATAATTATAAATTATAAAAGATTTTGGCTTTGTTTTCAAACTGATTTCTCTTTCATAATTGCTTCGTAATTTTATAATAATCCAGTGATATCATACCGACGAGTTTAAAAGAAAAAGAAAACGACGAATTATTGTATACGGCTCGGTCACTCGTTATGGTCCGCGCGACCAGTGGCCAGCGCAAGAGGTTAAAATCTCAGAGACAGACACGCTGCAAGTTCGACAGTCTCTCATCTTTCTAGCAGAGGCAAGGAAAGATACAGAGAACAAGAGGATTCTCTCTAAAACGACACGTCCCCTAGGAGGTAGACGAGGTCCTTTCAGTCGGTGGGCTCGTTACGTCCCTGGCTGGCTTAGAAGGGAATATTCACGGATAGTGAAGTCAATAAATCCAGCCAATGGTGCTCAACGTTGGTCTGCTGCTGTTGGCTGCTGGGCCGGATCGGGTCGAACCGGTAGTAGCCGAGAAGAAACTCGCTGCCGGCGAATAATGACCGTGGAATCGTCGCTTCCGTTTATAGAGATACCGGCTGCGGGCTTCTAAGCGCTCGCATACGCGATATCCTCGACAGAAGGAGGAGGAGGAGGAGGAGGAGAAGAAGAAGTCGCGAGAGTGGTTGCGTGAACCAACTTGGAACCAGCTGTGCACTCGACAATGCACGCCGCGCCGATGCGTTCTTGTCTTTAACTCTCTGCGAGCGGTTGGCTGGCCGGCTCGCGGCAATCGTCGTCGTTTACTCGGATTTTTATTCGTGCCGTCGAGTCCGGGAAACCTCGTTTCGCCGAGAGGTTCCGTTGATCGCTCGAGCAAGATACGGGGACGACTCTGGATAAAAATGAAATTTTTACACGTTCGGCGATTCTTTGCGTGTTCTCCTCTCCTGATATTCCTCTTCTTTCGCGAGGCGAACAGCGGCTTTCGAAATTCAGATTTTTATTATTTTTTTGGACAAAGTAAGCGAACTGCCTAGCCGACGTTCGCTTTAGTCTGCAACTCTCAAAATTTCCGGAAGAATGTGAAAAGTTACGAACAGAATACAAATGCAACGCAGTTTGCGACATTTGATTACTTACGTAGTTCAACGTAAGAGCGTAAATATTCTGGTTTTATCTTTACAAATCCCCAACGAAACGCGTTGAAATAAAATCGACGATAACGAACCATTCATTATAACTGCAAGATGCAAGAACCGACAACGGTTAGCATAAAAAGCCGCGCGTATAACGGTATGCAAATCGACATGAGTCAACATAGCACGGATATGTTTCACCTCGTTTGAATAACGCGCGATTTCCCAGATCGATCGAACAGGCGCATTCCACGCCACGCAAAAAAAAGAAAAAGAAAAAAAAAGAAACACGCCTCGATTCCGTCACATTCTGCAGTCGAGGTGAACGAGTCTCGCGCCACTCGATAATTCGCTCCAATTTGTCGAGTGTCCTTAGAAAATATAATATCGAGGGAATATTCGATTGGATCGAGCTGCTAGCAGTTGGAGGACTAGAGTGTAGAAATAAGCCGGTCGTGTCCCGTCGGAGAGAGAAATTCTTCAGCGATCACGCAGCGCACCAAAGGAGGCGCTAGTTACCCTTAAAAAGACACGTCTCGCGGTTCTTTCTATCGGCGGCTTCTCGAGAAACCGAGGCCTGATCCGTCAGGGATCGCGCACAATGCGAGTTCTCGACACCGACGATCGTTGGAAATCGGCGGGAAGAAAGGCGTTCCTTCACAAAGACGACTTGCCTTTTTCGATCGCGTCGCAGCCAATGACCCTCGTGGAAAGTTTCCGGTCCTCGGCAACCACGTACTTTGATCACTTTCTTTCCGGTCCGTCTTCTGTTGCGACGGAAGAATGGAAATTTCGTTAGGGATCTCGGCGAAAGAAGGCTGCAAGCTACTCTCCGCATGTTTCGAACCGTCTTTGCTTGTCCCTTGTTCGTTTTCCAAGATTTGATTAGACATATCTAAAAATCAATTCGAATTGTCTTCCTTCGTCTTATTCATCTTCGACAATTTAATTAGAAATTTTTGGAAAAATTGAAAAAATCTAAAAATCCCCTTTGCTGATCAGAAATCTTCAAAAATTGGGAAACTTGCTTCGGTTCAGTTCAACAACCCAAAGTCCGAAAATAGAGAAGAAACGAAAAAATTGCACAACTTGTACCTCAGTACGACTCGTCTCACTGAAAGGCCCAGAAGCAACTGTTCTAACTAGGAAATGAAGACTTTTTTTGCCATAAAATTTTATCGACATGCAAACATTTGAGTCGATGCAAAACAAATTACAGGCGTGATCGCTCAGTACCAAAGAACGCCACTCCTACCCCACCCCATCAACCAATCGCTAATTTTCGTTGCATCAGCGTTGCACTTGAAGAGGCCCGATTTTCCGGTAAAGTCACCCCCCGCTAAAATCACTCTCAGTGACAAAAAGAAAAATAAACAAACAAATAAGAAGCAACGAAATAAAAAGAAACTTCCACGTCTCTCCCTAAACTGATGTCGATTTTCACTCTGCTCTGTTACAGATGCACGTCGAAGTACGTGGGAGAGTACTGCCAACATCTGAACCCGTGTCACACGGGGCCACGGTGCCAGAACGGCGGCTCGTGCAGGGTGAAGGAAAGTAGCGGGGGTGGCACGCCTTCGTTCGCCTGTTCCTGCCCTGTCGGATTTACCGCGAGCCTCTGCGAGATACCCATCGAGAACGCATGCGACTCATCGCCGTGTCTGAACGGTGCCACGTGCAATCTGAAATCGCTCCGTGAATACGTTTGCACCTGCGCCACTGGATACACAGGTAAGGATTCGTTGGCAATTTCACTCTGCCTGTAAACCGCGTGTCAACTCAAATGCAAATTCTCGATAAAAAAAAGCTCTTTTTCATCAGGCAGATTTTTATCAAAGAAGAATCGCATGCGTAATTGAGTCGTTTTTCTCGACAGCTTTACGATCGCGAGAAGACATTCGCCGCGTACAGTGTGTTTAATAAGATCGTGGATTTCTCTGAAAAAAAATATTCTCGAGAATTTTACACAGATCGAAAGTACACCTAAAACAAAAATAACAACGCAGTCTCGTCAGATTAATGGCGTGTAATTTTCATCACTTTTTACCAACTTTTCAGCACGCAAAAGTAAAGACGCAGATTTAAGACACGTGTCCCTCTATATATATATTTTCATGACTGGTCAAACATTTACAACTTCGAGCATTCCAAGTGTACTTTCGATCCGTGCAAAACTTTTCACAAAAAGAATATCTTTTTAGAATTTCGATAATTTCAAGTTGACGTGGGTTTCAAGCGAATAAACGCTGGAACTCTTCAAACTAAATCAATCTCGCCGATCGTTAAAGCACGCTGTGCGTTCGGAGACAATCAATAAACCATAGAATTTATGTTACACGGTGACTCAGGTGAACTATAATTACGCAGCAGAAAAAAAAAAGAGAAAGAAAAAATATCAGACTGCGCGTGGAAAGGTGCGATATTAAAAACACGTCCGTGAGGAATCAGGGCCTCACGTGGGACGATCGCGAGCCCGCAAGGTTGAAGGATGAATGAAATGATCGTGATCACGCGCCGGTTTGCATTGTCTCTCGCTCGTTAATAGCACAGAAAGCTCGGGGCGCGACTTCGCATCCCGTCGTCGGGAGGGACGAGGCGGAGTAGAAAAACGGAACGCGCAGCAACGTCGACTGTAAATCGATCAATTAGAGAGATAACCCGCGGCACGACGCGGTAATCGACGCGCTCAAAGGCAGCCACTTGTTTCAGCTTGTCGCCTCCTCTCCTCTCCTTCGACTCGCGCCCCAAGAATTTCGACTGCGGCTCGGCGAATTTGCTCGGATCGCGGAAGTTTCGCCGCGGAACCGAGTATTTTTTTATATCGGCCGGCTGTTTACGCGAGGGCACGTGCTCTCTTGACAAATAAATTCAGCGAGAGAGCGGAGAGAACGAAAGGGAAGAGGAGAAGAAAAAGGAAGAGAGGGAGAAGTTTGTGCCAGCCGGATAATTAGCGGAGAGAGCGAATACAGCATTTCGCCGTGGCGGTACCTTTGCGCCAGTGGTTCTCACGTTTCAGCTACTTGAGTTTTGCTATTTTCCCTCTTTTTATCGATATCCGTCTTACTGAAGAACGAGTGAAGCTAGCGATTGGTAGTTTGCTTCGAGAGATTTCTTAATAAAGTATAATTACTTTATTATCGTTTTAAAATTATTAGAATTACAATAAATTTAATTAATTACAATAAATTACAATAAAATTACTAGAATTACAATACAGCACAATTGCGATGCAATGCAATACAATTAATAGAATTCAATAACGGCGAACACTTGGAAGAATTTAGAATTATTTTAAAAAAGATCCGAGGCGAACAAACAAATCCGAGTCTAGAAATACAAATTTACAATTTTCCCGCTCTTTCTTTGCTCAACGATGGCGGCTCGTTCGACTTTGATCGGAAATGGAAGAACCACTGGCTCCTAGCGAGTACGTCTTGGATTCAGAGGAACGAGCAGGGCTTCTGCTAATTAGTTGCACTAATCGGTGACCCCCGAGAAGAGAGAGAAATGGGACTTTGCTTAGCTACAGCGTAATCGCCTTCCGAAGTGACATTCCTCTTCTCGAAAATGGACACAAACCAGCATGAAACCACGAACGATTTCTGTTTCTGTTTGCCTACGCTGTTCGAAGCAACCGGGCTACCTTCTTTCTTCCTTTCGTTCCCCTTTCACTCGTCCCGCAATCTTTTTCAGTGACAGCTGCCGAATCTTCGTTATTTATGCACCTTGCTCGACTGAATTCGAAAATGGGATTTCTATGTACTCGGGTGAGACACATTTTCGAAATGTCTGGTAGAGTAGTTTGGTCTGTCGTTTCTCGTCCAATAACATGTACATAAATGTAACACAAACGGAACAAATATTCAAAAAAATATCTGAAAATATCGAAAGTACTCCACTTTAATTGTGTAACTATACGTCTGAAACTAACATGCACATAAATGTTTAAAAAAATATCGGAAAATTACTTGTATAATTATATATTTCAATAGTTCAATAATCAAATATAACTAATATAACTAATATAATGATCAAATCACACGATAAATATTAAAAAACATATCTAGAAATATTAGAAAGCAGTTTAAATAGTAGCTCGCCGGACGAATCGAACGAGTCGAACGAATTTCTACGAGCGTAAAAATACAGTTGTTTGTTGCGCGTTGTTCGCTGTCAAAGAAACCGGTCACAACGCAAGACGATTTCTTGACGATATGATATGAGCGTTTTCACCGTACCATTTCATTCCTTTTCCGCGCGTGTGCGTGCGTGTGTTGCAGGCGAGCACTGCGAACGACAAGACCACTGCGCCTCGTCGCCTTGTCGAAACGGAGCCGAGTGTCTCTCGCTGGAGGACAGCTACAAGTGCACGTGTGCACCCGGCTTTACGGGGCCGAATTGCGCGGACGACATCGACGAATGCGACAGGAACCCGTGCAGACACGGCTCCTGCAAGAACATTCACGGATCGTACAAGTAAGTCGAACGACATCGTTAACCGTTTCCCCTACCCTCGCCGTATTCATGCACTTTACATATCCTCTTTGAAACTTGAAATCGCGTGAAATCGTTGGCGCCACGCCGCCTTTTCGATAAAAACTTCACGCCGGTCTTTCTTCTTTTATTCTTTTCTACTCTGTTTTTGCCACTTCGATCGAGCAGAGATGGCTCTCCCGTACTTAACATCAATTTTTATCACCGATTCGACAGATCGTTATCTCGCCGCAGCGAGAAACTTTCTGGTTACGCGAGCGAGAAATCGCCCTTGGTCTTTAAGACCTCTCGCGAGCGCCACACGTGTGCCACATTTGCCGAGTACGATTTTCGCCGACTCTCGTGAAACTCGGCTCTGAAATTGCCGATGATTTCGGTGATTCGACGCGAAACGGTTATTACAGTTTGGAAAACGTAGTTGCCAGCGTACGCTAAAAAAGAACGGAACTCAAATTGCTTCGGAATCACGGAACAGTGATCTTGTCTACGTAAACGCGTTGCGTTTGTTTCAACTATAATTGCAGAAATGTACGAAAATTCGGTACAAATTACGATAAGAGCAGAAATTGCTACATTTGACGTATAATAAATTTTTTTTTTTTGCTGTTAATTTGGCGAAATTTAAATGTAAACGATATCGCATCGAGAAATTTGGATGTACTTTGACGCTTCGGATTGTGGAAAATTCAAGTGCGCCGATGCTGTTCGTTTTTTAGTATAAAAATATTTTATAATAGCGCAAGAAATTTGACGTATAATAATTTTAATGTGTAAAGAAAACACGTCGAGATTTCGATAAGTACATTTGGATGCTTCAAATTGACCGAAAAATTCCAGTTGATGCTGTTCGAATTAAATATCCGTTTCTGGTAAGAATGTTTCGCATAAAGCGAGAAATTCACGAAAGAAGAAAAAAGAGACGTCTGCCTGAAAAGTATTTTCGTAAACGAAACGTGCGCGCTGATGGGCGCACGGGGGCACCGCGGTAATGTCGTCCGCCTTTGCTGTAATTACCGATTGAACACGGACGCTCGAACATGGAGTTCGTAACGACGTCGAGCAACGAGGATTCATCGATCCCACGGCCCATTACGGATTTGTCCGTAATTCAAACATTACACCGGGTTCCTTTTGATTGGTCGATCCGCGTCGAAAAATCCGAATTTCCGAAACGAGATACTACACTCGTGAAGTCTTTGGTTAAAAACCAAAATGTTTATTTTCTAACCAATTTGCATCGTTAGTGTATATGTACGTTCAATTTTCGTGACCGTTATCACCAGAACATTTACATACATTCTTGAACGATGTTACGAGTTTGCGCGAACAAAACAGTTAGTCTATCTGTCTTTCTTATACAATCTTCCTCTTTCTTGCGCAATCTCTGTTATATTTTTGTTTCAATTTTTTTATTACAGTGTCGACTTAGGATGTACAAGTTATTGAAAAAAATCTGCACGACTTGTACCCCAGTGTGATTCGTCTCACTGAAAAGGCCCAGAAGCAACTGTTCTGACTAGGAAATGAAGACGACCTATTTGCAAACATTTGAATCGATACAAAACAAGGACTCACGTGATCCAAATCAACCAATCGCTAATTTTCGTTGCATCAGCGTTGCACCAATTTTATACCCATAAAATCACTTTCAGTGATAATATGAAGTTTTTCTTTTGACTCTTTGAAAATGGGTTAATAAAAACTGGCAGTGCATCTGCATTCGGTAGCTTAAACACAAAGACGACGCCAAATGAAGCGAGTACCGAACAGAGTTAACCTCCAAAGCCTAGAATTCGACGATCGCGAAAAGTCCACGGCGGGTCGAGATTCGAAAAAAGGGGGGAGGGGAAGATATCGCTGACAGGGGTGAAGGAAAGATGAAGGATAACGACGAGGGGATTTCTCGGTAGAACGGAGAAAGAGGCGAAGGAGAAGCACGGATGGAAAGGAAAAGAGAAAAACGAGGGGGGTCGCGGAAAAGAAACGAGCTCGCCAAAAACTGGTTCCCAGCGGAGGGAACTGGAGTCCCAGCGGCGCGGAGAACATAAATCCGCGCTTTGTTGACATCGAGTCGAGATTAATCGGGGCCCGAGTCGGGCTGACTGCACGAGAGCAGATAATGTCGCTGGGCCCTACATTATATTGAATTATATCAGTCCGACGCCGGTGGCTGCGAGTGTGCCGCGTACACGTACGCCTCTCGTCTTTTTGTTTCCCTTCTTCGCGAGGAAGAGTCGCGCGTCGAGACAGACCGGACTTTGTCGGCCGGACGAAATCGCGCCCGATTGCCCGACGTCTTCATTTTATCACTGAAAGTGATTTCAGCGGGGATAACCCAGAAAATCGGGCCTCTTCAGGTGCTGATGCAACGAAAATTAGCGATTGGTTGATTTGGGTCACGTGATTCGCGAGGGGGCGTGGGATAGACCACGAGCTTGTCTGAGCGATCGCGCCTGTAATCGATTTAAATATTTGTACGTCAATCAAAATTTTATGGCAAAAAAGACTTCATTTCCTAGTCAAAACAGTTGCTTCTGGGCCTTTCAGCGAAACGAATCGTACTGGGGTACAAGTTTTTGCAGTTTTTTCTATCTTTCCTCTCTCTCTCTTTCTCTCTCTGTTGCAACGCGTCGAACGTAACGTGACGCAGAACCGATATCTTATGCACCTTAACAGTGTAATTTTCCTACGGTACGCTGCAAAAGATAGGCGAGAAAGAGATAATCGTCGCTACCCCTTCCGGTTTTCTCGGCGGAGTGTATCGATGCTTCGTTGAAAGCTCAATCTGCGGCAGCTTTCTCCGGAGGTAATATCGCGTGGACGTCGCTTCCCGGTAATCGGTAAGCAGAAGCGAGGATGCTGAGTCTCCAAGCACTGCCGGAATATTCGCCTCCGTGGAACGAGGCGTGGAAAGGAGAAGAAAAAGAGGAGGGACGTTAATGCCGGCGCGCACCCTTAATTGAACGGTATCTGGTTAACACGGACGAGGCGAACTCGTAGCTGGGATAGGAATAATCGAGCTTTAGACGGCTAATAAATATCGGCGAGGGGTTAATCGCGGCCGCTACCCAATAATTCCGTTTAACGTCGTTAATCTTCCTCTTGCTGCAGAGTGCCTTTCCACGCGTATAGGCAAAGTTAACGCGCCGCGTGTATGCATCGACGTGTACCCGTATCCCGTTTGAAACCCCGCTGGATTAAACCCTCCGTACCTAGGAACGTGTTATTCGTACCTTTCATCACCTGTCTCTCTCCACTTCTCTTCAACCATGTTCGCGTTGGGATGGAAGAATTCTCCTTTCTCTCTCTCTCTCTCTCTCTCTCTCTCTCTCTCTCTTTTCATTCTCTTTCGTTCTTTCGTCGCTGTCGTCGACCCATCTACCTTTCTCTCTTTCTCTCTCTCTACCTCTTCTCGTTCTTCCGTACCGATCTCTGTTACGCGGCCCGAGAAGCAATAACGTTCAATTGGGTCTAATAAAGACTTTGACGTGGCATGCCTGGCCGCCAGGTGGTGCTCGCCGGAGCTGCCTGTGTTATTAAATAGTTAGATTGAATCGGTGGCCGAGCATTTCGCCACGTCGAGGACAGATACTTCGCCGAGCGACTCCGTCAGCTCTCGGTAATTTCTCGAGTCCCCGTCCAATTCTTCCATCAGGTCGAATCGACCTGACCGTTGCCTGGTAATCATCACGATTTTTATTGTTGCACCCTGTGTGCATTGGATGTATTACGTACAATTCTATCGTATCACTGTATGTACTTCAAATTTTCTACAGATCAACAAGTCTGTGCAGGACGAAGTGAAATGTTTGTCCGTGGCCGTCTACATCTTCGATTTGGTGGAAATACATGTAAAGAACCTGTCGCAAAATTGAACTTTTGACCTTGAATTTAAAAAATTGATTTTTAAAAATTTTCCGTTTTTGCTTTAGCATCGCAAGGAAGATAGTTAACACTGCAGACGCGTGCGTTCTAACAGCGACTTTACGATTCTGGGCGCGTGCGTTCTAACAGCGACTTTACGATTCTGGGCGCGTGAAGATGTCTCTTTCACATAATTTTCGTATTAGGTTTCACCGAGTCTAAATAACGAAACGTTAAGACTAACCATTAACATTATTGGAGATATAGACATCCACGCGCCCGGAGCCATAAAGTCGCTGTTAGAACGCGCACTAAATGATTAAGAAACTTTTTACCATTTTTCAAGAGAACTATTATAGGTTCCTTTCGTGATAAGTGGAATACAATGCAAAAAAAGAATTTTTGATCTTGAATTTTAATTTTATCGAGATCAATTTTGCGGCAGGTTTCTTTACGTGTGTCATCCATCAAATCGAAGGTGTAAAATTCACCCGTGATAGCCACACGTAGACAACTTTTCCTTCAACCCCGTAAAACCGCGTGAAAGAGTGCGCAAGATCGTTTGTTCAAGTTTTGCGCGCGTGCTCGGGATTGGGCCACGGTGATTTATGAAACGATCCGGCCGAAGTAGAATTTAATTGAGCGGAGGCGAGGCAGAAGGAAGGCCACGTGGACCGGTGTTCCTTAATCCAGCGATGGATCCCCAATGGATCTTAATAAGCCGTTGCCTCCACGGCAATCTCGGGGGGCTTGCTGCCCGATCGACCCCTCGCAGGCTCGAATTCCTCGCAGTTTCTAGCCGAAACTTGCACCTGGATCGGCTTCTCGCATCCCGGAATCCGCGTTCGCACCTGTTCTCGATTCACCTTGTTCTCGTCAGCGTAGTATGCAGCCTCGATCGCGATCCGAGCGTGTTTTCGCCTTAAAGAATGTTCGCTTGCTACCTCGACCATGAAAGCTTGCTTCCTCCGGTCTCGAGCGGTGTTCCACTCGTGTGTATGCGAGCTTGATTTATTAATTTCCTCGTCGTTCTCGATACCCTGGCGAAAAAAGGTTCAAACCAGACGCTCCCCGTCTCGCGAGAGCAGGGAATTTAAATTAACACCGCTGTTTGCCTTGGAAACGAACCGGTGGAGATAATCGGCAGAATGCCGTACGATTGCTTTCGTGACACCGTACGCGCGCGCCGGGTTTCTCGAAACGATCCACTTCGAAGATCGGTCAGAGCGGCTTCCTCCGAGGGGGGAAGCTTTGGACGAGGTCAGTCGGGTCGACGTGCGGCGATCATGAAGCTAGGCCCGTTTCCCTCGCGGAGACGCAGCACCGCAGTGGAAATAAGGATCTCGAAGGAGCGATTCGAAGAACCCGTTTGTTCACCGCGACACCGACCGCCGGCTGATAACTACGTGCCGTGAATGCAGACGCGCCGGATTTTCGAATTTCGCCGAACCGCGCCGCTCGTCTAGCCCTAGATATCTCTGTTCGATCGTCGAGGATCTTCGCGTAGAGAGGGGAAACGTGGAAGTTTCGAAGCCCCCGAAGCGATACGCATCGAGAATATGGACGTTTGGATTTTTTTTCGAGAACGCTAGAATTCTCTCATTCCGGGGTACGTGCCTCGAGTACAAAGACGCAACTGTGGCTAGAAATTCTTCATATCTTTCTTAACGTAATCTAACTCTATCGGCCGATCGAGCAAGAGCTATCATCACAAAAGGTGACGATGATTAATCGTTGAAAGCGGTATGGTAGCTTTAGCGTCAAAGTACACTGTTTTATCTATTAAAAAAGAGAAAAAAGAATCGAACAAAAATTATAAATCGGCGGTTTTGACCAGTTTGGTAGTTTCAACGTCTTAATATCTTAGCTCTAGCTAAAGCTAGTTCTGTTCTCAGTTTTTTCTCTTCGTCGCGCACAGTCGAGCGCGACGAGCGACGGGGGGTTCGCTGTGACATTTTTCCTGGCTCGCGGTGAGAGAAAAATTTCGCCAACAAAAGCGGAATATCCAACGGGGAAGTAGATCGTGGAGAATCGTCTGACGTAACGATTATCGAGCCCGGCCAATTCAGGCAATTACGACGGTGGGAAAGCGCCCTGTACTCCGTGCTGTGGCGCGTTCCATTAGCCGCGTTAGTCCGGCGTTGTGCTCCTTACTTTACGCGCGGTGCATCCGTTTACGTCATAATCCCTCCCCCCTGCCCCCGGACACACAATACCCGACGCGGAATTAATTGTTGCTCAAGTGTAACGATTAATCCGGCAAATTGCAAGTTTCACCAGGGCCCCGAGTCCATCGAGTGACGAAAGACGAACAAAATTGCCAGAACTGTGATCCCACGTGGTTGGCAATCGACTTGCGACCCACCAAGAGGTGGATTCAGCTCCGAGGATGAACATTACGTTTTATGGTTTGCGTATAGAGTGACTATACATACGGCCGTAATGTTCGGACACGGAACGTTGAAACTGTTATAATTTTGCAAAAATAAACTGTACAACCATAAATGTAGTCTCTGCTATATTATACTATACTATTATGCTCTACTATACTATGCTACTGCAATAATATATTTGATATTGTTATTAATAATAATAGTATAGTGAACACAATAGTATAATAATAGTTATTAAATTATATAATAATAATAGTATATATATATATATATATATAATATACTACATGTAATACTATATTATTATATTATACTACTGCGTCATTCATTTTACTGTAAAATGTTTTTTACATTTCGTGACGGATGGGAACACTTTTCTTTTTGAAAATTGTCACAGTACGTAAAGACAAGCGTTGAATTTTAAATTTCTGTCATGGGTGAAAATGGCTGCAATGGATTTGAAGATCGAAGTCTCCATTTTACAATGCTGTACGGTACTTTTCCTCGCCGTTTCATTGAACTTTGAATATTCTTCTAGCAACCGTGATGATAAATATCACGGAGAAATAAAACAAAATGATTACAAGGTAATCAATTCCTCCAAACGATCAGAGACACGAATGAAATAAATCGTCGCGAGAAGCGACCTCTCGATTCTCGTTTTCTCGAAACGTAACGGCGACGCTGATGTATAATCAATGAGATGATCTAGATCTCGGTTCGGAACAATGTTGTATAGGAGATCCGTGCGAAAGAGGGACGAGAATGCGCGGAAACCGGAATATCCTTGCGACATGCGTGTTACAGCTATCGCAACATCGCGCGCATCGTTTTTCTTCCTTTTTTTCCCGCGTTCATAATCGATCAGAGCAGATCTCGTTAAACGCTGTCGACTCGTTTATTTACCCGTTCGTCAATGCAAAGAGCAGAAATTAATTATCTAACACGTTGTTGACCGGCAATTTTACACAGAAGCTGACTCACGTCACCGGTTATTATTTCGTAACTGAGTATAAAAGTGAAACAATCTAAATAAACTTCAATATGCTTCATTTGCACAGAATGAATTTAAATGAAACTTTGTATATGTTATATTTTATACGTATAATGTGTTTTAGTAATTTTTTTTTTTTTTTTGTTAAATGTATAGCAATCACTTACATAGATTTTTCTTTTATACCAATGACTATTTTTTCTAAAACGTGGGCTTTTAGTTGTCCCAAAAGCCTAAGAGGTGAGTTAGTGTCACGGTCGAAATTTTTGTAACGTTAAACCTAAATATCAGTAAAAGTAATTTTTGAACACGACGAAGAAGGATTTCACAATTATCCTGTGTCAAAAATTAAAATGCAGTGCCACCGACGATCGTTTTGATCTCTTTGGAGCTTCGTTCTGGAGTCGAGAGAGCCGAACAAAATCGAGACGTGAAACAGAGGGTGCATTCACGATGATAACGAGCCGGGGGACCAATCGACCGACTGTCGATCGTGACAAACTGCGATCCAGTGTCCTCCCATCAGTTTCGCGTATCGATGCACCTTCTTGCGTTTGTCGCGCGCGGCTCGATCTTTTTTTATGGATGCTCGCGGCGCTATTTCCAACCGAAATGACTTCATTCCGCGACACGTTATCGCACACGATGGAATTGGGGCTTGATCGGGAAAAACAAGAACGACGCCGAGGTATCATTCACGAGGTATCTCTTCGTGAACAGATTCTTAAATCGGCACCTCGTTCGAACTTACGAGTCTGAGAGCGGACTTGCAACGTTTTTTATCACTGAAAGTGATTTTAGCGGAGATAATCCTCTTCAGGTGCAACGCTAGTGCAACGAAAATTAGCGATTGGTTGATTTGAGTCACGTGATTCGCGAGGGGGCGTGGAGTAAACCTCGAGTAGGAGTGGCGTTATATCAATAAAATTTCAT
Source organism: Melipona beecheii (assembly GCA_032399605.1). NCBI lineage: Eukaryota > Metazoa > Arthropoda > Insecta > Hymenoptera > Apidae > Melipona > Melipona beecheii. Next base: position 1,887,247 of record JAUCMO010000243.1, on the reverse strand, counting down.
GGCAAAAAAATCGTCTTCATTTCCTAGTCAGAACTAGTTGCTTCCGGGTCGTCTTTTAGTGAGACGAATCGAATGCAGTTTTTTCTTCTTTTCTTTGTTACGGTTTGTATATTGTATCCTACGGCGCGATGCTGATTTTGATCGTCGAGACACGTCCGACGTGTTGGTGGTGGAATACTCTCCGATACTGAGGACTTAATTGCCATCGTAGGATCTTAATGCTCGTCGCGTGCCTAATTAATTAGCCGACCGAAAAATCGTCGCTCGTACAGGGGAAAGAGAAAAAAAGATCGTGAATCGTGACTCCTTTTCTTTTCTTTCTCGGCCAACCGGGGATTGGTGTTCGTAGAATCGTCGTGACGTGCGTGAAACGAGCACACAGATGTAACGATACAATCGACAATTCGTTGCTTGGTGTGCATTGTTTCCACCTTGGCTTGCGTAAATTTCTGCATTTACATTTTTGTAAAAATATGGCCGGTGCGCAACGTCGGATAAAATATGACCGTGTTTTCACAGTTTTATATCTCGTTGTAAATTTCCCAACAGTTGTCGAAACAAGAGAGGAGAAATAGAGAATTCGGGATTCAATTCGATTGTCGCCGGTTCTTTTCTTCTTTTCTTTTCTTTTATCCTTCTCTTTCGTATCATCCTTTTGAATTCTTTCGTTCTTTTTCCTCGTCGAGAGCCACGGGGAAGCGCGTACTCGGCGCCGAAAACACCGCGTGTGCCCGACGTCCGAGCGTCTGACCCTCGACTGGTTCCCGAATCACTTCTGACATATTTTCTTCGTACGGCCAGTCCAGGCTCACGTTGCAACTTCCTCTTGTCGCAGTTAGCCGCCGAGGCACCCGTTATGAATCATATTACGTGGACGCACGAACATCAACCTGGCTAAACCCCCTTCGCAGTGTGCTCGACTGGCCGGAATCGTTTTCGAACCAGCCTGTTCCTTTCGATACCCAACTCGTTGGACAACCATCCGAGACAATGGTGATCAGATTCCGAACGAAAACTATTTTCTTTCCTCTCGATCGACAACTGTGACTGTTCAAAATATTATTCGAATTTGAAATATTTGCAAGAATGATCCTTTAGTTTTGCAATTGCGTTTGTAAAACCTCTCTGCAGACGTTCGATTTAACCTCTTGCACTGGAATGACGTACCACGCACGTCGAGAATTTTTTACAATATTTTCTCAATTTTAAATATATTTAAATGTTAAACCCAGGCAAAACAAATGATAAGTTTATTAGTTTTCTAATAATCCAGTGATATCATACCGACGAGTTCAAAAGGAAAAAAAAGCGATGGATTATTGCATATGGCTCGGTCACTCGTTACGGTCCGCAAACCAGTTGCCAGCGGGGTTAAATATTTCAGGGATCTTTTCAAGCAGGGGTATCAACCGCACACATTTTCCATAAAGCGGGTGACTGTTTAATCCCGATTTAAATTGCATGGGGCGATCGAAGACTCTCGAAAATCGATACGTGAAAAATTGCGAGTGCGAGACAATGGAGACGAGGGAGACGGTGGGGCAATGTGGGTCCAAAGAGATACTCATAGGGGGGTTGCCACTGCGTAGAAACGTGGAAGGGCCGGATCGTCCCCTCGCCCTTGCAAATCCCATTGCCTGCACGATGCCCGCGAGCTATTCCGTTCGCATAATGCGCGTAAACAAGTGGGAAATTAAATTTTTGAATTGGCCAGCTTCGGGCTCCGGCGCCGGAGACGCTGCTAAGCGGTTTGGTCAATGAGATTTTAATCGAAATCTCTGTGCCCCCGGCACGCTTCTGCGCCTCCGGTCTGTTTTCTCGAGCGGCAGCCGGCGAGAAATAAATATTCATATACGAACGGATTAAACCCTGCCCGTTCTCGGTCTCGTACTCGTGCAAATTTACACGAGTAGGAGGGCGATGCGTCTAATTATCGGCTGCAAACGAGCAAATCGGGACGAGACGAGACGAATTTCTGCGGATGTAGCGACGTATCCGTAGGCAATTAGCGTCTAGTGACAAAGATCCGAAGATTTGCCGTGGCAAATTTGGTTTCCTGCTGTGTCGGCGTACGTACGTATCGCGGAAAGTATCGTGTAACCATCGAATTAGCAAAATTCTCGCATACTCTCGACGATGGAAGAGAGAAGGAGCGATGGATAGAGAGGCAGAGAGACACACGCAACGATTCCGCGTGGTTTCTGCGACCTAGGTCTCTCCTCAGAGATACGTAGCTAAAGCGAGAAGACACGAGCGCGAAAGTGGGACGACGCGCGGGCACAGTCGAAGATGAACGAAGACCGACGGAACGAGCCGAGGGGACTTGACGAGCGTAAGGAAGAGAGACGGACAGATGGTAGCCGGTGGTTGCACGAGGCAGACGACGAAGGAAAAGGGAGTCGCGACGAGTCGAAATGGCGGCAGGGTGGGGACGGGTCGGGCCGGTGGAAAGGGTCGCCGGCGACGGTGGCGCCCTCCGAACGGTCCAGTCTCGAAAGTGAGGTTAGTCTGTCGCTAGCCGTTTGAGGATGATACACGTTCGACGCGTGCCTCTGTCGAGTTTACCCCTTCGGTCCGGCAACGACTGCCAGTGCGAATACGCGCGAGAACAGGTGGCCACGCGACGCTACGCGACGTCGTGCCGTGTTCCGCGAGCGACTGCACAGTGACACGCGTCGTTTCGTCCATCTTCGTCAAGTATTCAAAGTGGCGCGCCTTTGGGGGGGGCTTCGAAGAGGCCGCTAGGCGTCGCGTTGTTAAAAAATCGGCCGAGTGTTTTGTGCAAGAAAGTAGCCAGTGGTATACAGCGCGTATCGTAGGTGCGGGGGAACATGCGCTGGAGAAAGCGGGTGTAGCTTGACAGAAGAGATGAAGAGATGGTGAGAAGAGAGGAGATTTGGCAACGTTCGGTAGCCCTCCGGTCAATCGTCATGGGCAGCATCTCGGCGATCCGACGTAACACAGGATAGAGGCAATTTAGAGCGAGTTTGAGAGAGTTTGAACCGCCCGCGTCAGCCGGGGGTGAACCACGGATTTTCGTTTCGTTTCGTTATCTCTCTTTTTCGCTTCTCGTCTTTTAAAGTGAAACGCGCCACGACGCGAAAGGGCGTGAGAAAACAGAGCCGGCTACGTTTCTCTCTCTCTCTCTCTCTCTCTCTCTCTCTCTCTGTGTGTGTGTGTGTGTGTGTGGAACGAGAGAGGAACGGCTGAGAGACACACGCTCATACACGCGCCGCCGTCTCATGCCCATGTCTCTCTGTCTTTCCTTCCCCTTTTCTCTTTTTTCTCTCTCTCTCTGTCGCTCCGTCGTCGTCTGTCCCGTGAACAAAGTTTGTTTCTTCTCTCCCCTCCTCCCTCTTTGAACGTGACGTATAGTTTATTTTGTTGTACACTTCATATAGTTTATTTGACTATCCGCTCTCCGCGAGAGTAGCTGACTAGACGTGTAAACATACGCGTATCGAGAGATATCGTCGAGTGAAATCTTCGAGGACATTGCGGACAATTACGTGCAATCGTGTGAAACGCTATGCGCCGACGGCTCGGCCGATTTTCTGCGCTCGTCGTTCACCGTTGGTGAAGTTGGTGTTTCGAAGGAGGGTTCGAGATGAACGTACCGAAGATGCGATTCGCCTGCTGCAGCAAGAGAAAATACCGTTTTGCGCCTGTGACGAGATGGAGTCGGTGATCGGGCGATGATACTGACTAACAAAAAGGAAAAGAAAAAGATAGTATCTGTGGATGTCCTCTCCCTCGTATACGTTTTATTTTTACAAGATTTTTGACGAGACTCTTCCAAGAATTCTTTCTTCTTTCGATCGAAGCTTGCTCAACGACTTTTGTTCAGTTTGTGATAGAAAACCAGTGTGCAATCGAAAACGGCTCGTGCAAACTTTGGAGCGAACCGTGCAAGCGTCAGTGTGATACAAGGTGATACAAGGTGGATGTGTTTATTTCGCTGTAGTGAAATTTGTATATCGAAGGAAGGTGGTGACCCTCGAAAATGGAGTAAACCCCCAGCGAGTCTTCGACGAAATATGAGGATAGCGTCGTTCCGCGGCTCGGTGGAATTGATTTCGTGCGAAAATGTATCTCACGCCTGTGTTCTTGGTTCTTTCGCTGGCCACCAGCTCGAGGTGCGTTGTTGTTCTCAACCCTTTTAACCTCTTGCGCTAGTACGGGTTAGTACTGGTTCGCGGACCATAACGAGTGACCAAACCCTATACAACAATTCTCCTTTTTCGAACTCATCGGTATATTTCCACTGGATGGAAATTACCAAGGAGTAATAAATTTATTATTTGCTTTAATTGGGTTATATCTCAATGTACTTAAAATTGAGAAAATATTGCAATTTTGGGCCAAATATTCTCGTCATATTCCAGCGCAAGAGGTTAAAACCTTACGATCCCAAGATCCCTCGCGTTTCGAACACCTAGAATTTAGAACTGCAAAAAGTTCTCGCTTTGGAGAGCTTCGAAGCATAAATTCGTCAAAATCGACTCGATCGTTCATCAGAATTAAAGTAACAGTTGCAAACTCACTTTGAGCGCCATTAAAAATTTTAATTTCCTTCAGTTTTCTCGTTGCCATCCTCTTTACGCGTTAATTATTCGTGTAGTTTGCACATTTTTGCCGACGATCGCGCATAAAAAGCATCATGTCGAGCGTAAAAAGTTGACGCCACGAGAGAACCGGTATTGTAAATATTGATTCTTTCAATAGTCATAACGCGGTTCGTTGGTCTCCTATTGCCTCGGCGAGAGTCAATGAATGGAGTCGGCTGTGAGAAATCGATCCGAAATTCGATTCGAATTTCCATTGTACGTTTGCTAAAATGATATTCGTATTTTATTTCGTCGTCGTTTTTAAATATTTCGGAGTTTATTAAATGAAAACTTTCAAATAATAAATATTCCATCTATTCTTCTCTCTCAATTCTGTAACAACTTTCGACTCGAAGGAACAACGTGGAATAATTCTGCAAGACGTTTGGAAACACTTCTGTACGATGTTTACTACCGAATTCCACGAATTCGGGCGAGAATGAGATAAGAAATATTCGTCGCTCGGTGTGTTTATCGATTGTACGGGACGGTAACATAAATATTCCGTACGCGTAAGAGGTCGCATAAGAAAATCGCCTCCGTCGTATGCGTATATCAAGTTGAGAGAATTCTTTCGCAGTAAATTTGAATACGCACGTAGGGGAGGGGAGGGGAGTCAAAGGTCAGTTCGATACCACCGTCGAACAAGATTTCAATTAGCGAATAAATTAATGCTAATAATTTATCACTCCGATCGCCGATTTTATCGAGTCGACTTTTCGTCCCGAAAAAAAGAAAAAGAGAAAAAATATTTTGGCGATTTTAAACGAGAGTCGTTTCATTTGCAGATGCATGTGTTCGAGCGGATACACTGGCCAGAATTGCGAGAACGAGTACATCCCCTGCGACCCATCGCCGTGTAAAAATGGCGGCACGTGTCATCAGATCGACGGTTTGGATTACGAGTGCATCTGTCCCGAGGGTGAGTTTTCAAATTGTTTCTCCTTCTTCCGATTACGTGTTTCGCGGTCAGGGTCAGGACGACTTTTTCAAATCTGTCTGTAAATTTCGTAAACAAACCCACGATATCAACCCATTCAATATCTGTCTGCGTTTACTATCCTCGACGAACTTCGCCCCATTCCCACGAACAGTTTCGCGAACGGAACGCGAGACTCCCCCGCGGTCCTCGGGGGCCGCTTTTTCGCGGGCTTTCTCACGAAATTGAAAAGATCGACAGCCGAGCTCGTCGCGAAGAATCGCGTGGAATGCGTCCCGAGGAAGAACAAAAGCCCGTTGGTCGAGCGGATTGCCACTTTTCGGCGTGTGCACGAAAATGCCGTCTCTTTTTTCGACGAAGCCACGTTCCACGTTCCACGTTCCACTCTGTTTACCGCCCCGTTGCGCAACCTTGTCCCAGGATCGGGCAAACGGACGAGGGAAATAAAAGAAACGGGTCCGCGGGGCGGTGATTATTAGCCGGTGCAACAGGTACTACTTAAGTCCAGGGGTGGTGCGCCATTTACGTGAGCGCCATGCACGGTGGATGGTTAATGTAAAGCCTAGGGTCAGCCTAGCGTGGCCTTCTCGCCGGCTGGATCACAATGCGTGGTCCTGTCGTTCCCAGGCGGACTACAACCATGGCGACCCCACCTTCTACCGCCACCGCGGTCCCTCCTTCCTCTTTTACGCTACTTTGCCTTTGGTCGCGCGCGCGCCTTCTCCCGTTAAAGTCTTTGTTTATTCGCGTTTTTCTCTTTATTATTTATTATTATGATTTTCATCATCATCAGGCTCGGCTACTTTTCACTCGACTAACGACGCTCGGAGTGAAAAGAAAAGACTACGGAGAGTCCAGAAAACGCTGCTGGAATTTTACGACCTCTCATCGGCACAAATTTTGCCAAACGTTGCGTCGCCGATCGCAAGTGTCTGAATGTTGAAGATCACCAACGCGGACGTTAGGAGGAAGAGCTTTATACGCGAGGTGTTCCTGCGGGCGATGGTTTCTCGTTCAACGAGACCGCGGTCGAACCGTTTGCAATTATTTCGCTGCTCGCGGCGACAACCGCTTCCTTCGTTCGAACGCGTCGACTGTTGCGAGGTCGTGGCTCTCGTTTTATTTCCACTCGCAGCGAAAATCGAAAGGGCGGGTTTAGGTTAGGTTTAAGTTAGGTTAGGTTAGGATCGCGTCTCTTTCTCTCGCAAGTACAAAATTTCCGTCGGAAACATTTGAAACGTGGAAAAATGGAAACGCTTTCTGATACGACATAAATTTGATAAAATTTCCAACAAAAATTATGAATTGATCATTCGGACTTTGGTGGTTCTAGTGTCGACCGTCACCAATCGAGAGACGTATGCTCGCATATGCATCGAAACCATTGAGGATCGTAACTGTTCCAGTCGTTTGCGAATTTGTTCCTCGGTTGCCACGTCGAGAAACGTTTTCATTCTCAACAATGACGTCCGAAAGGTTAAAATTCATCCGTCGATCTTCCGACTTGTAATTTTCTCGAAGAACTCCTCGCGCGGAAGAGAGAGCGAGGAGTTGAACTCTGAGAGATATTTACAGCAAGCTCGTAACCATCCTCGCCGGAGCGAACGCTCCTCTGCTAGTTCGTCGTAATGGTTCAATTTGCAGCGCCGACCTTACCGCTGCTGTCCGTTCTCCACGTCCGCGAACCATTCTTTCTTTCTCCTTACTTCTTCACGTCGACTGCTAATTCTGCTGGACGAGCCAGTGTTTTCGACGAGTGCTCGGCGGTTCTTCACGAAGCGGATTCGCAGGAAAACGGGGTTGCAACCGTTATTGCCTGGACGACACATCTCTTTCAACACGCATTGTCGCAGTCTTAATGGTTCACAATTTACGGTATCTCGATTTCTCGGCTGCGTTTCTTCTTCGTTTCGTTTCTCCGAGCAGGAGCCATTTTGCACTCGCCTGTTGCCTATCTACCTACCCGTCCCTCTCTCTCTCTCTCTCTTTTCCTTCGTCCCCTTTTCTCCGGTTATCGGCACGTTTTCTGGCTTGTGCAAGAGCATCGAGAACGTGGTCGTCGTCGTCCCTTCTACGCCGGGAACGACCTCGACCGGCTGCAGATTTCCCTGGCCGACGATCCGATCACGCCTCCTCCGTCCCATTCCGCTAATTAGAAACTGCTCTATCGAGCGCCGGTTAAACGATTAACCGCACGCCCATAGATTAATCGGCCGGTTCGACCGAGATAGCCGATCCAGAGGAGCTGAAGAGGAGAGAGACTAGAGAGAAGCTCTTTCTTTCTGTCTCTCTGTGCATGTACGTACATATACAACCGTTTCTCGCGTTACACTCTAAATTGAATCTTCGCCAATGGCGACGACGGATGCAACCGGCCGGGCAAGAAACACGCCACATTTCTGCCGGTTTTGCTTCCTCGATCGCGATACCGTGCGATGGCGATTAAGTCGTTCTTTTTCTCCAGGTGCTTATCCGCCAGCAGCGCGGATTCCACCGCACCGATGTTTTACAGCGTGTTGTATAGGAAACGACTCCGAACGCGTCGGATTAGACGCGCTTTTGCCGATCCGCGTTTAATTTCCCTTCTAGTTTGCCTGCGAGTTGGCATCAAGCTGCAACACACCGACCGACCGATCGATCGATCGAATCGAATCGAACCGAACCGAACCGAACGATTCTCACCGCGATCGTGTCGTACACGGTCACGCACAGCCCGCGCCTCGATCGCGGCGGAAGACGTACGCGCGTGTTGCCGCCTGGCCGAGTTGCGAGAGACAAGACCGGAGGAAGAGAGAGCCTGCTGGACGGGCTGTACGCCGTTCCAGCTGATTTATGCCAACGCGCGAGCGTAAACTGCGTACCCTGCGTGCCCCGTGCAGTGGGGAACATCGCTCTCTGGGGTTGAAGGAACGGAAGAATGGAACAAGTCGGGGGGACACGCGTTGCTTTTACCATTCCGGGTCGGTACCCTTCCTCCGATGCTCCGTTGTTACGCAAGCCGCTTTTACGCGCGCGCGATTTGTCAACGGAACGGATCACGCGTCGCGCAATTACGTTACGTTACGTTACGTTCGTCGTCGAAAGTGTCAGTTTCTCAAAGGGATTTTCCCAGTCGCCAGATTTCACTTGCCACGAAATCGACGTTGGAACTAGACGACTGTTGCGGAAAATTTTCATCAGAGAATCTTTATAACGCGAGCTTTCATTTGTGCGTTTGACAAAGAATCGGTCGAGTCTTCAAAAATACGCGGTTTTATGTCTGCAAAAATTAAACGATCTCACTACATTACGATTGCGAAGAAGGAAATTTCAAGAGTTAGTTCAAACCGACAAACTTTACAATTACGCTGCGCAAATCTAGCTAAAGAGTAAACTAAAGGGACAAACGACATTTAAACGATCGTTTTGACCATTTTGGTACTTTTGGTGTTTAAGAAGCTTGACCCTTTGAGTTATCGATGTGGACTATAGACGCGCATGTGCGTTTCTCTCGATCCTTTCGATTTTGCATGTGCTACAGTGAGATAATTCGAAGAAGTTATTGAGTTTGGTGAATTTTAAGTTTACGCAATACGAATTTTTTTTACGAAATAATCTACGTAATGAAATAATTTTTTCTTTCAACACAGCCAAATATAGTCACTCGAGCGAATCATTGAGCTAGTGAACTGAAACTATTATTTAACTATAATAAATTGTAATTATAATTATACTATATCATATTGTATTATTTAATTGTGTCATACAAATATATATAAAAGTTTTATTTTTCGTGAAATGAACCCAACACGGACATAAATGTATATTTATATGATTCAAAAATAAATATTTTATTGTTTAGAATACATAAGTTTAAAGTTTTCTGTATTATTTCTTTTGGTTATGTTTGTCAACTTTAAATATTCCAATTCATTGATATACAAAGATTACAATTATTTACATTATTGTTAGTCACGCACTGCGTCAGGTAGGCTGAGCGAAAGAGCATTCCGCCCACGCGAAGCGTTTCGACAGGTATCCGGCGCTCGGAGAGTCAAGAAAATCCTCTTGCAAGCTCGACGGAATCTTTTGTCGAGCTTTTTAGTCGCACGGTTCCTCGGAGGTTAAGCCCTCCTCTGAAAGATCGGAAATTTCGCGACAGAGTCGCACGGTCTAACGGAAAGGCGCACGAAACGATTACTGTTCGACAAACGCGGAAATATTCGACGCTATCTCCGCAACGGTACACGAATTTTATCACCGTGCTGTATCCTCGGTCGCGGCCTACGCATATCGATAATTCGCTGATAATTTTCCCGCTCGAGGATTTATCGACACCTCCGCGTTACATTGTCCGCGATGGGCAATGCCTCGGCGAGCTTCAATTAAAACCGCGCGCCTCTGCCCGTCGCTCGAAATCTCTCACTCTCGACGCGTCTCTCGCTCGAACAATTAACAGCCAGGATCATCCGGACACAAAGGAAGCGCGTACGACGACGCGTAACAAGTGTCCTCGCGTCGTGCCAACTGCACTCTCGCGCGTTGTCATCGCTCGTCTAACTCTGCTCTTGCTGCTCCTCGTTCTCCTCTTCTCGACTGCCTTCGTGGTTTCGTCGCGTGTGTGTTGGCGCATGGATGGAAACACAGACAGACGCTTTTATCTTATAATCAGATTCTCGAAAAACTGAAATTTTGAGAATTCTTTGCTCGTGGTTCGTTCCGTTTCGTTTGCAAGATAATAATCTTAGTATCGCGATCTACTTTTATGCAATTGCGAGTAACTAAACGAAAAGATGTAATTTTTTTTTCTTATTGTTCGAAGGCTATTTTATTTTATTTTTTATTTTAAAGTTATTTCATTAAATTAACAATTACCTTCTATAATACTTTTGTAAAAAGATCTGACCGATTACGGTAGGAGTAAGTATGTATGAAGTATCGATAGGTGGCCCTGCACGCGAATGCGCAGGCGCGGTACCGAGCAATTCGAACGTAGACGCGCTCGTTTCTATCAAAGTTGAGAATCGATGCAAAATTTTATTGGCTGATTAAAGTTGTCGACAGTAGATAGCGGTTACAGTCATCGATAATGAGTGGCTATACTGTTAGTAGCGAAAAAGTTAATCTTCGTTTCGTTTGCTGATTGATAACGTCACAATCTACTTTTACCTAGCGGTTCGTTCCATCTTATTTGCAAGATGATAATATCGCAATCTACTTTTACCCAACTCTCAAATTTTCAATCGATCTCGATAACCGCTCCACGACGATCGAAACTGAGATCTTTGTGGTTCGTTTCGTTTCGTTTGCAAGATGTTAATGTCGCAATCTACTTTTACCTAGTCCCCAATAACTCTCAAAATTTCAGTCGTTTCGATTGAAACTGAAATACCGCTCGATCAAGAATTCTTCGTTATCCTAAGGGGAAGCGATAATTACCAGTTGAACGTCCAGATGAAATCGTTACGGAGTCGAGTGAGCGTTGAGTGAGACAACACAGATGGAATCGCGACGACTAAGGTGCGAAGTTGAATATTCCGTCGCGGTTTGTAACTCGAAGTAACCAAATGGTGACGAGTTAATTTTTCGTTGCGCGTTCGGTCGATCGCGAGACGGATATCGTCGGTATGTGGGAGAAACAGAGGAAGACCTCCTGCTTCTTTTTGTGAAAAGGGGGACAAGAGGACGGCGAGCGGAGAAAGGAGCTTCCGAGGGACACGTATCATCTCGATTCACCGGCGTTGCCTCGAGACAGTGACAGATACCGGTCGTTGTCGTCCGTGGCTGGTTGCAGCCGAGAGGGTATCGGTGTACTGGTGGCATTTCGTTCTCATAAAAGGCCGGCGTGGGCACGATAAATGAGTCCGAGCCACGGAACTAGGCAAGCTAGAGCTACCAACTGAAAGTCTCGCGTTTGTCGTTACCCGAGAGTCCATCCCGTTCCACGACTTTGAACTATTTCCCCGCAGGATCAAATGTATTTATCAAATTTCGGAGCGATTGCTACGTGACAAACTCGATCCATCTTCTGAAAGGATCTATTCTTTTGACTACGGTCTCGCAGATTTCGTACGCCCCCTAAATGTCTCTTATTAATATAACATATTTGCTGTTTTAAAAAAGTTGAACATTCTACCGACACGGAATTTATCGTTTCACGTAAACAATAGCAAAAAACAACTGCAAACTGTTTCAGTGTTCACATGTTTTTATTAATACTGTTCGGACCACGAACAGCGACGCTGTATCTAAGATTCGTACAACTGTATTTTACGCAACCGTAACATTATTTGAAGATTACACGCGAAAGATACGAATCCATTCTTGTTGATGAAGCAATTGTTCTAACTAGGAAATGAAAACAACTTTTTTGCCATGACGTCACGCCCCCTCGCGAATCACGTGACCCAAATCAACCAATCGCTAATTTTCGTTGCATCAGCGTTGCACCTAAAGAGGCCCATAAACATTTTCTGGATTACCCCCGCTAAAATCACTTTCAGCGATAGTAATAACAAACACAGTGAATAGGTCGTTCAAAGACGACGTCCGCCCAATTTCATTAGCGCCTCGCGGCAAGTTTCGCGACAGTATACCGACTTTTCCCACGATTTCGTCGAATCGCACAGATGCGGCCAACCCTCCCGCGAACCCTTTCCCGCTGGAGTTTCGGGACGGTTGCCGGGAGGAACGCTCTCCGGGGACTCGGGGCGCAAAATCAGGGCGAGCGATGCATAATGCAGAGCCGGAGCCCGCTCGTAAAGCATAAGCGGCCCCCATTATGTCGGGAAAGGCGAGTCGTGACAGGGCCATATCCACGAGTGCCACTCGACCAGGACCAGCTCTCTCTCTCTCTCTCTCTCTCTCTCTCTCTCTCTCTGTCGGAAGTCTCGGGATGGCCCCACCTTCGGTGCCGCCACGCCGCGGAGAAAACCAGCGGAGAGGTATCGGGGCCCCTTTTGTTATATATCTCTCTCTTCGTACGAGAGAGAGAGAGAGAGAGAATGCTACGATAAATCCACACCCACGCGGTGTAAATCGGAGCTGTCCCCGTGGTAGCCGATCAGCGGGGACTGGCCGCGCCCTCTCTGTCTTCCGCGTCGCGCGCCTTGTCTCTCGCCCGCCGACATAAATCTGGATTAATTTAACGCGTCCGTTGAATCTCGCGTAACGATCGGTGCCTCGCAGATGTGTACTTTCAAACGCGAGTCTAACTCGAGTCTCCTGGCCGTTTCGACTCGATCCAACTCGATGCGCGACGCGTTTCGAAAAATAAAGCGGCAAGGCCCTTCCGCGTCGATGCGCTGCACAGATTGGCGCGGGGCTTGTAACTAATTTGTCGGCAGCCCCGCCGTTCGCCGAGAACCGATTTGACATCCGTGATCGCTCTGTTGGATCCTGTTGGATCTCTCGATCTCCTCGATTTTAATACAGAGTGCTTTGCAACTGAGAGACATTTGCTGCGCTTGAAACTTTGGTTGACGTGGTTTTACACTGTAAAAGCTCGTCTAGTTTCCCAGAATGTTATTGGAAAAGAGAGTAGGTGGAAGAGAGAGAGAGAGAGAATTGGTCAAATTGGGAAACTGGAGGAGCAGGACGAAACTGTGGCCAGTGATGAAACATTTGGTGGAATCAAGCAGATGCAAAGGATTCCAGCGATCGGAAACAATGGGTCCGATCGATACAACGAGGGTGCCAGGCGAGAGAAGGAGGTCGGGAGGGAGGAAGGAGAGGGCGATCTCCATAGAAAGGGGACCACACCCCGTAGAAGGAGACCGCGTTTGCTTTAGCGGCCTGCGGTGGAAGTCGCTCCACGGGACCCACGAACGGGGACCGTACAAAGTCATTGACTCGCTCGTACCAGCCGCAACGTATAGCCGTACGCTAGCATTTTATTCTTCTTTTTCGTCCTCTTCTTCTTCTTCTTCTTCTTCTCCTTCTCCTTCTCCTTCTTCCTCTATATCTTCGCAAGCTCCTCCTTTTTCTCCTGCTTTCGTCTGCTCTTTTTCTTTCCATCGGTCCTTATTCCCCGCTTTCGATACCATCTACGAGAACCATCGCCAACCCCTCTCTCGTACTCTTCATATTTTACCATTACCATATCAGGTTCTCCTCGATTCTTCTTTCGTCCCCTTCTCTCTCTCTCTCTCTCTCTCTCTCTCTCTCTCTCTATCCGGCCCCTTATTAAATATAGTTGGGTAGACGCGCTCACGTACCGCAGCCACGCACCTCTCTTTCGATCGTTTCTACACGTTCGCCCGTTCGTGGGTGCTTGTCCGCCAGTCGGACACGTCGACGAGTCTCACAGGTCGGAGAGTTTGATCGTCCTTCGGATTAAAAATCGATCTGAAATCGGTCTGAATTTCGGACGAAATCGGTAAAAAAAAAAAAAGAAAAAGTGTCACTCTTGCGTCGGAAGAGATCGGCAGGGTCGAGGGTCGTCGACATTGTCGGAAACCAGTTTCCGCGCATACCGTTTTTAATTATTTTCGATAGCAGGGCTGGACGAAACGAGCCGCGTCCGCCTCTCTTCCGGGTTCGAGATATGCAAATGGCGGGGGTACTCGCCGTGCAGAGGCGCCGCGAAACGCAATTTTCTTCTGGCTAGCTCGCCGGAACATTAACGCGGCGAGGATCGCTGATGGCACGGGCTCCGTTGCTCGCGCACCGGTCGCCCGTTAATGCGAATGATGATTAACTGGGCCAGCTACTGGCGTAATTTAATATACCCCGATATACACACTCCGTTGATAATGATTCGTCTGCCCGCGGTGTGTAGAGATTTGTCTCGCTTCAAGCGTGAAACGTATTTTTTGAAAAAGTTTCCGACCTCTTCTTCTGGAAATCGGGAACAGACGCTTTAGACGCTCTCCGCGTAACGTAATTTTCTTTCGCGAATGTCTTTGGAAAGCGGATCGACGAGAAGGAGAGGGACAAGGAGTTATCTGACAGTAAGTTCCGTGCGAAAAAATTGTTATCCTACGCTCTTTACGCCGAGCGACCGGAATAATTCTTTGTTAATTATTTGTTTCTGTCGTGTCGAGAATTGGATCAATTTTCAAGCTTGATTTCTTCGAAGAAAGAAGAAGTCTTTTCTGAGTGACACCCTGTACACGCAGTAAGCAGACACACGCGGATATCTTTCCAGCAGAGTGTTGTTTCCGCGAGGTCATCCCGGTGGAAGTCGCTTGACCTCTGCCCTCGGGCGCCTCCGTATTCGCATAAAGGTGACCACGGGATAACTTTATGCCCCGCCTAACTCGCGCGTACACGTTTGCGCCGAACAACACTTTATTTCGCCTGGAACAATCTTCAAACTTCGTTACATGCAAATTCGAAAGACGATAGTTAAAATAAACAACAGACTTGTTCCGTCTAAAATCAACATCGAGTTTAGAGATAGGTCAGATGTTGATTTTAGTAAAAGTACTAAAAGCGTCTTTCGAACGGAGCTGTAAAGAAAGGAAATCTGGGGTTGGTTGTTCCAGTGTCAACATTTGGTCGATCGATCGTAAAACTCTCTCGTTCGCGCCGGTTTTCACGAATCTTTTCTAAGATCGGCTCCGATCGACGAGATTTACAACAACGCTTCTAATTGCGAGTGGCTACTGTTCCACTTCGGGGGATCATTTCCGTTGCCGCGTGGACACAACTCTGCCGGTTGTGTCAATCGTAAAAGGATCGTAAAAGCCCGTACAAAGGGAAGCGGTGTGTTCCGTTGAGCAGAGAGGCCACAGCGCCATTAAGTTCCGCGTTGCGGCGTCCACGATCTCTCTCTGCGCGCGCTCTCGGGGAATTGCGCCAACTTTCGTGCGACAATTCTCGCAGAAAGAAAATTTCCACTGCAATATTGCCAAATGTGTAAAACGTTGAACAAAGAGTTTGCACCGCCTCGAAAATTAACCGGCGAATGGCGAGTCACGTCGCCCCCTCACGTCAGGAACTGTACACGGACGGAGAGAAACACGGTTCCTGTAACACGAGTACTAAAAACGGCCAACTCGGTCGTGCCAGATCTATTTCTACGAGCGCGCACGGCGTCGTTAACATCCGCGGTTGGGCAAAAAGGCCGCGGTGCATGGCCCACGGCTGCGGCCACGCTCGTCCCTTTTTCGCGTAATTTCATTATTTCGCGATGGCCGAGATAGCGGCGGTTAACTGGATGGCAGGAGCACGGGGCAGGAAAAAGGAGAAGGAAGAAGGAATCCAAGGTCTTCCTCCCTCCGCGGCAGATACGCGAGCGAGAGCCGGAGAGAGAGCCAGCCGGAGGAAGTCGCGAATCGCAAAGATTAGAGAGGAACATGGGCACGAGCGCATCTCGAACGATCCAACGTTTCGATATCGCCCTCCAAACGTGACCGCCTTCCTCCGGCTGTACATGGGCGCGAGTCGCGAGAAAAAAAGGAATCAATCGGTCACGTTCTCTTTGACAGAGATCGAATCGCGAAATTGAGTCGAGCCGGAAGTTCCAGGATTCCAGTGACTTCGACCCTTTGTGGGTCCGTGTGATACGTCGATACGTTCTATTGAAACATTTAATCAGCGCACACGCGTGTTTTTTATTTTTACAGCATTGCGATTCTTTTGCTTCTTACGAAAAGCGTGAATCACCGATTTCGATGAAATTTGGCATAAAAGATTTTTTTTTTTCATCGACAATGTTGAAGGGCTGAAAACTAAAAGTTCCGGGGGTCCGGAACGTAATTTGTCAAATATCTGCTAATCAATTTGTCGAAATTATTGAAAATACCGATTTTGTGTGAATTAATGAAATTAGTGTTTTTTAACGACCAGTTTAATGATGTCTTTCGTTTAAACAATACAGTTGTAAAAACCTAACCTAAATCTAACTTAAACCTAAACCTAACCTAAACCTAACCGTATTTTACATAAGTTTATCAGTTACAATACACCTACATAGGTTACAATACACTTGTAAAATACTAAAAAACCATGTTTTACATAAGTTTATAAGTCACAGTACACTTACATAAGTTACAATACACTTGTAAAATACTAAAAAACCGTATTTTACATAAGTTTATAAGTCACAATACACTGACATAAGTTTATAAGTTACAATACACTTACATAAGTTTATGAGTTACAGTACACTTGTAAAATACTAAAAAACCGTATTTTACACAAGTTTATAAGTCACAGTACACTTACATAAGTTACAATACACTTGTAAAATACTAAAAAACCGTATTTTACATAAGTTTATAAGTCACAATACACTTACATAAGTTTATAAGTTACAATACACTTACATAAGTTTATAAGTTACAGTACACTTGTAAAATACTAAAAAACCATATTTTACACAAGTTTATAAGTTACAATACACTTAGATAAGTTACAATACATTTGTAAAACCGTATTTCACATAAGTTTTTCCAAACAAACGTCAATTTTTAGTTTTATATGTCACAGTCCTACAATATGATACGTATAACAAAGTGTCAATCAAACGCAAACACACCGAACATGTACATCGATTCGAATTTGAAACCTAATTTGAATTTCAATTCCAAGTTTGCCTGAAAATACCTAAAGTCGAAGCACGTTTGAACTTTCCCGGTTTCCAGCGATTTTCCCCGCCGAGAATTAATCATACGCGCGAGGAACGCGCAACATTCTGATTAACGACGTAATGGGGATTCCAGCGGGAGAAACTCGCGCGCGAGTTCCACCGATGGAGGAGAAATCGCGCATAACTCAGCCGGCGCTCTTATCGGTGGCGTTATCAGCCGATCCTCGTAGCCAGGAATTCCGCGGGTATTCCGCAAAACGGCAGTGATCGCGCGTTACAACAACCGCGACTGTTAATCACTGGAACGGTGTTATTTCTCCGCGAAGCGAGAACACCCGACTCACCCGGCACCGTTTAACAAATCGTCGTCGATGAAACGAACGAGACTCGTTCGTTCGTTCGTTCGTTCGTTCGTGTGTGTGTCTGCCCGGAATGACTGGAGAAATCGTAATTCTCTTTAATCGCGATAACGTGCCACGCGGCGAGAAATTTGTTACAAATTGTTGTGCGTTGTTGCGCTCGATTCCGAGGCATCCGTGTGCACGTACGTTCGGACGTTCCAAATTCCTGGATTAGACGCCGATTATTCACGCGATGCTAGTTACCAGTGTCTCTTTGCCTGAGAATTTCCCCGAGGGAAGGTTATGCTCGTTTTTGTGCATTTTGTTAGGAGGTAGGTTCTCGAATGGTGGGACAGATGCAACACGACGAGGCGATTTTAGAAAATTTAGACGCATTTAGAAAATTATATCACACACTGTGATAAATCGGTGACAAATAATTGGAAATAAATATATACGTTTCGCGTGCTAACAGCGACTTTATGATTCTGGGGGCGTGTCTGTTTCACCTAATTTTCGCATCGAGTTTCACTAACGTTTGATTCGTCGTAGTTGTAGCGTCAGTGTGAATAATGATAAAACAATCGAGTGACAAAAACTAGCCATTAACATCATTCAAAATATAGACATCCACGCGTCCAGAATCATAAAGTCGCTGTTAGAACTTTTTACCATTTCTCGAACGAACTGTTAGATTGTGACCTATGGTTCCTTGGAAGAGTTTCACCTTCGCGATCAGCAGAATAATGCAAAAAGAAGAAGAAGAAATTCAAACTCAAGATCAATTTCCCATCAAATCGGCGGTGTAGGATTCACCTATATGATAGATACACCGACAAACTCCTCTTTCTATCGAATATTTTTCGAGTCGAATCATTAGCCCTCTATTCTCGCGCAGAATCACGCTGTTTCGACGTATCCAATTACAAATTCGTTGTCAAGATGGACGATAATCACCGGGCTGATGCATCGCGATAGTTTATCGCGTGCCCGAATCGCAACTTACGCAACTCACGGTGATGCACACATTCCTTTGATACGTTTCCTGCTCGTAAATCCAATTCCCCGATTTGCTTGCCTGCAAACGCAAGTTCCCTCCTGCAAAGTTGGCGCTGTTCTTTCCACTTGGTTGCGAGACACAGTGGAAAGCAAGAGATCTTCGACGCGCTCTTTTCCGAACGGCGAGCTTTCTTTGGGTCGGGATAGTCGATCGCCTAACGCCAACTCGAGTGTCGGCGGATCAGATCACGGCAACGAGCGATTTCCTGTCGTCTGGAAGAGCGCGTTGGCGTCTAATCGCGTCGCGGTCACGGTCGGGCGCGAGAGACGAAGGGAGGGATAGAATTTCGGTCGAATGGAGTTGCTCGTTCTTTTCTCAGTTCGTTTGTCGTTATCGTTCCTTTCGGCTCGGCTCCTCTTCAGTCGGCTAGCCTCCGTCTGAAGCTAGTTTTCTCTCCATTCGTTACCGCGCTGTGCACGTGCATGTGTTGGACTCGTCGATCGGGGATTAATCGCGCGTCACGCGCAAAGTGAGTTCCCCTGTCTCGAGGATCTCGTCTGTGAGAATCTTTCGCGAAACGGGGGGATGAGAAGCGGAACGATTCTCAGGCGCCGATCTTTCGTTCGCTCGTTCGCTGCGATTTTAGCGGCTTTCGTTCGCTGTCGGCCGATATTCAATTAATTAGCAAAGATAATAATGGCCGCGCGTGTGAAGTGTAAACGAGTTTGAGAACGAGGGAGGAGCGAAGGAGCGTTGCTGCGTCTATCGCTGGCGATGTATAGATGTGGGAAGAAGAGGCTTCCCGTGTAATTGGCCAGCAACGTTCTTTCGTTCGTTCATGAGAAAAAGTTCGATGCCGCCGCTAATTGGCGGTGTTCGCGAACGGTGAAAATTGCCCGCGATAATTACCAGCGATGGAAAAAGAAAATAGGGCCGGGACGCAGTCGGAATTCATCCATCTCGCGCCTGCGTAATCGACTCGTATGCGTTTCAACGAGAGAGAGCTCAAGTTTGTCACCTTACTTTTCCTCTCATTGCGAAGTAAAAAAAAAGATGCTTTCTTTGTCGAGTGTGACTGTCGACATTTTTAAATTACCAAAGAAGAAAGAATTGAAAAACAATTCGGAATGCAAAGGGGTAAAAGTGATTAAATTTTGCGTTCGGCGAAGGAAAAATTAAATAAATCGAATTTGTTTAGCTCGTGAGAAAGCGAGGGGTGGCGGTGTGAACGAGTGATCTGCGAGTTCGCCAACACGTAGGAACGAACGGAAGTATAGTTGGAATTATAACTCGACTAATTAACGAAATCGTTAGGAGGCTCCGGTTTAATGAACATCCATTGTCGATCGCGTTTACTCGCCCCGGCGATTTCTCACACGATCTTTTCGAATTTATACAGCACGCTTCTTCTTTCCTTTTTTCTTTCAAATGCTTGATCAAATTAGTCCGCTTCGCCAGCATGGGTTTGTCGTTAATTAATTTTGGGGGTGTAAAAGTTACACGCGAAACACGTGGAACGATGCAATTTCAAGCAGATGTACATTTTTTAAATTTAAACATTTTGTCGTCTGCTAAGTACTACTAAGTAACAAATGGCAGGAATGTTTACAGTAATTATTAGGTCATTTTTTGAATAATGTACCATGGAATACTCCTCGAATTCGCTCAGTACCAGACAACGCCACTCCTACTCGAGGTCTACGCCACGCCCCCTCGCGAGTCACGTGACCCAAATCAACCAATCGCTAATTTTCGTTGCATCAGCGTTGCACCAATTATTACAAAATTTAGTCGAAAGAGAAAGTAGTTTATTTAAAAAAAAAAGAGCTTTCGAGCGATACACAGCGATACATTCCTGGAAGATGGTGGTACTTAAGTCGATCGGTGAGATAAGCGTGGAAAAATTAATATCGCCGGGCTAATTACAGAGGCTGCCCTTTTGTTTTCCGTGGCTCGGTCCGTTGCCTCGGGTCAAGCTCGTAGTTTCACGGTCCCGAGGCACGCTCCTAATGACTACCTCGCTACCGTTCAAATGCATGCTCGTGTATTTTGCCGCGGTATACATTATATACGTGTAACGTGTATACGACACGTACGTACGTATCTGCTTTTATAAGTCTGCACACCCGTGCAGCCCCTATTAGAAGAGCCTCTCAGTGGACCAGCCTAGGACTCGCGTCCCTCCCGTTCCTTCCAGGCGAGCGAGGGGGTTGCAAGCTGTGTGTTTGCAACGACACGAACGATAGTCGCGAGGGGAAGTGGACAACAGGTGAAAAATGCGCGGTCTTGGTCGTGGCATCTAATTGGAACACGATTCTGACCCTGAAACCCAAGATAGGGGAATATTCCAGCTTCTTCAGCCTCTCTCTGCCCCTTTATCGCTTCTTGCTTCTTTCCTTGCTTCATCCGGCGCGCGAACCTCCCTTTCTCCCCTCCGCGAAAGTCTGGTCTCGTTAACGCGTCAAGTTTTCACCGGCACCTCGTCACCCACGTATGGGGTGACGATTTTAAGTTTGAATTTTTGAAGGCGAGCAGTCGTAGCAGTCGTTTGCGACTTGTTGGAAAATATTTTACAAGAGACTGGCAAAAAAGGTGTGCAAACTGCCAGTTTGACAAGCTAACGCTGAAGACGTAAAAGACGAAAACATAGAACATAATCCAACAACTCCTTAACGATGCAGTTCGAACTGAAGTAGCAGGTCGAAGGGTATCGAGGGACACTGGGACATTCCGCAAACTTCAGACAGACTTCCACTGTTCGAATCTTCACGGATAATTGCGACTCCCCGGCTGTCAACGTTCCGTCCGTTCCGATTCCCGTTAGCACGGCGGCGAAATAAAAATAAAAGAGTACCTCGTCGTTGACTACCGGCTGACAGAGGGGAAGACGTTCGAGCGAGGAGCTCGAAAGAAGAACAGCCTCGTTAGCACCTAGGCACCCAGGTCGGTTCGCAGAGACGCGCGCTGGGGGCAGGCGGCGCTTATTAATTTTAATCGAGCGGATCGCGCGCGGCCAAGAAACAGCCAGAGAAAGCGTCCAATTTCCCGGGTCGCGCAACTGGAGAATCGACTCTCGAGACAGATGGAATTTCTCGGTTGCGCGGTAACGGTGCTTTCTAACCCACGCACGTATCGGCGGAGATGCGAACGAGGCGGAGTATCCGCGTGTGCTGGTAGAGAGAGAGAGAGAGAGAGAGAGAGAGAGAGAGAGAGAGAGAGGACGTAGTACTTGCGGCTAGTGTACACAGCCGACGAGAGTACGTACGTACGTACGTACGTGTCTCCCTCTCTCTCTCTCTCTCGTGTAAATAAGACCGGCGGAGGCGACGCTCCGTGCGACGATCTGATTTATTTGCCGTACGGGGGACAGGGGCAAGCACTTCCGAGATGCAGATATCTCTAGCGGTGGCGTGAGTAACCTCGGAGGCAGAGATGCGAGAAGCAAGAAGCGAGGAGGAGGAGAAGGAGGAGGCAAGAAGAGGTAGTTATCCACGGCAAGAGGTTACCCACGGCGGAGGTGGACTCGCGGCGGTTAAGAGCGATTTAAGAGGCGATTCCTATCTTCCTTAATTACCGTACGTTTTTTCGTAGTATCGCCGTCCCGGAGCAAGCGAATATATATATATATATATATATATATATA
Organism: Melipona beecheii; assembly: GCA_032399605.1. NCBI lineage: Eukaryota > Metazoa > Arthropoda > Insecta > Hymenoptera > Apidae > Melipona > Melipona beecheii. The sequence goes on along the minus strand of JAUCMO010000243.1, from coordinate 1,865,201 downwards.
TATAGGTGTGTGTGTGTGTGTGTGTGTGTATACATATCCACAAGAGAGCGAGACAGAGAAAGAGAGGGAAAAGGATGAGACGAGTTAAAGGCTGACCGAGGGTTACCGCATATATGGGCTTCCTCGTGGTGCGACCGTTTCTGTTTCTCGATTTGCGATCCGTGGTTTGGTTTACAAGTTCGCGGAATGGCGGTGCAGCCACTCTGATTGCGCTCCTCGTTCCTCTCGTTTCTTCCTGTCCGCTGCTCTGTCCCGACATCAGCAGACAACGTCCACTCGCCGAGGCGGTGGACCAAAGCCTTCTGCGTATCATCGGGTCACAGCGCGCATGCTCGCGTACTTTCCCGCGGTTGCGAGCAGTTTGAAAAGTCGAACTTTGTCGATTGATCGTTGCTTGAAAAACTATCGTTTGAGAAAAGAGTTCTCGTCTTTTCGAGAAAGTGAGCTTTCGTCGGCAGTGAAATTCAGTGACAGGGGAGCTTTCGAATTTTTGTGAATTTGCACAGAAAAATGTGACAAAAATGTTTTTGATCATCTAAATCACGGGTGTTCGAAAAAAATTTGTCGAGGGTCGCACATAATTTACGTATTATTTTTACCAATTTATAGTGAAACAATACATGATTGATTGATTAGAAAAAATATGAAATATAAACAAGCTTTTGACGATACGAACATGCTGTTCGGAAATATAAGTACTCCCCAAAAGAAATATCGTGAACATTCGTTAATATTACGTTAAAATTATTCAAACAGAATTCTTCGATCGTTTTAATCAAAATGAAGAAATTTACACGAAAAAGTGTGTCGACGAGGGGATCGATATTTACTTTCTTCAGAGAAAAATCTCTAAACGATCGAAGACCGTTCAGAAACCGTCGAAGAATGCGTAGAAGGGCGAAGGGCTCGGAAGATGAGGAAGGACAGCGACAGGAAAGGGGGGAGGGGAAAAAAGAAGGCAAGGATGCATCCACTACCTGGATGTGTTCCTTTTACTGCGACCCTCCCCCTTTCTCTCTTCCTCTCTTCTGTCTCTCAAGGATACCGACGGTGGTTAGCATTATGGAAATTTTTTAGCCCCGGTCTGCTTTTATTATTATTTCTCCGCTACCGAATTATGCTCGGCGAGCCGCGAGTCTAGGGAGGAACTGCAGCAGTCCCCAGTCGAGCGTCTGTCGCTATCCCCACCAATTCTTCGAATTGGGACTACCCCCCACTCTACTCTACTTTACCATGCGGTCGCGTGAAACGTGGCACTTGCGTACACGAAACAAACGTTTGGTACTTTTATATATATATATAACAAATATATAACAAACGTGTCATATATATATATACATGACACAGATATTGATGCTTAGTGTTGTTGAAACAGTTGACGTTCATCTCTTCTTTTTCTCCTTCTTTCGGTGCCAATTCGCAGAATATAGCTCCACACTGAACACCAGAACTACCGACGATTGAAGCATAAAATTTCCATCAAATAACGAAACTTAATAATACAATGGACTGCACAAGCTGTTTTGCGTCTGTAAAGTATCTAACAAAAAATTGCAAGTTGGTCATTTTGACAATTTTGGTAGTTTCGGCGTTAAGCTTCGTTAAGTCCCAAACGCTTAGCTATATTTACCCGCAGACCGTAGACAAATCGCTGGCCACAGAGCCGGTTGTTCTGGTTTATTAGCTTCGGCGTTGCACGCCTTCCCACTTTGAAATCGACGCCAAACGAACAATCGTAAACGAGACTCGTCGTTGCGCGACGAACTTGCTTTCGTTTAAAACAAAGTTAGCTGCGTGCGTGTCCATCTGTTAGAAAGAAATGTAACCCAGGTACAAATTCGTTTTTATACGAATAGAGAAGCGAGTAAAAATCCTTCGTGACCCTTCTGTTGGAGAAACATCGAGAAACGCGAATTCACGTGGCTGAAGAAAAAAAACACCTCGCGACGGAGACACGCGTGGCACGAACACCTCTGGCCCCAAAGACGAGACGGTATTAATCACGACCACCCGACAGCAAGAACCACGGCGTATAATGCGTTGCATAGATTTATTTATCATGCGCGAACGCGTAAGTCACTCGTAAATAGCCACGGGCGGCGCCATTAAGCAACGCTGTGGGTGGAACCACCGTGCAGCGCCCATTACACACGCCAACTCTTTACACGTACGCTTTGGCGTCTTTTATTTTCTTCTTCTTCACGTTTTTCTTCTCTTCCTTCGTTTCTCGTTCCTGTCAATCGACGCGAACGCTCCTTGGAAAAAAAGTCCCGAGGGAACAGAAAAATATGTCGACGTGACATATTTTTTTTAAATACATCACACGCTATAACTGTCAACGAAAAGTATGATTTGTCATCGAGGAAGACAATCTTTCGTTTAGCATAAAAAATTAGACACAGCTGCCGGGACACAGATTTCGGAGGAGAGGAATCAAATTATTTGAGACGAGAGTCGAGATTTTTGAAACGTGTCTATCGTTCTATTTTATTAACTGTTTCGTTCTCGAGGTTGACGGACATTTAAAGACGACTTTCTTTTGGTGAAATGTCGCGTGAATTCTCCCTGATCCGGCCCGCATGGTGTTAATGCCGCGTAATGAACTTTCGGAAAAGGAGGGGGGTTAGAGGGAGATCGCGTGTAACGCGAGAGATCGGTCGTGGTCGGATCAAAGGTACCGTGAGTTGATAAAAAGGGGCCCTTTGAGCCCCGATACTTGCTTCGAACGAGACAAATCCACGCCTACCTCGTGGAGTCCTTCGCGCTCCTTATTAAGGGCGGGCCCCGTGGCCCCCCCCGACCACGTGCCTGCCAACGAAACTGCCTCTTGCGCCGCGAAAAACGAGAAACACGATCGATCACCTCTCGCTGTTTCGTCCATCTCGGAACGCGCGACTGTTGGAGCGTTTAACACGTGAAATACGCGTGTACGTGCATATTGGTCTACACCTATGTGTGTATGTGTGTGTATTTGTGTGTAAAGATAGAGAAAGGGTACGCGAAGGGGTGCGGCGAGGCCCGGTTCTAATGCAAATTTATGCGGGTCGAAGTCTCTGCATCTCCCGGGAGACGGCGCAAAGAGACGACGACAAGCCACTCGGATATTGGGTTATCGGATACACGAGTGTCCTCGGTCGAGCGTACCCCGGGCTCTGCCTTTTGCAGTGAAATCCTGCACGCGAGCTCTGGAAAGTGGAACTCGGTACACACACACACACACACACATATATATATATATACACGCGCCACCCGTCATTGTTGAAATTCAATTCGGCGAGCCGGTCGTTTTCCGTCTAATCCTCAACTGCAACACGTACGCGGTGAATTTTGCGGCAAGTTTCGCCCCGCGAGGCAACGAAATGTCAAGGCGAGGGAGAGTTTCTCTCATCTCGAGCGCGTCATTGGCGAAACGTCGAACGATCGGGCGGGGAACGTTGGCGTCGCTCGATAAATGCGCATCGCGTGTTGGACGCCGCGGCGGCGCGCAGTAGCGCGCGGACGATCGTTACGAGGTGCGCGAAGGTAAAAGAAAGATCATTACGCGGAACAATAATGCCCCCGTCATCATAATTTCAATAAATCCGGTAACGCGAACAACAACACCGGCCGGAGGCCCGACCGGCAATTCCGCTTTTTCGCCCTTTGTCGGCTTCCTCCGCGCGCAATTCACCGCCGAACGAATTACCTAACGCAAATACGTTGCACGCTTTGACGGTGCATATCGAAAAGGGGGAGGCAGAAGGAGGCAGAGCTAGAACGTGGACAGCGCGGAGGGAGAGAGACGGGGAGCAAGAACGGAGGGAAGAAAAATCGACGTAGACAATTTCCGGCCGATTCGACACGCTTTTTCTCTCCCCCCTCCCCTCCTCCCCTCCTCTCGGTATCTTTTAGTCGATAGACTAAAGAGCGATGGTGATGGCGATGGTGGTTGGTTGGTTGGTCGGTTGGTTGGTTGGTTGCGACGACGGGGTGTTCGTTCGTGTGCACTTGTGGCCACGTCTCGATCCTTTTCCTTGTCGGAGCTTGTAGGGAACCCGCACATACGGCCTAAGGTTGGTTTACCTTAGAACAAAGTGCTTTTTGTTCGGTCCCCGAGAGCAACTTGTGCAAGTCACGGGGCGGGGCGAGGGGGGAGGGGGGAGGTTTGTTGGCGTCGAAGAGCTGCGAGAGAAGAAGAGAGAGAAGCTGGCCGGGCCCCAACAAGAACAAAGCCGCGCGCCACGCGTTGCAGTACGACCGTCTCCGCTCCTCTTCGTCTTCCTTCTCCCCCTCCACCATTTTCTCTCTGTCTACGCGTACCGCGTTAACCTTCGCGGAGCGCACGCGCGAACTCGAAGAAAATCGGTCGGAAAAACGATCGAATATGTGCCTACATGCATTTACGCGGTACTTTTTGTCGATCCACGCGATCTGAATTTTCCTAGAATTTCTCTAACGGCGCAGATAAGAAAACTCGCTGTGTGTTGTTTTCTGTAGCCGGTTATGATTCAAGCACGTTTCCAAGTCAAATTTCCGAAGAGATGGACATCAAGACGCGAACTTTTAAATATTTCAAACGAGGATAACGAGGATAACGAGTTTGTGCCAATTAAAGAGAACAGGTTTTGAATTACGAGTAGCGATAGTAACACACCGAATGAAATTTACTCTTGTCCTCTGAAATGTTTATAAAACGAATCCACGTGCAACGAGTGGAGATATTGCAGATTTTCATCAGAGATCGTTATTATTATTGCTCCATCTTTTATCATCCGCGCGTGTAATTTAGATGCCACAGATAAGTCTGTAAAATGTCGATAAAGTCCGCTCGCTGGCGACTCTCCCTTTTTTTTCTCTTCTTCTCTCTCTTTTCCCATTCCGTACATCCCGTTCGTTCCATCCGAGTTACTGAATTTCTTCGTGTCGGTTTTATCGGCCGATCGACTGATTTCGTATCTGCAATCGAAAGTCCCTCGCGTAATTGCCGGTCGTGTACGTCTCCGCGGGACTCCGCGTTTCTTGCACGTTCGCAAAGAGTCGCGGGAGCGGCATGCAAATCGGTAAGAAACAGATCGGGATCAATGGCCATCTATAAGCGTCGATCCTTGGCCAGATATGAATCGAGTTCTCTTCTTTCGGATCTTTGAAAATCTCCTGGTCGTCGGCCGCTTGCTGCGAGAGATTCTTATCCGAACTTCTTAATTAACCCCCTCCGAATTACTATGCCAGAAGAATTCGTTGATCGAATGATACTCTGTAAAACTGTCAGAATTTCGGTAAATTTCGAATGGAAATTTTACAATTTTCTGGAAGGGATTAAACGTGGATTTTTCCGTATTTTCTATTAGTCTGGCCAAAAAGTAACTTTTTGGTGTTTTTTTCGTCAATGAAAGTGATTTTAGCGGCGGTAACCCAGAAAATCGGCAACGCTGATGCAACGAAAATTAGCGATTGGTCGATTTGAGTCACGTGATTCGCGAGGGGGCGTGAGGTAGAGCCCGAGTAGGAGTGGCGTTGTCCGGTACTGAGCGATCGCGCCTGTAATTTGCGTATCAATATAATTTTATGGCAGTTTTTTTTTCGAAAAGTTCTCGTCTATTTCGACAAGGAAAAATTCCAAGAACGATTTGATATCCTCCTCGTCAACAGTAAAATTTAGCAAAAACAACTGCTAAGGTTTCCTTCCAACGTGTGTATTACGAGAATTAACAAGAAACCGCAACAACTGCTATTTATTTTAACCGCTTGCTTAATCTTTGCCGATTCTTAACAACTGAAGTGACAATTACACTTTGTAACGTCCAACCTAATAAATACGAAATCACGAGTATCCCGAAGAGGGGGAAGTACGACATTTCCACGAATATTCGCTCGCCTCTGGAAATGACAAATGGAACGATAGCATTCTCGATTGATTGGCGAGCTCTCGAAAGACCTCTCGAAAGGCGAGTGTCCAGAGACATAGGAACGTCTCGCTGGCAAGACGAAATGGAAGGCACGACGATCAAATTTGCTTAGAGCGGCGGCTGTCGTTCGGTGCACGAAACGAACTCGAGTGGAGAGAAGGTAGACTCAAGGAGACGAAGAAGAAGAAGAAGAAGAAGAAGAAGAAGGTATAGAGGCACGAAGCGGAGGGTCCCACCCACTACTGGCCCTCGTCTCGGAGTTCAGGACTCGTGACCACCTCGGGCTGATATGTCGAACCGAAACCCTTCGTTTCTTCTTGGCTCGCATCCCTCTCACTCGGCCTCTCTCAGCCTCTCGTTCTCTCTCGCCACCGATCATCCACGGGAACTGCGGACTCCCCCTCGCCTCCCCCTTTCTCTCCGCGCCGCTTCGCGGACTCGCCGTCCCGCGTGGCTCTCACGAATACTCTTCCCATGATTTACTCGCGCGCGCGTCTCGAAAGAGAGAACCGTCCTTTTGCCTCTCCTCCCTCGTCCTCGTCCGCGGCTTGGTATCTCGTTGCCAGAATCTTTCCCCTCCCGGTTTCCAATAGGAAATCTCTCGCTCTAGCCGCTCTCTTCGCGTTCGGAAGAAACGCTTCGCTTTGCCTCGCTTTGCGTTGCTTTTCCACGATTGCTCTCCGAGTTGGGCAATCGCGCTGCGACTACTCCCCCTTTCTTGCGTCGAATTTCGAATTGAAAATTGCAAGACGGGGGGGTTTGTCGAAATATCGACGTATGAAATGAACAAATGAAAACGCAATTGAAACGAACAGATTTGTGTTTCCATCCAAACAGGAATTGGTGTTGATTTCAACAAGATTTCCGCCTCTTTTTAAACACTTGCAAAAGTAAAAACTTGGTAAATATTATAGTATAATATTGTAGTAAAATATTATACTGATATAGTATTAAATGAAATAAGTTTTCGCAATTACGTCTGTCCAAGTCAGTATGAACTTTGACAAGAGTACTCCACTTGTCTTTCAAACACTCGTCAACGTAATACCGACGAGTTCGATACATGCACAACGGCGATTAAATAACGGGTGTTAATTTTCAATGGGACAAAGATGACGTCGAAGATTCTCCATATTCTATACAATTCGTTCCTTCTATGCTCGCTCGTCTTTGCCGACTCGTTAATATAAGCACCGGTGTCAGTCATCGTTTCAATTAGAGGAACGACTCGACTTGGGAGTTGATTATCCACAGCCACGGGTAATTTGTCGTACTGTCGTACCGTAGGAGTACGATTTTCGACACCCTTTGTCTTCTATCCTGGACCAGTTGCGACAATTAACCACGTTGGACGGTTCTTCGGTCTGACAGGAAGGCCTGTCGAATCATTTTTTACCTGTCCTCCCAGAGGATTTCTCTCTCTCAGGTCCTTTTAGAACCTTTGACGAACAACGTCCAAAGCTCGAGGGAGAGTTCTTCTTAGTCACCAAATATACACGCGGCAGATTGTTTCAATCGATTCACGGGATTATTCGGGCTGAATAAATTACGTTCGTAATAAATAACGAGTGCCGAGTACAGACGACACGTAGCTGGCTGAGCGAAGAAAATCCACCGAATTTCAATTGGAGCGGCGATCGTGGCCCATCACGCAGCGAGGAGAGACCCAGTCGACGCAATTAAGAGGTTAAGGTTATCTGCCTACGTGCGATATTTACGGTACACCGGAGTCGCGCTGCCAGCTCCCCGGGGCTAATAGACGAGGAAGAAACGTGTTCCCTCCCCCCCCCTCTCTCTCTCTCTCTCTCTTTCATTTCCACCTTTGCTCTGCCTGGTCTCGTACAACCCACACGCGAAGAGATAAAGTGGAGGATGATCGACGCAGTAAATAAGGTATAGAATACGCATATGTAAATCACGAAGGGTGCACCCACGCCTCCTCACTCTCGGAGAGCTCTCTCGCCGAGCTGTCCTCTTCTCTCCGTGGCCCGTGTCTGGTTTCGCCCCCTTCTCTCTCTCTCTCTCTTCCTCGTTGATTCCCCATAAACCTCTCGACGAGCAGCAGCAACAGCAGCGGCAGCAGAAGAAGAAGAAGAAGAAGAAGAAGAAGAGGAGGAGGAGGAGAAGAAGGAGGAAGGAGGAAGGATAGCAGAAGAAGAAGAGGTAGGTAGGTGCGTGCACGAAGGTGGCTCACACAATGGCCGTGTTCGGTGTTGGTGTGCGCTCCGGAGAGTACACTTCAACTTCTTTGCTGGTTTCTTTCCTCCTCAGCTTTGCTTGAGATAAAGCAACCGTGATACCACCATGCTCCCTTCTCTCACTCACTCTCTTTCTCTTTCTCTTTCTCTGTGTGTGTGTGTGTGTGTGTGCTGTGGCTCGTCCATTCGCCTCCACCCTCGTCACTCGAATCTTTTTCTCCCGCGTTTTCTTCGCTCGCGACTTCCCACGACTTCGTTCCTCTTTCCTCGCCGATTCCAGCGATTTCGAACGTCATCCGGACGAACCCCGCCGCAACAGCCAGATTCGTCAGCCGCGACGTTTCCATAGCGGGCTGTGCGCACGAATGTTAGTGACGTAGTTCGTCGTGTGCGAACGTAACTGGCATCTCAGTTTTACTCGGTAGCTCGTAAAAATTCACTTGCAGAATTCCCAAGAATCCTTCGCGACGTATCGAATCCTCCTCTTTGTCAATATGGTATATACACATAAACACACAAATTGTACATATAATATATATATATTTCTCCGTTATGTTAGAGATACCTACAAGCAATGTTTTCTTCAAATTTAATTTTACTTTTATTAACATTGCCGGCTGTTGAGTATAACATACTACACATTTGGCGTGCTTATGGTTGGGTCCTCTTACTCCTCATGTATACGTTTCCTAGAATATTGTAACATGCAATTATACATCTCAGTAAATCGTACTGTTAAATTAATATTCTTGCGTTGTTTAAATATTTCTTAATATCCTATTTCTTTCTATGACATTTCTATAATTTTTCTATAATATATTCCAACTTTCCGCATTTCATCTTATCGAACGAAACTGTTCGTTTGCCACGATTCTGATGTCGCTGCATAATAGAACGTCGTTGATTCATACCTTTCGGAACGAGGGGGACTCGATAATTCAGAAACTACAAAAATTCCGATCGCACGGAGCTTGGCCCGCCTATCCCGAAAGAAAAATTCCTCGGATTTCGTGTCGGTCCCCCGAGGTGTCCACCCGATGGAAGTCAAATTCAAGTAATCGCGTTGCTCGATCGGTTCGAGAAGCGTAGCACGAGGGACCCCTCCTGGCTCTATAAAGAGTGTAAAACCCGTACTTGCTTCTTGGGAAATTTATATCCAGTCTTGCGGGGGATGATCCTATGAGAAATTTGACTTTGGTTTAAAAAACCAAGCCGTGTCTAGATTTTCGTCTCGTTCGTGGTGGATCGCAGCCACGACGTTCGAAAGGAACACGAGAGAGAGAGAGAGAGAGAGGGGCAGAACAGGAGAAAGGGGGGAACTGGTCAAATCGTAAATAGGAAGGCGATTGTCCTTTTAAGCGGCATGGGGCCCGTGGCTGCATCGAGTGGGAGAGCGTGCAGCTCCACGGAGAAAAAGAGCTCCGCTGATTGTCCCGAAAGAATGGTGGTCGTACGACGGTCCCATTGTTCGACCGCCATCGAGCTACCTGTGTACTCGTAACACGTGCACGCACGCACGCACGCACGTTCGCTCTCACAGGTAAACAGTTCGCGCGAGCGAGCTTTTGCCGTTGTTGTTTAAAAGAGAGTTGCAGATAGGGGTAGGTTCGGAGACACCCCTGCTCCGGAGAAAAACGCTTACGTTTGCTTCTAAATCGAAGCAATTGTATCGTGTAACCAAAGCTGTTAGAGTTGGATGGCAATGGTGGTGCGTGCAGTCGAACAATTTTACCACCTAATCCAATTTAATTTTGTAAAAAGTGTTTCAAAGATTTTCACGCGCCGTTGCAAGGCGTTTTTTTTAACAAGCAGGAAAGGTTTCGAAAAAGTGTGAAAAAAATTTTGGCTCGCGTAACGATTTTCCAATCTAACTTTCCAAAGGAAACGATTTGGAAGAATGGAAGATGTTCCAAAAATTAAAATACCGAAACGATCCCAATTGAACGAGGCAGATGCAATTAGGATTGGTTTTGTCACGAAATTTCCACCGTGAAAATTTGCCTCTACAGATTGTCAACAACCTGTTGCGTCGTCCCTCACCTGTTGCACCGAAGCAACAAGTGAGGCAGACTTTGTACGTCGCGCGCCGCCACCTTGGCGCACTTTCACCGAGCCTCCCGTCGGACGGCCGATTTTTCTATTCTTCGCTCGTTCGCTCGTTGGATATTACACGATGCACGGTCGCACAATTGGAACTCTGGCAATCGCCATCTCGCTTCTCGCGCGACGCTGCAAAGAAGAGAGACTGCGATTCGGCACGCGCGTACCACCTGTTGAACGGCAGGCACCTGTTGCACGAGTCTCCTCGTCCTCATGGGGACGATCGAACTCGGTTTTTCTTCTGGCTCTCTGATTTTCTTCAGCCAGGCCCAGCCGCGAAGAATTCTCTTTGGATTTCTCTCCGGTTGTGCAACTTGTCGGATCGTTCTATTTATATATATATATATATATATATATATGTACATGTATATGTTTCAACGTGGCTACGAAACCACGCATTCTGTTTGCACTCGAAACTCAAGTACGAAACGGTGGAGGACAGACCCAGACCCACCCGTTAAACGGAGATCGTGGAGATGATATCGAGGCGTTCTTAAACGTTGTTGGACGTTTATTTATAGACGTTGGTCCGTTGAAAAAGAGTAGGAACGAGCGTGTCTGGAGTGTCTCCACCCTAAAAGGCTGCGGGCTTTCCCCATTCCTCCGCTCTCGAAAATCCCTCCCGAAAAGCCGTCCCCCGTTCCTCCCTGCAAAGGAGGATATCTCGAAATTACACATTTAGGGAGCGATGAAAATACGCGAGCTATGCATTATTTATGGAGGCTCGCTCGCTCTGCCGTGTGAGAGTGGCCCGAGTGGAAATTACCACTGCGCTGCCTCGCAGTGGCCGTCCCCTTGATTAAGCTTCTTATTTAATGGAGATATTAAAAAGGGAGACGCGGTGGGCCGCGAGGCGACAGACAGCGCAATCTCTCCGGAGGAAATTGCCGATTTGCATTCGACACGTAGGGTAATGGGTTTCTCGGTGGAGCGAGCGAGCGAGCGAGCGAGCGAGAGAGCGGCGATTCAGACGGAAAAATGGATCCGGTTTGGTAACGATAGGGCTGCTCTCTCTCTCTCTCTCTCTCTTTCTCTTTCTCTCTCTCTTTGGGGCCATGTACCTCGCGGTTTCATGCCCCGTACCCGAAAAACGTCCCCCTCGATCGCCGTCGAGACCAAGAGTGAAAGAGAGAGAGAGAGAGAGAGAGGGAGAGAGAGTGCATTAAGGGCCCGGGGCGCGCACCATCTCGGCGCCCGGATCTTTTCTTCTCTTTCTCCGGCTTCTTTCCTCCTTCCAGCCGCCTCTCTTCTCCTTCCGTTGAACCCGTCATTAACCGGGGACCCTCCTCTTGGTGAAGCCATTACCCATTCAAATTACGCTTATCGGTTGGTCCTTTCTCGAGTACGTGCGCCTTTTACGGTCCCAGAAAATGGACAAAGAGAGCGGGAGGTGCTCTAACGGACAGAGAGAAGAGGGGTACGGAGGGGGGCGAAGGAGAAGAAAAAAGGCGAGAGAGCGGCGAAGAAACGCGGTGTATTGAGGCTTAGTCGGCGTGCAAATCGCGAACCATCGGCTGACATTATTGCTGTTCGGGGGAACGGTGGTTTGCTCTCTCGCGAACCCGCGCGACCAGATAACGCTCGCCTCCCCGTTTCGTCTTTCAGCGATGCTGCCGGCGCTGCTGCGGTTCTGTCTCTCTGTGAATTATTTCCCTTTCACGAGCGTTCTATCGAGGGACACTGCGGCCATCTCGACCCCGCATGCCCGACATCCGGTCTTCTCGCTGTTTTTCAATGCCTTTCCATCCACGGCAGTTTCACGCTGCCTCCTCCCTTAGCTCGTGGAAAGACGAAAGACGATTCATTGTTTCCACCTGGAAAATCGGGCCTCTTTGGGTGCAACGCTGATGCAACGAAAATTAGCGATTGGTTGATTTGGGTCACGTGATTCGCGAGGGGGCGTGGCGTAGACCCGTTGTCCGGTGCCGAGCGATCGATTCAAATGTTCGCGTATCAATCGACGAGACGAATGTGTACTGAGGTACACAAGTCGTGCAGTTTTTTTCTTTTTCTTTTTCCGCAAACGGAGATTTTTAACAAATGATCAGTTCAAAAATTCATTCAACTCTCGCGTAAAAAGGATGGAAATACGTAGTTTCTGTTCTTATCTAAAAAGAAGTTATTCCGCGCGCTGTTCCCTGTATTAAATTGACAATTAGCCGTACTACTTTTAAAGACTTTTTATTTCACAACCGGTTAGGCTACATACAGTGTGTTGGCGTTGGAGAGAAAATTGCTCGTTTTGTAATTATTGCACAAGTTACGTGGAATCGTCGTTGTTTCGTTTCTTCTTCTCCTTTTCTTTTTTTTTTCTTTTTTAATAGCTGCAGTGTGAGGCGATACTGTCTTTCTCGCTGCAAACGGAGATTTTTATACTTTTTGCAAAGGAATTTTCGCAAAGAGAAAATTGCTCGTTTTCCAACCATTTCGCAAGATGCGTGTTTCATTGTTTTCTTTTTTGACGCTGTCAAGTAGCTAATTACAGAGATCGATGCGTGCTAATCAGCGGTGTTTTTATGCGAGCTGACAGAATCGGGGTCTCAGGGAAACGAGCTGGCGGCGGGATTCTTTGAATGGAACGATGCACTCGCTTGGGCTGGGAATCGTTATGGCATACGACTCTCTAAGGGTTCTCGCTCGCTCGCTCCTCTCTCTCTCTCCCTCCCTCCCTCCCTCCCTCTCTTTCTCTCCTTTCGATCGTTACCCTCTTTCCCGACTGTCTCTGGGAATTGTAACAGGCGTGCAAAGCAGGCTCAGAGGCCTGGCTGACTCGCGCCAGCGCAGGTTCGTTAGATGTCTAACGAGGAGCGAATCGCAATTGCAATAATTACTACTTGGCCGTACAAGGCTACGAATGCGCGGCCACCTGTCCGCCACTGCAGATGGATGGACTGGCGATCGGTGTCCATTTGTAAAGTAGCGCTAATCCGGCTAATAAGTCGCCAATCCTCTCTCCGTGATTGTTTCTACGCCGCTGACTTCATTTCGTTCCTCAATCCGTTCTCGCCGCTTCGAGATCTCTCGAGTTTGCGCAAGTTCTAGTCCCGGACTTTGTGTTCAATTTCGTTGAATTTCGCGAGAGGTTTCTTTCCGTCAGGTTTTCTTTACAGAAAATTTTGCAAAAAGGAGATTTGCAGGTGAAAAATGAGAAGGTTTCCTCGAATTTTACCTGCACGAGGGTCAGTAACTCGTATAAACAACAAAGTCGTAGTAGATTTTAATGTCTGTGTAATTAACAGTCGATAAAAAGAAACATTTAAATGGAACAAGGAATCTCTCACTTTGTATTAAAATCTCACGACTGACAATGAGCTAATATCAACGATATATAGTATATATATATATATATATATCCAACGTGCCTATTAATTGTCATTGGCAGAGGAAAGCTGACAGAGGCAGCATCCTCAAGGTGGTTGAATTCGATCGGGGGAGGATCGATCGATAGCGACGCTCGATTCGATTCGCAACAGGTGCGACTCGTGATTCGCCGTGGCGCGACCACGTGGCTGGAATAATTACAACGTTCCGCGCGACGTGGCGCACTTATGAGGACGGACAAATAATTTTTCCACGGGCACCCCCGTGGCGTGCTCGTGGCTACCCGGTGCCAGCCATGCTTTTTGGTGGGGAGGCACGGGCCGCCGCTGTTAACCTTCCTCCTCGCCTCGTAGGCCCCGATCGGACCCAGTGCCTCTCAACCGAATCCTCCACCGGTCGGCCAGCCAGCCACTTCCGAAATTCCAGGGCAAGGACGACGCCATATGGTGAAACAAGAAACGTCACTTCCGCGTCTTGTACTTTCCTCTCTTTCGCTTCGTCGCGAAGAGACGAACTCTCTCTGCCCGAGCATCTTTTTCTCCGTAGTCTTCGAATCGATCTCCCTCCCTCGCTTCGTCCTTTTTTAATTACAAATTCAATTCGGAGAGCGTGAAGTCTCAGGGGAAGTGCGCGGCATTCTTTTCCTCTGCGAGGAAAGAATTTGAAGATAATTTATGCGTGAGTCTAGTCTAGTACCAATTTACAGTCTAGTGAAAAGTCGAATCAAACAGAAACGAACGCGACGTACGATTCGAGGCGTCGGTCCGACCTCTCTCTCCCGGGTCGCAGGATTTTCTCGCGACGCCCTTAATGATACCTCTTTTTTCTCCCCCCTTTTTTTTCTTCTCTCGCGTGCACGGTGAAACGCTCTTGAAGCGTGAAAGCAGGAAGTCGCGTAAGGTTTCTGGCCGTTTTGATCCGGCTGGTGGATGAGCACCGCTGCCACTGGCACAGTCGGCGGCATGAGAATTTTCCCACAGTCCCCACTACGAGGCCCGCGGCCGACGCACACCCGCTCTCGCGACGTTGCCACACCTTTGCCCGGCTGAGAGGCACTGTGTTGCCCCGTCCAACTCGGCTGAACGAGAGATCACCGTGGGGCGGCGGTGGAGGCACAGAGAGAAAGAGAGAGGTATAGACCGGAGAGAGAGAAAGAGAGAGAGAGAGAGAGAGAGAGAGGAAGCATCGAATCGAACGCGAGAGAGACGAAGAGAAGGTAAAGAGAGTCGCGGAGAGATCTGAGAAAGCAAAGAATGAACGGGCAGAGGTAGTGGAACGCTGGAGGGGGGGGGGGGCTGGACTCTGGCGGTGACAGAGGGAAAGAGAAAAGGTGAGAGGCGAAAGGAGAGAGGAGGAGTGTGATTGGGAGAGAACGGTCGCTAAATGGAGAGACGGAGACGGCGTCGTCTTCGCGTCTCTCCGCGACGAGATGCTCGGAGAAAGGTGAAAAGAGGAGAAACACATGGCGCGGGTAGGTTCAACGTACATGCAGGAACGCCGCTTTTTTTCGTTGGAAAAGAAAAAAAGCAACGAGAAAGAAGTGCGGCGGAGAATGGTCGTAGGAAACTTGGCGTGGTGTCGATTCGGAAAAAGCGAGTCGACCGGGCAAGATCGATTCGCAACGAGACAGCGGCGTTGCGTTACGGATCGAGGAAGGACGCTTCCTAGTTGCGGCGGTGGAAACAAAATGGTATCCCCGTGGTAACGAAGCCACGACGACGCAGAGGCCACACTTTCGGGGTCAAACGGTTTGGAGCGTTCTCTTTCTTTTTTCTTTTTTCTTTTCCCCGTGTTTCTGGTAGAAACGCGAGGTTCGCCGCTTTTCCGTGGGTCGAGGAGGAAGCAGGTCGAAATTCTCGGATTCCATCGAGATCGTTCGGAGCGGAGAAAGGGCGGTCGACCGGCAAACAATCCCTCGCTCCACCTCCATTTTTCCCTTTATCCTTGGCTCGCTCTGGAAACTCTGTTGCGACTGAAATCGTTCTAATTGTCAATTGCCTCGCAGGACTCTCAAAATCCTGTAGCCATTTTTCTTGCAGAAATTATTCCACAAAACCACCACGCGGATGCCTAGCCATTCGTCGTGAATCTACGTTTGAATTAATTTGCCGTTTAAACGAAAGAAAGAAAGAAAGAAAGAAAGAAAGGCAAGAAGAGGAGAGGAGTAGCAGCTATTGAATCGCCGAAAAAGAGCACCGGCAGATTTATACCGATGTTCCGCTCGTTACGGCCCTGCATCTGTAACGAAGTAACGGATACGTATCCTTTGTCGAATAGGGTCCGCGCTACACGCAAACGTCCATCGAAACCCACACACGGGGACAGAGGAGGAGACCACGTACAAACAACGGCTCTTGATCGTTCTGATCTGGGTTGAGGCTCACGGACAATTGCAATTATGGGCCTCCGTCCCAGGTTGATTTATAAGTGCTGGAAAACATTATTCCCTCCCTTACCGACACGCACCCACGCGTAATCTCCCCAACCATTGCCGTCCTTCTTTTTTTTCTTTTTTTTCTTTTTTTTCTTTTTTTTTTTTATATATGTATGCTCACTGGATAGTATTGGCCCGAAAGATTTGGCAGAATTCTGGGAAAGAGAGGCTCGTACCTTATGGAAATGAGCCGTGGTTGTTAATGGGGATAGCAAGAGGGTTCCTCTTCAGTTATTTACGAAGGGTGCAATCCGTGTTTATATACACACTTTTTCCATCTAGAGCGTCCGCTACCAGCGTGTGACCGATGGGTGTTGTCGGAATTATTCAGGGCTCGTTGGGATCGTTCATTGAATTTTCATACGTTTAGCTGCTCCTGACTGTCCATATGCTCCAATGTATATGTATATTTCAAAGTTTGGAGTAATCTCTGATATAGTTTGGAATAGTCAGACACGACTACGTTGGAGATGAAAACAAAGTATTTCTTTCAAACTGAAGGTGGAAGATCAAGCTTTTTCAACGCTCAAGCAGCCATCGTTGCATCACGATTGATAGTTTTTTACTCGGCATTCTCCGTTGCCCTGAAAGGTGAAAAAGATTCGCAACGAGGGGGAGAGAAGCAATCGCGGCGAATGAATGCCGCGCGATCGAGTACGAACGAAACGCGGAACGAATGGTCTGGCAAATACGCGGACTTTTCAGCGGGTCCCGCTTTTGTCTTCGCCAGTGTCGACATTAAAGTCCCAATCGATTCGCCCCAGAACCGTGGCGAGCGTTGCCAACTCTCTTCCCTCTTTCCTCCTTTTCGTCTCTTTCTCTTCCTTTTCGTCGCTTCGTCCGACAGCCCGTTTTTCGCTCTACCTCGGCATCCGGGAGAAAACCAGGCTCCAACCAGATATTTCCCTGAATTTCTAAGCGAGAAATGTCAAAGCAAAGCGTCGAGATCCAACGGCGAGAAGGTAAAGCAAACACCTTTTATCGCTGAAAGTGATTTTTGCGGGGGTAACCCAAATCGGGCCACTTCAGGTGCAACGCTGATGCAACGAAAATTAGCGATTGGTTGATTTGGCTCGCGTGATTCGCGAGGGGGCGTGGCGTAGACCTCGAGAGTTGTACGTGTCAATTCGCGAGCTGGTAAGCATTGCAATCTGTGGACTTGCTGGACGCGAGGGTTTCACGGTAGCGTGCGAGTCGGCGTGCCGGTCCCCTGTAATCCGGTAACTCGAGGAGGGAAACCTCTTTGAAATTCCAGTTCTTCAATCTCTCCGCCGAAATTCGCACCCGAAGCCCTGGCGTGTGCAACCATCTGTTGCGCCCTAATGTCGATCTTTGACGACTCATTTCCCCCAGTCGTGGTTTTCGTAAAAAGTAAACTGCAAACCTTTGCTTCGTACTATCGACAAATTTTACGCGTCTGTGCGTAGTTGAAGAATGAAATTCCTTACAAGCCACGCAATGGTCTTCGATTCCGCGAGAAGCGGATGATACATGTAACGTTGACGTCCGGCCCTGACTCTTTGCTTGTTGTTTCAACGCGCAACACCGGATGCAAAGCTCGAAGCACCTACGAGCGAGCAAAAACTCCAAGTCTAAAACGTTATGCGACAGGTGCTGAATTATTTTTAGAAAAAGACGAAATAATCTTATCTTTTAATTTATGGGATTTGTGAGAGCCAGTTTGCTCTTGACCAAATTATTTGTGTCCGGATTTATTTGACTCTGTTGCAACGAGAATCGTCGAATTCTTTAAATCTTTAATTCGTATCGATCTTAGTTTCATGGAGAAAGCTTCTACTTCCAAACAGGCATATATAATTTTGTACAAACATTCTGAAATTTGGGAAAACTTTGTGAGGTGGGGTCTTCAAAAAATTTATCAAGTTAACGTCATCTGTAACATTGTAAATTTTGCTTTTAAAAAGAAATAATCAGAACTTGCTCCACGCGCCACGGTTGGCCACCCCTGTGTGGAATTTTCCTACCTGGTAACCTTCTCAAATTCGAAATTGACAGGCAAGCTGTTCTAGAACTGAAAGAGACAGACCAAAGATTGGGGAATCATTTCTCGCAAGATGGCCGGTTCGGATAATGGCGCACGCGCAAAACGACCGATTTACTTTTGCATCGCTTTAATATTAATGTTGAGCCCCCGGCATAACAACGTCGTGTGGACCCGGGGTTATACATATGTACGTATCGCCCGGGGAATTTTTTTCCACTGCCAGACGAAACTGTGGCTCACGCTAGGGCGACGCTCTATGCATATCTCCGTGTATGCACTCGTGTATGACTGGCTTGCGAACCGGTGCAGATGCGCAGGAAGTTTAGTTAACCGCTCTATCGGACATAAATTATGCGCGCCATTAGAGTTGGTAAATACGTACACGACTTGCCAACGTGGACGTTCTGCTGCTGATGTCGATACACAGATGAAGCTAGCCGAGCTTTTTGTCCGTTTGTTGTTGCGTGATGAAATTATTACGTCTCTGAGAAACGCTGTGAAAACTGGTCGAAATGATAACTGAGAAACTTTTGTATAGGCTTCGTTTGAGAAATAAATTTTGAGAAATAAAGGACGAATCTGTTACGTTACGTTTTTTTTAAACCGCGTAATTGATAAACAAGATACTTTGTCTATCTGTAACAGAAGTGAGTACGAAGAGATACACGTGTCACCGATTAAATACCACGAACTAAATTGTCACACAATTACCCGACGCGAAGAAAAGAGAACTTTCTCATTACATTTCGTTCGACACTTTTTTTTGCGTTTGGAAATTTCTTAGGCAAGAAGACCAAGATTAGTTGCAACTTTGATTTTATTACAATCTCCTCTCTCCGATGAAACTTCCTCGTTACCGTTACCTTTTTGTCGCCGATCGAAACTGACCGCGCGAAATCTCCTCGAGTCTATCAAGCACAGCCCATAAATATGCATCTTCTCCGCTCCGCCTAGACGAAAAAGCCGCACAAAGGATTCTTTCGCCCCGGACACCGCGCAAATAATCGATCGTCACGCTACATCGATCCCTCCTTTCCCCCGTATCGATCCACCATCCCGCGAGACCCGCCATTTCTTCCTCCAGCCACGCCACTTTTTGCGCCTCGCGATGGTTCACGCCGATTTTCGTCGCGATTAAACACACCGTGTGTATCGCCGTCCACCAGGCGCTTCTTCTAGCAGCTCCTCCCTCTTCTGAATATTCCCTTCCCCGTTTTAAACAGTTAGGTTTTCGTTCCAGGTCGATCGTGACGCGGTGATTGCGGCCGCCGGGCTCGGCCCGCGGCTGTTTGTTAACCGTGCAACATAGTAGAAAAATCGATCGACACGGCCAACTATCAATTTCACGGTTATCCCGGACCTATATCGCTTTATCTCCTGGCTCACTCTCGCCTTCCTCCCGCTCCAGCCCCCACCGTAAATTCGTAGAACAATAAAACCCGACCGACAGAAAAATTCCTTTTCTTCTCTCGAGCAGGACTGCTTGAGATAACGCACGAGAGAATGTGACGTGGTAACGAGTTCACTTTACGACCGTGACTATCGCCGTTAGCGGCACAATAGTCAGCGGTCTGAACGTCCGGTTGAACGAGCTTTGCCTGCCTAACGTCTTCGTGATCTTGGATCGTCCCTCCCCTCCTCCTGTGCGAGATTGCGCCGTGTAACCTGAGTGCTAAGTCGAATTTTCGCTAGTTACCTAGTTGCGTAAAAAGAGCTTATTCGTGTCTGCGTGTGTTGGAGGAAAATCTCAAACTCCATTGAAACTGAAGATACAACAGTTTCTGTTTATGGGCTCTAGGTATTGAAACTGTTGCAATTTTGTGATCGGAATCGTGTAGTAATAAATGCGTTTATCCTGGATGTTTTTACAATGTAAGAATTTTTAGCGAATTTTAGCAACGAAAATTAGCGATTGGTTGATTTGGGTCACGTGATTCGCGAGGGGGCGTGGCGTTGTCTGGTACTGAGCGATCGCGGCTGTAATTTGTTTCGTATCGATTCAAATGTTTGCGTGTCGATAAAATTTTATGGCAAAAAAAGTCGTCTTCAACTTTTTCACAAAATTGCAAAACATTGAATGGAATATCGACCACGTTTTTATCTTTGAATGAACACGATAGGCGAATATCATCGAATCGCGAAGTGGACAGAATAAAGTTCACCAAAATTTGACTAATCGAGAATCTCCTATCCGGAATGTTTCAGGCTTCCGCGGTGACCAGTGCGAGGAGAACATTGACGATTGCCCGGGGAACTTGTGCCAGAACGGCGCAACCTGCATGGACAGGATAAACGAGTACTCGTGTCTGTGTCCACCGTCGTACACGGGCACGCAGTGCGAGCTGGACGTCGACGAGTGTTCGGTTCGGCCTTCGTTGTGTCACAACGGCGCCACGTGCACCAATTCACCCGGCAGTTACTCGTGCATATGCGTGAACGGCTGGACCGGGCCCGACTGCAGCGTCAACATCGACGACTGTGCAGGCGCTGCCTGCTTCAACGGCGCTACCTGCATCGACCGCGTCGGTAGCTTCTACTGTCAGTGCACATACGGCAAGACGGGTAAGTTTTCGTCAGATTCATCAACAAACAAGTTGAAATTGAAGTTTGTGAAAACACGCGTTTGTAAAATTTCACGGCGATTCGGCTCGAGAAAAGACATTAGATTAGAGAATTTTTTCTCAAGTGAGCTTCGACGCGCCACTAAACTATTTCAACAACGAAAATAAAGTGTTTATAAATAGTAAACGTATAAAGAGGACATTGAAAAAGACAAAATTTAGAGTAAGATAGAGACTCACTCTAATAAATAATAATAATAATAATATCTTACTCTAAACAACTTGCTCTATGCGCCAACAGAAATCACGAAATACCCCTGGCGTAGTTGAAGACACACCACCGTAAAGTGTTTAGCTAGGTCATCGATGATCGTGGAAGGTGCAGGTTATTTTTTGCGCTTTAATTTTTATTTCTCGAATATTTGATCAAATAACCGGTTTGAAAATTCTTTCGTTCGTTTAACACTTGTTGAAAAGAGGATGAAAAGAATTCATTTTTTTTTCTTGTATACCAGTCTTGTATTCCTTTCGTAAAAAAAAAAAAAAAAAAAAATTGATCTGACCGATTACAGCAAGAATAGGTAGGACAATTCTTTAACCTTTTGCGCTGGCAATTGGTTTGCGGACCATAACGAGTGACCGCTTTCTTTTTCTTTTGAACTACTCGTCGGTACTATATCACTGGATAAAAGCTGTTAAGAAGTAAATAAACTTTGTTAATTAATCATTTGTTTTGCCTTGGTTACGTTTAAATACACTTAAAACTGAGAAAATGTCGCAATTGCAAGGGACAAAAAAATTCTCGACGCGCAAGAGGTTGACACTATACGTTCGGTATCATACTCGTCGTGAATTATCCACCAATTGGCTACGCAGTCGCCAAGATCACCGAGGATGATAGGATCCCGAAGACTGCGCACGATAAAAAAAAAAAAGTCACAAACACGGTGGCGCAAATCGCGGAGAGGAATGAATCGGCGGCGTAAGGCACACGCCTGCCTCTCTTCCGAGAGAGGGCCGGTGTACGCGGAATCGTGTCGGTATTATGCATAGCGAGAGCATCGGCATCAGCGAGGTAGGCAGGTGCATCTGCACGTGCAACAATATGATGCCAGCCTCTGCGAGGGTCCGTTGGAATCCCGGGATTCCGGGAGGCTGGTGTGTGCGCGCAGCCTAGCCTCACCGAGGCGGCGACCTTGACGACTGAAAACGAGTTTCTGTCCTTACTTCTTCGCCCGGCCGGAGGACTCGGGAGGCCGGGTGCAGCGACGACGCGCTTTTCAGATCGATCGCTGCGCGTCCGCGTCCGTGTCCGCGCCGATCGCCAAATACAGGCATCTCCTTCTTTTGTCACGGTGCGATCGCGCGCTCCCTCAAGGCGGTACCGATCAAGCGTAGCCCCGATCGTCGAGCAACTGCTTTTTTCGGCTAGCCGCGGCAACCCCCCGCCCCCGAGAGATGCCGGGGGACGAAACGATTTCGGAAAGGGGGTCCAGGCCGAACCATTCGACTCGTCGGGACACATCGAAGAAACGTCGGGACATTTTTCACTCCTGGTATTCGATATTCGTCGTGGGTAATCGAATTTTTACAGTTGCACCGTCTGTGAGTTTAATTTTCTGACTTTTCAAACCTGATCCCGATCAGTTCAGCTTCGCAGCTCTCGCGGATAATCGAATTCTCAAGTTGCAGTGTATTTTAAATCGAGCGTGTATTTTAATTTTCTGATCGATTCTCTGCCCAAAATGGTGACATTATCCGTTCCTTCTTTTTCCTCCTCTCTTATACTTGTCCGTGTAACGTCATTTTTATGTATTTATGTAAAACTTGCAGATAATAAACAATTGGAACGCAAAACCTAGGTCGCCCTTTCCAAATTCTTCATTTATAATTAAATCAAAATTCGCGAATATCTGTTTGTAAATATTCGACATTTCCAGACATCTCGTGATCACCGAGTTTCTGAAAATAAAAAAATATTAGTGGAACGTGAAGTAGCTCTTTTCCTTTTTACGCGACGTCAACGAGGCCGGGCAGAAATTTACGATCTCGTTGCCTAAGAGCGAGATGTTTCAACAACGCGTACGAGTTAACGGGCTTGCGATGTCTACTTACCTGCACGCATAATGATGGCATATCTCGTCGGCCGTGTTAAAGCCCGGGGGCTCGTTTTCTTTCACGCGCGGACACGCTTACAGTTAGTCGCGGGTGTAATCGTGTATCTGCGCGCCGGTTTACTTTGCTTTATATGCGAACGTTCTAGACAACCCGTGTCCCGTTATCGCGATCCGACGCTAGTTCGAACGCTATTGTTACCGGTCACCCATAAACGAATACGTACAACCCTTTTTCTCCCCCTTTTTGAATCGCTCGCGAAATACACGTGCATAGTAATAGCAAATTTTAACCTTTGTACGAAATTTCTACAGAGTCACGAATGAGTGAATTTGAATCCGACTGAGCCCGCTATCCTAGATCCGTAGGAAAAGAATGAAAATTCAATTCAGTCGTCGCAAAACCAATTTAGTCATTTTTCAGGCTTGTGCAATGTAATTTCAGTATTCGGCGTTTAAATTAATAGCAACGACGAGAATTTATAGCCCTATTTTTGGAATTTATAACCTAAGGTGTAGACCTAATTTTCGTTTGAACATTTGAATATTTCGAATATGTGTCGAAATAGGCAAGTATTTGTTGCCTGGGGATAATTGACACAGTATTGGATAGATTAGGTATAATAATTAATACAAATAATAATACAATTAATTCAAATAATTAATACAAGTAAATAGTAGATTTCGTCTCAAAAGTATGAAAAGATGTTGTCGACAAAAACGCAAAGAATAAAAATAATATCTCTCGCGAGTGCTCGATGTCTGAACAGACACGGTCCTCATCTACTGCGCGACAGGCGCGCGTTCTTTCTTCGATTACCGCACGAAGCTTGCGACTACCAAGTCAAACACGAATCAAATTAATAAGACGAAGACTAAGTAAACAGATCAAATTTAAATTATAACCGCGATAACAAGTAACGAAGTAAATAAAAAAAAAAAAAAGAAAAAAGTTCGAGACTCGAGCTTCAATTAGATCAACGGCTCATAAATCCCTGTTTGGAATCGAACGCGCATCACCGATGTAACTCCAATCGAAATTCTTCGGATTTCCTCTCGCTGTGGGGAGCAATTAGACCGTCTTATCTCTCTCTCTCTCTCTATTTCATGCGCCGGTGAATTCCCAGTAATTTACTGAAATACGAACGCACCGCAACGAGCGTTGCTGGGATTTGTCACTGTTCTCCGCCGTTCTCTCTATATTCCGCGATATCCTCCCGTGCTATCCTTCCAGCTAGGTTAACGCGCACCCTAATGATGTCCATGTTTGGCCGAGTTGCCGCCGAGTTTGGCGTTCGGCGATCGACACTTTTATTCAACGAGCGCGCGCAACAGCGCGTCTAGCGGATTATTCAGGTTCCCCTTCAAAATGGCGGAGCCCGATCGAGTGCCGTTGCCCGATCGCCCGGCTGCGAACAGTCCTTCCGAACGCGGATCAATCGTTTCTTTCTCTCGTTTTCAGGGCTGCTCTGCCATCTCGACGACGCCTGCACGTCGAACCCCTGCCACGAGGGCGCGATCTGCGATACCAGCCCGATCAACGGCTCGTTCGCGTGCTCCTGCGCCACCGGGTACAAGGGGGTCGACTGCTCCAACGACATCGACGAGTGCGAACAGGGTAAGTTGAGCAAATAATTTTCAAGTATATAACGAATTTGTATCGTAACACGGCGAGTTTCATCTTTGTTTATATAGTGTTCTTTTGTTCTGATTTTACAAAGGGACGTAAACGTAGCTTTTACGTAGTTTTATATCTGACACGTAGTTTAGTTTTTCCAAATAGCGAACTCTTTTGCGAATGGAAAAATAAAGATTGAATGTATAGTTTTCATAAACAAATATTCAAGAAAATGTATTTAACAAAATTATAAACAATACGGTTTTTAAATATACTGCTGAAACAAGTGGTTTTTGTCGCAAAATGGTACATTATAAATTAGTACAAATTATATTTACACATTTATAGAAACACTAATAATTTGACATATTTGACAAAATATGTTCCGCACCCCCAACTGTGAGGTTAGTTTTCATCCCTTCGACATCGACGATCGGTGATGAAAGGAAGAAAAGAAATACCGTGATTTGTACGATCGATAATTATTCGACGAACGCGTACGGTTCGAATAAATTGAAATCCCACACGGAGATCGAGCAGCGAACGGTGGAATCGATCGATCGATCGCCATCGATTAATTCGGTGCTGGTTGCGCTCCATTCATCCTCGTTGTCGTCGGTCGTGATTGATCCATCATGAACGAGGAATCCTCGATCGCCGCGTTACGCCACGTCTTATCTGAATACATCTGACTGTAAAGCATCGACCACGCTCTCGTCGGTACCTCTTGTGGGAAACGCACCGATGTACAGACACCGTGTTTCAATTAAATCCTCCGTAGGGATCTCTGTTTATTGAGAAATAGTTTAGCTGTGATTCGTTTTATGAGATTTCTTAGATGCAGATCCCAGAAATACCAAAATGGCCAATTTCGTTGGAAATTTTATAGACGTAGAGTAACGCGTTTTCAGCGATTTAAATGACATTTTTCGTAAAATGTACTAACAAAGGATCGCTTCCAACGTCTCCGGTCGAAATTTTTGTGTTTTAATCGCCGGTAGGTCTAGCGTTGTGAAAGACGTTCTGGAGTTCCCAAGGGCTGGTCATTTGGACAGAGAGAATAAAGGCCATTGAGGTCTCGCAAATTTGTGAAAATTGCACTCCGCGTGGCTCAATGGAAAGAGGAGATGCCCGGGTTTCTGTGTATATAATTCGTGATCCGATTCTCAAAGCATCCACGCGAACAACACCTGTAGGCTGCAGTTGCAGTGCGCTCTAATAAGCATCCTGTAACGTGGATTTCTTTTCCTTCTCTCTTCCCCCCCCCCCCTCTTCTTATTTTCCTTTCACGTTTGCTGGCAAACTTGTCATTCATCTCTCTCTCTCCCCCCCCCTGGCGTTGTTCTCTGAAGCAGAGCCTGGGGCTCCAGGCCGCAAAAACCCCGCCATTGGACGATCGATGAACCGGCGAGAGTCTCAGCGTGGCAGCGACGATTATTAATAATTCCCGCGGTATAATTGATGGCCGGATCGCTGGATTTCTGCTCGGCGAGTACACGTTACACGTTGATACCCCGATCGATCGACAGTTGTCTCTAAAAGCGAGCCCCGGGTCGGGCCGCTCCTTTGAATCCTTTCATCCACGTCCAACGACTTCGACTTTCTCTTCCTCTCCCAGCCGCGTGCATAATAAAGCGTGTTTACCGATTCGCGACGCCTCGTCGCGTCGACACACGGCGCGTTACAGAAACTGCCGAAACTGCGTGCCCGGATAAAAGTGAAGTTTCGATGAAATCGAATCGCTCGAGCGATTCGATTTCTCCCGCTCCGAGAATTTTCTTCGTTTCGCTCGTCGTCCACGTAAACAGTTGGTGTAAAAATTTTGATCAATTTTGGATCGAGTTTGATCGTTGTGTTGAATTGGATTAATTCTGGTGATAATTTGAATTTTTAGAATTGTTGTTGCAAACTAAAGTTTAGTTGATAGTGATGAAATTTGTATATTCATGAGTCGAATTTTGATAATATTCGTGTAAATTTATTATTTGATTTTATTTTGTATCTTAATCTAGTATTGGTGCATTTCAATTCGTATTTTAATTATCGTTATTATATTTATTTATCGAATTCATATATATAGGAAAGATCTATATATCAAAACTAAAATTTTAGTTAAGGCGCTAAGACGCTAAAATACACGCTAAAGATAGAAAAGTAAACACCTATTTCACAATATAAATTTTAGTCCGTGTAAAATTACAAATTTAATAATTTTGTTCAACACAATAAGCTTACTACTTAAAATTACTACTAACGGCGTCATCCGCAACAGATAGCAGTATTCAATTTGAAATGGCCGTCACCCGTAGATAAAATGTCAATATCTTGGTCGTTTCGCGAAATTGGCGAGTTTCTATGAATCGAGCGCTTTGCTGTACCCGCACTAAGCGGCGAGGGAGGGCTTGAAAATGCACCCGAGTAAATTCCTTTCTTTCGCGTCGGGCTCGATAATAAATACACGTCGCGTTGCAGCGAGTGAGCGCGCCGGTTAATACGTTTCGTTCCGGACAAAGACACTTCATTAATAATCAGAAACGTTTCCTTTGTATCCTCCGCGCTTTCCGTTCGTCCCTCCGTTTCGCTCCGAAGGGATTCCCGCGCATTAGCTCGAGGAGCGCGTCGGGTCGTGCTCCACGGGCGCGTTAATCAACCGGCGCGGCGGAATTAATTGGATTTCGGGGGTGAACGTTAACAATCGCGTGCCTCGTTTGCCTCCACGGAGAGGGACACTGTTTTTTGTGGGCGAGCCCGTCGTTACGGGGCCGCGTAACGACCGCGAGATCGCGATTCATTCTCGTATTTCATTAAACGCGCGCGAAACGCGCACGGCCTCTGCGCAGACTCGGCCGACCTCGGTCGGTAATTTAGCAAACGTTCGCGCGCCGCGTCCGACCGAGCTATCAATCTGCCGGATCTTTCGTTTCTTTGCAGTTTTTCTTTTGCACGCGCTCTTCTTTATTTTCTCTTTTTTCTTTTGTTTTTTCTCGCTCGAACCGAGAGAGATCCATCGACTATGTTCCGGCGATACTATCGAACGGAACAGTTCTGATTTCCGCGGGGAGAGATTGAAACTTGTGCGTTTAACGTTTAGAAGAAATCCCGCCTCAATCCTCTTGTGATTAAGGTTATGGTGTGTATATCTTAAAATTTTTCGTCGTGTGGAACTACAAAGCATCGTCGTAGTGTTGGAATGTGTAAAACTCTTGGTAGAAACGTAAAACTAAGTAAAAGTAAGGTGTCAGTAAAAAAAGTCGAGGTATTCAAATGTTCAGATAATACTCAAAGTGTGAAATAGAAACAACGCAAATCGTCGAGCCGATTAGCAAGTAAGTAAGGGGGGTGTGATTCACTTTTTTTTTTTAAAGAATTATTACATTTTAAATATAATATAAGATGTTTAAAAATATATATATATTTTTTCGTAACTGGATACATGTAAATACACGTCTCTTCCTTTTTTACAATGATACGACAATATCTCATTACAGAAACGTAACCATAACCTCCAAATGTTATATCAACACGCCATATTCCGAAAAAGTCACCACTTTTTACTAAAATGTTAGCAGAAAATGTTCGAGACCGTTCAATCATGCACATTGTACACAACTTTCCCTTTTTTTTTTTTTCAACGAAAACGAGCAAGGTGATCAAGATGCAATATAATATTGACAGTTGACAACCTATGCGTGAGATCGACCCATGTCACCCAGACTTATCGGCTCTTGAGTACTAAAAGGGTTAAGACGAAATCATAAACATCGTTCGACGATAATCCTTCACGAGATTGATTTTCCAGCGACCTTCTTTTTTTTCGTTTCTATGTGATTGGGATTATGCAGTTGGCGATTAGTCCCTTGCCTTTGTTTCTCTCCTTTTGCCCACTTTGCTGCAAGCCATTAAACACACCGGATAGTCCGCTTTCTTCCAGCTCTTCATCTTCCCTCGACGATTGCCCCCGGCAGTCCTCGGATCTCTCGGATCTCTCGGATCCTCTTCCCCCGATAAAAGCGACAGCTCTTGTTACTGCCCGACACGAATTCCCCGGAGTTTATTAACCGATGGGCGCGCAATTATCAGATCGTCAGATGTGTGATTTTGGCTCTCGCTGTTCCATTTTTTCCAAGCAAATCAAACTCGTTCGTCGACCTACTTTTTCACTCGCTACAGGATCTCTTCTTGCCTCTACCGACGAGGTAGGATTTCCTTCTTTTTCATCATCTTCTTCTTCGGAGGAAGACTAAATCGAAGAAATGAAACTTCACTCCGGCAAACTTCGTTACACGCCAGGGCTCAATTACCGGGTCCGCGACGAAACAGCTAAAGACACCAATCCCATTGGCCAGTTAATTGCGATTTTATTCGCGACGAAGCTCGATTCGTCGAAAACTCGGCCCTCGCCGCGTTCGGCTAGCGTTTTTCGGCACGATACTCCCGCAAAGGGAAAACAGATCCTCCGGCGGGATTTCGGGGAATTGCTTTTAAGGTGATTTATTCTCCCGGCGCGAGATAAGCCCGTTTCGTTTCGGCGCGCGTGTTTCTTGCGGTTCGGCCGCGGGAGACCCGACGAGTCGCGAATCGCGAGCAAGAAGAAGAAGGTTCCTCGTCGACGACGCGCGGTTCGCGTCGCTCATAAATATTTACGATCGCCGAGTCCTCGCGGAAACGTTGATCCGCCACCCCGCCATTTGCAACGAAAGACCACCGCGAACCGGGTCGTGCTAAATTATGTACGCGGCCACCATCTTTGCGGCCGCTGGAACTCCGCGCGAAGGTGACACCGCGTCGAGACGTCATAATTCCGTCGCGCCGGCCTTTGAAAGCGTACGCACGGTGCGTGTGTGGCTACCTCGTCTTTTTTCGCTGTTCGCTGGAATTAATAACTCGATTCTCAACAACGAAGAAACGGAGACCCACGAGACGGCACGCCGCTCCCGCGTGGATTTCGTCGCGAGATTGATGAAGTCATCGCGACGCCATGTTTTTGCCGCCTCGGGCCAGATCGGACGCGATTTTTGCAGAGTCCGAGTCTTCTCGAAATTCGGTAGCGCGTGAAAGTCGCATCGAAGAAAGAGCGTAAAACGGACACGGACCTTTTGGGCATCTGCGGGATCTCTGGAAGGGACTATAAGTGACACTCGGAAGTAACTCAAAGACGGAAGTCAACTGGACTTTCGTCTTTGAGAACAGTTGGCGTCTTTGAATAAAATTATATTCTTTACGAAATGTACCTACGTGTTCCTGCGCGAAAGATTCTGTTTTTTTTCTTTTTTTCGTGCAGTGACTGAGAGCAGAGATCCAGAAAAATGACGAACTCGGGCACGAAGATCGAATTCCTTGCCCCCTTCTCGCGCGCGGACGGGCTTCGTGTGAGTTCCGCGAGTCCGGTGATTGCGTGCCAGTACAAACAACGTGGTTGCCTGTAACAAAATCCCTTTTCCCTCGCGGTCAAGCTCCGTGCTGCTGTTGGAAACCCCGCTTCCTCGTCTTCTTCGTTTTCGTGGCCTGAGCCGTCTCGGCCGGATCTCCCTCTCTCTCTCTCTCTCTCTCTCTCTCTTTCTCTCTCTCTCTTTCATGGAGCCGGGCCCAGCGTTCGCTACCTGTCCCGCTAAACAAAGACCCATTGTTGCACCGAAATTTGGCAACGTCGAGCTGACAGTGGTAAACCGATACCGGCCGCAAGATCGGTTCGTATACCTGTTCGGTCCAATCGCCCCAGGGATGCCCGGCGCCATCTTGGAAACAGCGCCGAGCCACGGTGAAAATCCTCGACGAAAATCGTGTTTTCTCCTTGAACACGGTTTTCCTTTCGGGTTCGGTGTCTGTTTGATACCTCTTCCAGTTTTTAACGCCAAAACTACCAACGACTAAAGCGTAAAATTTCGTAAAATCAGAGACGCTAAAGTAAAATGAAAAAGCTTTATAATGAAATAAATTACAAACAAGTTTTTATTTGCACATTTTTTGGAAAATCGTTTTTAACGTCTGTAAGATTTCTAACAAAAATTATATAACTTTAATTTAATGTTAATGTTAATATTAAAATACAGGCAATTTTATTTTCGTTATCACAACAAATCACTTCTCGATAGAAGCCAGGCAAGACTGGCTCGATCGTTTCAATTACAAAAATCCCGGTGAATCCGGCACGATGCGGTGGCCGGCGGAGGACAGGACGTCGGTAATAAGATTTTGCCGGAAGTGGAGGCTTAGCAGGAGACGCAGAGCTGGCGTGGCCTGGCGTTCTCTCAGCGGACGACGCCGCAACGGTGGCGCAGCGATGCACGAACGAATCTAATTAAACGCTAAATTGTTATTTTAAGTTTAATAACAACCATAATGACCTCGCGGCTCGAACCTCTGCTCTGTTATTATCTAGATTGCATATTTTCTGGTAGATTAAGTTCCTCGTGAGCCAGGCTCCTCTACGGAGGCAGACACTCCGGACGAGTAGAAAAACCGTTGCGCGCTACCGACCGAACGCAACTCGTGAACTGCCGCCTCCGTGTTGCCCGTGTGCTCGATTGATCGATTATCCGTGATATTATATTCGAGAATGGAGACCGAACCTTCCACGTCGCCGGTAATGGCCCACAGAAATTTCTGCGTTGAGCACGATCGAGACGGTGTCCCGAGAGCCCTGTCTCGAAACAATTAACCGAATCGCCGAGCCAAGTGTTCGAGTCCATGCTCCGCATCTCTGCGCCTCTGTTTGCTTCCGTCCGTGTTGCGACACGCGGGGCTTCATCACGTAGCTGCCTTCGTGTCATTCTCGCTCTCAAACAGCATCCAACATCTTTCTTTTGGTCTTTGATAATTTGACGTGTCAGTATAATTTGTTGATCGCCGCGTCGCTCACGTCGAGGCAGAAAAGAATGTAGGATCCAATCTAGTTCGATCTTAAAATTACATTTACTTGTATCCATCGAAAACAGAAACCGATCATCAAACGTGAGACAACTCTTTATTCTTTCGTTCATCTACGCTTTCAGTTCCGAATCACCAAAAACAAAAAAAAAAAAAAATTGCAAGTTTCGAACTCTCGAATCTGGATATTTGCTCGGGTTTCGAGTAACCCGATCCCTGCGAATAGCAAGGTGTCCCTGCGGATCTCGACGTGACCGCGCGCCGGCCATCTATCTATTTATTCCTCTCGGTTCGCGTCGGACTCGGTCGTTCAAGTGTCGCTTCCTCGCATCATCTGTCGGCAGGATCGGCGGCCTTGAAGATCGTCTCGTCGTCTGGTCGACCGATTCGTCATCTGTTCGTCCCCGTGGCTCGATTGCCAACGACACGGCCGAGCAATGCGTTTCTTACCGCGCCCCCTGCCTCTTCCCCTCCTCCCGGCTGCCCGCGGTAACACGCGTACACCCCTTTTGCCTGCTGCTTTTTCTTCGCCCTTTCCTCGTCCCCTCCGTCGCGCGCGGCCGCGGCAATTACGCGCAGCTGGAAAAACCGTCGCCGCCTGCCAAAGGCCACGGCACCGTTTTGCGAACGATCGAGGCTTGCCTCGTTGTTCAAAAAGTTCATAAATATCGCCGGTGATCGCGTTTGTTGGTTGTCGCGACCGAGCCTCGGCGTTTCTTTTCTTCGAACGCGACGCGTAGCATTGTATGCTAAGGTCCCGCCGAGTTCGAGGATTCTGTCTGTAAGTCAGACTAGTTAGAGGTGGCTAACTGGCGGCCCTCGCCCCCCCACTTTCCTCGTCGCTATCACCTCCACTGCTACAATTAAGAGTATAGCTGCCACAATATTCGCGTTAGGTACATGTGTATATATATATACACATATAAATTGTTTTATTTGCTGTATAAATTGTACAGCTAGTTTTAAGGAAAAATTTCAATCTTTACAACCTCCACTTGGGGGAAAATGAATTTAGTCGCAAACGAAATTTTTCAATATTGTTACATATACGCGTACTGTGAAAAAAAAAAAACACCGAATTTTACCGACATATCTTAAAATAAATACGAGTGGACGCGCAACAACGCTGAAAACAAATCGAGTTGAAAGAGGCGGCGATACAAAGAAACGCAAGCAAGACGATGCAAAGTTTCTCCCCAAGTTCGTGCCGTTGAATTTTATTTACATCTCCAAGAGTTTGATTAGATCCATAAATAAAATAATCGTTGGAGGTTCAAATCGCTCTTTCTTAATTACCGCGACGCAGAAACCACCACGTAACGGAGCGATTAAGGTGTCTGCGTTCGCGTGATAAACAGAAGCCTGCGCCGACTTCTTTATCTTTTTCAGTGAAAGTAGAGAGAGGCTTGGTGCAAGTTTCTAAATTCCGTCGAGTCGCTAACGAGCCTGATTATTCCACCGGAATAATTTGTATCCTTTTGCCGCAACTGTGCCCCATTAATCGCGTACGAACGCGACGATAAAGGATGATGGCTGCGGCAGCGACTTTGTACCAGGCTCGCGCTGTTATTTCAATCTCTCCGTTATCGACGATCCAAACGTCCAACGACGGATCGTTTGATGCAATCCTATTTTCTCCTCGTATTTCAACTAAAGAAAGAAATTAATCTCGTATCGCGAACCAAACTTGCGTTGTTATCTCAATCTTTCCATTGTCGTCTGAAAGGCGACAGAAACTAAACTAAACTTTAAAATAATTTGATCCAACGGCGGATCTCTTGGCGTTTCAATTCAGATTCGACGCGTGAAAGATCGAGAGGAGTCGAGCCGAACTTCCGCAAAATCAAGAAAGAGTCAATTTGACCGAATCGAGTCCAACTTTCAAAAAAGAAAAGAAAAGAAAAGAAAAGAAAAGAGAGGAAAAGAAACTGTTGCGTGGCCCGATGAAACACTCGTTTCTCGAATCGAGAGACAGCTGACGGTGGCAATTATCTTATTGCAATTAGCGCGAACCGCGCAAGTCGGAGAGAACCGGGCAGCCAAACGGATTATTGGCGTTCTCGAGAACAAGACAGGATTGGAATTCGCGCACGGCATCTTCCTTCTTATGGTCGTGGTCGTTGATCGCTTTTTCTCCTCCCTTCCCTCTTTCGCCGATGCCAGTGCCTTTAAAAACCACGTCCACCGGCCAATTAAGGCGTACTGTCGTTCATTTGTCGCACGTCCCGCGAGCGACTGTTGCCTGTTGGCTGTTTAATTATTATCATTCGCGTATGTTTTAACCCTTAAGTACTATCGACGTTATGAATCACGTGCAGTGAAGAGCATAACTGTAACCGATCGCAACGATAATTTCGCAAATTAGAGAAGTCTCCACTTTGATAGAATCTGTTTTTCTTTTTTTTCCGAAGGTGTGTCAATCTTTGCGTCGTGTTGTCAAAATTCAAAAGTGTGCAAAATATTTCTTTTTTTTCTTTTTGTCATTTCGACAAAAAACGAAGTCTTCTCTTTACAGCAAACTTGTCGCGTGATTTTTATTGAACATTGAACGTCAAGATTAAACAACAAAACTTCAAAGAATCCCAACGTTTCTTTAAAAATCGTACAGCGAATTTTAAAGAAAGAAAATTTAAATTTTCAAGACCTGATGATGGATTCAGTCGTGAAAAAATTAGTAAATCGTCTTAAAGAAAAAAAACTCCTAAATAAAGTGGAGTTTAATAATTAGTTGTAAAATATCATTTTTACAAAGTTACATCGATTTTTGTATCATTGTATCATACATTGGTACAGTTCTTTTCTGTATCTATAAAAAGGTCGTCAGACAAATTCGATACTTAATTTTTTACTAAATCTTTTTACTGTCTTTTCTAGGATCGCCCTGCGAGCACGATGGCATTTGCGTGAACACGCCCGGCTCGTTCGCCTGCAACTGCGCGCAGGGATTCACGGGGCCGAGATGCGAGACAAACGTGAACGAATGCGAGTCCCATCCCTGTCAGAACGACGGCTCGTGTCTCGACGATCCCGGCACCTTCCGTTGCGTCTGCATGCCTGGTAAGCGAGACTCCTCCTTTTTTCTCGTCGTTTCCTTCGTTTTCTCTTTGACAGCTGCCCGACTGCCGAAAGCCGGCGGTGCTCGAAACGTGTCAGCAGCCGCGAACACCGCAAACGAACAAATAGCCCCCAGTGATTCGCGTGACCGTAAGTAAACCAGATCACGGATCGCGCGGGGATACACGTTCGGCCAGGTTCACGATACAGCTGGTCCGACTGTTTCGTCTATGCGTGTAGCCCACCCGGGGAAAATTTACACTTTCAGTTTCATTTTTCAATCGTCCTGAGTATCTGGGTTCAATTTAAGTGACAATTTAAATGAGTGTACCACCAACGATCGAATCGTTTCCTGTTGATTTGAAATGGAATCTTTTGCGTTAAGCAAATTTTTAATTTTTCAAACCTAACCTAACCTGATCTAACTAGATCTGACTTGACCTAGTTTTTCGAGTCTAACCTCAAATTTTTAAGAGATTAACTTGAGAGTTGTACCTGTAGCCAGACTCCTCCGAATCGCAATAGATCAAGAAAGAACTTTTACTACAATAATTTCTCATCGCATAAATATTCGGGCAGAAAAAATAGAGGAAGCTCGTCTCGATGGCTAAAGTGTATTTTTAACGTGTGATTACTCCAGTATATAGATAATAGACGCGGTATGTATCCGGCTCTCGTAAATCTAACCTCAAAAGTTTTGAAAGAACTTGCAAAGAATTGCAGTAGATTAAGATTTTTTACTACAATAATTTCTCATCGCATAAATATTTCACCTGTCGAATCTTTTTTGAATTTTCTGGTAACATTTTTTCTTTTTTCTTTAACAAACGTCAACTTTTCAAGCAGAAACCTAACCTCAAATTTTTAAGAAATTAAGAGTCACGCTTATGGCCAGTCTTTTCTGAATTATGAAAGATTTTTTTATTACGACTATAACTCTTTACCGCCGAATAGAAAAAATAGAAAAAGCTCGTCTCGATGTTTAATACGCGATTACTCGAATAATTACGAAACTGAATTTCGTTCTTGCCGAACGTGATCGCCACGCGTAATCACGATTGATAACCAGCACGGAATGTTGCGTGGCGCGATGGACGAACGACATAGGCGAAGGCAGAGGCGTTTTCGTGGAAAAGCTCGGTTGCGCCGAGTGGTGAAATCAAGATCTCGCCGTGGCGATAGCGCGGAGAGGAGAGATCCTCGCGAGAGGATCGTGAGTGTGTGCTCTCGGTCCGGCGGAGTGTCGCCGGTAAATTCTTCCGAGATGACAGGGCCTCGGCTTTGCATTATCTGATGCGCGGCAAGGCCGGTAACTCGTTTGCTCTTTTAACGCGGCTGCTACGCGCCTCGGTCACGCGTAAGTCAACCTTAATTGTTTGACCAGCGCTACGCGCTGACTCCGCCGGTGGAGGAATCGTCTTCCTGGCTGCCAAGATGGGCCCCTTAAGGGCCTAGCATAGCGAGGCCAATCGAGATCCTGCCGGTCGATAATCGTCCGTGTAATCGACAGGGAATCGGGCAAACGCCTCCCAGTGTCTGCACGATGGCCCAGGATGAAGGATGGACTACCGGTTGCTCCGCGATTCGCCCAGATAGAGAAATCTAGGCGGAATCTATGTTCCAGTTGTCCGAAGGGACTGTGTGGGTCGCTTTAATTGGCTCTTGTAGAGTGTGGATGGAATTTCACATCGTACGTTTTAATTTAATTTGTTCAAATCATGCGGGTGAAATCCCACTGTCAAGATTGAAAATCAAACGAGACGAAGATGGACAAATACAACCAAAAAATGGTCTCAAAAATAGGGAAAAATCGCTTCGTACACAAAGAAGAAGAAAGACGGGAAAATTGCAAGAACAAACCTCGAGATTGAAAATCGAGGACGATGCTATAGTATAAATAGGTAGTGAAATAAGTGAGGTGAAAATAGATGTAATAAATCTTAGATAGTGAGATAGATAAAAATAGAAAAAAAATCCCTTCTTATATGAAAGAAAAATTCGAAAACAAGATTTATCGTAGATAAATAACGATACTTACAGAAACAGGTGAAAGTGACAAAGGTAGAAAAATGAGTTGAAAAAAATAAATACGATAAATAATAAATGGTTAAAGGGCATGAAAATTTTGATTGTCGCTGGCGAAAATAATTCAATTCTGGTGTTCCTCTTTTCGTGGCTTTTGGAAACCGGTTGGACTGTGTCCATCTACCCCCGATTCGGGGATTCGTCCGGCAGGATGATCAAGCGCGTGTTGGTCTCGGGGGCTCTGTCGATACTTGGCTCGATTAAATTCGACGCAACGGCAAATTAATCGTCAGCCAACCAATAAATATGCAAATGAAACTTCGAAGGACTAATTTTCTCTCTCTTTGTACGGCGTCGACGAATCAACTTTTTGATTCTTCCCTTTTTCCCGCTCGAAGAAGAGTCGCCATTCTTTCCACGCGAGAACATGTATTTACGCGATGTGCGTTCGACGAACGGTGGTCGTAGCTCAGCAACTTGCGAACATAATGAGCATTGTGCGGAATACAGCCGCGCGACAACGAGGGTAGTACGATGTTCACGAAGTAGACGAGAGACAGAAATCTTCGATGAACCTCTCTCTGGACTAGAGCAGCGAACAATCGAAGGTAGGCGCTTCGGGGCCTCGAAAACCTGGAGAGCAAAAAATGAGGGCCGAGAGGGCCGAAACTGGAAGGGTATGAAAGAGACGCGAGGGAGGGTGGAGAGGGGGCAACGAGTAAAATATGATAGCGAGTTCGCGAAATATGAGATCGAAACGAAAAGGGGATCTTGGGAGATCCCGAGGCCCCGGGGCCCGTGTACGGGCACAAAGGCTTATCTTGTCCCTGGACTGGCCGAGCCGACTGCCATTTTACTACTCCACCTCCGCCTCCCTTCTACTCTCTTGGTCTCCTTCTTCCGTCTTTGCCCCTAGCACGCTCCTTCATCTTCTTCTTCTTCTTCTTCTTCTTCTTCTTCTTCTCCTCCTCCTCCTCCTCCTTCTTTTCTCTTTCTTCGAACTCGTCTCTTTTTTTTTTTTTTTTTTTTTCTTTTCGTCCCGTTGTTTCGATGCTTCGTTGCACCCCTCTCCCCCCTCCTTCTCCCCGTTTGGCCGCACTTTCCTTTCTTGTCGAGTCCTGCTGTCCCGTAAAAGGATCCGCTAAATAGCGCTAAGAGCTTCGAGGAAAGAGGATACTCGAGCATTCAGGACGTCTTGCAAACGGACTGCATACGTGCCACTTGCGTCCACTCTCCTCGTCGTCGACACGTATATCGGTATTCGACTACCTTCGTCGACCGAAAGTGTGCGTTGGAGGTAACGAGATCGGTTTTTTGCCTGGCTCGATCCGATGAAACGACTGTTGGAGACTGCTCCGATATCGCTAGAGATTTACCCCTGAGAAACGTCATCCGTTCCCGGATGAAATAGCAGTTTTATTGGTAATGTAAATCTAAACCATACCAGCAAATGACACTTTTATTACATCTTATTGAAATTTGGGGTTTTTAAAGCAAATGACAATTTTTGATTTCACACGAGTCAGTACACGTCGAACGCAGGTAACTGGTAATAATTTGTAATAATATATCATTATTTAAAACAATATTATTTGTAACAATCAATAATTTATAATATTTATAACAAACAGTATCTTCCTACGCTCTTTTCAATCCTCGTATCTCGTATTCTAAGTCGGTAGTTCAACAAAGCCGTCACTGGTAATGATAAATATTCGCGTGTCGAGGGATTAATTGAAACGCATCGGTGGTTGAGTCAGCGACAGTGCATTTATTCGTACAAAAGTTGTGTCGGACAACGTATTGCACGATGAAAAAATAAAAAGCTGTCGATGTAGTTTCCGGAAGCGATGGCGGACGCGTTGGGTTGCAGCAAAATGGGGAGCGACAGCAGTTGCTTGTCATTGACGGACGATACCAATTACAAGGCTCCACCGCGTTTTCTACCGACCTGATCTGATAACGCGACTCTCTCATGCGTGGCCCGTTTCGTATTGCAGCCGTGAAAAATGGAGATTAATAAATCGACAGCAAGAGCAAGAGCGTCCACGCAACGTAGATGGTATCGAACCCGCTCGTTATTAATTTCAGAAAAAAAAGAACGATATGACAGTCGCGTGGAATAACAATCTACGATTTAAAGCTGATCGTTCTGATCGAAATATGAAATACTCGAACCAACGGGTTGTGCACCTTTTCGGTGTAGAGCGTATCGCTTCGCTAAAGTATATATGGCGAATTTACGCTACCTGACCGCGATGATGATATAAAGGTGGCATCGTGCGAAAGGTGCCATAGATCGTCCCGATGAACGGTCCGACAAAGGCGAGACAATGTTATCCGCGACGCCATCTTCTCAGGTACCACACGTCCAAGTGTTCACACGGAACAGGAATTCGCAGTGTCCCGTCGTTCTTCCTGAACTGTCGCTAAAATACCAGCCGATGCATCATATTTTGAACACCGTCATTAGGTTCGATTCGCCTGGCATCCTCCCCCTTCGTGCAATTTCACAGCCCGCTCCTCTACGATGTACGCAACGACTCCAAAAAGTATTTCGCGCTGCGTGATTAATTTCGTCGAATGCGCAAAATTCTCTCAACCAAGCCAGTACGTGGTACGAGCCAGTTGGTGCAGATTCTTTCTTTTCTTTTTTCTCTCTTTGTTCGTTTTATTCCTCTTTGTTCGTAATAATACGCACTCGGCTCTCGGAAGGTTCGCTGCTCCGAGAGCCGAGGATATCTCAATACACCTTGAAGTTGGATGCAACAACAACGCGTGCACCGTGGCTCTTTCGACTCGATGTATAAACACGTAGGGAAGAGAAGGAAGAAACGGGACGCGAGATGCCGAGAGTGGCGTTCAGAACCCATCGAAACGCGCGCGCTATGATACATCGCTGAAGATGTAGATTGCTCCTAGCATAATCCTCGGCAGCCTTGCATTGTCCACGTTGGACAATAGCTGGCGCGTTCTGTTATCTCGCAGCCCTTATTCGACCTGCCCCTTCCTCTTCTTTTTCTTCCTCTTCTTTGCGAATCTCTCTCTCTCTCTCTTTTCCAGCCCTTATAGCGGCTGCTTCTGGCTAGATATTGTGCCGCGGATAAATCTCGGCTGGAAGAGTCAACGTAGTTACCGCGCACAATCGAGCCGATTGCGGACAGTGCCTCTCGACATGGCCCTTTGTTATCTCAATTTGATTTTCTTTTTTTTCTTTTTTTTTCACTCGCCGGTAACTGGGAAGCATTTTCTTCGCAAAAGGAATGTTGACTTTCGTTCGAAGGAAGCTGAACGAGCTCGTTCCCCCGTGGACGGCTGATGGACTCTTGACTCTCGAGGAAGTTTATTGTTGCAACGCGATGGAACGTGATTGAAGCTTGGAATTGGAATTTTTGATAAGTGAAAATTCGACCGTTTGAAAAATTCCATCAACGTGGGCATTGTTGTCAAGCTGACGTATCGGTCGAGCACACGCAGCTGGATCGAATCTCCGCGTATCGGGGGGATAATTTATCGGAACAATACCGATATTATTCCCATCAGTCAAAGGAGGCTCGGTTTCGATTGACATATCCCTTCCTGTCCGAGTGGCACGATTGTGTCCGCGCTCTTCCTCCTCCTCCTCCTCCTCCTCCTCCTCCTCCTCCTCCTTCTTCTTCTTCTTCTCCTTCTTCTTCTTCTTCTTCTCCCCCCGATATAAATTATGCTTTTGTTTCTTCATCCGGGGCGATCCGAGAGGCGATCGATCGATCGATCGGCCTGGTCAAAGACGACGACGCCAGGAGGGGGGGAGGGGAGGAGGTTGAAGGCGACTGTCAAGAATGACGGCACCCTCCCGAGAGAGCGGACGCGCGCATTTATTGTTCACGACTCGAACTCTCCGGTCCCTTGGTCGATTTCGCCACTCGTTTGCCCTTTTTCTTTTTTCTTTTTTTTCTTTTTTATTTCCTGCTTACACAGGGCGCGAGCACTCCGCACTCCGTCGGTCGATCAAAAATACCTTGTACGCTCGCGTCGTATCATTTATGACACATTGAGTTCCTTTCTGTTTTGACGTGCGTGCATCCGAGTGAAGTGGACGTTGCGACGGGCGAACGTTCGTGGAAGATCGATAAATTTGATTGGAGAATTCGTGTGTTCGTTTCTGTTCTGGGTACAATGTTCGAAATCGTCGATCCAGCAGTAGTAGCAGATTGTAAAGAACGTAAGACACGTTTTCTCGACTAAAGTATAAAGATTATTTGAAATCAGTCAAATCTTTAAAAACGTAAAAACCACTATAAAAAGTTATAAATTGGTCGTATTATAAATTGGCCATTTTGTGATAGTTTTTTAGTGTTAAAAACACTAGTGCGACACTAATACGGTTAATCAAAGAATAAATCAATAGAAGTAAGTTTCTAACCAACTTGGTACAGAGTGCTATTTATGTACATTCGTTCAAATAATACTCTAAACTAATTTTTGTAGTTTAAACTTATCTGTTCAAATACCATAAAAATCTACTGAAAAAAGGATCAAACGATCCAGCAAGTTTCTAATCAATAGACTTTGATAGCACCTAGATGCATCCAAATAATGGTCTAAACCAATCTGTTCAACTTTGATAATAATTCGAATAAACATAAAATAACGACAGAGTACGCGCAAGTAAATTAATACCATAGAAATCTACTGAAAAGAGGATCGACCGATGCAGTAAATTGGAACTTGGTACACAGCGCCTAGCTACGTGCATTTAAACCAGTCTAACCACTAGCTTTTATCAATGGTTAACCGTGTCCCACGTGCCACGACTCTGGTACCATTCGCCGCGACGCGACGCTGCAGTTGGAATTTCCTTTGCACTCGCTTTCGAGTCGGGTCAACGTCGGGTGACCCCTTCTTCACCAGGTTGAGTCTCTCTCGTGAGGCTGCGAAGCAGAGACCCGCGCCGCAAATCCAGAACGAATCGAAAGTGCCCTCGAGGATTTCTTCGATTTCGTTTCGCGTTTGGCCGAGACGGACGAGCGCGTGCACGTTTGACAAAAACGCGTGCCCCGAAAGGGTTCGCTCTCCCCCTCGAGTAAATTACGTCTTACGTGGAACTACCTCGCGTTTGCATTCGACCAGAGTCGAGTGACGTTTTCTAGAACAATTTAGGTTATTTACTTCTTTCCTCTGGAGCAATTGCTCGGCAAGCAGCATAGTTGCAATTTTCGACTACCTATAGCGATCAAAAAATGTTTGAAAAATGGTGTGATTCGTCGTGATCACAAGTACAAGCGGATTTTGGTCGAAAGTTAGCGTCGACTTTTCTAGGTACCGGGTGAAACCCTTAAATCTTTCATCAAGCGTCTCGAGTTGAAAACATAATGACTTTCGAAAGAAAACGGGTCCGATGAATCTCCATCCAGATCTGTCAGGACTCTGGTCGATGGGATGTCCTTCGTAGAAGGCGACGGTTGGTCTAGTTGGCAGCATACCGTTAGGCCAGGTCCAACGCGTGACGGCGCCGCAAAAGGCTGGAGACAATTCCAGATCTTCGAAGACGATAGCCCGATGACGAGCGAAGCACGGTAGAGAAGAGCGTTTGACGAATAGACAAGTCGGTATAAACACGAACGTTAGGTATATACCGGCACGGCCCGTTTTGCTACCGGCCTCAGATCGAGATAAGCCTCTGTTGCCATCGACTTTGTCATTCTCTTCTTCTTCTTCTTCTTCTTCTTCTTCTTCTTCTGTGGCTGTATTCACTCCCTTCTTTTTGTCTTCTTCTCCTTCCACCGCAGTCTCATTTTCCTTTAAAAGAGAGTTGCAATACCTGGAACGACAGGCTTTCCTCATTTTGCAAATAGTTTGATCGCGAAATTTTGATACGTGTGCCTGTTATTATAAATATATCGCGGGTCTGTTATAAATATATTGGGTAACCAGAAAAGTTCTTGACATGCGAAACCTTGCTGGACAATAAACAAGATACTGTATTTCAACAAAGCGCAACAAAAAGCGTATTTTTACAGTATTATCCAGTAGCTCTTATCTGTAGCCACGTAGTTGTTCAAAACTCAAAATGTTAATTTTGACGTTCATCTCGCGAAAAAGAATTCCCAAATCAAGACGCAGAGTTGGGTAATCAATTAAAATTTCTCTTGGCTCCGATCAGATGTCCACGAGCTAGGACGAGTCCCTAACTTCTTCTCTTTCCCTGTCATCCTCTTTCTGTTCGTTTTGCTCTCTCTTGCCTTCCCGTCGAAACGACAGTTTCTTAAGTCGCTGCCGCTTTTTTTCGCCCCCCCCCCCCCTCCTGGTAGGATCCGGACGGAGACTGCCTTTTAGCAACCTCCGTCTCTCACCGGCCAAACTTTACCGAAGAATTTGATCTCGGACGGCGCAGAGGTGGACGGTTTCGCGATGGTGTTCGATTTAAGCCGACGGAAGTCTCCCCGGGCGGAGACCCGACACCGATAAGACGTCCCGGGGGCCCCGTGGTTCGTCGGTTCGTCCGCCATGGCGCAACTGGACATGGTGCGTCCCCTGCCTGTGCGTATTTACACGCGTGTCCTCGGTTTTGCGTGCACGGTATTTATAATTCAATCCTCTTATCCGGCGCGATTCGATGACACCGACAAGCTGCCACGCGGAGCACCCCGGCTTGAAATCTCAATTTGATTTACTGCGTCGTCGACGAGTACACGGTCACTCGAGAGCCGAGAGTCGAACGAGCTTCCTGTTAACAGCGTTCTGGCCATTGGCTGGGTCTTTTGGCTTTCATCGGTAATTTTGTTATGTGTAATGAGTGTTTATGTTATAAATTAACATTTGCACATAATTGTGGAAAGGTTTCTTAAAATTTCTCCTCGTTGATAAAATTCGGAAACGGGTTCCGAAAGTATTTTGGAAT
Source organism: Melipona beecheii (assembly GCA_032399605.1). Taxonomy (NCBI): domain Eukaryota; kingdom Metazoa; phylum Arthropoda; class Insecta; order Hymenoptera; family Apidae; genus Melipona; species Melipona beecheii. The sequence goes on along the minus strand of JAUCMO010000243.1, from coordinate 1,822,136 downwards.
TTTCGAGATTCTTGAAAATTACAAAGTGATAAAAAATATACTATACGCGTGTGATAAATGTAACATTTGATTTTAAATTTTTGTATAGCATAACACTTCGTGTAGTGTGATATTTCGATGTGATCGCTGTCGGGATACGCTCGACGATCATATCGAAAGGAAAGCGAGTCTCAAGACGAGACGAGAGAAGGTCGGAGGCTAGTGACTTTTTCTCGCGGCAGTTGAAAAGTAAAATTTCGCGAACGATCGATCAGAGAGAATCGAGCGGGCGGGGAGGGGCGGTGTCGTTATCGCGCCGAGAAAATTAATTTGACCGGTGAAACGAGCCGCCGTTTTATTGGCGGCAGTTAATTGCCCCGAGCCCCTCAGCTTCAGCTTCCCGAATCCTCGCTGTTGCTCGCTCGCTCGCTCGCTCCTCTATCGTTTTCCATTAAAGGCGCGTGCAAAAGCCGCGTGTGTATTTCGCCGGTAGGCTTAATTAAAAAGTAAACGCTCCGAATGGCTGTTGCACGAACGGGATCGATCCGCGTTCGCGGCTTTTTAGTTGGAAATTTTTTCCAACGATCGAAAGAGAAAGAGAGCACCGTGATTCACTCGTTTGTTCTTTTACGGCCAACATCGCTCTCGTTCCTTATAACGAGGCAAGGAAAACGAATCCCCTTTTCGATAAATGAACGGTGTACGAAATCGATTCTGCGAACGGTTATTTTCGGGTTATTTAGATTGAATCACGCGGGCGTCGATTGCAGATCGACTCGATCGAGACAGACCTCTTTGGAAAATGAAAAAAAAAAAAAAACAGCTAAAGAGAAGTATCCTACTTTCGTCGAACTTGCCACCAAGTTCGAGATTTTTGAGCCCCTCGATGCAACCTCGGGCGAGTTCTCGTGTTAAAGCCCGGCCTCGCCGATCGATTTCTTCCTCGCGATCACCGCGAACACAGCCGATCAATTTCACCGTTCGTTTCATCTCGGTTCAGTCGGCGAATCGTTCGTATTTTTTCCCCCCTCTTAGACCGCGTCTCAGCGGATTCTGATCTTTGATTCCCCGAGAGAAAAGGCTTCGAGCGAGCGGTGGCAGGCTTTGTAGTAACAAGAGCAAATGTGGGACAAGATCAGAAGGTGTAGCAAGAACCACGTAACTTGGTAATCTTGTTCTCTCCGCTTCGATTTCTGAACTGAATTTGCGACCCAGAACTTGCTCCGTTGCACGGCTCGCTTATTGCGAAATCTAACAACGAAATCTCGTGTTCGGAGAGATCAAGTCGATTCCTTGTCTGTTCCTGATTTATCCGTTGGAAGTGAGCGAAGATGGCGATGGCGCACCTAGTTTCCTGACGACGTCCTCTCTGCGAGAGCAAACGACGTATCAGCGAGATCTGCTTTTCGTAAAAGTAACGCGCACTCTGGCAATTTCCTACAGCGAGTTATATAAGAGTAATTGGAAGAAAGTATCGGTTGTAATTCCAGTGATTAATTTTGCTTTTAATGGCGAAATGTTGTTGGAAAAAATTACCACTGGAACGTTATCGGACGACGTCGCGCAAAACTAGGAAACAGGATCGTTAAAAATATTTCTCTCAAATACAAGAAAAAGGTAGAACTACAAAAAAAAAGAATCCTTCTGGAACGTTTTCTGGAGCATCCTCTCGTTAAGCATCATTTTTACCAATTTCACAAATTTCTCTTTTTATCACTGAAAGTGATTTTAGCGGGGGTAATCCAGAAAATCGGATGCCTCTTCAGGTGCAACGCTGATGCAACGAAAATTAGCGATTGGTTGATTTGGCTCACGTGATTCGCGAGGGGGCGTGGCGTACGTCATGACGTATCGTCTTCGTTTCCTAGTCGGAACAGTTGCTTCTGGGCCTTTCAGTGAGACGAATCATACTGGGGTACAATATTAGCCAAGTTATAGTAAAAATTCGGCACTGTACGACTCTCCCCTTTCGATGTATATTCGCGTCTCGTGCTCGTTTCTCATTCAAATGGAATCGTCGATTCCTCGATCAGACCTGTCGAACAAGCATGTATGTGAGCGTTCGTGGATCTACGAACGGTGGGTTTTCAAAGATTCATGGATTCACGAACCATGGGTCCCCGAAAGGGCCTCGGCATTATGCGAGCTCTCTTCTAGCCGCGATGATGCAGGTGCGCGCGTACACGATCAGGATCCATCGGGATTTACATGATCGAACCGTGCTGACTTGGACAAAGCGACACCGCTTCGCGTACGCGCATGCGTCGCATGCTGCATGCAGCCGCATCGCGGGGAAACAGATTGCCCGTATCCGGGGAGTATGGTGCATAAATCGATGGACGAGCGATGGTAACGAGAAGGAGAAAATCTTATTAGACGTTCGAGATCTCGAATTACTCGTATTTTATTTGGCCGGCGCGGTTTCTCCGATATTTTAAATTTAAATGGCTGTTTCTCCCTGGCACCGATTCTTTTTGGAACGTGCAGTGGATGAAAAAGGTATTGGCGCTCAAAAAGGATGTTGACGTAAACGTATCTTTGATGTTTACCTAATAACTATTATTATTATACCTTTGAGTATTTAACTGATATTAATAAATAGTTTACTGTATTCAAAAGTAATGTGAAATATTTGACGTGATACGGCGATAATATAAAAATTTGAGAATCGAAAAGGTAAGTCGATATATGAGAGGATAGAATGTGAAATAATTTTAATGATTTTATTGTAATTTTATTGTAATTTCTTAATAATCCACACACGAATAAAAAAGTAGAGATACGCCACATGCAAAAAAATTCGTCATCCAATTGAATTTACTTACTTGAAGATCCGTGTAATTAATAATGTTGATAAAGAGACATTCAAGTGGAACAGCACTTTTATTTAAATCTCACAAGCAAAACAATCGATATCTTCTTTTCGTATTCATTATTTCCAAATCTTTGCAAGAACTTTTAACTGGACGAAAAACACGCGGGAAAGGAACTTTGGTTTAGGTTAGGTTTGGTTATTTGGTTTGATAAGTAATGTGCAAAGATAAATTGCTAAGCAAAGTACTACCCGATATAACAAAATTACTTGCTCATTCGAAAAATAAGAAATCCACTATGAGAAGTAACTTTTGCCATTAACTTTGTCGCAGTATTGAAAAAAAAAAAGAACGACAGCTGGAATACGTTGTTAAAAACGATAGTGTTAATTTATTTCTTCTTCAATAATGCAAATGAAAAAACCATCTTTGTACTGTGAATATGGCCTCTCTGTTATCATCTGGTCATCGAGGAGCGTAACCGTTATCATTGTTAAATCATTTTTTCGAATCTCTCGTCGACGCACAAATTAACCAACGACGCGGCGCGTGCATTTTGTCCCTGTTTTGACTGAAAAGGCCCGGCTGGGGAGGCTCTGGAGAAGGGCCTCATGCATTATTAACACGCGGCCGCGACTGTATTAGCAAATGGTAGAAAGAGGACGCCGCGGATGGCCGATTTCGATGCGGTTCCGTCGCGGAGCGGCGGCCTTTTTTCGTTGCCTCGCCGCTCGCGAAAAGGGAGAGAACGCGTTTTAAAGGCGACCCGGACTCCGACTCGGACTCGGCATTCCCGCTCGTGCTCCAATCGCTTATGCGCGTTCTTAATAAGATGCCTCGAGAGACGCGACGACGATCCCTCTCCCCGTCTTCGTCGGCCGTCCGTCGAAAGAGGAGTTGGAACGAGAGAACCGGAGGATGAATCGGAGAACGAAGAAGCCGTGTTCTACGTGGGCCACATCCGCGATCGGGAGGAACCACCGCCGACGACGCCACCGCCTGCATTTGCATTTTAAATACGCCCGACATATCCTCGCGACCCACCAAATTGTCCGCTTCCTCCTCCTACTCCGTCCCTTCTTTTCTTTTTTTCCTTCTCTTCTCCTTTTTCTCTTTCTCTCTTCCTTCTTCGCGAAATCTTTTCTCTCGTTACACACTTTGGCGCCTTTAGGGACGACTAGGGATTAGGGATTTTCGATTCTTTTTTTTAGGACAACTCGATCTTTTTTTTTACTCAAAAAGGATTGTCGAAATGATACTCGCTCGAAATACGAATTGTAATGTTTTGCACCGATCTTCCTCCCAACGTATTCGAATTAAGACGACTCGCGACGTTCTTACCTCGCTGCTCGAAGGTGGGATCGTTACGGAGTCCCCTCGATTTGGTAAGGCGTGCATGCAATCCCTCGACGTGCCGTGTCTCGCGCATGCAAGAAACGTTGGTTCCCCCGTTTCATCGTGAAAAAGGACCGCGTGAACCAGACGACGCTCGTTTCGCAGGGCGACCGTTCGCCCCGACTTCCGCCTCGCCGTGAGCTTCCTGAAAATTTGACAAAAAGTTGATCGATAAGTCTCTTTGCGTACGGCGCGATCTTCTCGTTGCAGCTGCGTCGTTCGTTCGTTTCCGCGTTTCTCGTCTCACTTCGTACCGTGGCGAATCGATGGATGAAGAAGTGATTGAGCTACCCACGGGCAAAGATGTTGCGAATTTTTATCGTCGAGTTGCTCCCTCAGATTAAACTGGAAAGTACCGTGAAAAGGAATTCGACGAAAGTATACCGAGAAAAATCGGCAGAATGTCGATCGGTCTACGAATTTCATATTTCTCCCAATTTTCATCGATTGTCGAGGAGCTTTCGTATTATTTCGAGAAACAAATGACACTCAGTAGGGTTTCGGTTCTTAAGTAAACGCGTTTAATTAAGGCGAACGTAATAACGAGCGGCGGCCGGTGATTTTTCTTCTATCGGCCTCGGCCGTTATCCGACCACTAATCGGCCGTGAATTCGCCGCGAAGGATAATTACGTCTTTTTTACGAGCACGTTTCGTACGAGTATATATATGAACTCGATTGCGACCGGTTACGACTTTCGGCAAAGAAGCTGAAGTGAACCTGGATTTTATGTGTCGTGCCGCCTTTACGAAGCCGCTTTTACGCCGCTTTTCAATTTCATGCAGCTTGCTTTGCGTGCGTTTTTTAGGTATCCGCGAGAGCCACCTAACCTCGTTGAATCTCGTGAACGTAAGTTGGTGGACGTATATTGTACGCACTCGTTCCTTCGATCCTTGTCCGTCGTAAATGTTTCTGCGCGTTATTTAATACAGATCGTCTAACCGGGCAGATAATTTCGAATCACGGCTGACTTGGCGGCTGCAAGCAGGAACGAACGCAGGCGTAACACGACAATGAACGGTCGCGTAACAGGCGTAATGCTCCTCTTACGACTCATTATCGCGATTGTGCGAATACGTATCGGGCGAGTTTCCCATCCGTAAATGGCGCGAGCGCAAAAAGGGCCTCGGCCGAGAGCTGTCGATAATTTTATTTGGCGGGTGCCTTCTCTCCGGTGTCGGTCGTTTGGTCCGCCAAAAGCGGAAGCACCTGCGCACGCCAATTTACAATAGCACGCCGGCACCGCTAAATCACCCCTTTATTTCCTGGAAGTATAAATCAGCCGGGATTCGTGCCCGCGAGCTGCCGCCGAGAGTATCGGGCCACGATCGGATCCCCGGAGAGCACAGGAACAACGATATTCGATTTCCTTTGCAGATCGTTCTCGCCTTGGATCCTCCATCTTCTCTCTCTCTCTCGTTTCGCGTGCGCGCGGCCTTCGTTTCCTCCGACGCTTCTTTGCTCCGTCTTTTTGCGGCCCCGGTCGTCCTTTGAAGGCGAAGAGGGAGAGAGGCGATCTGCGGCGAAACAGTTTTCTCGATAACTGACCCTTCGATTTCGACCAGCGTCGCTTCTTCTTCTTTTTTTCTTTCTTTCTTTCTTTCTTTCTTTCTTGCTTTCTTTTTCCATCGTCTTTTTGTCGAATTACTCCGGCACACCGGTTTTATCGCGTTTAGCGGCGAACGATTCACTTTGCCGTCACGATCATTTTCACCTTTCAGGCTCCAGGGATTCTTCTTCGTTTCCCTCCGTCTGACTTCCTCTAGACCAGAGGTTTTCTACGCGGGCACGCGTCGATTTGCGGTATTTGGCGGTGAAATTTGCATTCCGATTCATCAGGTTGATGGACACGAAAGGGAGACTTTGAGGAACGGTCGCGGTAGATTAAAATTGGATGAATACGATTCTCCAATGGACAAAGAACCGTTCGGGATTTCTTGTCGGTGTGAAGAAATCTGTCGTTTTACATTTAGCGCGGACAACGATTCCGCCGGTTTTTTCTTTCGTGCAATAAAATACCAAAATCGTCTAGTCAACGCTAATAAACGAAATAAATGATGAAATAGGTATAAAATAGGTATAAAATAGGTTTTACAGTTCGGTTATGACTGTAGGTGTCTGAAATACCGACCAGGAAAAAAAGTCACTAGTTTTTCAGCGCACTCTACGCTAGAACAGCGGCGAGTTGGAGAACTAATATCAAACAAAATGATACAAGTTAGTCGAGTAAAATGACACGTTTGTTTGTGAGTTCACACACGGTCACCTTCGACTTTGTCGCCATTTTGCTTAGACTTGGATTGCCTTTTAGACTTTCACATAAAAAGAGATATTAAACGTCAGAGACGTCTTTGGCAAAATACACGTGTTAAAAGTCTTTCTCCCCCCGGAGAGGAGTTTGCGAGTTTCCAGTTTTCGTCTCGGCGCGTCTTCGACTCGCGACCTTACGCAATGACGTCGCGAATTCCACTCGCTTTCGCTTCTTCGGACTTCGGAGAGTCCTCCTGCACGTTTCGCGTGACGTTGCGGAGGACACCTGCTGTCCGCATCCTGATTTTAATCCTTGCGTAATACGAGCGCCGGGCCCCGGGTCCCCGATGGTTTACGGCCGTTGTAAAATCGCCTTTAAAGCCGGCGACTTTAATGGTTCACGACTTTTGCCTATGCAGATTTCGTGGCCGATAATCCTCTGCCCCCCTCGACTGTAGCTTCGACCTCTCGATCCGGAGTATCCTTTCGGTAGGCAGCCATCGTCTTTCCGCGAATTGTCCGCTTCTTCCTCTGCCGAGATCTCCCCCCTGATCTGTCGCGATAAAATTTGCAGCCGTCGATTCCGTCGAACTTGTTAAATAAAAAGGATACTGTCCCCGCTCTTTCTCGGTGACAAACGTGAGTTTAGTTTCTCGTTTAACAAATAATAATAATAGCTGGGAATGTTTGCACGTGGAAACTGCAAGATTGTAGGTAATTCTTTCAAAATCAAAGATTGAGCAAAAGTTACTCGTACGGTGAATTGTGCGCTTCCTCCTTTGCCAATATTAATCACCAAGTAAAATAGTGATTAGCACGCATTGCAGTTTAAAACGCATTAATATCGCATTAATATTGTCAGGGCAACAAATGTTGAAAATTCTGTACACGATCTAATGAAGATTTTTTCATAAAAAAAAAAATAGCAGAATTTTTACATTTGCCATTTTAATTCGTACGTGGAATGATAACTGTTTGTACCACGCGTCGGCAGAAACTTTAGCTTTCATAAATCTGTTTGGCGCCGCAAAGGGGAATGTTTATCGCACCATTCCAAGTCTTTTCTGATATTGTATAAATACAATATCAAATTTTACTACTTCACTTTACTTTGGAATCTCATCGCGCGAAAGAAAATTACTAAATATGTTTAAAAATGTTATTTTTGTTATTATAAGTCTTTAAAAATTTTTAATTTTTCTATTCTCCTTTTTCACAAAAAAGTGCTGCATGAAATATTAATACAGTGTCGAAAAAGATACCGTCCGTACATGTTAAAATTATGTTAGTTGGCAAATATATAACAACTACGTTGCCGGAAACTTTCGCGCGTCTCCGTAGATTGTAGATAATTCCTTCAAAATCAAAAGTTAGGAACCGAAGAACAAAGGGCAGCGAAGGTCACTTTTTTTTTCCATTTAACGAAACTGTCGGTAGTCGTCCGTTTAAATTGGTCCCTTGCCGCCTACCACGCTGTCGTTTCTCGCACGTACAATTTCGTCGTCGTTTAACGAGGTCGAAAGCTCCTCTCGTCGAAAGCCAACAGGATGCAAAGATCAGGTACACATTCCGTTACTATCTTTTCTCGGTAGCCCGATACAGATAGAGGTTCATGGAAACCTCTGGAACGTCGAGATGTATGTCCGCCTATTATTCCCCTCGTGTGACCGGGCTACGATCGTCATTGTCAACCGCGTTTTGAGACGCGCCTCGTTTGCAAATATGTCCGTCGCGTCGTGGGAAGAAGAAGAACGATGCCTCGTCGGTAGAAATTTGCAATTGACTCGAAGAAAAAGAAAGAGAATTCCGGTAGCGAATTTTTTTCATAAATATTTTTCCTCCGTGTTGCGAGACGCAGCGAGGACGATCGATGTCGGATTTTACCTTCTTTATCGACAAGAGATAAAGTCGCGAAACGCGCCAAACTTTTTACTTTTAATTTGTGCTGTTCACTGTTCGCGTCGTTTTCTTTGGTTCTTCACGAGCGTGAGTTTTCAGATTTTAAAACTTCCAAAAGAAATATTATCCGTATTGTCCGTGAGATAAATCTAGAAATATCGCTTGATTTTTTTCTGAGAGTTTGCACGAGAATATTTCCACGATTCCAGAAAACATTTTTCGCGGCTTAAAATAAACTGTGCGGTGTAACGCGGCGTTCGTTCCTCCTGAATCGCAATGCGAGGAATTTCCAGCGAACGTTCCGTCGCATTAAGGCGGGACCCAATCTCGGGACGATCTTAATTTGCCTCCGTATGGATCGGAGATCATGCAGTCGCTAACTGTATTGGACCGTGTACTCGTTAGAACTCTTCAGCTTATCTCGATGCCGCTCGACGCGTGTACCAGCTGTTTTCGTCTTGGATCGCAACAAACCGCGGAGAATTGTATCGGCGCAAAATGGCGGAGCGAGCATGCGACAGAGAAACTAATCTATACTATAATTTAACAATGTCACTATACTTAACTAAAATACAGATTATCTTATAATAAGTTAAATTATTGTCACTAGATGGCAATGTTTATTAAAACGACGTCACTTGTAGGTACTTCTAATACTATTATACATCGCATCGTGCAACAACAATAATTATCAGCAAAGTATAAAAAGGAAAAGTCCGAGCTCAGAAGGAGCAGTGTAAAGAGTTAAATTTGAAACACTTTTGAACCGAGAATTGTCAAAATCTCAATTTAGCGAGAAGTTTCAGCCGGCCTTCAACCGAATCTTCATCGAGACTTCAGCAACTTCTCCGCTGCTCGTAACTCTCAAGGCCGAAACGATTCGCGGGTGCAGAGTTGCTCTCTGCAATATTGTCCGCAATAAAGTTATCCGACATTCTCAGCGAGACTGCTCGTTGTATATCGCGTTTCAACGCCGGTGGTCTTAATCTACCCAACGAGGGATCATCCCCGGAGTCACTCACAAATGTCGTAATCGCATCGTGGCGTCCACTTTCTCTCCGAGTGGAGTTCAGTTCGCCTATTCTCACTCCAAAGTTACTTAGCGCACCTCGTCTCCGAAAACTGTGATAACGTCGAATCTCCGAAGAATCTTGCCGATAATATTGGAAAGGAAATGATCGTTGTCGACGAGTCGTCACAATTGACACTTCCTCTGAAAAATTGGCTGATTTCTGAGTACTTCATTTTTCAAAAGAGTTTCAGGTAATCTGGCGGGTAAATCGATCGAACCGCTGATCACGCTCGTTAAAGATTTTCTCATCGAGGAATATCAAACTAGTCCCATTACCATTCGAACCTCGCCGGTTCGCGTAACTTCAGCTTTCTAAACTCTTGGCATCGTAACTTGTTGATACGCTCTTTCTCGCTTGAGACTTTCACGTGTGATACTTGATTTTGGCTGTCCAAAAATATTAATAAGAATAAATAAATGAAAATGCTTGTCAACGCTAGAACAACCGTGTCAAAATACTTTACATATGGATCGCTATGATTTAAATAAGTAGATTTGTACACTCGCGTTTCTGTCCAAACGGAAGTTAATATTAATTTCGAGCGCATTAATAAAATTACCGTAATTAAATTAATAAGGTAAGCGTTTGAATCGATAGAAAACAAATTACAGGCGCGATCGCTCAGTACCAAACGACGCCACTCTTACTCGAGGTCTAGCCCACGCCCCCTCGCGAATCACGTGAGCCAAATCAACCAATCGCTAATTTTCGTTGCATCAGCGTTGCAGCTAATGGCCCGATGGATTACCCCCGTTAAAATCACTTTCAGTGATAGAATTCTTACACTTGACTGTCATTTCAAATATATTAAATCAATACAGTGCGAAAAACAAAAATTGTACACTTATCTACGAAACATACACAAAAGTAATGTTTCTTACACGCGACTATCGGGGAAAGTGTCAGTCGTTTGTAACGCCAAAATTGCGATTGTTCGTAACTTGTCGTTCGTCTTCTGTCAACTTTGCTCGGAGTTCCACGACTGAAACTCTCGAAATTAAGACTCTCGGTGCCGTTCCGTATCGTTCGAGCGTGTATAAATCACTCGAATCAGGCGATATATATCCCTCGGAACAGAAACGCAAGATTACACGCGACTGAGAGTCTGCAGCGGAAAGATTACACGAAACCGAAGCGAGACGTACACGCGAAGGAAGGATTTAGAGGGAACAAAGAGTTGGAGAAGGAGAGGCTTCCGAGGGGAGAAAAAATGAGAGACGGTGCTTCTCGTGGCTCGTGATGTCCCGAGGCTACCGCAGACTCACCGGAATATAACAGCGATGCTAAACTACGCCCGGTACCGGTCACCGGCCAGCGACCGGCCCTCGATCCACGCCGACGGAATTATTCCCTGAATTTATTTACTCCCTCGTGACCCCGAGAAAACCAGCCAGTTAAACAGAGAACCGGTCGGACGTATCGGCTCATTCCGCTCTGCTTCGAAATTGATACCACGCTCGCGGGGAAATCGTGGATTTTCGTGACGAACGCGAGCCCGCGATATTTCTCGCGGCCCGCGGAGACCCGTGCAACTCGAGATTGCGGCCCCCGAGGCGCTCGACTCTTCGGGATTGGATGGGTTTCAAATTGTCCCACATTTTTTGGGGGATATTTTTTAACCCATCTAACAAAATTGAAACTAGCAATACATTGTTATATTTTATTAATTTAAATATTACTTTCTTTCGGTTTAAGAAATATTTTACGTTTAATAATTGAAATAAACGGTTTTTTTTGTAAAAGTAGCGTATTTTTAAAAATTTAAACGATTTAAAAAGCTTGCGTAATTTATCGTGTCACGAAGCTCTCCCATTTCTTTTATGGAAATTTATGAATACGCTCTATGTCGTCGATGTTTCCAGCGTTAATAAAAATATCAGTAGAAAGCGAAAGGGGGGAACGCAGGATCCTGGTGGTTGCGTCCAGCCGAATACGTCGACTACACTCCGTGAAGCGGATAATCGAGGCAACGCTTGGTGTTCGACATCGCGAGCGACACCTTACAAATTATCCGCTGCGCCGAAATACACCGGGAACGTTATCGTCGCTCTCGGTATCGGATCGAGAAAAAAGGGACCGTGGAACGCGACCGCCGCGCGAGAAAGCGCAGGGACGAAATCGTCGAAGGGGAGAAAGATGAGAGAGAATCCCTTGTACCGAAAAAGGGATCGACTTGTCGACATGCAAATATTCGGCTACCAATTAAAAGCTACGAACTCGCTTGGCCAAGAGCCGTTACGGTGCCGGTGGCTCGTTAAACTTATTGAATGTTTGTCGCGAACGGTCCTCTGACTTTTTTATTTCTCTCTCTCTCTCTCTCTCTCTGTCTCTTTCGGTGAGAGAGAGAGAGCCGATTCGAAGAAGGACTCTGTGCTATCGTGATCGCTCCTTCTTTCCTTTCTTTTTCTTCACTTCCTTTAATAAGTACAGCAATGCGTCTTGTCAGGCGAAAGGATTAAGAGAGCATCAAAGAGAATTTACCATGAACCCCTCCCCTCCCCTCGTTATAAATGAAAAGATTGTTGAAAATATTGTAAATAACTTTTTTTGTTATTATTATTATTCTTACCGTTGTCGACGTGTTTTATTCTTCGACAACAAAGGTTTATTGAAACTTGTTATTCTTCGGTTATTGTATTGTTATTCGTTGTTATTATTATTCTTAAACCGTTATCGATGCGTTTCACTCTTCAATATCAGGAGATTATTGAAAATATTATACTCGCGTAACCTTTTTTTTTCGTTATTATTCATTTACTACTTTTACTTATTTATTTTATCACTCATCAGAATTACTTGTTCGTCACTCTTCGCCATAAGGGCCCGCATATTCGCATTCAGTTTCTGCGAGGCTCACTTTTTTCTCTTTCTTTTTTCACGCTTCTGTACCCTTAATCGCGTATTATTCCTCCCCCTGTGCCGATTCACTACCTTATTTCGGATTCAGCACGAATCATGCAGCAACGATTCGGCTAGGACGACGCACACAATTTGGTGATTTCTTTGTACGACGATCTTTTTTTTTCTCTCGAAACTTTTCCTCTCATTGTGGCCCTAATCCTCATAAGCCACGCGAAGCACATTTTCTTCCCAAACAGCTGTCGGATGATCGGCCCGATACTTTTCTTCGTGGTATTGCCGAATGGACAGTTTGGACCGACCGGGCAAGCTTGTAGTAAAAAAAAGTGCGGCTCTTTCATGGAAATATTAGAGCAAAATGTGCGCGTAGTGCACTAGTTGACAATGAAGCGTCAACGACGAATTGAATTTATTTAGCAAGATGAAAAGTTTGTGCGAAATTTGTTGCTAGAAAAATAGGTGCGACTGATTAGTTAAGGTTAAACGAACGGTTCTCGCAATGTTGAAAACGTTCACAAACAGACAATCGTTCCACAAGGTAATGGTTTCGTTACCTCGAATAATGTGCCCTCGGGATGATAATTTTACAATAGATCATTTTCTTGTTTCCCTGCCTTTCTCAAAAAGTCGAACATTGCCTCGTACTGTTCTCAGAGACAAAGGAGTTGAATAAATCAAACTTATCAAAATTCTTCGAACTTCTCTCTCTCTCTCTCTCTCTCTCTGCTTGTTACAGGAATAAAATTCTCCATAATATTATTATATTTTTTAAATGTTATTATAATAATATTTCAATCTGACTTGCAATCTTCGCAAAAGGACGACTCGGACGAGTCGGAATAAGATCGGACCGAGCCGAAGAGTCCACACACATCGGGGCCAGTCGGGTAGGAAGCGTTTCGCGTGGACTCTCTCAATTACACGGGGAAACGTAAACCGTGTTGCTGGAAGGCGCGCCGCGGTCGAGCCAGATCTCGAACGATCTCGACCCGGCCAGCGGATACACGATATGAATATCGATGGCGCGGTATTCCCACGACGTAAACGGGACTCGTCGCGATACAGGACGATAATAAGGGAAGAGACGCGCACCGCCGAGCGAAGAGGGGCGGAGCAAGCGTTTCAAAAGTCTGGGTCACGCTGCATTCGCGCTAATGAGAGAAAGATCGCCGCGTGGAAAAAAAACCGGATACCTCCTCGTTTACGTTGCCAAACTAATTGCCTTTTTACGTTTCCTGTCGCCCTCGTTCGCCATTTTTCGACGCTTTCGCTTCGATCAATCGATGGACAGTAGACTGAGAAGCTCGAGAAGCCGATTTTATCACTGAAAGTGATTTTAGCGGGGGTAACCCAGAAAATCGGGCCTCTTCAGGTGCAACGCTGATGCAACGAAAATTAGCGATTGGTTGATTTGAGTCACGTGATTCGCGAGGGGGAGTGGCGTAACTTAGGTTTGGAAGAAAAAGCAAATTGCAAAATTTTAAATTTAATTTCTTGAAATTTAACGTTAATACAGATCGTAAGTAACGTTCGATGTTCCGTGTCTGAGATGACGTTACAATTAAAGATATATTACAAGAATATCGGTACGAAAATTGCAAAGGCAAGCAAAAGTTCATTCCGCTTCGGCAGAGCGAAGATTAGTCGCGGACTCGTGGAACGAGAGTAAATCAGGCTTTCGGTCGTCGACACGTTTGGTCGGATTCAGAATTCCTTCCCGTGTGCCCGCGAGAGGCATCTCCCCTCCTCCTCCTCCAAGAAAGAGGAGGAAGAGGATGATGACGATGCCGATAGCGACGCTTATGCCGGCGGTAATGGTGATCTCTCTCGGCGACGAGGACAACGTCGGGGCGGCGGGCAGTGATTCCTCCGCTCCCTCGCGCTGCCCCCTGTGATAAATCACTGGCACCACACCGTCGTCACAATCCCGCGGCCATTAATCTCGATAATTGAATCAATATCTGTGATATCTGCTTGTGTATCCGGGACGGCCTCATGGTAATTAGCCATCCTCGTCATAAATCATGCCCTCTGGGGGTCGAAGTGCGCCGCGGCGGACCGAGAAACCCTTCGTTGTTTCTTCGCCTCCTGTTGCCGAGTGTGCGCAACTGGTACATCGGGTATGAATATATATATATATATATATGATGTTCCCCACGTGGCTCCATAAACTGAACGCTTTATAAAGAGGAGGTGAGTGTCGCGATCGTCGTAAACAAGGAAACGTACTGCCAGCCTTTTGACCCACAAAGTAGAATGCGTGGCATAATTTTGTCGCGTGCATAATTTGCTCGAGGCAGCAAGGTCGAATCGAAGAGAATTCGACGGAAGCTGCAACGTTGCAACTCGACATTTACGGCATAGTTGTTTGAAATAATTATTTCTCTACTCTTTTAAAAATATATTTGCAAATATATCGATAAATTTAAAATATACTTTTATACTTATAGTGTCTTATTTGCAAGAAAAAGTTTCTCAATCACTTAACACTGCGGACGCGCTCCAAGTTCTAACAGCGACTTTATGCTTCTGGACGTGTGGACGATAATATTTGTATTTCGAATACTGTCGGTTTTATTGTTTGATTATTTAGACTCACACTGATGCTACTGACTGTTATAAATCAAATGTTAGTGAAACGTAATCCAGAAGCATAAAGTCGCTGTTAGAACTCACGCGTCCCCAATGTCAAATGACCGAGAAACTGGTTTGCCATTTTTCCTTGAAAAAGTTTTACCTTCATACTGCAAAATGCAATAAAATACAATGCAAAAAAATTTTGACTTTGAAATTCAAGATCAAGATTAATTTTGCAGATTTTTTTGTATGTATTTCCATCAAACCGAAGATGTAGAATTCATCTGTGATAGCCAGACATTTGGCAGACATTTGTTTCCACCCTGTGACGCCAGACACCCAAGCATCCGTCCGTTTCAGCGTGTATAGCTATGTACAGCCGGATCGAAAGAGAGAGAAAGAGAGTCCACGGTGATTCATAATAAACCGCTCAATGCCAGGAGAGTTCACCGTTTCATCGAGCACGTATGGCGATTCAACGAACGTCTCGGGCCAACGCGGAGGTCAGGCCGACTTAATCAACCGATCATTATCACGGGTTTGCGGCGTAATGACTGAAAGAGCCCAGCGTTGTGTTGTGTCCTCCCTTTATATCGCGGACAACGGTCCGAGGCGTGGTCGTTTGCCAGCTGCCACGTATCGCGGCTTTCATTATTGGGAGAATCGATTAATTAACGGTCACCCTCTAATGATCGATAATACAACCACCGTTCACCGCGTGCACGACACGGTTCCTGGAAAGAACCGCGGTGCGGTGTGCAAGCAAGCGACCGTGCAAACACCACCGGTAATCGATTCGACTTTCATCGCGCGGAGATTGACGTTCTTTGATTCACTTCGCGTGCGTATGGACCGATGTCTATTTTGTTTTGTTGGATGATAGAAGAACTCGTGCATACGTGTCAGAAATCTGAACCATTTCTTCCCTTTTTTTTTTTTTTTTTTTTAACGAAGTAATCTTCTTCGTACATTTCCTTTTTAATTCACTTTATGTATGAATAAATCGATATTCATTTGTTGTTCTGAATAATAGAATTAGACGAAATGAATTACCTTCGATGAAACGATCTCTCCAATGCGAAACGAAACTTCAAACGAAATTCTCGCGATGTTAGCGTTTAGCTCGTCGCAGTGTCAAATTTTTTCCCCTCTTTCTCTTTCTTCTCTCACTGGCGAACAGCCATTGTGAGTGCAAGATCAAGAATTCGGCACGAGGATCGCGAACACGCCGACCGATTTATCGTTCCCTGACTAATTGACTCCACGAGATACATTCTTCCGTCGACTGTTGGCGTTCTGGTTATCTGCTCGTCGCCGAGATCGTTTCCCCGTCGTGGTTTCTCTCGAAAGCGCATCGGGGGCCGATCGTCGCCTGAAACAAGCCGCCGCTTTAATGAGCCAATTATTTAATTGCCCCCCGCATTCCCCCTGCGTTCGCGCGGACACTTTCAACCGCGTGTTTCTCGAAAAAGCAGACCAGCAGCGATCTCCCCGAGCCAAATTGTTTCGTCGTCGCATCTCCTTTTCACTCCACGGGTGCATCTCCATCAAGATCTGCGACCGAGATTCTCGTGCAACCTTCTTTGGTTCAAGAAGAGCTATCGGCTCTTACAGAAAAATATCAAGTTTTAACAATTTCTTCGACATCGCTTTTTTCAATAATGCTCTGCTCGAAACGATTCGAGATACTTGATTACGAAATAATCTCCTTTTCAAGCTCTTTTCGAAGCTTCTCTCGAAAATTCGTTGAGCAGTCGAGGTACAAGAAAAATGATCAGTTTTTACAAAAAAAAAAAAAAAAAAAAAAGTGTGAAGAAGTGAAAAGTGAAAAATTGTTTGCTCATTTCAAGTTTCGACAATTTCTTCGATATAGAATGCTATCAGAAAGTGATTCAAGATATTTACTTCGAATAATTCCCCTTTCGAGCCTCTTCTCAAAACTCTCTACGAAAAATTCTTCTCGCCAGAAGAGACTTGTAATTACAAAAAGAATTTTACTGTGTAAAAAATATAAAACATCTTCGAACGATTCAAGATACTTCCCAAGCTCATCTTCCGTAATCACTCGAGATGAAAAATGTTGCTCGTTCGTGAAATAGACGCGGCGTTACGCGATGACGCGTTATGGGGGAGGGGAGGATCTAGATGAACTCATCAAGGACGCGGTTCGGTAGAATCTCAATAAGGCTGAATTGCCCCCCCCATGCGGGCGGAAAATAAAGTGTGAACAGGCGCGCATACTGGTGGCCGAGCTTGCGCGGAACAACGAACGCGCGTTGCGCAGAAGAATACGAAGGGAGAAGAGAGGCAGTGGGAGAGGTTCCTTACGCCGAGTTCATCCCGCACAAATGGAAGTCGAAGACCCCGAAGAGCAAACCGGCATTCCGAACCGTGCTTGATTGGTTTTGGCGAAGGCGTGTACCTCCTTTCTGGAGGTCGGGTCGGGTCACCGCTGCCTCTTACGTGACTCTTCCTTCGCTCGAATACGTCGATCCTTTGGATCCTGCTGACCGGCCGATCGTCCTTAACGTGTTACGTAAGACTATCCTTGCCTCGTCTTCCCTTTGTCTCTTCCCTTTGTTCCTTCATCTTTCACCGGGAGAGCTCGAGAAACTGAGAAATGAAGTCTCTGATAGCGATGAATGATAATGAAAATGAATCTCGTCGCGAAATTTGGCAATAACAATGGCTCGAAACGACTTCTAATAGTCTTCTAGTCTGCAACTTCTTCTTCTTCTTCAATCGATCCAAGACGTTCAATTGCGCTGAAATGACGTGAATCTTTTATCCCAAAATTGCAATATTTTCTCGGTTTTAAGTATATTTAAATATAACCCAGGCAAAACAAATCTTGGTAATTTCTAGTGATATCATTCGTAAAATCCAGTGGTATCATACCGACGAGGTCGGAAAGAAAGCGACGAATTATTTGCAGTGTACGGTTTGGTCACTCGTTATGGTCCGCGAACCAGTTGCCAGCGCAAGGGGTTAACCTCTGCAGAGTAGCTAGAGGTTGTTCACCTCGCCGGGATCAATCCTGGTGTTGCGATCTCTCCTTTTGTAGCATTTTGCAGAAATTACGTTTTCTTCTGTTGTTCTAGCACGTATATATTTGTGTATCTCGTTCGGCAAGTCGAGATCTTTTTGTGGCGCGCAGAGACCTTTTACCACGTGCGAGACAATCGGGCAACTTTCACGCCTTCTTTTGCTCTTTCATCCATTCCCGCTTCCCGAGGAACAGACGCGATAAGAAGATGAAAGTTCGCGTTCACTTTGCGTTTCCAAGTGTGCGGTACTCGAAACTGTTTCAATGGGAAACATTCCTGATTTGCACGCGAAATTGATCCTTTTGCAGATTAATTCAAGTATGGCATTTGATAAAATCGAATTCATCTTGCGAGTGACAAACAAAATTGAACTAATTTCTACGACCGTGCTTTCCAATGATGCATCTCCATTGAAGAATTTCTCAAAAATTAGATTTTCTGTAAGAAATATCTCTGTCTGATCCTTCAAACCACGAACGTTTGATGGATGATATTTATTTTATAAATTAATTAATTTGTTAAATGTAAGTTTATTCGTACTGTGTATTGGATTAATAATTTATACAATGATTCAGTAATACTGCGATCCAATCACCGTTATCGTTTCAATATAATATTTGTACATCGTTTTACAGCCTCGATTTAGATAAAATTTTTATTCGACTTGATCTTTTCGAGTTCGAAACCTACGGAACAATTTTAGTGATGTCAAAGTGACGGGGCTTTCAGATCCCCGACGCGACGAGACTGAAAAGAAAAAGGAAGAAAAATCAGAAAATCAATCGAGCAACGTGAAAACTCGATCTGCCTAATTGCACACGAGAGAGAGAGAGAGAGAGAGAGAGAGAGAGCCGTCTAGCGTTCCGAGCCTCGCGATACAATCGATACGATACGATCCTCTGCGTTTGCTATTTTCACGGTCCGCTACCTAATTACCGTGGCCGGTGCAATCTGCCGCGTAGCACACACCCTGTTCACGATTCCCGGTCGTTGCAGTATATATCCGCGTCAACAACGGCTCACGTGTCCGCCGAACAAACAGAACCATTCCGAGTTCGATTTCAAAGTTGGACAGTTAACTTAATTAACCTGAGTCGTTACGTACATGGATACGTGCGGAGAAGGAACGAACAGATCGCTAGACTGTTCACGACGGGAGGCAAGGAAGAGGAGGACGAGGAGAAGGAGGAGGAGGATAGATAAAATAAAAGACAGAGAGACAGAGAATTAGATAGAACGTACTACGGGAGATAAGAGAGAGAGAGAGAGAGAGAGAGAGAGAGAGAAGTACGTATTGCACACGGGAGAGAAATCGACCAAGGTAGGTCGTACCCGGGTGTGTTCATGTCCGACGCGACCTTCGCCCTCTCGTACGAAGCTGGTGCTGTTGCTGAAGCCGGACTGGATTGTCGGTACCGCTATCCACGGCTCTCCACGGGCCGCGCTGTGATAAAATGGCATTGCTACCCTACATACCGCCGCGGACCACCGGTTGACTCTTCCTCGTTGCTCACCGTGCCGAGCGAACGTTCGTTCGATCGTGAATCGAGAACTCTCCGGACAGACGGGATATCTCGTCCCTCAGATAAATCCCGCTCCTTCTCGATTAATCTCTCCCGACGGCGGAAACCTCAAACCTTCTTCGCGTCAGACACGGGTGAAGTTATTAATACCGGATATTAATCGCCGCGTGCGTAGAAATTCCCGCAGGGACGTGAAAATTGTCGCCTGGAACCTGTTTTTCAAGAAACGACGTCTCAATTCGTCCGGACACCGTGTCGCTCGCGACGAATCGATCGGTTCCACCATCTGTCACGATCCTGTCCTCTTATCTACCATCCCGCAAGTGTCGCTCAATGTTTCTTCTGAATGTTAATTATCTTCAAATAAGCGGAAGCCAGAGGAATATCGACAATATCCTCGACTACCGCACAAACCGGTCGATCAAGCCCGTGCTTGACTCGTGTAAATTTCCTTAACCATCGCGAAGAATCTTTGTGTATTAAAAGGTATTTGCAAGGTATTCTGGATAGGTTAGCGCAACGGACCGGGATAATGCGGTTTTTAAAGCGGACGCGGTGAAGTCGGACGATGATCTCGTTGACCAGGATCGCGGAACCGGGCCTCATTAGAGGCGGAGGGTTGGCCAGAAGTTGTTTCGAATCTCGGGCTCATCGAGACCGAGAGCAACCGTGGCGCTCGTTCGTTTCGTCGTCCTCTGTCCTCCTTCTAGGTTTTGCTAACGAGTTACCTCGCTGAACAAAAAATTCCCCGCCATTTCGAATTTCTTTCCTCGTCGTGCGTCGAGTGATCTGATTCTTTTCTTACACGTTTCGCGTTGGCATTAAGAATAGAAAGTCGGCGAACGTTGGCCGGTCTGTTTTCTAAAACGAAACGCTGCAAAATTGACTTTGCGAGATTTATCGAGGATCGAGGTTGTGCGCAATAACGTGTATCAGAGGCACGGTTGTGAACTACTTTCGACCGCAAGAATGCGAGTCTTGCTCGTGTCGGCCACTTTTCGCAGTAAATATTCACGACACGTATCGACATAATGTTTCGAGTCAAACGAAAGAAATACATCCTTTGTTGGATAAGGTTGAATTAAATCGTTTGTCTTCGTATTATTTTTTATCTTTGTCGTTTTATTTTTTATAATACGTGAAAGAAAATGCGAACTCGCACGGTGAAGCTCTTCCACAGGTTCCGTACAGCCTCTGTTAGCTTCGTGGAACTCCTGCGGTATCGGCGACCGGACGAGGAGCAGATTCCGTTCATTTACTCGTTACGACGAGTCGCGCGAATTTATGTGGCACGCACCTTGCCATCGATCGGTCGCGAATAACCACGCCAATAAATATCTTTATCGGTCTGTCCATCTGGCTTGCTCCTCGTTTGCGACGACATTCTTTCCCCTATCGGACAGCCGCCGTTTCTAATCGGCGATTAGCAGCACGCTCTGCCGGTAGGCTCGCAGCAGCATCCTCTCCCCTCTTCCATCTCGTGCCTCGCGGTGAAGAGCGAGCTTTCGACTGCGTCCAAGGCTGTGCCGCTTGGGAGGCAAGAGGAGATCGAGCAATTTTGTACACGCGGAATAATAAATTGAGCAAGGGGAGAAAATTATCGCTGACACTTTGCCGATCGCTCGCGACTGAACTTATTACGTACGAAAGATCGGCTTGTACGCGAGCATCTCTATATCGTTCATCGTAGGGTAGTAACATTTTAACAACGCTGAATTTTTGAACAATTATTTGCAGAGTAATTCGTTTATTTAATTATTTCTTTAGAGAGTGATACAGTCACCTTTGCGTAACGGAATATTCCAATTTCTTTAGATGAATGAATAAGCTCTACATTATTTTTTGCGGTTTCTTTTTACTTTTATCACGGATATATATAGATGTTGCATCTTACGAACCTGAAATACCGACTGGGTAGGACGAGTATGTACGAATGTACCTTATCTGTGCGTTTACCATTAGTTACTAGTAATTAGTAATAAACGCATGTGAGTAGATATTGCATCTTACCAACCTGAAATACCGACTGGGTGGGACGAGGTATATGAATGTACCTTGTCTGTGCTTTGACCATTAGTCACTAGTAACTAATTTAGTTACTTATTATAGTAATAAATTAGTAACTAGTAAAATTAGTAATAATTGGTAGTAACTGATTACTAGTGATAAACCAATTACTACGGTATGTTTACAAGTTTACGTTTTCTCAAATTTCATCCCAAATCTAACCTAATGTGGGCCGTTTATATTCAATATTTCTTCTTAGAACTATTCCAAGTCGGATCGTCTTTTAAGTAAATAAATAAGCTCCCGATTGATAAGAGTCGTCGGTAAAGAATCGATCGATAGATTTCTGGTTGTTAAAGCGGTTGTTCGCTCGATGCGGGAAGCCAAGAATTGCGAACGAGGTTCGCCACAACGGCACAATGCCTAGGCTAAATGCCAAGGACAGTTGAAGTTTCTCTTTCGTTTCGCGCAGCTTCCTTTTAAGCCAGCTGAATTTTCTCACTCTCTTATTAACGCTGCTCTTTCTCTTTTCCTTTGTTGCAGGTAAGTTGTCGAGTTCTGAACGAGATGTACGTACGATGCTTCTCATCTCAGAGGTCAGATCTTTCCCTAGTTCTGTAATTATACGTTGACCATTCTTCACGCTTTGCGAGAGACAGAGAGAGAGAGAGACTGTAAAAATCAATTGGAAAAGAGTTTGCAATCGCATTGGTTCCGCGGAATCGTGCAATTTTCCGCTTGCGCGTTGCGCCTATACGTCAAACCTGTTCTTCCCTCGGCCAACGTAACTTACATAAGTCATTAACATCACGTTGACCTGAACACGCACGCCTGGCGCGGCAGTTATTGCAGCTGATACAGGCGTCACTCTTGTTCCACGAAGAACGCGCGGCTTAAAGGGACGATCCTTTCGCGAACACGTTCGATTCACGCGTTGTTCGAATTAAACAATACACCCGAAGCGACGAGTTTTATCCCTTTCAAGTATAATACCACGATATTATTTGAACAAGTATATTTGTCCAAATTTTAAACGATTAAGACGTCATTTATCGATTTAACATCAAATTTAACATCGTATTTTCGATTCAGTCACCAAGCTTTTTAATTATTTATGAATATATTATACGTAAGTTACGATGGTTAAAAGAAAGTTATTCGATACCCAATCAAGTTCGTTCTTTACGCTCTATTTAAGCATCTTGGACAAAGCAGAAACGAGTCGCCACCGTGACTGAAATTGAACGAATCGGAGTGAAATCCTTTCGAACGGAACGAGAAATAATAGGAAATTTATAGTGTGACAGTGTGATAGGGAAATTATATTATTCGAAGGACTCACTTTTGCTACCGTTCGTAGACGACGAAAATCGATTCGATACGGACATTGAAATCACCAAGTGGAGACCTTTTGACTCGTTCGAAGCGTGAAATGTTTCTTTCGTTCTTCATTCTTCCGCGTGATCATTTTAAATTACATTGGCAAGGAATGTCAAAATTCCGGAACGTGTACTAGATTGCTCAATTTGTAACTAAATAGTCTAAAGACATCATAGCTGAGAAATTTATTGAAAGACATAGTTTGATATTAATATTAAAATCAAATTTTAATTAAAAATTCAGATATTGATATTGAAATTATAGTTTACATTATAAGATTTAGTATTGTAAGATTTAGCAGTTTGAAAAACGTAACATTGCCAGATATCAAAATTTAATTAAAGATTAAGATATTTATATTAAAATTATAGTTTGTATCATAGTTTAAACATTTTAAGTATCTATTGAAGTTGAAAAGTTTGATAATTCGAGTGTTACATTTCAAAAAACGTGACATTGCCAAAAACACGTACGGGATGTGAATACAGAAATATCGGTGTTTGCAATTTGAAGTAGCACGTTCACGCGAGAACAGGATTCTTCTCGAGGTCTGGCCGTGTATAATTGGCCGACGCGACGCGTCGACTCGTTCCAGCTCTCGATTACGAAGTCAAATCGGGGGCAAAGGGTGGTTAAAGCTGATTTACTCGCTCCGCGGCAACGTTTGCATGATAATCAGGCCGGCGAAACGAGGACGGCCAACGCGCCAAACGTCGTCGTTCGATCGACCAGCGCTCAAACCACCAGGTTTTTTAAATTGAAAGCCAGCTACTTCGATCAAACTACAAATTTTCGGCTATCCTTTCCCCCGAGGTGCAAATTAGTCCCGCCGACGATACAATCGAATTCCTGCGATCGGACTCGTTAAGACTCGGGAAGAACACTCGATATTCGTTCGAATTTTTACGACGTCGGCTGGATTAAATTGAAAATCAGTTCGGACTTGGATTAAATTCAAGATTGCGATCGAGCGAGGTTGCTCTTGATTTTTTCAGTTAAAGTCTTTTTTTTTTCAAATAAAATTTCGAGGTGTAATTAAGAGAGATCGAATGTTGAATGACAGGGAAAAATCTAGTTCGTTCTTATTGGTCCATAATTCGCACAATACGAGTGTATTTAATTTCACGAAGAATTCGATTCAAATTTGTCAACTGTGACGATTGTTATTGTCATTTCATTCGTTAGAAACGCGGCCAGAAATTTTAGAATATTTAACCACCAAATTATCATTCCATGATAATATTGTTCGTCAGTGATGTTATTTTGAAATAATATTGTAATATTAATATATTAATATATTATATGATATTAAGAAAGATTTGTCGCATCGAGAGATTTAAAACATTACGAAACGCATTGCGTTCGGAGCGGATCGATCCTCTTCGACGATCGAGAAACGCAGCTGGCCTAACGGTACCACTCGCAACGAAATCGCCGTGAAAACGTTCGTGTTTGATTTCTCGATAGAATCGCGCGGCGGCGGAGGGGCCAGGGGCACGCCTGATTATGGTCGGACCAAACCCAGTTCAAGAGCGTCGTGTCAGCGTCTTGCGGCGACCTGTCTGTCGATTAAACCCGGAATTCCGATCTAATTGGGATTGGACTTGCGGACTGCTCCTTTAGTTTCCATTCGTCATCGTTCCACTGGTTTCTCGTCTCGTTTCCTTTCATCGCGAACCACCTTTTCTCCGTTTCTCTGCCCACCTCCATTGCTCGCGATGCTCACGCCTGCGTCAACAATTTCTGCTAGTCAATTAACGTCACGTCCACGAGCTACGTTTCTCTGCCACGGTTACTTCGTTTGCAAATGAAAATTTTGCTATTGTGTTTTGACTTGACCATTTGCACTCGACTCGTCAACGTCTGCGAGACATCATACTCGAATTTGACTGAAATTTTCACGTAATATTAATATCGTAATAAATTTAAAGTTTAAAAATTTTTAATAAATTATAATACAAGTGGACGTATTATAAGAGGAACGATAAAATTTCAAAAGAGGAAATTCTCGTGAGCAGTCATGAGTCATCGAATAAGACTCGTCGTCATTAAATTGTCATAAATCGAATAATTCAGGATAATTCATACAAATTAAACTTCGCTCGCTATTTCGTAATAATATCATGCAAAAAAAATATTTTCGAGGGCAAAGGAGTCGAAGCATTTCAAACGTCGTAAGGTTGCAATTTAATTTTCGAGCGAGGAAATTTCGAGTAAAAATGAATCGAGACAACGCACGTTCCGTCAAATGTCGCGGCGATAAAACCGAGATGGGCGATATCGGACGAAAAAAAGATAGAAAACCGTGAGAAGGCCAGGGAGTTTAAAAGCAAAGCCTCATTTCGTTCGCCGAAATGTATCCGGCTGTATCGCTGACGACGAGGGGAAAAAAGCCCGGCTCATTATCAGCGGTTGAGAGACGCTGGGACAGATAATCATTTTGCTCATCGTGCGTGTCCGATGCGTTAAAAGAATCAATAGGATTCGGTCCGCTGGTGATGACAGGTGCGATTTAACGTCAGATCTTCTGTCTACGTTCGGCTGTAGGCTACAAAATTCTTGGTTTAGGTTAGGTTTAGGTATAACCATCGCGCGAACATATCTTCTTCGCAGAGAAAATTGCGTCGTTCGAATTCTTCCTTTTCCTTCTTTGTTTCTGCGGTTAATGTTGCTGTTAGATTCTTTTAACACTAGAATTACCAAAAATGGTAGAAATGGCCAATTTATAATTTTCGGAGAGCGATTCGGAGAGCAAGTTTTGAACTTGGCTTTAGCCATTTGCCCTGACGTGGATCCATGGTAAGTGGATCGATTCGAAGACACGGCTGCTCTGCTCCACCGGTGCCATTAGATGGTACCCGAGGACCACGATTTACGAGGGAAAATACGATCGCGCCATGTACGGCGTAATTGCTACTATTTTGTAATATGGTCGTTGTGCGTTGCACGTGGCTCGCCGCGGCGCACCAGAGAACTTACGACTTAAAATAATATTGCCAGCTATTTATAAAACGTGTAGCTGGCATTATCTCGAATCTCACGGCAACGCAATTACCGGGGGCCAAAGCAGACAACACAGTGCGCAATAAATTAATAGCCTCGGCGCAGACTCGTTAATTCAATCTGCTCCATTGTGGGTCCCTGGCCTGTGCTCCGAGTCGCGTTTCTGAAAAAAAAAAAAAAAGAAAAACTGGAAAAACGACGATAAGAATAATTGGAAAAAACAGAGGTTTATTAAAACTTTCTATACTTTGTGCAAAATGACCCAGGTAGCGATATTTTTTTATCGTCGATTCTATCTTTCTGTTCTCTGGCTTTATTGTGCCAGCTGATTGGCCGCCGACAGAAAATGTCTTCCATTTAGAAAATTGATGCCCCGGCCGGGGTTTATTAAGGGGCAATCAGTAGCGAATAAGAACTCAATCGGAGAGCAGTTAATAAGTATCGGAGGATTGAGATTTCAGAGTCGCGTCGCAATTAGCGATTTCTCTTCTCAGACGAGACTACGATCGAAGTGCCTCCGTGTATCGCGGTTCAATCAAGGAGGGGTCGATCGTCGAGAAAAAAGAATCGCCTACGTTCGTACTTTCTCCTCGGATAATAAATCGGTTGTTCGAATTTTCTGCGTTGCTAGTTTTTTGCAAGTCGAGCCGAAGTCGAGAGAGAAGAGAAATTACTCGATCTTCGATCACCGCTTGCGTCGAAGCGACAGAACCCTAATCTGAAATTCACGAAGGCACTTTGCGAAGCCTGTTAACTCGCCCGTTCGTAAGCGACGAAAGTCGACGGTACCGCGGACGTCGTTAAGCCGGACCAATCAGCAACACATCGGGACTCGATCGGCATTGGGACACGGTCGGCCACACGCGGTCAATCGGGATCCGAGATGGCCGCGAGAGGTGGCCTGCTGGCGGCTCCACGGGGAAAAGATCCACGGATGAACCGTTATCCTGGATCCTAGAAGAAGGTGCAACTGCTATTTATAAAGACGAGTCCACACTGCGTAACGAAACAATGTACAGATTTTTGTAAATTTTACAGCAATAACTCGTTCAAACTGTAATGAAACGCTCAGTTACGCTGTAATGAAACGCTCAGAGCAATGCAAGAGCACAACTGAGAAAAATTTAAGTAACTTAAAATGACGTGACGTTGTAAAAAGTCTTGACGTAAAGGTGAAAAAATCAGGATACAAAGAAATTTGTTCTCGTCATTCTGAAGATCGACGATTTTTTCTCCACCATTTTATCGACTTTGGACATTGTTGGGATTTCTGTTCGTTCAATCCTGTTTCTAATGAAGCGATGAAAAAAAGAGGACGTTCCAAAGGGGAAACGTCAATCTTTGAGACTACGATGATTTTAGTGAATTTTTTTCACTAATCCTCGGAAAGGAAGAACCCACGACTGTCAAAGTAGAGACTTTACACCTCGAAATTACATCAACTTAAATTGTCGTTTAAAAATCACAATTTCGTTTCATTCTCGTTGGTTATCACTGCATGTACGAATACACCGAATGAATCACAAGGAGAAAAAGTTGGACAAAGGTTTCCTTCTCTCTGGCTTCCAACAAAATTACGCAACTTTGATATGCAACGTGTTTTGTTGTAGTGTGAATTAGGCTTAAGTGTGGTACGGCGTGCCACGTCGGGCCTCCTATGGAGGTTACGAAGCGCGCTCGCAATGCGCTCTCCTGCATCCGTGCGCGCGATATCGTCGACCACACCCACCTTCTCTCGCTCTCTCGTTTCGGAACGAGTGGAGAGAAACGAGGCTGAAGTTCTCAGGTATCGTGGCATCGATGGATTTGCATCCACAGTTTGTTCCACTTGCTCGCGATACAGCCGCCTCAATGGCGGAGAAAAATGTGACTCGAGCTGCACAACCGCCGAGTGTCTCCTCCCCCCTTTATTCACGCTGCTGAATTCACTTTTAAAGAAAGAAAGAAACGAATCTTTCAAATTGCCGATCTCTGGAACTTTTGATCCGTCGCAGTGATCTGTGCCACGATGTCAGAAATCGTTGAGAAGAGTTCTGAAATCACTTTCAAAGGAAGAAACGAATCTGTCAAATATCGAATTTTAGATCCTCCAAATTCTTCGGAGTATTTCATAATCCGTGCCACAATGTCAAAGATCGTTGGAACTTTTGGAAAGTTCGTAGGTGTTCTTTGTTTCGCAAAGATGGAGCAAGGTTGGCAACAGCGAGCTGCTGTGAAAGTGAAGAGAGTGGTTCGCGAATGTGTAGGAGGACAAAGTCGCGAGGATAGGAGTGGAATTGTATTAATACGGAATTGCATCAGTTTCGAATTTTATTAATACAGAAGTCTGTTGATTTTGAAATTCATCAGTATCTCCTTTTGCGAACATTTGGAATCTTCTGCTGACACGGTATATTTTGCATATACGACGATAAACTTCTTCTGAGACGTGGTAATTTTTCACTAGAGTGAATATATTATAATATATTAGAGTAAATTTAACGGTTCGCTAACTTTGTGATATACGAGTGACGTATCTTGTGAAATATTAATGTCTGCACTTAACAACGTGATTAACAAGAGCGTCTAAGAGCGATAAAAAATTTGCAATCACATAGTGTCTAGATTAAATTGAAAAAAAAATTATAAAAAATAAGAAGGGTTCTGAAATCATTTATAGTACACATATTCCTCTGTTCAGAAAAATATTTTCGTTTTAAAGCAGTTCACACTAAAACTACGAAAAATGGTCAAAGTGACCATTTGAATATCTTTGTTAAATATTTTATAGTTATTTTTGGAGACTTGAAACATGGATTGCTCATAAAATAAATGAAAGCTTGCATTATAAAGATTTTCTACCTTTTCTTTTTACTTTAACGTCTCTGATGCTTAGTTTATCTGGCGTTAAAATTCTTTCTTTCATTTTTCGGAGCGGCCCATTACGCAACTTCCGGTATTCTCCTCGAAGAGTCGCTCACGTTGGGTGAAAAATAAAAAATGAAATCGCCCCGCTGGAAACACCGTTAGGCTATTCAGCATCTTCGAATCGCGAGCGATAAATCGCGAGACAAACCAGAGGAGACGAGAACGTATAAATTTCACAAAGTGCGCACGCTGTCGTAAATCCTGGTGCGAAAAACACGCCCGTCTCTCTTCGTTATGAAAGGATAAAGAGTATCCTAGCCTTTAGTTAGTATGCCTAGTGTTTTTAGGCATCGCAAAACCGTTTCTTTCGTTCTTACTGTCATAATAGATAGGAAAGGCGTAGTATGTACACACTGTACGTACATACGTACGTACACGAAACACGCAATCTCGCGTTTTCTTTTTGCTCGACGTATGAAACACACGCGTCGAAATGTTAGAGCCGTGGTAAAGTTTATCCTTCTCGCTTGCAAAAGAACTATTTACGGTCGACTACGTGTGCTCGCGAGAAAGTTCCGGCGATCTGTGCGAAATAGATAACGCCGGTCGCGATTCGTGTTTGTTCCGACTTTTTGAAACACGAAATACTTTCTGACGATAACAAAAATCTTCTCTTTTTTTCTTTTTTTTTTTTTCCTTTCTTATCACTGAAAATGATTTTAGCGGGGGTAACCCAGGAAATCGGCAACGCTGATGCAACGAAAATTAGCGATTGGTTGATTACGGGTCACGTGATTCGCGAGGGGGCGTGGTGTAGACCTCGAGTGGGGCGTTGTCTGGTACTGAGCGATCGCACCTGTAATTTGTTTTGCATCGATTCGAATGTTTGCGTATCAGTAAAATTTTATGGCAAAAAAGTCAGAACAGTTGCTTCTGGGCCTTTCAGTTCGGTATTATGTTAACTGTTAGTAACAAGCCAGAAATGTCACAACACCTGAGAGGCAAAAACGTCAAATATATTTATCTCCATTAGTTTTCCTTTCGTTAGAATCGTTTCGAATTGAGAAACTCGCGAGACAAAGTTCATAGAGAAACGAATGTCAATTGAAAATTAGTTGTAATTAGTTACCGGTTTACATAATTGCATAGAAACACGTGTCGCACGCTTGTTCGTTAGAACTGGCGTTCAAGATTCAGCAGATTTCGCAGAAAAATTCACTGACATTCTCACGCCCATGCTCCGTTGTGTAACATCATGCTATATTAGTTTTCAAAGATAGAGCAGCTCGAACTGGTGAATGGTGAAGAGCGTACACCTTTCAGCTCTCCTTCCAGCTCGCAGTTTCGTCTCGCCTTGAACTTTGAGTGATTTCACATTGAACTTTGGATTCTTTTTTTTCAATTTATTACATTTTACAAAATTTCTTTCGTAGACAAACGTATTGTAACTGTACTCAGCTAAATAAAAACTTATCTACTGGTTGATTAATAACCTTTATTAATTATTTTTTATCCTTGCAGTTAAAAAATTATTGAAAATATAAATTAAATCGATCGGAAATTGTTACATTGAAAACGACTCCCTATAAAATATAAATGTAACAGTTACACTCTTGCGCTGAATGAAACGAGAATTGCAACAAGTGTCAATTACTCCGAAACTGAATATATATAATAAAAATTCATCCTCCCGTTTCCATGGATCTTCTCGGTGGCAACAAATCTCTGTCCAATGACAACCGATTCACAACCTCCCACGCTGGACTGATTCCCCAGAATTCGTTGAAATCGCAAACCCCGTCGCTCATTCGGCCGCGACGAACGTGACTGCCTGCCCGTTTTATTGAAATTAAGCCAGCGTTTTAACTCCGAGTGACTCCGCAGCCAGACTTGCAGCTCGAATTCGCCGCAGATATATTATCGATAAGTCGACATCGGGGCATTCGCGCGTGGGAGATCGCCGCGATGCCTGCCACGCCCCGGACAATTACCAAGAAGTCGAGGCGGTAAATCAGCCGTGAAACCGAGACCACGAGACCATGAGACTTGGGACGCGTATAGCCGAGAATAGCCAATTCCTCCTCCCCCGCCCGTCGTCGCGTCCAAATCCCCGAGATCGTGTTCACGTTGTCGATGATGAAACAATAGTTGATTAACGGAACTCTCGTTCGATTGGAAATATATATATCGGTCTCGTCACGAACCAATTATCGTAGTGAGAAACGGAAATCAATTTCGGTGAGTGACCGTGTATCTTCGTTACCGTGTTCGTCTCTTTTGGCCGAACCGCGCGCGCGATCATCCATCATCGTTTTCAGATTGTTCGTTCCTTGACAAGCGTCTCGGCTGGGAGTCGAGACTTTTATCACCATCGATCACGCGTCCTCTCCGCCAAACTTTGAACGCGTTGCTCAAAGATCTCAATAGCTATGGAGCGGAGGGGACTTTTCGTCTCGCGTGTGGCTGTTCGACGCTCGAAAGCGATCCGCGTTTAGGAAGTCGAAGAAGAAAGTAGGCAAGCAGCGGGTCTGTCTCGAATAAGCGAATAATTCTCTCAGGACCGAGGGTCGCGAGCAGCAGCCCCCCGTCACAGGAGATAGCGTATCAGCAGCCGGCGACGGTGAAAAATGCGTCGGAGACGGTGTTACGACCTGGGTGTGGCGCGCAGCCGACGCGCGGAGATCTCTCGCATATGTGTAACCGAAGGAACGGCGTGCCACGCCGAGAGTGCTCTCTCTCCCCCGGCGCTCGCGTGTCCGGGAGAGTGTGGAGAACCGGGCGAAAGCACCAGGCCAACCGCGAACGTTACCGCGCGGCTTATCCCTTATATCCATGAGAAATACGGGCAGACGTTACGCAATCCTGTATTTCCAATATTACGTGCCGTGCTTTCTTTTTTCTCAGCCGCGTGCACGCCCCAAGCGCCGCGTCTATCAAATTTGGCGAACCACGTTGGATGCGTTGGAACCGAAGGTTCCGCTTCGCGCTTCGAGAATACGATTATTCTTCGAACGAAGTTATTTTACTTTGTTGTATATTTTCTTTGCTGTGTGTTTTCACGTTTGTTACATGCGATGATAAATGAACATTCGATCATGAATAAAAGATGTAATTTTACTCTGTACCATTTTATATATGCGTATTTTATATAGTGTATTTTTATAATGTTTGTCGTAATAATAAATGAATTTTAATGTCTCAAAAATATAACTTAAAAAACTATATATAAATTTTAGGTATCTTGTGTTTTTCTTCCGTTTGTCGTACTGCAAAGAACCAAAAGATGTAATGTATCATTTGTGGTATTTTGGAATTTTGGGATAGCTCACTCATTTGATCTGAACAAAGTTATTTCTCTGTTATATAGTGTATTTTCTGGTTTCCACGTTTGTTGTAATAATAAATGAATTTCAAGCTCTCAAAGAACCAAAAGATATACAATTTTAGGTATCTTGTGTATCCCCCAAATTGCATTTGTGGTATTTTGGGATAGTTTATTCATTTGATATGAACAT
Source organism: Melipona beecheii (assembly GCA_032399605.1). Taxonomy (NCBI): domain Eukaryota; kingdom Metazoa; phylum Arthropoda; class Insecta; order Hymenoptera; family Apidae; genus Melipona; species Melipona beecheii. The sequence goes on along the minus strand of JAUCMO010000243.1, from coordinate 1,789,970 downwards.
TTTTAACATGAACAAAGTTATTTCTTTGTTATATAGTGTATTTTCTGGTTTCCACGTTTGCTGTAATAATAAATGAATTTCAAGCTCTCAAAGAGCCAAAGATATACAATTTTAGGTATCTTGTGTATCTCCCAAACTACACATCATGTACCATTTCTAGTATCTTGAGATAGTTTATTCATTTGATATGAACAAAGTTATTTCATAGTTATTACATAGTGTTTTCTGGTTTCCACGTATATCATAATAATAAATGAATTTCAAATTTTCAAAGAGCCAAAAAATATATAATTTTAGGTGTCTCCCAAACTCCACGTCGTGTGCCATGTACCATTTCTGGTATTTTAGGATAGTTCACTGCCAAACGAAAATTAATTAAAAGCGTTCCAAGGTTCGACAATTTGTAAAAACTAAAGGGAATTTTCTAAATTTTCGCCGAGAAGATATCTTCCTTCCGAGAAATCAGTCCTACAATCCTTCCAAATCGAGACTCTCGACACTTGGCCCGATGAAACGAGCTGTTTCGACACAGTCGAAAATCTCGCTCTCAACCGTCGGTTTCTTTTCATACCCTCGTCTATAAAGCCTATAAATCTCGGCGAGTCTTGATGTTTCTTGTTGATCGTGGCTGATCTCGTCGTTCGTTTGACCCACCCATCGTTGCCTGTCCATCTTTGGACGGTGGTGTTCCGCGATGGAAAAAGCTTTCGTCTTCTCGTTTCTGCCGTGGCCATTTCGTTCGGTTGGTAGCCGGTTCGTCGACTTCCCGGCGAGAGACCGCGCATTTTAATGGACATTACGCACGCACGCGATGCATCCTGCTCCTCGAATCGCTTCCGATCGCCCTCGCCGGATCGCTCGCTGGATCGCGGCCGATAATTCGTCGTTAATCAAACGGAATCTGCTCGGTCCTCCAAGGACGTCGAAGCCGAAAAGAAGTCGCTGCGTGCGTGTCACACGACATACCGAAACGTCCTTCGTCGTTTCATTAATTAGACGCCCCGCGGCGACCATTGCGTTTTTTCGTTACTTTTTCCTTTTTGTTGTTCGACTTTCTTTTTCTTGCTCGGCTTCTTTCTACGTCGAACCATGCGAATCGAACGAGCAACGATAAAATAAATTGCGAAACAATGTCATTTGCGTTACACTCTCTCGCGTGTTACACTCTGACCGTCAATTAAACGGTCCGCGTCGGTCGGAAAACGAAATTGCAGATTCGTCCGTTTTCTCGGCGAGATGCAGTTTGAACCTCTCGAGTAACAAGGTCGATTATTAAGGTTGCGGCAGACTCGCGAGAGGATTTCGCGTGTTTCAAGGATTCGTAATTTACATTCTCGACGATCAATTTTTCGTGGAATTTTTACCTCGAACTTTAACCCGCTTGTTTCGTCATAGCGGTCAGATCGTTCGGTAAAAATCGGCGACTGCGAATCTCCTTTCAAGTCAAATTAACCCGTCGATCGAGCAACGAGCGTGCGTCAGCGAGAACCGGAAAAACCACAGATTCAAGGAAGACAGTTTTCCTCGGCCGCGTCCTTTCCCGTCACGCGAGCATTGCTCGGCGGCCAATTACGAGCGATTAATCGAGTCGTTCGGCGGTAAAGAGAGAAGCAAAAAGAAAAGAGAAAGAAAGGACTGAGAAACCCGTCTGTGACGAACGCGACGAGCCTCCCGTCTTGGGAATCGCGAGATGGCTTCGTCCGTTTCACGACCAGTTCTCCGCCTTATTCAGAGTTTCAGGAAGCTCGGAAGCCGCAGTGCGAACAAGGGAGAAGCGAGAAAGAGAAATGGAACTGAACAATTTTCATTTCGGGGCAGAATCGAACGACGGATGACCTCGACAATTCGAACCTTGACCCCTCTGATCTTCCTCCCGTTCGTCCGGACGACCTTATCACACCGATGAAATAAATTCTCCGCCAAGTGGAGTCTCCTTAGGCGAGCTACGGAACGCATCGTCCATCCGTTGCGCGGTCACAATCGCCAGTGATGAGAGGAAGAGGAAGAGGGAACGCACCGTTCTGAAGAAAGAAGAGGATTCATCATAGCTCGCAGCATCCTCGGAGAGAAAGACAGATAAATTCAGGCTGCGTCGCAGCCGATGAATAGCAGGAATCCAACGGGGTATTCAGGAACGCAATCAGCTTTACGAGCGCTGCGTTCGGCTTCCGGAATTTTTCTATCCCTTCCGGCGAATCCTCGCGTCTCGCATCTTCTCCTCCTTGCCACCACGAAGTTTACAGTTATTCCATCCAGAGATGTATGTACGCGCGTCACGGGTGCGGTTCGTTCTCTCTTCCTCTCTCCCTTGTCGGAGATCCTCTCTCGGCGCGAAGAGTCTTCTGATTCCTGCGGATTTTTCCATTCCGCGGTTCGAAACGAGCCGAGGATTCGTTCGGATTTTCGTCGTTCATCTCCCGCCTGCGATTAGCTATTTACGCGACCCGTTATCTCGGCGAGCGCCGCGAGAGAGTCTGAATCGTACACATATGCGCGCATAGCAGCAAGGTTGTTCCCTGTCTTTTGATGGAAGCTTCGATCAGAAGGGGGGAGGGGGAGGAAGAAAGAGAGAGGAGAATATTCCTGGACGGTTTGTCAGACCCCCGGGGAAAGGGGATTTACAGTTAACTTGGCCAGATATGCGGCTGGAGGGCGTGTTTTTACAGAAAAAGAGGCGTGGGTAATGCCGTCATTTTCCCGCGCAGCCTTACGTACGTACTGTACTGTACGACGTCTCTCGAGGCGGATTAGGCGATTTGAAAAGCGAAAGAAAAAAACCTTGGCGCGCGTTGCTTCCGCCAGGGGCCTCCCTTTCGATGATTTTCTGTTTAGCCCCGGCCGTTCAACGGAGAATGATTTATACGATGACGTCGGTAAAAAGCCGCGAGTCTTTCAATTTCAGTCTTTTAACGCGAAGCGTTAACGCGCGCATCCCGCGGTGATTGAAGCAGTTACGAGCGGTTGAGTAATTGCGTTCCGCCGACGTTGGTGGCTGACTTTCGCGTCTTTCAGCGGGGATTCGCGTTCTGTATTGATTGATTCTTTTTCTTTCGCTCGAATCAAGTACTCTTTAAAAAAGAAATTATATTTATTAAATTAATATTAATTAAATTATAAATTATATCCGTTGCAAAGGACTGTGTCTCGATACTTGAACGGAGAAACTTGCGCGCTTAATTAATCATCGCAAGACTGAAGAGAAATTTTACTCTTTCACGTGACTTTTGCGTCTCGAAACGCGTGTCGTTTCGTTCGTTCGACGAAATTCGTCGACGAGGAGAGAGAGAGAGAGAGAGAGCTCTTGTCCCTTCATTTCCTTGATGAGACCCTCTTTTTCACTCGATTCGACGGACAACGACGCAGTCAGCGCGGCGATTCGACTCGTCGTTACGTCGTCGTCCATTAACATCATCACCGGGGGCCATCGAAGTGGACAGCTCCCTCTTTTTCTCTCTCTCTCTCTCTCTCTCTCTTTCGCTCAAGTAGCCGAGAGCCTGCCCAAGCCGCAACCGTTAATCGCGAAAATCATCTGGCCTCTCACAGGTGTTCACCGTCCCTTGTCTTTTTCTTCTTCCGCGCAGCTCGACCCTCGACCCTGGAACGCTGGACCCAGACCGGGCAGCCACCTTGATCGCTCGAAACACTCGTCTCGTTGTGCCTACCGCCATTACTATTGCCTGGTCGTTGCACTGGGCAGATATTTGCTCGAATTACGATATTTGCTCTGGAGAGGTTTAGGGGAAAACGAACGTCTTCGCATCGCCAGCTCGAAATTTCGCGAACCAATATTGAGTTATCGCCATATATCTTTTCTTCTGGATTGCGTTGCATTTTTTTTTTTGCCTTTGAGGAAATAAAAGAGCATCGAACGCCGAAAATACTGCTTGTTTTGCTATAAACCTCTTAGAAGAACACATGTAGCGAGATACCGAGTGAAGTTTGTTTCAAATTGTTACCCGCGAAATACGAAATTACTCTTTACTCGATCAATAATTGACACGAGATCTTTGAATCGGGTTTACGAATGATTTTAACACTTTTTCGACAATATCGCTATTGCAATGTCGCTTAAGAAATAAATATTAATAAATTCATGTTATTTATTTACATGAATATATACGTATAAATAAATATAATGTTGTAATATAATATATTATTATAAATGTAATATCTATGTATCGATAGTTTCAATGGTTGCATTTTTTACTGCTGCTATCTGCAAATAATACTGTTTGTTAAATTCAGTACAAATAACCCGAAAAAGTGTCAACGTTTCCTCTCGACGATACGACGCCAAAGAAAATCTCGCGTCCATCTTTAATTTTCTCGAATATACACACGCGCGTTAAACGTGATTTCACGATAAAGACGAAAGCAAATTTCAGCGGCAGTCTCCGGAGAACGAGAAACAGAATTTCTGCATTCCAAATTTACAAATTATTCGTTTCGTTCGAAAGCCTCGAGGAAAGAAATTTTTTGGTTTCTACGTTTCAGTTTTCGAGCAGCGAGTGAAACGGCCTCGTGAATTTTCGCAAACATGTAGCAAAAAACGTAGTTGATTGGCGGGTATTTCTCTTTAATGCGCGGATTCCGTGACGCGGAATCTTTTTTTTCCCGTAATTAAAACCGAACGACGGTGCTCGAGCCTCGAAAATCACGGAATCACCGCGCGAAATCGGGACTAAATACCACGAAAACAGGATTCGCAGCAAACCAGCCGTTTCGATCGTTTCAATCATTTTTTCCGATCATTCGCGTAAACGCACGAACGAACCTCCGTTCCGATATGGATCGATGCCAGGGGTCACGTTCCCCCGTGATCGAGAATCACGTACCATCTTCAAAGGATTCCGCGACCGCACGGTAATGCCAACGATGTGTTTGATGGGCGTCGTCAATTTCGCCGGCATTGAAGGTACATATCTCGAGAAAGAGGAAATTACTTTGCTTTCTTTTTTCTCTCTCTCTCTCTCTCTCTCTTTTTCTCTACATTTAAACTTTTCGACGATATACCGAATGGTATATGCCTTATGGTGGACATTGTCTCAAATATTACAGCCGTGTATGGTCGTTGATTTTAGCCTCGATAACGTCGAGAATTGTAACTAAACTCTTCTCCGCAACTTTAACGAGTCACATCAGTATTCGAACTGTTATAATTTTGTAAAAAGAAATGGTAATAAATTTGAGTTTATTTTGAAGCTTATAACCTTTGCTCTCAAAGTAAATTGTTCGTTTTATCACACGCAGCGGACACATAAGTGAAGAGAAAGTGGTATAATTGTTGAAGAGGTTTTCTCACGAACCCAGAAAATCGGGCCTCTTCAGGTGCAACGCTAATGCAACGAAAATTAGCGATTGGTTGATTTGGGTCACGTGATTCGTGAGGGGCGTAGACCTCGAGTAAGAGTGGCGTTGCTTCTGGGCCTTTCAATGAGACGAATCGTACAAGTCGTGCAGTTTTTTCTTCGTTCTATTGAGCTTTAAATATCATGCTCGGACGAATATTCTCATGAAATCCTAACATTTTTGTTGTTACATTCAAAGTTCGATAAATTAACGAAAAAGAATTTCTTACAGTAAGTCGTTGCAAAGGAGGAGCTTCGATCTTCAAGTTCCACTATGACAATTTACAGCACTTTCGAAGAAAAAAATGCTCTCACATTTTTGTGTCGTCTGGTACACGCAATGCATATATGAAAATATGCGAATAAAATGAACGATTCATTTTAAAAGTAGAGTCTCCGAAATTTAAAATGAGCCCCAATGCATTCTTACAGATTCTGAAACGATAAGACGCCCGATTACGATAGGTATCGCTATCGATAACCTTTCAAATACAATTTACTCCGCCATTGTACGTCGTTGATCCGCAATCCGGAGCATCGATAAGCTTTCCTATCACGAATCGCTATTAACATTCGTTGCATCGACCGAACGCAAAGCGGCGTCTTTGAAGCGGTTGTCGGTTTGCTTCCTCGATCGTCATAATCACCTGATACCAGGCCCGATACATATTCAACGTGACTGGGAACACGACGGGTCTCTGTATATAGGAAGCACGGACACATAGCAACGCGCGTTTAAATTAGAAAACCCGATGCCTCGTTGGAAAACGGCTAGAGTGCCGTTTCGTAGAGATATTCGTTCGATAGGGGAGGGTAAAAAAAATTTTCGCGTAGAAAATGTGAACGCACCCAATCGGTGGGTAACGGTTGTTGTCGATTAATAATGCGCGCGATGCACTCTTTTACCTTACGCACTTCTCGTGCTCGTCTCGATCGAAGACGTCTGCCAACGAATCGGTCTAGTTCTACGATACGAGATCCAGTTTCGACAGATAATCCTCATTCACAGTCGTCATATCACGTGCAAATAGTTGAAAATTTCACAAATCTCGTTCGATAACTCTTACAGTGATTCAAACTACCTCAAACCTCTTACGACTTACGAAGATCTCATTAGATCTCTGACAGTTTGAATCGGTCTAGTTCTACGATACGAGATCCAGTTTCGACAGATAGTCCTCATTCACGGTCGTCACATTACGTGCAAATAGTTGAAAATTTCGCAAATCTCGTTCGATAACTCTTACAGTGATTCAAACTACCTCAAACCTCTTACGACTTACGAAGACCTTATTAGATCTCTCGTAGTTTTATCATTGGTGCAAAACTAAGCTGTCAATGGAGAAGAAATCTGATCAAAACCTCGAGCGTTTCTTCCTCCAATCGAAATCCGAAATGTGCAAACAGAATAAAACGGCGAGCTCACGTTTCACCGTGTACGTACGCGTCCTGTCCGTAGGCTCGCGTTCACGTTCGTTAGGCGTTCGTTCGAGGCAGAGCATAGTGACGCAAAGGGGAAGAGGACGGAGAAGGGCGACGAGGACAGGTGAGAGGCGCTCTCGATGCAGAAGGAAAGGATTGGAGGAGGATGGATCGTGGATGGTGTGTGCATCCGCGGAGCCGTGTGTATGTGTGTATGTGTGTGTTGGGTTTCGCATAGTTTATCAATGCGCGTAGGCTGGTTCGAGAACACTGCCGAGGCAATAGATTACAATTATCCGAACACGCCTGGCTAAACGTGGGAGTTGCCAGCGCGCCAGCGGACACGACGAGCGGATCGACGCGGATCCGATTCTCGCCAGACTGCGCTCCACGATTTCTTTTATCGTCGCTATTATACACGCCATTCTCTCTTCTTCGGCTGGCGGAAAAGTTGCATTCACGCAAAGATCGTAAAGAAGGATCGGCTTACAAATTAGTCGAGAACGAGTCGTTTTGTTTCTACTCGAGATAAGCTTTGTTTTAAATCTTTTATTCGCGTCTTCTTATCGTATCGTTATCGCGCCTTTGAGCAGACACACATTCAACGATCGATTCGCGTCGGATTCAGAAAGTCATCGATCATCGCGCGTTCGACTAACTAACCGGGACTCTACGTTTCTCTCCGCCTCGAGAGAAGACAAATCTCAGGCAATAACGTTCCGTCGAGACAACAGCGATCGAGCGAAGACTTTTCTAATTCCTCGCGATGCAGCAACAGGCCTCCCCGCATTGTTCCCCGCAATCGTCGATACCGTTAACCAAACGCCGCCGTTCGATTTCCGCCTGATTCGTTTTCACATCGCGGAAACCATCCCAGGATCAAGGTCCGGGGAACCTTGTGGAAGCTAGTCATCATCATCTTCGTCGTCGTTGATCCTGAGCGCGCGCGGCAGCCTGCTCTCCTACGCAGGTCTCGCGAAACGAGTCCCTATTGTAGTCGTGCCGGTGTGTCGAGGTCAAGGTCTTCGATTTTTGTGCAGCTTTCCTTATTTCTGTTTTATTTATGTGGGATTTAATTTAAAAAAGTAGCGACTGAGTTTGTTCATTAAAAGAAAAAAAAAGAAAAAAAAACGTTCGTGGAAGGTAACAACTAGCAACTAGTGAAAAATTGTCAAAGAGTGTATTTAACGATTGACGGTGTAGGTAAACGTAGGTTGCGTACAGTGCCCTTAAGGGTTCGAGAGGAAACGACAGGGATCCGCCATCGGTGTACGTGCGCTCACAGCTGAATTAACCGCGTCGTTGTCTGAATGGAGAAATATCAAGTGAATGTAAATACGGTAAAGATCCATGCGTCATCCGGTTGGCGAACGGCATCGATATTTCTGCGAACGAGCGACTGGAAAATCTGTATTGGTAAATTCTTCTACACGATCTGTTTATTATAACCCGGGACGTACGTACACACGTGAACTTCTGATATAGGTAGCATTCGCGTACAACGTTCGTTGTGCTTCGCCGAGAACATTTATTGACTGCGATACACGAACATTCTGTGTGCTTTATGTTTCTCTCTTAAAATAACAGCAGCACACGCATACAAATGTTGGCTTCGCTCCAGGGAATTCAAAGAAGGGTATTTATATAGTTGAATAAATTATAAACTTGTCGGATCAATTATTCTCTTGGATCCCCGATAAAGAAGATAAAATTTATCGGCCAGTAACTGATACAAATATCTGTACGTTTCATTAAAATAACAACATACAGACATTTAAAAAAAATATTAACTTTGCTCCGGAGAGTCCAAGAGAAAGTATTTATAGTTGAACATAATACAATTATAATGTAATCATTAGATAAATTATTCTGTCGGATCCTAATAAAATTTGAAAAATAAATGGTAAAATAAAAATAGTAAGAAATAAAATTTATCGACCAGTAACTGATACAAATATCTGTACGTTTCGTGTTTCTTAAATTTAACAAGTTGTTCAAAATGTTATAAGTAACGTTATTTTCCTCGATCGGAAGATACCTCGAGAAAGCAGACTCGGCCAGAACCGATTTTGATATTTGTCCGATGCGGTATTTTGCGCCGTTCGATCGAATCGCACTAACGCGGAAGGCCAAGCGCGAACTCGAACGATAACTTTCTCCCATTGAGAATTCTGCCATACACGGGCAAGGAATTTATCGGTGGCCCGCTCTTAGGATTCGTTACTGAATTCCCTGGCTTGTTCTTCTAAATTAGCTGTCTGCCATCTCCAAAGTTAACCCGGCGCCATTTCGATCGCGTAATCAGCGGAAGTCTCGTGGATTGAATTTTTATCGTTGATCTCGTAGAATCTTACAGTTCGTTCTCTTTTCGCCGATGCAAAATGAGCCAATGCCGTGGACAATTTTTCCGACCAATCGTCGAGTTAGGTGCAATTATTGTCGATAATTGATACAATTATCAGTGTCCGGGCGAGTGAGAGTGAAGAAGCGTAAAAAAAAAAAGAAAAAATCGATCGATCGAAGATGCAATTAGCGGCCTATCTGGTTCATCTGGTTGCTCCCTCTCCCCACTGTCGTGGCTAATTGAGGCTAATTGCGACGATCATCCGTCTCACGACTTTATTCGCCTGCTCGACGACGTTTGCGAATCACGTTCAATTTCAAAAAAAAAAAAAAAGAGAACGAAGCTTACAGAAAGATAAAAAAAATTTTCACAACAGTTTCTTGTATATCTAGCGTTCTAATTCTTTTATAATATCTTAATATTTAAATTTTAGTGTCTTATAATGTAATACGTAATATTGCAATTAATTATTTCATAATTCTTCTACAACGTCGCTTCCTCTTTCCCAGGTTTCACCGGGACGCAGTGCGAGATCGACATCGACGAATGCGCGGCGAAGCCGTGCCTGAACGGTGGCGTTTGCACGGACCTGATCAACTCGTTCAAATGCAACTGCGCGAACGGATTCGCCGGCTCTCACTGCCAGATCAACATAGACGACTGCGCCTCGTCGCCGTGCAAGAACGGCGGCATCTGTCAGGACTCGATAGCCAAGTACACGTGCGACTGCCCGCCAGGATTCACCGGTGCCTCCTGCGAGACGAACATCAACGACTGCCAGTCGAATCCCTGTCACAGCGGCAGCTGCATCGACGGCGAGAACAGCTTCAGCTGCAACTGCTTCCCGGGATTCACCGGGAAGCTGTGTCAAACGCAGATCGACGAGTGCGAGAGCAATCCGTGCCAATTCGGCGGGAGGTGCGAGGATCGCATCAACGGCTACCAGTGCATTTGCAGGCCGGGAACATCCGGTACCAACTGCGAGGTGAACGTGAACGAGTGTTACAGCAATCCGTGTAGAAACGGGGCGAGATGCATCGACGGTATCAACAGGTGGGTCTGCAGTTGCTTTTAATTTTAATTTATTTTAGTTATATTTATTTATTTATATTTTAATTTATTTTAGTTATCCTGCACTTTGTCCATTTAAAAATGGACATTAAAGCGTTAAAAGTATGCTCCGAGGAGAAATTATATAACTGATATATATAACTGATGTTGATATTACGCTAATTTGTAACTAAATAGATAGATTGTCACACTGTGGAAGAATTGAGCTACGCAATCTTGCAACCGATCCAGTTGCAAATCCGCGGTAAATTTGTTGAAATAGAATTTTAATTATTCGAATTTATTTGTCTTTTTAAAGTATTGTATAGCAAAAAAAAATATCGACTTTTGTTTCTAGATAGATTTAAAAAAAACGAAAAGGAGAAAAATGAAATTATTAGAATTGGAAATATCAGATTATACAGATATAGAATCACGTGGCGATTGGATCAAAAATAGTGCATCACGGGACGCCGCGGGTTGATGGAACTTAACTAGAAAATTCGTATCGTGACGAACATCTTCAAATCAAACTTGTTACTTTCCATTCTGTAATATCGTTGTTTGCATAATATAATATTATACAAATTGTACAGATACAATATTATATAAATATAATATGTTATAATTTGCATTACATATAAATTGTACGAATACAGAATCAAATCTGGCAAAATCAAACTTGTCGTTACTTTGCATTCTGTAACATGGTCACTTGCATGATATTGGATCAATGATATAATACTAAATTATACAAATACACAGAATCACCAAAAAAAGTCGTTACTTTCCATTCTCTCCATTGGACGCGACGATTTGCTTTTTTTTCAGGTACTCGTGCGAGTGCGAGCCAGGCTTCACCGGTTCACACTGCGAAACGGATATCAACGAGTGCGCCAGCAATCCCTGCGCGAACGGCGGACGGTGCATAGATTTGATAAACGGCTTCCGGTGCGATTGTCCTCGCGGCTACTACGACGCCAGATGTTTGAAGCGACGTGGACGAGTGCGCCAGCAATCCTTGCGTGAACGGCGGCACTTGCGAGGACGGTGTCAACCAGTTCATCTGCCACTGTTTGCCCGGCTACGGTGGCAAGAGATGCGAGGCGGACATCGACGAGTGCGGCTCGAATCCGTGCCAGCACGGCGGCACTTGCAACGACCATTTGAACGGTTACAGTTGCAAGTGTCTGGCCGGATACGCCGGCACCAACTGCGAGACGAACATCGACGACTGCGCGAACAATCCGTGCCAGAACGGCGGCTCCTGCATCGACCTCGTCAACGATTACAAATGCGTTTGCGAGTTACCCCACACCGGCAGGAACTGCGAGGACAAGCTGGATCCTTGTTCCCCCAACAAGTACGATTAACACTTATGGAACTACCAAAGTGGTCAAGAATGACCAATTTATAGTTTTCTTTAGACACTTTGGCCGAGCCAACATGTAGCGTATTTTTAAAGATTTAAATAATTTTTCGCAAAATATGTGAAAAGAAGCTTGTATTATAAAGTTTTTCTATGTCTCTGATAAAAGTTTTATGCTTCAATCGTGTTAAAAATGTGGTAAACTAATTAAACTAACGTGAATTTTATGCGTCAAAAAAAAATTGTCAGGCAATCGAGGGATCAAATTTTGTTACTTAGTGTGTAATATATTTCAAACTATAGTCATTCCTAAAGGAAATATATAAAAGTGCCTGTGGTGGTCAACGTGTTAACAAAGTTTCAAAAGAGAGTTCCTTAAAGAACTGATTTTTATTAAGTTTCCTTGAAAATAATATATGTAATATGTAATATGGATGTTACATTTCGACAATTCTTGAATTACAGGTGTCTCCACGGTGCCAAGTGTTCACCGTCTTCGAATTTCCTCGACTTTGCCTGCACTTGCACCGTCGGCTACACCGGCCGACTCTGCGACGAAGACGTGGACGAGTGTATAATGACCTCTCCGTGCAGAAACGGCGCCACATGCAGAAACACCAACGGTTCGTATCAGTGCCTCTGCGCAAAGGGATACGAGGGTCGTGATTGCATCATCAACACCGACGACTGCGCCTCCTTCCCCTGTCAGAACGGTGGCACTTGCCTGGACGGCATCGGCGACTACACCTGCCTCTGCGTGGACGGTTTCAGCGGGAAACACTGCGAGATCGACGTGGACGAGTGTCTGTCGCAACCGTGTCAGAACGGCGCGATTTGCAAAGAGTACGTAAACTCGTACACGTGCCAGTGTCAGCTCGGATTCTCCGGCATAAACTGTCAGACCAACGACGAGGATTGCACGGACAGTAGCTGCATGAACGGTGGTAAGTGCATCGACGGAATCAACAACTATACCTGCGTCTGCAAGCCCGGTTACACCGGCTCAAACTGCCAGTATCGCATCAACGAGTGCGACAGTTTACCTTGCCTGAACGGTGCCACGTGTCACGACCACGTTCAGTATTACACTTGCCACTGCCCTTACGGATACACCGGGGCCAGATGCGACCAGTACGTGGATTGGTGCGCGGACAATCCCTGCGAGAATCAAGCCACCTGCGTTCAGCACAAGAACAAGTACCAGTGTAACTGTTCCCCTGGCTGGACCGGCAAGGTCTGCGACGTGGAGATGGTTTCCTGCAAGGATGCGGCTATAAGGAAAGGAGTGCCCGAGAAGAATCTGTGCAACAACGGCACGTGCGAGGACATCGGCAACAGTCATCGTTGCCACTGTCTGGAAGGGTACACGGGTTCTTACTGTCAGGAGGAGGTGAACGAGTGCGACTCGGCTCCCTGTCAGAACGGCGCCACTTGCAAGGACCTCGTCGGTTCTTACCAGTGTCAGTGCACGAAAGGCTTCCAAGGGCAGAACTGCGAGCTCAACGTGGACGACTGTAGGCCGAATCCTTGCCAGAACGGCGGCACATGCCACGATCTTATCAGCAACTTCAGCTGCTCCTGCCCTCCCGGCACGTTGGGCTTCATATGCGAGCTGAACGTGGACGACTGCGCTGTCGGCACTTGTCACAACAACGGGACGTGCACCGACAAGGTCGGCGGCTTCGAGTGCAAATGTCCGCCAGGCTTCGTGGGGCCTAGATGCGAGGGTGATATCAACGAGTGCCTGTCCAATCCCTGCGCATCGCCGGGTACTCAGGATTGCGTGCAGCTAGTCAACAACTATCACTGCAACTGCAAGCCCGGCTACATGGGACGCCACTGCGAGGTGAAGGTGAACTTCTGCGACAGCTCGCCGTGTCAGAACGGCGGCGTTTGCACCGCGAAGCAGGCTGGACACACGTGTCTCTGCCCGAGCGACTATTACGGGAACAACTGCGAGTTCGCCGGTTCCTACTGCGACCGGGAGCCTTGCTTGAACGGCGGTACCTGCAGAGTGGTTGAAACAGAGATCGGGTACAGATGTTACTGCCCGCCGGGAACAACTGGCACGCACTGCGAGATAGATTCCAGGGACGAGTGCGCCAGCAACCCCTGTCAACAGCCCAACGCCGTTTGCAAGAATCTCCTTGGCGACTACGCTTGCGACTGCCCGCCGAAATGGACCGGGAAGAACTGCGAAATTTACGATCCCAACTACGGCGGCGGTATCTTTGGCAGTCCGAGCTCGAACATCCCGAAGACTATGAACGCGTACGATCTCGATCTGGAGATGGAGAGGAAGAAGTGCATCGAGAACAGATGCGAGGAGAAGTCTGGCAACCACCACTGCGACGAGGAGTGTAACAGATACGCGTGCAACTTTGACGGGAACGACTGTTCATTGGGTATCAATCCGTGGCGCAACTGCACCGCTCCTATCAACTGTTGGAACGTGTTCATGAACGACGTTTGCGACGAGGTTTGCAACAACGCCCAGTGCTTGTTCGACGGGAGAGACTGCGAAAGGAAATTGGCACCGTGCAAGTAAGTAACTTTAACGTTGGAGAAACCTTGTTTTCCATCTGACCTTGTATTAAATTTGCATTTTCTTTTCTTTTGCGACAGTCCCATCTATGACGCCTACTGTCGCAAACACTACGCCAACGGATACTGCGATTACGGCTGCAACAACGAGGAATGCAATTGGGACGGGCTGGATTGCGACAGAGAGCCACCGTCGTTGGCAGAGGGTGTGATCTCGGTGGTGGTCAGGATGGACATGCAAACGTTCCGCTCGAACGTGGTCACGTTCCTGCGAGACATGGGCCACGAATTAAGAACCACTCTGAGAGTGAAGCAGGACGAGCTCGGCAACGACATGATATACCCGTGGAAGAGGGAGAGAGAGCACGGTTTGCAGACCAACATCTTTGGCCGACCAACCACCATCTACACCAACACTCAGAGTGGCGTGATCGCCTATCTGGAGATTGACAATAGAAAGTGTACCGTCACCCAAGGTGCGGTGTGCTTCCCATCGGCGAACGAAGCGGCGGAATATCTGGCAGCCACCGCGTCCAAGCATTCCTTGTCCCGAAACTTCCCCATCGAGCAGGTGCGAGGCGTGGTGGGGCCGCAGGGTCCAGAGTACCCGGACGCGCCGACCAACTACAAGTACGTTTTCATCGGCATCGTTATCGTGGTGCTCGGAGGGATGTTGGTCGGCGTGTTGGTCACGGCGCAAAGGAAACGAGCAGTGGGCGTCACTTGGTTCCCGGAGGGATTCTTGCGCACCAGCAGCGGAAGCGGTCAACGTCGTAGGTCGAGAAGGCGAGGCCCGGACGGCCAAGAAATGAGAAACTTGAACAAACAACCTTCGGTGAACTGCATGGACCTGGACGTTGGGAACGGGAGAGCGCAACAGTGGTCGGACGACGAGTCGGATTTACCGCCGTCGAAGAGGATGAGAGCGATAGAGCCTGGATACGCCAGCGATCATACCGCCATTACGGATTACGAGGAGACGGAGCCTCGAATGTGGACTCAGCAGCACCTGGACGCCGCGGAGATTCGCAGACCGGACGCTGGAGTGTTGACACCGCCCAGCCTCGAGCACGGTCAAGACGTGGATCCGAGAGGACCCTGCGGGATGACACCGTTGATGGTCGCTGCTGTACGAGGCGGGGGATTGGACACCGGAGAAGAGGAGGACGAGAGCGACGGGACGGCGGCTGTGATCGCCGACCTGGTCGCCCAGGGTGCGGATCTGAACGCTACCACGGACAAGAGCGGCGAGACGTCTCTTCACCTGGCGGCTAGGTACGCCAGAGCTGACGCAGCGAAGAGACTCCTCGATGCTGGCGCCGACGCCAACTCCCAGGACAACACCGGTAGAACGCCTCTTCACTCTGCCGTCGCTGCCGACGCGATGGGAGTCTTTCAAATACTGTTGAGGAACAGAGCGACGAATCTGAACGCCCGCATGCACGACGGGACCACGCCGCTGATACTCGCTGCCCGTCTGGCTACCGAGGGTATGGTGGAGGATCTCATCAACGCTGACGCCGACATCAACGCGGCTGACAACAGCGGGAAAACGGCCCTCCACTGGGCCGCCGCTGTTAACAACGTCGACGCCGTGAACATACTTTTGGTTCACGGCGCGAACAGAGACGCGCAGGACGACAAAGACGAGACGCCGTTGTTCCTCGCCGCCAGGGAGGGCAGTTTCGAAGCGTGCAAAGCGTTGCTCGACACATTTGCCAACCGAGAGATAACCGATCACATGGATCGATTACCGAGAGACGTGGCCAGCGAGAGACTGCATCACGACATCGTCCGATTGCTGGACGAACACGTACCGAGATCGCCGCAAATGGTGAACGTGATACCGAACGGCCCTCTCATGGGCTCGCCGAATCACCCGCAGCTCATTACGCACCCGACTGTGATCGGTTCCGCACCGAAGCAAACCAAGTCGAAGAAACGGCCGAAAACCGGCGCCACGGGGAATCCGAACAGTCCCGAGTCGGAGGCCGGTGTCGTGGTGGTGAGGCGAAAACCGTCGGTGAAGAAGCCACCGGCGAAACGCGGTGCTCAGCCCCCAAACCAGGAGATCCCTCAGGGCGCGGAAGGTGCGGAGGGAAACTTGCCGAGCCCGTACGACAGCGCGAGTTTGTACAGCAACGCGCTTCCGTTGGTGAGTCACACGGCCACCGCGAAACAACCACCGCCGTACGAAGACTGCATAAAGGGGCAATCGATGCAGGGCCTTCAACAGCTGGGCCTGGACACGTTCACGACCAACTACGGGTTGCCTAATTTTCACGACCAACTGCTAGCGTCGCATCAACGACAAGCGCAGGGGATGGTGAACACGTTGTCGCCGCCGTACAGCAACCAGTCGCCGCCGCACTCGGTCCAGTCGAACATGACCCTGTCGCCGCAAGCGAGCTACATGGGCTCGCCGTCCCCGGCGAAAAGTAGGCCCTCGTTGCCTACGTCGCCCACTCACATCGCCGCCATGAGACAGGCGACGCATCAGAAACACGGTGGCATGCCACCGGTGGGATTCGACTTTGAGAATCTGCCCTATTCGTCGAGTCAGCAGCAGCAGCAGCAACAGCAACAACAACAACAACAACAACAGCAACAGCAACAACAACAGCAGCAGATGCAACAGACGCAGCAGCAGATTCAACAGCAGCAGCAACAGCAGCAGCAACAGCAGCAGCAGCAGCAGCAGCAACAACAGCAGAGTACTCAACAGCAACAGCAGCAGCAACAACAACAGCAGCAGCAACAACAGACGCAACAGTACTACCAGTATTTGACGCCCCCTTCCCATCATTCCGGACCGGACGTGACACCGCAGCATCTGATGCAAGCACCGGAGAGCTTTCCCACGCCGTCCCCGGACAGCCCAGGCCATTGGTCCTCCAGTTCGCCGCACTCCAACAGCGACTGGTCCGAGTGCATGGCGTCGCCGAACGCGTACGGTGCCGGAGCCAACCACCAAAGTAACAAAGGCTCCGAGGCGATTTATATATGAAGAAGGCGGTGCTCTCTAGCTCGCGCGAGTAAATCATAGAATCGCGACTATGGCGCACGCGCACCTGTGATTTGGCTCGTCGGGTTCGAGGGCGATTTTCGCCGATATTCTCTTTCTTTTTCTAGAGGGTGGCCCGCTCTCCCGTTGGAGACACGGGATCCACCGCTACGACGAACGCTCTCTCGTGAGGTGGACGGTGCGCGGATCGTTTTACATCCCGCGAAATGTCATTTTCTGCGGATGTTGGCGAACGCGTAACACCGCTGCTCTATATATATAAATATTTATGAATATAAATATAGATGATATATGTATATGTACGGAGAAGAATATTCTTGTTCTTTAGATGATGAATATATTATATACGCAGATGCTGGATCGCACGCTGTTTACAATAAATCGTTCAACGATCGTGCCTTTTCTCGGAGAATCTGTATAACGATTCGGAAGCAACGACGCGTGATCGAGATGTTAGTTAGACGACATACTCTATGCAACCTGTTCATGCATCATGGCTCAACGAATAATGGTGCCTTCGACTTGCCACAGTGTGAAGACCCGTTTTCTTTCTCTTCTCCTTCTTCTTCTTCTTCTTCTTCTTTTTTCTCTCTCTCGAAATAATAATAAGGAACGAAACCTTGCTATCTACAATGATATTGTACATAAGACAATATAAAACACGAAAAGGATCGTCACACGCTGGTCAGGTAGCGTGTCCGACAGGGACCACTATATAGAGTGTAATATGTAATATTCTATTTAAATATGCAACGCATAATACTTTCTACGAACGAAAGAGAAAAATATACGGACAATCGACGTGCGTTGCGCAAGCTCCGATCATCTCGCGAGGCACTCTGTTCTTCGATGACCTGCGACGACAAATCGCACAGTGACAGAAGAGAGGGGGGACTCGCAGAGAGGAGAGTCGAGAATCGTATAATTCGTGCCTTCGAATAATCGTAGGGTATAAGAAGAGTTTTTTTTTTTTTGCGTAGATAAATTTATTAAATTATGTGTAGATGTCTTGACGAAACGCAGCGTTTCCAAATGGCCTTTACCGCTCTGTCCGATTAACAAACACGAGACATACTACTACTAAGTGTAAGATAGAAAGAAGTGTAAACGTAAACTTTTGTACGGTGGCCGACGGGAGCCTCAGAGAAATCGTCTTCACCCCGCGAACGGATCGTTCCATACGCAGACATTCCATATTCTTCTTTTCGTCTTTTGTTCGTTTTCTTCTTCTTCTCTCCCTTTCGAAGCACGTATCGTGCTTTCTTCTCTCCAACGCGAGGATTATCCGCGGATCGTTGATCAATCAAACTTGCGGGTATTGTCTGGCTCCGTTTCGTTTTATTATTTAACGGGCTCTAGCATAATCGTTAATCGTTCAACTTACCTTTTAAAGGGCGTGCGCGACGTAAATGTTAAATTAAATTAAGCCGACAGAGAACGGGCGGTAAGACGATTCGCTGATCTCTCATCTGCCAAAGCCAAAACGAGAGAGTTTTCTTCTAGACGAGAAAGGAAAAAGGGGGGAAAAAACAAGGAAATGCGCGATCGGATCTGCTGGTGCGTGCGCATAATAGGATTAGATATTAATCGTAGATTGTTACGAGAGAAAAGAAGCAATTATCGCCGGAAATGGGACTTACCTCGTGGGAAATGAAAAACTTTGTACCGCGCTTTTACCGACGCGAATTTAAAATTCAGGACAGTCGCGTTTCTCCTGAACCCCTGCTTGTTTCTTTGTCGCTTTTTCTCCGTACGGAAAATTTGTAAATACTCTCACAACATTCGCACTGCTGTTCCGCCATCCTATCCACTCGTCCAGTCTCTACTACGTATCCAGTACTTCTTACGTAATTCTCTTTTCTCTCGATTTTGTACAAAACTGTTTTTATATAATTCTTTTTTTTTATACTACGTAAGCTAGGTTATCGAGTGTAGTTTCGTAAGGCGATTTTCCATATAGTATACACACACACACACACACACACACACACACACACACACACACACACACTATATATATATATATAAATACCTAATGTTTCCTTTTTATCGTATCACATTATGATGACTCATAGAGTAGGGGAAAAAATATAAATATATATACGTAGATATATATATATTTTTTTCTGTGTATGTAATTGATTGTTGCGCGAAAGAGGATCGCCAAGCACGCTCATGCTCTTCAATACAATTATTTCGAGCCGCATATACACACGTGGTGGTGTGACGGAGCCTTTTTCTCAAAAGACGTCGGGACGTCGCGTAGCTTTCGCGGAATCTACGATGCTCCCGAATAGAAACATTTTTCTCTTTTTTATTTATATATAAAAAAAATATATATATATATGTATACATAAAATGTTTGTATCTTCACACGACTGCCTTTGTATTTGTTAGAGCCACGAGAAGTCTGCCAAATAGCGAGATAATGAAAAATATCAAGAGATGTTTTGTCGATATACTTCTTCTTCTTTTTTTTTTTTTTCCTTTTAGAATACCGCATTGTAAAAGGTCGTACACGTGCTCAGACAATAATAAAGGTGAATTTCAACGAATGCGATGAGACGTTATTGCGTGGACAAAATTGGCATTTGAGAGATGGGGAAAAAAGGAGATTAAACGTGGAGATCGAAGATTGTTAAACGAGTGTAATCATTGTTATATGTGTTCAAAAATGAAGACGACATCTCACTTCGAGACGGGACGCCACGACACACTTTTCACTGTGTTAAGCGAGAAAACTAGAAAAAAAGCGACAAACTTGCGAAAGAGAGAGAGAGAGAGAGAGAGAGAGAGAGAGAGAGAGAGAGAGACGAATAGATTGTAATACACACTCCAGTTTTGCAGTTTATCTACTGATAAGTTAGAGAAACTTCCAATTACTATGATAGATCTTGTTATTCCTTTGTAACTTGTAAAAAGTACTGAGTTTTATTAGTATTAACTATTCTATAAACTGAGGATTCGTTTCGATCCTATTATATCCTGCCTTCCTTTATTCCCCGATTACCCCCTCACCCTCCGGATACTCTCTGATCCTCATATTTTTTATAAATAAGTTATGTCTTTGAAACAGATGTAATAATAAAGATAATCTAACATTCACAATAGGGTTGTTCTTCTCTTCTATCGTGCTCTGTGCTATCCGCGTTTTGCTCCTTAACGATGTAAACATAGATACGTTCTCTCTTTTCTTTTCTTTTTTTTTTTTTTTTAGTATATTACAACAGATTTTACACAACAATCAAATTGTATTATAGCAATAAAAAATAAAAAAATCTGAAAATTTCTCGCACTTCGTTCTTCGTTCTTTATTTCTTTGTATCTTTTTATCTTCCGCGATTTCTTCAAACGAAGATACGAAAAGTAAGAATTCCACTGTGAATTAAATTTCGCGCGTAATTGCGAAAAAGTCTCCCTCGGATTCTATACGTGCAAATATATTCACACGTTGATCAGTAAATTACTCGCAAGTTCTCACAGTGATTCTTTCTAATAGTGATAACGTGTGATAATTGTTAAAAATCGAGTAAATAAAGATTCACACGCAAAAACTGTGTGAAACTTGCACACGAACTATCTTGATTCTCAAATTTCGAATGTAATTCACGCCCAATTGTTCGTGCAACTACACACATACCTCGATCTATTAAGAAATATTTCTAAATTTTTATATATGCATCTTACAGGTCAAACGAAACGTGAAGAAGAAATCTGAGGATATAATATTAAGGATACAACTGCAAAACTTTGTAAATTAATTTTTTTTGATAATGAAAATTTAATCGATTCACGGACACAGAAACGCTAACGTCGCGTAGCGGCGAAACGAATGAATTAAAATCTGTTATTGTCCTTGTCGCACACTAGTCGTCTACAATAGTGATGCCACCTCTCAGCTTTGACTGAAACTAAAATAATAAGATGGAAAAATCCTGTAGATGTCACCGCCTATCTTATTCGCAAACAAGAAGGGTAACATTATGTGACAAGGACAAACTTATGTAGTGTGACAAAGAAGGAGAGCATTAGTGTGCGACAAAGACGGCAATAGATTTTAGTTCCAGCGTTTCACTGCTACGCGACGCTAGCATTTCAGTGCCCGTGAATTGAGCAATTTTCATTTGTAAAAAAAATTAATTTAGCGAATTAATTTACAAACTTTTGCAATTGCACCTTTTAAATGAGATCCTCAGCTTTTCTCCTATACTCGATTTATCCTACGAAACGCATGAATAAAGATTTACAAATTTCAATCGACAGATCGAGCCACGATCTCTCAGGCGAGTAATATTTAATTTTCGATAAATTTCATTATTTATATTAAAATCACGTAGTTCTGTATCGTAGCAGTTTTCCTATATTTAAAATTTACTACTCCTTCAATAACATCAAATCGAAACATCAAGTAGCAGCACATTGAGCGTATGATTTATTTGATGAAAACAAAACGAATTATGTTGAGAATAAATTGTATGGTGAAAATGACTTTAGAATTTCAACGAAAACATTACACACACAAATGAGGAAAGAAAATGTGCCATTCCCTAATCTTTACTAAGAATTTGGAGCTGAGGACCAAGAATTTACTGGAGTCACTTGTGTGTCCTTCAGAGCTCATACGGCGTCGAAGTCTCAAGAAGGAAAGACGTTGCGGAAAGTAGCTCGGAAACAAATATCGTGATCAAAAAATTTTATTTTACGAGTAGAAGATACTCAGAGTTTTCACCTTCATCGAAATTGGTAAGGTGCACTCTATTACTCTATTCTTTCACAAGAAATCATTGTGACTCTTGGTTGATTTTATTATGATTTGCCGTACATCTTAGAATTTCAAGTCATTCAGTACCCAACAACTGATATTTGTCATATTTTAGCTCTTATTTCTGCAAAATGTTTTACACTTTGTTTTTACAAATATCTCCTAAAAAGCAGCATGTATGTTTTACCGAGATTTTTACACATTCTGTTTTTACAATTTGTAGTTCTGTATATAGACAAATTGTAAATTTTATTAATAGTATATCATAATGTATCATTTATGAAAATACTTTTGCGTTTCACAGCAGTGCAATTAATCTCACCGATAGTTTGCAAACATGAGGATCTCGCTCTCGGACGCCAAGAACATATTAACCCGTTTACATATTATCATTTCTCTGGATTCCGGTGAGAATACATTACTCACGGTACAAATTGATACATCCACAGAACCTGAAGACATAATGCTGACTGCAAAATGCGACACATCTTCAGATCTTCAGAATGTGATTATAACTATACAAATCGATTAATTTTTAGATACTTATGAATTATGTATTAGAAATCTTTATATTAAGAGAATCGAGACGTTTCTTAAACGTGAAAAATAACATGTACTTGTAGCAGTTGATGTACATCGTGATATTGAGGCAATATTGATGACATCCATCAAACAATTTATAATTTATAATTGCCTCGAAATGTCAAAGATACGAACTTACGATGTTAACGTTGAAATATCTTCTAACGGGAAGATAAATTAAATTCAGCATAAATTGAAGAGGTCATGAAGAATTCACTTTATTAAACGACGAAAGGAAACAAAAAGGTCGCTGAACAACGACGATCGCAATATTCGTACCAAGTGCAGGCGGTGTATATACAATTTCTCATTCTCTTCTCTCTCTCTCTCTCTCTCATACACGCTACAGGAGTGACCTTAAGAATGGAAACATACGAGGAAATATAATCAAGGGATCCTCGAATGAAGCAATTCCATTATCACACAGAAAATTATCATCACATTCTTCCTCATCTCGCTTGAGACGTTTGAGAAATATCTACCTAAGTGTGAAACTTGGAATTCGGAAAACTCCGTTTAATATATATCAAATAGAGAAATCGAAATAGGGAATCCCATTTCTTTTTGCAAGTTCATCAGATTTCGATCGATATTCCTCGATGAGATCGTTACATTAGAAGATCACTCGTTTATGTTTCCTTTTTTCTCCCATCTCTTTTCGTACATTACAGTCGTACATCGCACAAATTCAGATAAACACTTTTTCATTTCATCTCTTTGATTCTGTCATTTATGCACAGTCATCTTTCCTCGCAGAAATCATGTACAAAATTTCATTTCTTTCTTTTTTTTCTTTAACGATGAATCGAATACTCGTTAAAGACATTGGAAACGCGTGTCGAGAAGAGTGTCGCAGAAAAATTATTAGCAATTTTGTTGGCACCTATTCGAGCGAGCTTTCGTTGCTTGAGGTATTTAATGCAGGTCGATCTGATTTAACGAGTAGAAGAACACTAAGAAATCGTATTCGAGAAAGTTGAATATACTGCGACGCGTGCTAAAATAATTATACAACGCTCGTATAAAAATGTACTTGTTACATCGACAGTCCGTGTCTTTTAAAAATATTTTTTCTTTTGTTCAGTGGTTGAAAATGTGTAAAAACCACAAATACTCTCATAAAGCATGGTCTTCGTTACTTTAACTTCGTTACATGCTTCGTATGAAAGTTCTCTTTAAAATTTTTGTATATATAAACTTGTACATTATACTGGTGAAATTCAATACTTTCCTTTCAATGATTTTTTTTTTAAGAAGTTCTGGAAATTTTTATTCTATCGAATAGCAAATTAAAATGCAAAACTGCAAATGCAATTGAATTGAAATGCAAAAAATAACGTAATAGCAAAGAAATCTGTTTTCTATAAAAGAAAAAAAAATGACAAACAAATGTATTTAATCAGACTTGCTTATTCTCCTTTGTACTAAAATTTCCGTCTACTTTACCTCGTATACTTAATACACGTAATACAATTAAAACATTCGTAATAAACAGTCTGTGTAGTAGTATTTGCTAGAAAATCATAATTAAAGATTCTTCTTGTTCAGAAATAGCATGTTTATTAAATATATATACGTTTAGTAGCTATGAACAATTTTTCTCGTACAAAAATTCTTTAAACAGTGCGTATTTACATGGAACATCCTAAGTACCCTTGGTTCGAAGTGTGTATTTAGCTGCTAATAATTTTTCTTTGATCACAATTTTCTTCGTATATCTTGCTTCCCATCACAAAACACATGGTTAAAATTCGTTCGTTTCACGACGAAATTTACATTCTTATTTATTTTTTTCCCTTTTTTTTCTTCTCCTTTCGATTCGACCTAACGACGGAGGCAAATTATTCGGGCAACCAGCACTCGAATTTTTTCGTTTCATCAGAGAGAAAAAAAAGCGTCGGCAAAGACCCGAACCGATTGTTACACGATTGTTGTCGATACGATGCATACGGAATCGAACAAAGAAAAGAACATCGTGTTCGCCGAGCGTTACTTGTGTCGAGAAGAAACATTTCATTGCATTTACTAAATCGGCGGTCGTCGGTAATCGATTGCAATATGCCTTAAAGTAATTGAACTAAATAACAACAGCAACTGTTACGTGATCTGTACTATTTACGCGTACTGGTATTTATTAAGTTCTTTGTCCTAAAAAAAAGAAAACGGGAAACAATATTCGAATTATTGTTTTTTCGTAATTGTTTGAAAAATCAGTTGAAAAATATCGTGCATTTGGGAATTAGTCGTCTTGTATAAAATCGAATATGTATAAAGTCGAATTGTATAAAAATCTTTTCCGGATGATACATCAAATTGCACGAAATTATTGCTACGAATCGATTGTTGCACAATCAACATTGAGCATGGGAATGAAATATAGAGCAAGTGAGTAATTTTCGAGACTAAGTGAAACGAGAATCGTTGATCATCGTGACCGCCTGTTTGATAGATGCAATCGAATGCAATCTTTTCTCTCGTGCTAGAAGAATATAAAGAGCAGTGTCTAACGAAACCATGCACACGGAGACGACATACTTCGGATACATTCACCGGAAGTGAGTCTAAGAGGAACGACGGCTCGCTTCTCTTCGACGGCTTTCCGCCTCTATAATCGTGTACAAACGTTTACGCAAATTACGTACATTACAACTATGCGTATTCCTCGCGTATTTGCATTAAAAAACGGGAATTCGGGGGACGGGGATAGGAGGGGGGACAGTTGTATCTGAAAATGGGATATATTTACATCGATACTGGCAGTACATCTTCATTCCGTTGCTTCATCGTGGAGACTGGAAACTGGAAACGCTAAGTCGAGCTTTCGATATACATAATCCAGTACAAACCGTACTAGTCTACGAACACATCGATTTGCTTAAATCGAACGCATTTCCTTTTTTTTTTTTTTTTTTTGCTATCTCGTGCGTAGAATAGCTCTAGTAATTTTCTCGTGATTCTTTACTTCGTCGTCTCGAAGCGATTATTAACGCTGATTTCTTTTTTTTTTTTTTTTTGTTTTTGTACAGAAGATGATTGTTTCCAAGTGGATTTCGATCGCAGGAATTTCTCTGGGATTCCGTCCCTGTCGCTTTGTCGCCTTCGAATTGGCCTCATACGGTGCGCCACATTCCAGATCAAGTAGACAGATCCATGAAACGAAAGCAGTTTTTCGCTCTTCTTTCGAGATGTATATTCTTTATCTTCGTTTTTTTTTTTTTTTTTTTTTCAATTTATTGATATCGTATCGAGTGAATTAAAACATCTGCGAAATATCTTCCGTTCCGTACATTCGTCGATTCGATCTAGAATTAGCATGCTTCTTTAGGGTGATCTCAACGAAACGGGTCGCATCGGCGCGAAAAACAGTCGCTTCCGTAAAAACTTATAATATAAATATTAAGAATGTAACAAAATGGAAAAGACTAAAGGGATTAAACAAGGTATTGTTTAACAATACAATGCGATAACACAACGCCCGATTAAGTAATCAACTTGAATAATAAAATGTTCACCGATACAAGCGTCGATCCTAAATCGTTTTCTCCAAGTAATCTACTTAAGAAATGTACATGAGAAACAATGAAACGATTCTTTACGAAGCTTCGATGACGCTGATCGAGAAGAGAAAAGAAAATGAAGTCGTTAACTTTATTTTCAATGTGTTTGATGGTCGTGTTATTCGATCATTCGTGCGAAAAACTGCACGAATTTATAATCTTTTCCCGTTTCTTTTCAATGGCTCAAGCAAAAAAGAAAGGGGAAAAAAGAAAGGAAAGAAAAGCAGCTCTACGCGTGTAGAGTCTACGAGACTCAAGTATTTGTATTTAAGTTCAGCACGTTTCTAGTTCCCCGTGCATGATGATGCGCGAAGAAGAAAACGGGAGAACAAAGAAAAAAAGAATCTATAAACGTAACAACGTTCGTTTAATTAAGAAATTAACGCATCATAGCGTAGTATTGTCTAACGTCGTTTATTAAATTATAACTTAAAGATGTTTGGCAGTGTCTTCGTCCAACATTTATTTATATGTACGTTTCCTTTAGAGAGTATGTATAACGTTCCGCGCAATTAGAAATAAGATATTCCTACGTTTTGAGTATACAAAAGTTATTACGAAAGTTGTATCCTGTCGCACGTATAATGCAATTACAGTTTGAACACACTTGAACACATTTTTTTTTTTCTAACGTACGAAGACAATCAGAAGATACATTTTCTTTTTCTTTAGGAAGAAAAGAAAAAATTAGGAAAAACGAGAAACAACAATCAATAAAGGAAAAACATATCAATAAAGAAACGTATAAAAAATGAGTGCGTGTTTAACTGGCAAAAAATTATATTATATATGTGTGTATGTGTGTGTGTGTGTGTGTGTGTGTGTGTGTGTGTGGATATCTCAACCGACTTGATTCAAGAGTGCCATTACTAAAACTGAACTTCAAATAACAGTCGGTCGCGACTTTGTAAAATCTCTCTAAAGGAGTTACAAACATAGAAAGATGATCATTACGTATAGTAGATTAAATAAATAGCACTTAAAAATACCTATCTTAGGTAAGTCTGTCTAAACATGAATGACTCGCGGATTTTTTCGTACCTAAACGTTTAAGAAAAATTCATATGATTTTCACTTTACGAAGACTCGAAATTCACGAAACGAACAAATGGCAAATTTGCTTAATTGGATATAGCGAAACGTGAATCTTCTTTTATCTCGATTCTCTCTTTCGGCTTTTAAAGAAAGACTGATCACCAAACGACTAAAATCCTCCTTACTTTATTTTTTCGTTGTTACTCCGTATAATATGATCATTTTTTAACGTAATTATTCGAGACGATCTAGGAAATAAATATAAACTCGAATTATATAACTATAAAAGTATAACCATGCAGGTAAATAAGTTCTTTCGACTGTTTTTTAATACGCTCTTTCGATTCAAGAACTTAACGAGAATCATGCTCAACGTTTAATTTTTTTCTTAGATGTCTACCGATCAGTAAAGTCAGACCACAGATCCTGTGCTTGTAAATCGAAACACGGATCAGACAAAAAAATCGCAATGCAAATGATTTTGTACGAATATTCATTGTTAATTACATCAATTCAGGTTGTATCAGCGTTTGTTTAAAATTCATTTTGTGAAGTTTGAAAAATTTTATTTAAACTGCGGAAAAGTATTACCTACACGGGTCTCTATTGAATGATCGAATAAATTTCACATGCCCTACATTTTTTTCTTCGCTTTAATTTTTTTTCTGTAACAAGAACAGTTTTATAAAGATTCGCTACGTTTCAAGTTCAAAATGATCTTTCCAACTCGAAAAACCATATAGAGAAAATTTACAACGTTATCTTTCACGCAGATAACTTTGGCCAACCACTTACGTACCCAGCTTTGCAACATTTTAAATTGTACGTTACTATGAAATAGGTATGATTTTTCCTCCTAGTCTTGTATAATAATGAGCAATGCTAGAACTGCATCTTCATCATCTTGAACCGTATAGAATAAAAAATTCTCGAAGATCTCTATAACAAATGACTGCATTGTTTTCGACTATAATTATCAAATATTTAGAATTTGAACGTAATATAGTCTAGTTATAAAAGACAAATTGGTGCAGATGTGGCAGTATGATTATGTGTGATAATTTTGATTTTAGTTATATTGTCGTATAGATAGAGGATGAAAACAATGGTTCAAGACGATCAAGTTACAGAAGCTGATGTCTATCTCTACGATTGTATTGAAAAATAACCTTTGCAGAATGTCTGCTTCTTTTTTTTTTTACTCCATATTTTTCATTTACTCTTTAAACACTAACTACTAACGGTCGCTAGTATGTTAGCTCAAGTGAGAGGAACAACTGTTAGTTTTTCAATTCGCATTTTCTCTTTCTCGTTGGGATTATGATTTGCTCCGTAATTTACAAAAAGGAGCGATTGGCCAATTTTTAATAAATGCAAAACCCGACGCAAATGATCCCTTTGTTTTACATTTGCTTTACATTTGTTGATTTTTTTCTCAGCGAAACTACTATGCTACAATATATACAATTCATAAAGCAATGTACCTGATTGTTCTTGTAAATGTTTCTTTTTTCTCACGTCATTTCTTCTTATCTGTCTCTTTGTATTAAAATAGATATAGAAACGTTAATTGAATTTTGTGCATCGAAGGTAATCATGGACGGTACATTTTGAATGTAAAATCTGAATTAAACGAGAAAAGAATGTACGTTTTCTGATTTATGAAACGAAACAAATGAATGAATCGGTTCTTCTACTTTTTTTAATTTAAATATATGCAGAAAAGTAAATCCACTGTCCAGCAATGAATTTACCATTACTATTATTGTTTGTCTTCGCAAGACACAGTTTCTTAAACGAATGAAATAAAATATACATTTGCAAGAACAGTCACACATCGTACACCAATTAATATATACCTATTACATAAACATATGTAACGAATGGCAGTGCATGTGACACAGATCAATTTGTCACTAATCGTCTTTCATACACACCGAGATTTTAAAATGATCGAGCAGCGATTTAACCCTTTGCGGATGGGACTGCCTGATGCACGAGCATACCGCCTGAACGAGAGCGTTTAGCGGAAAGCTAAACGCATGAAAATTTAATTAATACGACATATAAATTTTATACTGCATGAACATACATACATATTTTCATTGTCATTTGATTCAACATAAAAATCATCACTGCTGATAATGCTTCATGCTTCTCTTAGACACTGTAGAGTAAAGTAACTTTTATAAATAATAACCTAAATAATAATATATAAATATAATAAACTTTATATGTAAATCTAGAGGTAAATGAACTATTGGGATATGTGTCGAAAGCTTTAGGCAAGATTGCAATTATCGTGTACGAATGAGCGCAATTAGAAGAAATCGAACTATAAAATTTGAGTACAAAGATAAAACGCTGCTAACAAAGGCTGCTCTCCGTAAACACGCGTCCTGAACGATAAAAATGCTTGTGTTGCTGTCCGCAAATACGTATTCTAAACGGTAAAAATACTTATGCCCCTATCCGTAGACACGTGTTCGCAAAGGGTTAATGTTGCTTTTGCTCAATGTTAACAAAAATTTTATACGACTGCAACGCATTTATAATCATAAACAAATTATTTATTGTTAAGTGTTAAGTCCCTCCCACTCGATTAGGTATTGAGTTTGACCGTTTGGTCCTATCCTCTTTGCTCTGATGACGAACTTTTCACCAGCAGCGATTCTATTAGCTGCTCCAAAATATATGTTCACCGATGACTTTAAATCATCCAGAGATATGTCGGGAGCACTTTGTTTAACAGGTGAACACTTTGGAGATGAAGGTACACTACCTTTCTTTTGCGGTTGCGGATCTGGGGGCGGTAATTTGTCATTGCTTTGACGTTGTCTTAGTCTTCTCCCGTTTAAGGCATAATCGACACAATTCCCAATTTGACTACTAGCACTGCTTGAGGCACCGTTAAACGAACTTCTTAAATTCCTTGCAAACTCACTTTTAACTTCGTTGTTACGTGCCGGTAAGATGGTTGCAGTCTTACTGGCAGTATGTTGATATTGTTGTTGCATTTGCTGTTGCGACGGACGTCCTCTCCGATGTTGACGTCTACGTTTTACTTGCCCGTTTCTGTCTATAATAATGTCTTTTTCCGATAATTGTCTTTTAGCTGGCCGTACTACCGGCGGTTGAGATATAACAGGAGTAAGCGGTAGAGGTAATGTAATTGGACATTGATTGTACGGTGATTGGGTACTTTGGTTTGTTTGATTGAGATTACCAGCCGTACCCAATAAATCACTAAGATTTCTGAAAGGATTATTCTTGCCTTCAAAATCTTTCGGTGGTGGAATAAAGGAGTCCAAGGTTCCTCTTGAGCTGGTTTCATCTCCACTGGTATCCGCAGGCGTAGATGGTGGCAAAGGATGCATCAATTCCACAGAACTAGGCACAGATAATTCAGATATACCCGAAGTTGTAGCTGGTGGTGTAGGTGGGCCAGATACTGAAGTTGGAGGTGTCGGTGGTAGATCAGATGTTTCCGAATTACGTGATTTACTCTATAATACACGAATTACTGGATCGAACTTGCATAAATATAATAATAGCAAATAATGACATTTGTTACCTTAGCTATAGCATTTTTCAATAATTTTCTTGCTTTCCTGTATCTAGCTTCTCGAACACCCTGAGCCTTGCTTAGAGCACTGTCACCTTTCTCTCTCTTTTTGTGTTTACGTAACATTCTTTCACGAGAACTTCCTAATGCCATTAAACGTCTTCTTCTTTGCAAACTGAGTTTGGGAAATGGGAATGATTTTTTTACAAAGCCACCTCCGATATATCTATGAAAAAAAAAATAAAAACCTGAAGTCTTTTACGAAACATGTTACATTTTGTCAATGCGATGAATTACTCTACCTTTCTCTCAGAGATTGTGTAGATTGATTCACTGGACTTGGACACGAACTTTGTTCTGCTTCCGAATTTTGATAAATTGTTCCACGCATTACTACGTCCGATGGATTTACTGGAATTTCTAAATTTTCCGCTGTACTTTGCTTTAGTGCAGTTAATTGTTTTGTACTTTCTGGTAAAGATATCGGTCTGGAACGAAACGATACTTTTTTGATCATCGAACAACGAACAACTAATTAAAACATATATTTTAAATAATGATGTTGCAGTAACTAACCCTGTAGGTGGAGGAAGATATTGCAGTCTTTTATTAGCACCCCAGCATCTACGTAATACAGAATCATCTATTACACCAGTTGCTGGAAGATTAACAATAGGACAAGGTGGTGGTAATCTAACTCTAAGACCCCATATCGTAGTACGTTTCTTTATTTCTCGGCCGCATTTGAATCTGTTCCTATTATTTGTCAATATTGCTAGTATAGATTCTCTGCGTATTTGAGCACTGACATCCCTGATCTAACAGTAACAAAATAAATACATATTTTAATAAAATTTAATTTAAAATTCACATTTTAAAAGTTGTTTTTACAAAACAACTCACCCGTGGAGGAAGCTGCAAAGTATTCCAGTTATCATTGGCATAAGGTACAATAACAGTATCCAAATCATAATACTTTTTAGCATTGTAAACAGTTAAATTGTACAACATCAGGTGCACCAGATCTACCCATTTCAATTCCAGTCGCCGTACGAATTCCTTGCCATAATTGCACATTGAACAAACAAATACATAAAACCTATAAACCATATTAATTATCAAACATGTTTTAGAATCAAGTAAAATTTGAAAGAGAAACCAAAGAAATTTGTGCAGTCAGACTTAATCATTTTTATTTACCTATCTCCACTGTATAAAGGATAAGTCAAGCAACTAACACATTTTTCATGAAACCATTGCTTGCAACGAGCACATTGTAACATTTGTGTATACCATTCACCATTTAATCCACAATAGCAATAAATTTGTTCTGCATTTACTCTATGATGTGCATCCCAATTCAACATATTAGGCTGTAACAAACATTAACTATTGATTTTATCAGTATTTTAATATATCTTTCAAGAAAACAATGTATATTTTGAAATATGATTAAGAAACTAGCAGCTTGTTTATTATCATTGATTCATTGCTCAAACTAAGATTAGAAAAATTTATTTCAAACACTTACATCATACGGCAACTTTGTCATATCATCTGGTGGCGGCTGAGGTTGGTCCCTACCACTGCAAACTTTTCTGATACTTGCCTTTACCATAGAAGTTTTTGGTTCTATAACTTCACGTATCCGTGGTTGACTATCTACACATCTTTTACACATCCAATGTGCCTCAGCTGAAGTTTCTTCTTTTAGAATTTGAGGCTGTAAATAATCATATATGTATGATTACATGTAAAATGTTGATCTGCTATTTAAATATTAATTTCTTCTTACCTGGTGACAAAGTTGATGATAACCACGACCACATTTGTCACAAACAATAATGTCATTATCAGTCTTGGGCTGAGATTTTTTACAAAGTACGCACATAACATCAGAATCTGGCATTGAAAGCTTTGTCAGCTCCTTAACAGAGGACCATGAGGAGGTGTTGTCCATAAATTTGACAAGGCATTTCTCCCTTGCCAAATCCACCTGCATATACGGTGTTTAATAGAGTTTCTTCTAGCTATGTTAAATATAGTCTCTTCTAACTATGTTAAACTTCTAACTATGTTAAATCTAACAGCGAAACATAATTTAATTATGTTTTATTAGAAAATATAAAAAAATCAATATTTGAAAATTAAATATACAACTGTACCTCAACAACTGTACCAAGATAATATTTTCCATCTTTGTGTTGTAGAAGAACATCATCCCCATGAGAGAAACCTAATTTCTGTTCCCTCGTAGTGCTATCCGGCGCTGCCAGACTTTCTTCTGGCTCTGACATTTTCTACCCTGTGTCTATAGTCGTACAAAACCATATAACAATATATATAAGTTTAATAGTCAAATCAGATCTGAATGATATAATTAAACAATTGTTATTTAACTTGATTCAGATGTTACAAGGGTAATTTCAATAAAGATATTTTCATAAAGTCATTTGAATGTTATTTAATTTCTAATTGATATTAATATTTATCAATATAAATACAGAAATTTATAAAAAATCATTACATAGAAAAAATTTGTTATGACTTGACAGCAAATAATAACAATATGATAAGTTTTCTACATTAGTTATACTAACATTACCATACGTGTATTTGTGTTAAATTGTTGTTTAATGTTATAGTTATAAAGTACGCAACACGAAAGTCAATTTTTTATGAAACAGATAGCTTCCTGGGAAATAAAATTGTACATGTTTTAAGGTGCAATTACAACAATTACATTGAGAAGGTGGTTAATATCTCGAATAGAAAACCATGTTAATATAGAGTCTTCTTGCAAAATGTTTGTTGAAATCCGAAAGGAAAGCAAATCTTACATGCACGTACACATAATTGCTTGGTCCACGCAAATGTGCAAAATAGATGGTCGTCCGCCAAATCATTCATTTATGTACGTTTCCATTACAAGCGGCGATAAGTACGTTACAAGAATGAAAAAAGTATCGCGAATACCTGCGAAAGAAATAACGACCATATGATCGGCATCTCATTAAAAACCAGTCCGCGCGCTCTTGCTCTCGTTAACGAACGAGAGCACCTACAAATGCTGTTCTAAACAAGACAAGACGTCGCGCACGAGCGGCTACACTTTCGAAAATTTTTTTTATCGTGAATGACAAGTACTGAATGAGATCGAGCTTACTGCCGATTAGGGGAACAGAGGAGACCTTAAAACCTAACTAACTGACGAAGACACTGGCGATACGATAGACACGAACAACCCCCGAAACAGCTCCTAGCACCGGGCGGTGCTTGGACCGGTGGTGGTGTTTTTAGGACAGAAGACCGCGCGAATATCGTTCGATCTCCGAACACCTTCTTTATATCGTACCTCAGCGTCTTAGCCGTCGAATCACGCGCGACGTTCGGACCTCATTTTCCGATTCCCGTCAGCCATTTACAACCATGGGGGCCCCGCCACGGTCGGTCGCTCTCAGACACACAATCGCGGCGCGGCAAAACCCTATCCCGTGAAGTCAGGATGGCGACACGCCGGCACGCATGCAACCGATACGATCACAGCGGCGCCCGGGTGTTTACGTCGACCACCCTCAGGATCACCACACGCCCTTAGTCAAGGACATCACTGCCGCGAACTCGGTGCACTCTCATTGTGTCCCTTGAAAATTCGAATAAGCACCGTCCGCCATGTTCGGGGAAACACTTGCTAGAAACTACGCTAGTCAACTAACCTATTGTGGTGCCAGTGCTCCCCACAGGGACGTCGAACCAAACAGAAATGCCCGTTCCTCGCGTTAAATTTACATCTCTGCTTAGAAGACGCAATTCTGCTATCGAAGCTCGCGAAATGATTAGAAATAATCCGATACATTCGAAACAATTAACGTTGTACAATTTGTTCGAGATATTTCAAATAGATACAAATATTTTTTTTATGAGATAATCTCCTCGATTTTATTTCGTTTTTCAATATGAGAAAATTTCCGATTAAGTTATCAACAAGCTAGACGCAAATTAAATGCCGTGTATCATGTTTTCGTATACATATAGAAATTTAACAACAATATGATGCAGGGTGTTTAAATCTTGGTGTACTGTCATGGTCGTTAGTTGGACGTTCTATTGTGGTACAGGTATAATATAAACAATTGATGACAACGTAGCTAGAAATTTTGTTATACCGTGATAATTACAAGAAATTACTGCAATAATTTAAACCGTAGAAGAATTCTGGATTGGACGATGTATAAAATCCTTAGATCTTTCAACAATTAGAGCAGTACATCTTTCATACACAACATTCTCGTCGTTTATACCCTAGACCTGTACAAGTTTTGTTACATTTTAAATAATCCAAAACAGACTTTAAAGTACGTTATAAAAAATATTGCAGCAGATGAATACAATGATTTGTTTCAAAAACAAAATTTCCATGTATCATATCGAGTTTTGTTGGATTTTTTTAAGATAACAATTACAATCGCTTCGTGTAATTAATCTGTAATCAAAATGCAACAAAGTCATATAATGTTTACGTACAAGTAACGATTTTACCATTCTAATCTCAGATAATTGTATAAAATATAATCTGTAATAGCTACACAACATTTTGGTCATTGGTTATTCACACATTAACTGATCATTGGATATTGAATGCGCTCTAAAATTAGCTGTAATTGTTCAATCGGCGAAAGAGTGGAATACAAATCTCTTATGCCTAACGAAGTAATACTTAAGCTATTCACGTATTCGCAAGTGAAGGGTTGCTAACTTGGAAGTTGAAGCATGTAATTTTTTTTTTTTGCTCGTAACTCACCTGTCGATTTTTTTTTTTTATTTAATTTCAGCAGTTCTTCCTGTTCAGAAAGCAAAGGCCAGACACGCCATTTTGGGATGGAAAAGATCGTTTGTTTTTTGCTCACAATAGTAAGATAATTTTGCTTGCATATTTACATCTATAAATATTATAATTACAACAAAATTTGTTAGGAAATGAATAAAAAATAAAAGTTGAAAATAAACGTAATTTATGTTTACAGAAATAAATTGATGAAACAATAATTACATATGTACATTGCATATGTATGCAATGAAGTTTTGTGTAATTATAATAAATAATTATAAATAATTATAGCAATCTGAAAAATGTCGAATATATGTAAAAATCATTTTGCAACGTATAGAAGTATATGTAAAACATTTAGGACCGTTTTTTATTTACATAAAATATATTAATTGAACATTTTACAAAAAATGCAAAAATTTTTTCGCAAAACATATTTTATTATTTAATACATCTTATTTGTATACTCTAACAATAATGCACAAATTGCACATATAAGAACATTTTTATAAGAACTATAGTGCAGTATGAAATATCAAGACGTTGTTTTGCAATTTGTGTAATAAAAAATTGTAATATATTGGTAGAACGATATACTAGATATAATCCGATATATCAAGATCAAATTTGTCATCTGTAACATGATTTTGTACAAAAATGCTTTCTTGCATACGTATTTATCGATTTATTAAAAACATTATTATTTCGCGACTAATTATAAGATTACGTTATCGCAAGTGTCGAATACAATTGCGCGATGCGGCTTCTTTTCAACGTTATCAAACAATTATATAATTAATATTATTTATAACAAATTTCATACTATAGAATATCTTTTTAAAACAGCTTCTTTTTTACTGCTGTATATCTTTCCATATAGTTATCATAACCATCGAGATTAGCAAATTGTTTCATTTCGAATAAATTTCCTTCGACCGATAAAACGGAGATCTTGGAATTTTTCAAAATCTTTGTAGGTATCGCACTCAGTTGCAGACAATTTTCTTCAAGCCTTAATGTTTTTAAGCGCGAACATTCCGCCAGTTTGTCAGATATAGTCGATATCTGATTTTGATTGAGGTTAAGTTCAACCACATGTAACGCAGCAGCCGCGTCGGGAATTGTCGTAATTCGATTTTTTGACAAGTCTAGTACATCCAGAAATTTTAAATCGCAAAACATGGGTGGGAACTCGGTTATACGATTGTCAGACAGATTGACTTGTTTCAAACGTGTCAATTTAGACAAAGACCATGGGATAGTTTTTATTTGATTCGAACTTGCATTTAAACCTTCTAACTTGGTCAATGCTCCAAGCGCCTCGGGCAATGTGGTCAATCTGTTATGATTAAGATTCAGTTGCTTTAACAATGTAAAATTCCCAATTTCATCGGGAATGTGAACAAATTTGTTTTCCGATAGATCCAATGTGCGTAGCAATGGCGACAATGCTAGCAGATTTTGTGGAAATTCGTCGAGTTTCCTCTCTGACAGTTTTAATGTTCCAGTTTTCTTTGCAGTCTCGTAATGTTGTTTCAAGCCAGAGTTCCCCATTTTATGACATCGAATAAAATAAACCGTACAATTATTCTCAATTTTTTTACGTTATAAATAATATACTTATATGATATTTTCTATCAATCTTCAAGAGGCATGAACAGAGACGGAAAGATATAATTTTCGTTGAATGCGCTTTATTTTTAACAGATGATTATCCAATTTATCAGAAATTCATACATTTTTCGTCGACATTGTTCGGTACTTACTCCTCGTCACGATTAACGCGAAACCAAACGAAATACTTTTTGTTGGAGACTGTATCTGATCGGTGGACGACGACTTTTGCATAGCACTGTATCAATACGTGTAACCAGTATCGCTGTCGTTGCGCCGCTATTCCTCCGATTAATTTTCACACAACGACAATGCTTGCAAGACGAATCGTTGCAGCGGTATAACCGGCGTCGTAATTTATATCCTTCTACAGGCGTAAGAGCGAAGCATGTTGCGTTCGTGAAGATCAACCGTTCGAAAACATGTTTTCAAGATCGAAAATCGAGTCAGATATGTCACCCGAATGACAGGCCATCGGCCATATTGGCCTGGATGGTGGTTGTGTTCAAATTTCGACCGTGCGATGGCGGTTCGCGCGCTCGCGCCCCGAAACATGGCTGACAAACGAAGATGTAGCGGTGCACGTCGGGTTTACATTAGACTGAAAACGCCGCGGCAGCTACTGGTGTGTAGTTTACGATGCAGTCATTCGTAGAAATGGTGAGATAGTGTCGTGGCTCGAGAGGACATACTACCGGCTAGCGATGGCCTCCACGCCGAAGTCGGAGAAGCACGCAGGTGAGTGAGCGATACTACTATGACCTACGATGAAACAGAACGTATACGACGTTCTGCGACAACCACGGAACCCGGCCGCCGTGACCGTCGTTTCTTTTCCTCTCTTGTTACTCAAATTTTCATTCGCCAGGAACACAACGTGTCGCGAGAATTTCTCACAACTTACAACGTCATAACGTCGAACGCTGTTAGAACAACTGCCGCGTTAATCTAAATATTAGTGGAGTAATCCTTCACAGACGCTACCGGACGCGAAACGTCAAAAGCATATGCGTGTGGCCTGAAGTGTCTAAGCTTGCTGCATCCTCTATCCTGTTTTCTCTTTTTTGTATCGTGTCATTGCTACATTCATAGTTTCGTTGCCTTGACAGTTGCAAGAGGTAGCTTTTTCAGACGTGTATCTCTAAACATCACGCTCGGCTAATACCAATTACAAGCGAACGATAATCGATCGTTAAATCTGAGCGTTCATAATTTCATCTTTCGTTCGATTCATAAAGATCATCGATTGTTTCGCATTGTTCTGGATTTTAGAGATTCCGATTCTCGTACGAACTATTGGCGAATTTGTTTTTAACGTGTTTTCAACGAAATCCATTGAAATTGAATATCGTATCGTGGCCCAAAGGAGCATCACGTCGAGAAATCATTGAATTGATGTTGTTCGATGCGAAAGAGGAACCGCGTGAAGAATGGAGAGAATGGCACGAGAGGTGGAAGCATTGTGTTGAGTTTCTCCCTCTCCTA
This sequence comes from Melipona beecheii, assembly GCA_032399605.1. Classification (NCBI taxonomy): domain Eukaryota; kingdom Metazoa; phylum Arthropoda; class Insecta; order Hymenoptera; family Apidae; genus Melipona; species Melipona beecheii. The sequence goes on along the minus strand of JAUCMO010000243.1, from coordinate 1,751,440 downwards.
GCCTATTCGAGCCGAGATTCGTCCTGATGCTGCGACCACTTTGGCAATCATTCTCTTTCTCGAAAAACCAGTCATACGTTCCGTGGTAAATGCACGACATTGGTAATAATACGCGGCTAGAGTGTGTGTGTGTGTGTACGTGTCAATAAACCGTCCACGCGCCGGGAGCAAGCCCAATGTAATTCGAACAGCTGCCCGTGTCACACAAGCTTTTTAGTCCGCATTCACACCCTTCGAACAAAGAGTTAGTTGCAACCTGGTCATCGATGAGACAATATTTCCACGATATCCGCGTTAACACGTTCACTACGCGTGATAACAATTTGATTGATCAAAGTCACATTAAGAATCATAATATTTTAATAACATACGCACATATACGAATTTTTATAACAGATGAATAAATAAAAAGAGTTTGTAACGGAATACGACAAACAAAGTACGCAGCAAAGTTTTTCACTTCGCGGGTGCGATTGGTGGAAAAGAGAAATGGGTTTGAGTCATAATATGCTCGGCTTTTATTTTATTATTATAATAACAGGTGCTACTTATCAGAATTGATACGTTCGACCTAGGGCTGGTGATGGATAGATACTCTTAAGTAAAGGCAGTTTGATCAATTTGCCGGATAACGAGTAGCAACTAACTCGGTATATACCCTACGTCATCTGTCGCTGGGTAATTGTGTTTAATGCGAGTTGATTTGTTCCCGGTTGAAATCATGGTGTCTATCACGTTCTGGCATCGTATGTTCTGAAAAATAAGTCCCCCATCAACGGGTTGACGAACGCGTGACGCGTAAAAAGATACATCAGTTGGAGTTATTATCGATTGCCAAACTTTTAACTTAATGCTTTTACCATACATCGCGCCAAATTGAAAAAGATAGCAAGAACTATGTTCTCTATTTACGTCTTTTAAATGTTGACTGATAGTTTGTTGATAGGGAATAGTGAGTTCAAAGAAATGGAGGAATATATTTTTAAAGAATCCGATGAAATGAACAACAGTCGTCTGAATCGTATTAATTATTTCAATTATTAAACGCGATCACAATCCATGAAAGCCAACTTATTTGCATAATCGCGATTGAATTTTAACAACGCAGTAATCATCATTGGTGCATAAAGCAATAATCCTTTAATGTTAATCTTCTAACAGTATCTGTGTATCTGTTAGAATTCCAATTGATAGAAATTATATGCACAAATAGATATGTACGTATGTATAACTGATATGCATTCCTATTATTGACAAGGAAATGCCAGTCAAACTGCTTCTATCAGTAAATTAGATATTTGCACTCTTGAAAATGAAGTATCTCCTGCGAAAGCCATAGCTTCGTGTGATGTGTCATTACGCGCGATCTCTTCTCAAGAGAGTGGTATCGTATCCGTCGTTTGCGGAAAGATTTCGTTGAAAAGTCCTCGGATTTATCATCGATGAAATATTTATAAGACAATGCAAGAGGAAAGAGAAAGCGCCTGATCTATTTATACGATTAAAAATACTTGATCTTGAAGTTGTCCGTAAGAAATTTCGGTTGTTATGTTGATTTTTATGAGATCAACGTATAATTTTTAATTACACATAGTTGAAATGTAGTTTTGAAAAATCATTTCACTACGCGTCATCCTCTTTGTAACCTGAATGACCAAAGACTTACAACCCTTCGCTTAATTTCGCTAAAATACAAGCTGCGCTTGATTCGTTTCGTTTCTACCCAAACCAACAACCCCGCGTATTTAACTAAAGTATGTAAATCCTCATCTCTTGGAACGTCTTGAAAAGTTCACCAGCAGGTGAACGTTCAGAAAGGATCTCGTTATCGGGGAGTGCGCCGCACTGTTTCCGGCGAAACATCGGAAACTCGTGTTCATGAAGAAGTAAAAATGCTCGTGGAACAGTTAACATGACCACGAACAGAGAAACGTCGGCGAGGAGAAGAGAAATTGTGTCGCTGGCTAGTGAAACGGCACTGCGAACTCGGTCAATAATAAATCCGCGGTCTCATTGGGAGAGGGATTCCTGGTGAAAAGCGAACTCTCATTAAATTTCCAGCTAGACGGTCGCTGGTTCATTGAAATAATTCTATGGTGTGTCGCGCAAAGGTTCCACAACGCTCGAAGGAGATTGAACGACTTTGTCCGGAGGAAGAAAGAAAGGGGAGGAAGGTGAGGGTGAAGGGGGCAAGAAAAAGTAAGAACACGCGCTAGATCGAAATGTGATTAAAACTCAGTTCCGTGGCCTTTTCCATTTTCTGCACCGTGGACATTGTATCCGCGATCCGTAGGCTTCGTCGGGGTCCAACCGCTTTATCAGTTATGGCCTCCTCCCTTCTGTTGGATCTCCTCGGTGAAAATGGGACACCGAGAGGAGAAATATAGGGTAAATCTACTCGTGAAAGTGTGCGTGTTCTACAATTCCAAGAAAAATGGAATTCCAACGAAATAAATTCTTCTTCTTTCTTTTCTTACTTTTTTGCTCTTTGTCATAAATGCAGCTTATACATGTATAAAGATGTTAGAAGAATGAAAACGAATGTATGGTCACGCAGAAGTTTCAAAGTTTCCCAAAAGATTTCTCTGTGACGATATTTTTTACCAGCGATATTTCGCGCAAAATCCGTTTACGTTTACCCAGGACAATTGATGGCAAACGACGATGGTGTTTGGACGTTTGTGTTCCTTGACCCTATCGGCACCCACCCTGCGAATGATGCAGCGACGCAGCGTGAGGAATAGGGATCGGAATCTGTCGCGTGTGGATAGTACATTCACCGTACTACGACGATTCATGAATATGCATCTGTTTTCACGTTTCATCGGGCAACAGCGGTTGAGAAGGGTGTGCACGTGCGAAAACCAGCCGGCGTGTTACGCTTGATCCCAATTTAGCATTTGATACGAGGGATACGTCTTCGTTCTTGTCGTACGTTGTACCAAAGCTACTGATACGAGAGGCCTTCGCTTTCCTTGAGCGGTATTTAGTCATTTCGTTATCGTCCCCTTATCGTTCAGTATCTGCGTGTACGCAGATAATCGCAAGCTTTTAAGAGAATCGCAAACCAGAGTGTTCTCGTGTTTTGTGGAACAATGTGTCTGCGATAGAGAATCGAGCAGGCTGGAAGAAAATTTCTACCGTGGCGGGGAGCTTGTTGGATCAAAATGGTCGTGGGATTCGTTTTCAGAAGACGTAAGTTTTGAACACTTTTTTGTTCCGCGTTGTTTTACGCGCGAAGCGTGGAGAAGAGGAGAATTGCACTTTAAAGTTGTTGCGTTTAGTATAAACGATAGAGAAGCGACGTAGCACGTAGTAGGATTGAAAAAGTCAAGTTTTGCTAGAAAACTGACGCACGTTCCATCGTTTGATTTTGTTGCCAATTGCGAAGCATTGGTTGTTAAACCGTCATTCAAATTGATAAAATAATATTGAGATTACGATGATATCTAAATTTCCAAAAGTTGTTCGATGATAAACGCTCGAGGAGTTACGTCTTAAAACTTGACAATTCTTTGAACATTGTTTCTTATCGAGTCATTAAATATTTTTATTGCGTCTCCGAAATTGGGAAATGCGATCGACCACACGTGCAGAGCTATTCCTATAAGAAATAAATCAAATTAAATACGTCTGTCACACATATTTAGTACTCGAATTTATTTGAAAAAAAACTTGCTTTGTACCTATTATCTGGGAGAGAGAGAGAGAGAATCATTGTGTCTTATTAAAAAGAAAGGGGAATTGAAAGAAAAGAGTGACCAAAATGGAATAGAAATTGACGAAGAAAATTGACAGTGTCAAAGCGTGCTCCACCTAAAACGACCGAGAGGAAATGAAATATCCACGGTCGTTTTCTTACGCGAGCTAATTTATGCAGCGGCAATGACGAATGCAATGTCCACTGTATTGTCGGGGACGGGCTCGGAAAAAGAGGAGGAAGAAAAGTAGTTCTCCTGGTCGTCGGTGTCGCACACTGACACAGTGCTGCAGGGGTCCGCAAATAAATTGTACCTCCTCCTCTGCTTCTCAATTCCTCGTCTCCTCCCCTCGCTCTCCTCCTCGCCGTCTCTTCCTTGCGTCTCTGCTCGACGAAATAAAGAACGAACGTAAGAGATTCTGCCTGTATGCGAGGTCTTTTGTCTCTTTCCTCGGTTAACCCTCTCGCCTACCACCGTCTCTTTCCCTCCCTCTCTTTGTATCTTCTTCGTCTCACTCTATCGCGCAGACTTTTGCTAGCCTCTGTGTATCTGTAGTATGTGTGTGTGTGTGTGTGTGTGTGTGTCTGTATGTGTGTGTCTGTATGTATTCCTCTCTCTGACCCGTTAAAATAGACAAGCCTTCTTTCCCGGCCAAAGTCACAGATATTACCGGGCGATCTTGCTAGTGGACGGTCCATGGGTATTAGCCACGGTTCACCTCCGGATTCGCAGAGCGACTCGCCTCACTTTGACTCTGCTGTTTAAACTCGGACAGACCTGTTTGGAATCCGATCCGCGAACCAGATTTACGCTCGGTGCTCTCTCGTAGTAGACGTCTCTAACGCACTTGTCTTAGCCGTCGAGCACAGCGGAACGACGACATCGTCGTCGTCGTCGTCGTCGTCGTCGTCGTCGTCGGGGAAAAAACGGCCAGTGAAATTTTCGCAAGATCGTGATCAGACACGAGCGGAGCAACTTTGTCAAAGAAAGAACTCGGAAATTACATCAGGATAGTTTGGAAAATCGCGTGAGAATTTGTTTCGGATCGATCGCCCACGATTCTTCGAGGTGTTTGCATAAAGAACTCTCTCTCTCTCGACGGTTAATTGCATTAATTGTGCAAGACGCACCAGTGTGGAAAATAAGTCGCGTCAAAGACAGACGCGCGAGTGTAACGATCATGGTGGAGGGATCCGCGTCAAGATTCGCGTTTTGCGAATCGGTTTTATGTAATTATCCGCCGTTCGGAGAAAGTGCATGGAAGTCACTTGGAAAGTAAAGATTCCAATCTTTCAAGAAAATACACACAGTGAGAAAATCGAGCGGAGGATGGATCGATGTGAGAGGGACGATATCCGTATTGAGAAGATAAATGCCCAGCGTCTTTGACGAGCCGTCTATTTTTTAGTGGAGATTTGTTGCGGTGAATTTCATCGATTCTTTCTCCTTTCTTCGATTGTGCGATTACGTGGAAGTGTCGTAGAGATAAAAACGTGTCGCATTACAAAAGGTCGTTCCGTAACGTTCTTGGTAACGTTTCGTAAATTTATAATTTTCTTGCGACTGGAAAGTGACAAATGACGAATGGTAAATCTACTTCGATCCAAAGACTTTTGTGTTTTGATTGACACGATATATCCATTTATTTATTTTTATAAAAATTCTTCGCGCTCGGTTGGTTAATCTAATTATGTTGCACGTTTGCAAGGACTGAAATTGATTTATTCTCCATCATGTCATTTTCCATTGGTTGACAAGTTGGGAGGTTTGATCGTTGAAAACAAAATTTCTTTCTTATTCCTCATTATTCGTCAATGAAATATTTGTAAAATTGTGTGATATCAGCTTTTTACGGTGCGTTGAGTCGATCGAGGCACCAATATATCGTGTTACGTCAGAAGCAAAGCTTCTCAATCCTCAGAGGATGTTCTTCCGCGGTTTTCCTTAATAAATCAATCGGGTTCTTAATTACAAACACACGGTACGTATCGAATCGTGTGAGAAGTAAAAACTTTCTTCTTAACTTTCCCGTAATCTCCGATCGAAAATTTATTTCGGTGTTTGAAAATGAATTTCCCGGTGCGAGTAATGTTTACATTTACATGTGTTCAGTGTATCAGAGTAGCGACTAACGTTAGTTTATTCTGTCGAATGTAGAGTTAGTTACTCTAGTTCGTTTGTGCAATACCTGTGCTTCGAGATAAAATCGACGGTGTTTGAAGTTGAATAATGAATGAACTCCGATGAATGAAAGTGTCGTGGATCCCGGTGATATCGCTTGGCGAATGGATCGTGAGATTTATAACATCTATTCTTCCAGTCAAAGTACAAAAATACAATTGACTAGATGACGTGAAAAACACAGACACGGTTGTTTTTACAAGAGAATTTACATATAACAGATTTTTAGTTTAATGTGACAAATTTTTAACACGCAGAAATCTCGCCGAATGAAATTGTCGCGATACGTTCAAACGTTCGTACGTAATCGACAGATTTGTTGGCACACATCAAATCGACGTTATATTTGCCAGATACGTTCACTTCTCTTTTTCGAACATTCCGCCAACTCTTTCTGCTCCTCGTTTTGCCGAGATCAATCATGTGTTTTTTTTTTTTTTTTTAAAGCGGCGATTGGAAGATGTACGCGATGTTCTCGACGACCTATGTAGATCGGTGCACGTCAGACGATGTGGAGCAAACGGCACATATGTAGATACTGTGTAATAAACGATCAAGGCTCGATTAGTTAGCGGAATAGAAGTTGGCCGATGTGCGTTTTAATCTGTACGAACGATGTTCTTCGATCGGACATGGCGATGCGCAAAGCATCAAAGGCTGTGATTGTATTACGTAATTGGCAAGGAATTGGCAATCGATGTGTAAATTTTTTGAATTTTCGTCTTGCTCCTTTCTGACGCTAATGATAATATGGATTTACTTTAGTAAATAATATTAATTGCTTGTTAAAGCGTAACAGAGAGCTCAGAAACCAATCATTAAAAACAACTTGCGCTACGCAAGTATCCCCTTATTGTCAAAATCTTCAGTCGATGAAAGAGTTTATAATCATTACAATATTGCAACCAAACTGTTTGATTAATTGACGATTAATTGACAATGATAGTGTGATTTGTACGACGCGAGTCATTTTTAATGAAAAGTCACTCCCACCGATTGACTTCTCAGCCCTCGATATATTAGATCGAAGAAAGAAACAAAAATATAAAACATGAAAAAAAAGAAGAAACAGGAGGAAACGAGAAAAGAAATTTTCAATTCTCGATTCTCGTCCAATTTTATATTTGGAAGTGAACTCACGATTCCTTTTCACTGCTTACCAATATCGATGTTGACAATTCCGTTTCGCCCCGTCTCAGTCGCTTCGATACTGAAAATCTCGCGACGTTCGACGCCGAGAGAAAATCGCCCGAATTATGTCGAGTGGACCATCGAACTCCAAAAATAATGCAACACCTTAGGCGCGACGGCGTGCCTACTAGCGTAACTGGGTCGCAAGTTCATCAGTGCTAATTATTATTAATCAGGAAATCTCGGCCCGCCGTGAAATTCCCGCGAATTTGCATACGTAATTGCAAGGCCATAGAAGAGCACACTAAATAATTATAATTGGAACGGCCTGTTGTCGAGATGTTACGCACGGGCAAACAGTTCTTTATATTCAGAGATGGTTGATTCGTTGCTATTTGACAGCGTAGCACGATGCTGTCGAGAAGATTTCTCGTTGTTGTTGCGCTTGTTCGAGATTTATAGAATTTTAACTCTGCTTCTCTGGGTAAACGAAGAGAAAAATAGTGCAAGCGACAAATTCTCCAATTCGAAAGGCAGCGAGCACAAACCCATTTTCTCTCAGTTCTCTGCTTCTCCTGGCTTGTTCGAGATTTATAGAATTTTAACTCTGCTTCTCTGGGTAAACGAAGAGAAAAATAGTGCAAGCGACAAATTCTCTAATTCAACAAGGGAGAATCCTATTTATAAGCCTCTATTTTTTTTTATTGAGTCGTTTGAAACGTCGTGTTTCTTTTTCTCTTTGCAGTGTCTAGCAACTATATCCACCGTATTCCCTATTTTTGTTTCTTTTTGTTTCACGCTTATATCTCATCAATCAGCCTACCCCGAGCCAACCACGTTTCATTTCTTCGACAAAGGTGGCCCCTGGTCTTGTATAAATATTGCCAGAAAATTCGATAATTTAACGACAGCAACCAAGCCAGAAAAACGCGGTCCTTGTTGTGTTCAGCCCAGCGTGGAACGAGTTACACGATTGACCTCCTGGTCTTGTATCGAGTCATACACGTTGCTCGGAGAGCAGTAAAAGCAGCGCTGGAACACCGCGATCGCACCGGCCGAAGGTGGAGAAAAGGTCGACCTCTCGCTCCAGTAATCGCGCATCGTTTGTCGTCGAAAATTGATGGGAACCTTCAAGGATCTCGCAGCTCTCTTGCTTATACTTTGGCTCTTGATCGATGCAGTTTTTTTTTTTTTTTTTTACCAACTCCGTATAAATTGGATTCTGACAAAGTTCTTCTCCTTCAATTTTCCCTTCACGATCCATTGACGCTTTTGCGATAAACTTCTGCATTCTAGTACTGCCCGAGATTTTGATCCCCTTTCGCTGAATTCGGTTATTCTCGTTTCTTGAAAGTGTTCGAATTGTCGGAAAAGTGGGTTTTGCTCCACGCGGCGGATCTAAATATTTTTTTATTCATAAATTGTTTGCGATTGTTTCACTTGATCGTGAGTATACGCGTGAAGCGAATGTGTCGGAAAGCGATGGAACAAATGGTAATATCGATCGATTGATGGTATTTATGAGGTCAGATGAAACACTAGGAAGCGTGGCGAGAAAACGTAGCGGAACATCCGTCGCGTTAAAATAGACATCCTGGAACTCAAATGTGCTACGGTCCTCGGTACATCTACTCTACTTTAACATAGTACACGAGGTCGCTAAATGTATCATCGCACGTATATTTAGGCTACACTGTCATCGGCGTAGTTCGATTTAATTTTCCTAGCTGTATTTGCGATCGTTTTATGATCGATTACATTTCCGAATTTTCTTTGGTATCACGACCAAGGAATGTCCGCCTGCCTTCTGTCCATTTTAATTTCCTCGCATTACTTTTCAACTATTTATGATTTGTAGAAATGTAATTATAAATACATAACCTTAAATATAATTCTATTTCAATTACAAACACCTATATATATATATATATATATATGAATTATAAATTTGTAGAAACATAACCTCAAATATAATTATAAAAAATATATATATATATATATACATATATAGGTGAGTTATGACGACAGGATTCTAATCGATCCAACGATATTTTCACTCGGAGCGGAGATAGGTCAAGTAATCATATTTTTTTCAACCAACCATGATTTCTCAAAATCACGTGTCGTTAATCGTCCGTCAGTCAGCGTAAAATTAAAGTTCAGCAAACAGTGGATTGTCGCCCGGTGTTATCTGTTTACAGCGTGAACTCGCAGTCGCTTGCTAAATATACTGTCCGTGAGATCATGTATAATTACGTACATGTGTTTCTTAACAAGCTTGAGAAACGCTGCTAGATAGCGATCATCGATAACTGTAATCCGTTAACAGTCGTGTTTTGTCGCGTCGCAAGTGTAACTGCTGAAAGAACGAGAGAATCGGTCGGCTTGCTTTTGCGTAGAACGAAACGTCAACTATGAGTGACAGCTTCATCTAATTTGTCAAACTGTGCAATGTGTCTCGTTGGTACAATGTGAGAAGAACTCGGTTGTGCTTGGTAAACATCAGTGAGACAATGAACGCGTATTGTGATTCATCGTGGTCCGTAATGCGGAGCTAGTTTTTTTAAAGAGATGCCACAGTACGACGACAGTTTCCTCGATTCGCCGATCTTCCGGCGACGCACGCGTAGCTACGCGGTGCAAAAGGAGTTCGTGCCAAAGTCGAAGAGCTTCATCACGGCCACACCTCTGCTGCTGGCCGTGACCAATCACGCCAGGACCCTTTCCGGTTCCATATCGACCTGCAGTTTGAAAGGTAATTGGAAGAAAAATTCAGGTTAAGGGCATGTTACGTTCTCTGTCGCTCGAATAGGTTGAAACAAGCCTCTTTGCAGTCGAGAGTCTTTTTTTTTCTTCATTTCTTTGCAGCTCGATGGTTTTCTTTCCCTGTTGTGATCATTTTCGATCAAGCGAGCAAAAAGCGGAATATCGATTAATTCGTTCGTTCGCGGAGAACACGTTCGAAAATTACGTTGTGAAACGTAAACCGATATTGCGGGAGATCTACAAATTGCCATAATTGCTTTAAAGGCAGAGTCATAACCTTCGAGTACGATTGATTTCAACAGAACGCGTTTTTCAACGCGGAATATTCGCGTTGAAACGTGACGTGTAAACGCGTGACCAAAACGCTTCTCACATACATATCTGTTGGAATAATTTAGAGTTAGGATAACCACGTTACTGAAGCGAGTTTGGCCGTAGTAAATGCGCCACTGGCGCACTGCATGTGAAAGCAATTCGGTTGTTAATTACCCATTCGTGCTGTCAATCATATTAAGCACCGCTGGTAGCCACCTTCAGCTATTAATACACCTGTCTGGCTCGCGGTGTATACACTATAATGTTCCATCCCCTACGGTTTTGTATAAGATATACAGAAGCCGGTGATTTCCCCCTAGGCTAGCAATGCGCTACAAATTGCTTGTATTCTACCGTTGAGGTGTTCTCTATATTTCTGAAAATACATCTACGGACAAATTATAACAATACCTAGCGAAATTTCGCGCGTTAGTTTGCTTTCGTTTCGTAGCAAAGAGTCGGTTCTCCACTTTCGAACTCCACACGCGGAAATCAGATTCCGATTCCAGAGAATCTACGTGCGAGCGATATCGCGAAATGTTCGTCCCTCGATGGGAGAAATTTCCACGGAGTTGTTCATAAATACGCAGATTCGGGCGATTACTATGCGAATCAGCAGCGTTTACTCGCGCGAGAGGGCCGGACATTAATAAACATGAGGTACGACGCGCGGCAATTAGTGCAACGATAAAGTGTACCGATGTCCAGCCGAAAATTAAACCGTACTGGCCGAAATTTGTTTTGAGAGTACGCAGCGGCACGCAATGCGATTATTTGCGGGTCACACGCTGTTTAAGCGGATTCAACCGCCCGAGGGGGAGTTTTGAATTGAGGTTTGAGTATGATGAACTGAAAGTTTGAATCGGGGTTTGAATACGGCATTAGGTTATGGCGTATCTCGATTGTCATAGCCGGAAATTAACATGTAGTTATCACGCTTTCAATCTCGTAAAAATCGTATTTTTTACCCAAAAAATTTTGAAATTGTCAATTGTCTTTTCGAATGTAAAAATTGTTTCATTTATACATCTCGCGAAATCAAGGATATTTTGTCAATCCATCGCCATAGTTTCATTTTCTTGCAACTGTTTGAGATTAATTTGAAAAAAAGTATCTTAATTCGATAAAGAATTCATCGTACTATTTTTATTGTACAAATAAATATATAATAGCTGGTCTGTAATAAATAGCCGAATTAGTTAATTAGTAATTTGTATTCATGATTAATAAAAGTAAAAGCTGCAGGTTTATCAAGACGCTTTTCCTATTCAAATTTTATCTTCATCCTCTTTTGAAACGAATGTATTCCTAGAGAAAAAAGAAAAGAGATTCTCTCGATGGGGTATGTAATCTGCATCCATGGAGATCGTTGTAGCCGACGCTTTCATGAATAAAAATTTTCTGTATGAAATAGTAATCGTGCTGAAAGAAAGCCGGATTCCTTTTGACGGAGACAAAATAAGTATTCGAAAGATAATTGAATAAATGATTCAACGAGGCTAATGGAAACTGTTTCTTTCAACGATTTTTTTTCTCTCTCTCTTTCCTTCTCTCGCTTTGTTTTGAAAATTAAATCTTATGTCGCGAATACGTGAAATTTCCAAAGAGAGATATCTTTATTTGAAGTTTCGTGTACTTTGCAAAAACCGGTGGTTTTATCCAATGGAAAAGTCTACGAGGATTATCCTCATTCCGCGGATTATCTAGAGCTTCTTTCATTTAGGAGATTGAAGTACCACCAATTAAAAATAATTTTATTCCAGACTTGAGAAAGAGATGGAATTAAGAAAACCTGTGTTAATTTTTTACAACGTCTCTTTTCTATTTAGATATTTTCTCGAGTGTTCGATAATAATTTTACACGATACTTAAAAATATAGAACGAAGGAGATATGTGTATAGCGATTTGCACACGAGTTCATATTGGAGGCTATATAAGATTGCGTAATAATTCTACTATAAAAATAATTTTATAAGGCGATTGATGAGTCAGTTTTGAAACAGAGCGGTGAAATTCCTCTCCGCGTTTGTCTTTCATTCAGGGCGAGTAAATTTGTTCCGTTCAATAGCAATTTGTTGATCATGAATCATGCGTTTCCCTTGTACACGAGGATTTAACGCGTCAAGCAGAATCGCAGAAGGAAAGGCAAGTCTGTTTTACGAGGGTGCCCTACGCGCCGGAGGGTGTAAACCACTACTTAATCAAGACGTTACACGAGAGTTCTCTCCGCGAGAGTTTTCAACCTTTCTTGCCCCAGGGGTTGGTCACCCCTTTTTTAGCATCATCGATCCTCGATAGATAAAAGGCTCGAAACTATTTCGATACAAATTGTTGCGTGCAGCTTCGCGGCACACTTAAATCTCTTTTTCAACGAATCCGTTACTCTTTTTGTTCTTCTTGAAAATTTGTTGCTACCCTATCGCGACTATGATTGCGATGGTTCGTTCAATGATACTTTTCAGAAATTGGAAGTTACTTGGTACATGTACGTGCATGGTACATGTGGCAAGCGAACGTTACTATGAATTCGCTTGCGAAAATTGTTCGTCGAAATAAACGCGCGGCAAATGCATTCGTAGACAGAGAACAATGGCGGCCGCTTTTCGCGAGAAAGTAATCAAATCTCGACCGGTGTTGCTGCACGGGGTTGGAGGAAAAAGTTGGCCGTTTAATGCATATTGCGCTCCGGTAAAAGCGAATTTGACGTACTTTCGTGTGTGTGTGTGTGTGTGTGTTTGATAAGTTTCGCTCGTAAATCTCAAGACACAGATCAACGATGACTCTTTACAACGTCTCTTCTTTTTCAACGTGTCTGTGTCTGTCCCCCTTCGGCTCTCCTCGGTAGCCAAAGATGACAAGAAATCCGCTTTCGACGCGAAAGGGGCTTAACGTCGTCGCACCGATAAATTTCAGGCGAAAAGCGCTCGAATATTTCGCTCGGCAAAGTGCATTCACGCGCCTGCCTGCGGGGCAAGCATCTCGCTAACGTGTCAGCGAGGTTCGATAGGTTGCCACGAGGGTGGAACACGTTGCTTCCTACACATATATAGTGAAACAGCTACCATTTCCAAAATACTTTTATAGAACAGCAAATATCATCGTGCCTTTCTTTTTAATTATAAAAGAAGTCACGATGAATAACGATCGAGTGGTTGAGACAACGTTCGGTAATTTCAATTACAATTTCATCGAAAAAAAAAGAAAATAATAATAACGCTCCCGCGGATTTACCGTTGAATTAATTTTCAATCGCATTTGAATAGCCAATCGAACGCGACTGCATCTCCCGACCGTAATCGAGTTATCAACGAATTAACGAGAGGAAAAATAAGAAGGCCGAGGGAAAGAAAACTTCGTTTCGCCTCTTTCACATTTTACCCCGGCAATTTCGCAATGCAATAAAAGGGTCAACGATTCGAAGGCGACAGTAGGTTTTTCCCTGTCCTGTGTGTTGTACGTTTTTCCTATATCACAGCGTGTAAGGTCTTAGAACGCTGTTCGAGGGTTCGAGAAATGCGAAATTCTTTATTGAACACACACACACACGCGCGCGCGCGCGCGCGCGCATATTGGTAGATGGCGGAGAGTCTATGGTGGCGGTAAAAATAAATGGAAAAAGAGTTGGAGTACCCGATATTTCTTCTTACCCAGCACTCGCCCCTATTATTTCTCTGTGTGTCTTCTTCCCAACCTTTGCCTTTTCTTCCTTCTATTCTTCGTCCATGTGTTTGATTCCTCGGTTACCGAGTTCTCCAGGCCAGCCAAGTGAATTTTGCTCGATCTCGAACGATCCATGGAAGAAACTAGTAAAACTGAACTACCACGTGCGAACCCTACGATTTCTCGCGCAAGGAATCTTTTTTTTTTTTCTTTCTCTTGTGGAACGTCCCGAGAAATCGTTATTCCCCGAGACTAATTAAAAGTTTCTTTCGGCGCTCGGCGAAGGAGAGAACGAAAGGGAAAAGGGAAAGGAAAAATTACGCGGCGAAATGAACGAGGCGTGTTCCTCGTTAAAAAAAAAATGTCTGGCGAACATCAGTTGTTGAGGATGGGCGATACACAGCCCCCGCTCTGGGGACTGTATCAAAGAGGCGCGAGAAAAAAAAATATCAGGGAACGCGTGTCGCCGCGGCAAGATCGTGCGCTGGCATCTCATTAGGCCCGCGGATCCTCCGGCGCTAATGAGATTAATTATCGCGAGGCTGTTGTCTTTCTGTCTCGTGCAGCGCAGGGACAAGCGAAAAACAAAAACGGATCGCCGAGGAAGGAAAAGAGAGAAAATTGCGATAAACAATCGAGCGTTCCGTTCGATCCGTGGCGACGCACTAATTTGACGAGAGAAAAAGAGACTCGATTAATTGCGCGCGGCGTTACTCCCTTCGCCCCCCACATGTGCCGGGGAATTTAATTCGAGGATTCCATTAAATTTCCACTAAGCTTTCATCCATCTTTTGATTTCCGTTCGTGTCCGTCGTTCGCAAAGACTCGGCAATTTATCTCACAAGATCCTCTGCGTCAATCTTCTGGCCATGCCTCACCTAACCATCTCTGAAATTCCGATAACATAATTTTTATTATTCGAAAAGCAAAGTTTTGACAAGCTTCCAAAGAACACCGCGTTCATGAAAGAAAGAAATGAAAGAAGCGAAGAAGTCACTAAGAAATTAAAAAAAATAACAATAAAATGAAGTGAAATGATAAACAGCAAATAGAGCTTCAAAAGGGAACCGAAATGCACAAATGTAAAATAATTTAATGGAAGCTTTTCCTGTAACACTTCGATCACTGAAATGATACAAATTATAAAATAAAATAAAGATACTTAACAAATTCAAAATTACCAATTCATATTGAAGTGAAATTCAAAAAATTTACTCGAATTCTCGAATTACCCCCCCACGTTGGGAACCACGGCTCTAAGTAAATAACTACTTATACTTGTACTCACTTTTCCACTAAATTTCACCTTAGATTCTCGATTTCCTCGTTTGTGAGAAATCATTATCAAATTCTTGATATCCGCGTGCTCAATCGTTCGAATCGAACCGTTTACCTAGTTCGGACCGCGGTAAAATGTGTCACGAATTTTCGACGATCGAGCAAATTCCGCGGCTTATACGGTCACTGATCGATAGCAACGGGACATAGCTGACATTCGCAAGTGCAGATTACTCTGCTGAATATCGCGTTTGCCTCTCCGCTCGGTGAAACTGTGTCCGGGGCCGGGTGCTTACATTGCCCGCGTGCATATTTATTACGGTGATCGGTAATGACAGTGACCCCTAGGCGCTCGGCACCCGGCTAGATTTGCATAATTTCTGCAATTCAACCAGCTCGTCGTATCGCGAACCCCGAACGGTCTTTGAAACGCTCTGGGGGAAAAAGCGAATAAACAGCAGGCGATTAACACGACGTTTTTCTCATTGTTTCGCCGAACCGTGAAACCGATGAATTTTCAATGTTCAATCCACGCGATTCGATCGATTGTCAGTTCTTCCGGGCTTCTAGCTTTTAGACTAATTAACAACGAGCGAAATTTGACTTTTGAATTTCTGCGTAGTAAATGTACGAAATGAAAGTTAACATCTATTTTCGAAATATTTCATCAAGCATTAACGACCATCCCAAATTGAATCTATCTTTCAAAGATTTTAAATTCCATTCTCGTAGATGGAGCATACGTGTACTACACAAGATGGGCCATTTGCATGATTAAATCGGCTCTCAAAGAGCCGCTGTGAACGTGTTTTTATTTCCGCCGTGTCCACCACGGCGAAAGTTCGAAAGCGATAATTGAACGAGCCGCGGTTGGTCGCGCGACGCGGTGCCTCCGGCTGTAATTAGCCAAGGAAATGAAAGATAAACAGCGAAGTGCAGAAGTCAGAGGAGGAAAGGAAAGGCGATCGAGGAATTAAATTAATGGGTACGTGTGCGCGGGTTTTTGTATTGGTATCGTTTCGTTTAAAGTAAAAAGAAGAAGAAAAGCCGCGCATTTCCTTGGCTTTTTCTTAAGTGTGCAACTAAAACTGCATTAATTAGACAGAGATGGCAGCCTTACCTCGCTCGGGTATGTAACAGCGTTGTCTCGCGTCAGACCATTTGCGCGACTCAAGAAAACGCGCGGCCAAAGGGAAACGCGGCCTCGAGCTCTTCAGTGTCATTAAACCAAGCACCGGTAACATTAACTACAGGCGTCGTTAAAGCGCTTAATTTTTCCTTCTCTCTTTCATTAAGAGCCACTCGGCGCATTCCCTTTGACGCGTACCCAACGTTTCCGACGATTAACGGAACAATCGATAGGGCGTTTCCTTTCTGTTATTTCCATTTTTCTTTCTCCTTCTCTTATCCCCCGTCCCTCTCTTTTAATCCTTTGCGATACGAAGCGTGAAACGGGAAAGGGAAAATGGTACTATTAATTATAGGATTTCGATGAGAGATCGCGTGGAATGATCAACTACGAGAGAACGATAATGGAGCAAGCTTTGCGAATTGTTTGCATTTTGGATTTTCGTGAGAGTTAATGTCGGAATAATTTTTCCGAGGGTGAAATTAATTTTTTTTTTTTTTTTACGAATATTACATTTATCGTACGTTACGAATATTGAATTTATAAAAGAGAGAAGAAGAAACTGAAACGAATGGATGTTAATTCTCTGTCTTTGTTCTCCCGTGGAATCGAACGCGTGCCATGACGCAGCAACAATATTGTATCTATCTCGGGTGGTAATATTTTTCAGAGGATGTCGTGCCCGGCCTCTGTAAGTAATCCTCGCGCAACCAACTATGTACCTGGCGCTCTGCCTCCTAAGCAAAATGTATAGTCGTGTTCTGCAGCTAGTAATGGCTTTCCGTTGAATGAAATACTGCGTGAAACGTGGGTAGGTGGGTACACATCGAACAGTATAAATGGATTGCCGTACGAGAACCGGCTTCTGAAATCCGGCGTCTGATTCATCCATGTGTATTCGTCCCACGTGTCTGTCTTCTTTTTTCAAGATCGGATTGTCAGACGGTGACGCCAGAATTTAATGTCGAGCAAGTCATTGTAATCTTCAGGGCCTCGACTCTCTCCCGTTCTTCTCAATTACAAAAAACGCGAGCTTATTCCGTCAGGTCAATTCGTTCGATGGTAACTGCGAGAGGAGGAGATCGAAGCGTTGGAGATCGTGAGCGTTCGAAGAAGGTTATTGCTCCTAGCTCCTAACTGTGGGAGGTTATTGTTTGTTCGGATTGGATCGACAGTAGGATGAACGTTTGTCGAATTATACACAATCGGATTGAACGTGCTCTGATTAGGACTTCGTCAAGTCCGATGTACTTGAAACATTAATGACTATTAATGGGTCTGCATTATCACACGACTTGAAATGCTACTTTTCAACATTATCAGTGGCAGTAAATCAGTGTAAGGTGTGAGATTTTGTTGGAATTATCGATTTCGAGCATCTGTATCAATTGTTTGGTTCAAAATTAACTTGTCCAATTGCGCTGGACATTATTTCCCGGAAATAAAGCACATCAGAGGACGACAAACGTGTCTCCGATGCAATCGAACCTACGACATGAAGCATCTGGTATCGATTGCTTCGAATATCCTCCAGATACTGGAACACGTGTTAATTAACGATGTTAAGTTATCGTCCCATTTCGCTCGGCGTTTAATATTATATTAACGTCCACTCGGTTTCCGAGATTATTCGCTTAATCTCATCGCCTCGCGTTCGCTTATCTTCTACTCTCCAATTTTCACGTTTAAGAAAATATTGGCCAAGAAGTGAGTAAGTAGTTTCTTTTTCTGCGTGTGCCAATGAAAGGCGAGTTTTTTTCATGAGAAATAAACTTTATCGATATCTATTAATATACATTAATATTAAATTTATTAATATCGACCATTCTGCCATCTTTTCGATTTTCCATTTTGAAATCGGCGCCAAACGAATTGTTAACAATCGTCAACAAAGTCGTGCATTTTTTTTTTTCTAAAACAAGAGCAATCAGGTGTCAGATTACACGATGAATTTTAAGATATACATATATGCATATGTCTAGCCGGAAGAAAGAAACGCAATTACTTTTACTATCCTTCACCAATTCTTTTCACGTTTCGTAACACAATTGGTTCAGTACAAGTCGAATTAACAGAATAGCAAAGTTAAAAACACAAAAAGGTCAAGTTTTCCTTTCACTTTTTACAGAGATGTCAGAGATTTATCCTAGAAAAAAGAATTACGTAGCGGAATGACGCCTAGTTCCTTTTGACGGCTTTTCTATTGCGCGAAGGAACGCTCGCGCGCGAGCGCGGCATCGTTTCTTTTGAAAGCTGAAAAACCCGTTGTCGCCCCGACACTTTGCAATGTTAAAGCACACTCGTTTCTCGCCCCCCCTCTCCTTTGTACCGCTAGCAATTCACGAACGTTTCGCCATGGTTTTTCGACAAAGGAGGTTTACCTGCTTGCGCAAACAGATCCCGGCGCGAGCGTTTATTCCCCCGGAAAAGCCTTGAAAGCTCGTTCAAAGCTTGCGGCTAACATCTGTCGCGCGATTGGCTCGGAAAACGCCAGCACGGAGGTAGTTTCATTTTGCAAATTGGAGGCTGAACTCGCGACAACCGACATCAAAAGACGTTCGTCGTCACGTTCTCTCGGCTGTGACCACTTTCGTCGCTTTTCTTTGCATACAGGACGTTGTATTGCTCGCGATAAAAAAGAAAAAGAAAAAACTGGCGGAAGAGTTGAATTTTTGCCAGCTGGGATCAAGCGGAGGAAAGGTTGAAGATTTCCCTCGTCGTTGCACTGTAATTATATATTTTAACGTGAAATTCCAAATAAGATCTTACAAGTAATTGCTAGTAATTATTATTAAGTAATAATTGCTCGAGTCTCTTATCACGTAGAAATTTCTCTCTTTTTCTTTCTCTTTCTCTTTCTCGCCGATGCTTTTATCGGAAACTGATAATATTATCCACGATGTATGTGACACAACGGAAACCGGAGAAAGAAGTAGCACGGTGTGCGCCTCAACCCTTCGTCCTCCTCCTCCTCCTCCTCCTCGCCACAGTCCGTGTTCATTGCACTGGCTTTACGACAACATTTTTCTCTCTAGCGTCGTCCTTTCTCGCGAGAGCGCGTGTTGCGTCTCGTACTCGTATTTTCGCTTACAAATTCTTGATACACCGTGCGCACGAACATTTTCCCCCGGCGAGAATTTATGTTTCCTCTGGTTTTCTCGTTCTTGGCCCCGGCATTCGCCTAACCTCGCGATTATTTATCCACTGCAGAGATTTCCCCCGCCGCCGTGTTCGCCCAATTCTTTCTTCACCCTGGTGGTAATTAGCAACGCGCACAATCGACAACGCGAGGCTCAATGAAATATTCCGATCGTGAGTCTGAAACAACAACGAGACAGTAATTAGAACAGCAACGAATACTGCAACATTTCCTTTGAATTATATCCCGGTACAAAATTTCTTTAATTTCTCGTTCTCGTAATTAAATGTTCTGCGGCGGACATCGCTTTGATAATGTTTGCCCCGACGCAACCGACGCGACTCGAAATGAAAAATAAAAATGATCCCGCGGCCCGTTCGTTCCTCTATTAGCGTTTTTATTTAGCGTGGAGCCAGTGCGCTCCGTGTGTATATTATGACACCGCGAACGTTCACGCGTGGTGTCCGGTGTTTTACCGTTTTCCCCGTTAATTGCAACGACGGAGAAACCGCTTGCGGGTCGCGCTTGTAAAATACGTTTATCACCCCCTAAAGTCAGTGGCGGCGCTACCTCCGCGGGACGCCATTAATACGCAAATTGCGACCAAGAGAATTCCTCGGGACTACGGGCGACTAATATGCAAGCCGATACGGTCCTGGAAAGTCATTAACTGTTCCCATTGTTCCGTTCGAATCGGGAAGAGTGCAGGAAAAATGTTGCTATTGAAAAACGCTGGAAATATCGAAGTGTGCTTTATTTATTTTTTACTGCGCAGTTACACTCATTGTTGGCCAATCGCACCACACCAAAATATACCAGCTGTCTACAGATATTATTAAAACTTGTGTTTTATAGGAGTAGAAAAAATATCCAACGAATTGCAAACAATTCCAGTTCAAGACTGATTTTCAAAAAAAAAATGGAAAGAGTGGGAAATCTCCATGGTCTAAGAATTGTAGAAAAGTGTTGGATTAACATTCCAATGTAATTCGATTCCCGAAAATGGTTCAGGTAATTAACGAAGCTGCTGCTCTATTCCTAACCAAATATTCTTGGCTTCTATAAATCACTAGGATCTGAATGAGTATAGTAAGATCAATCGCGAAATGTACAGAAATATATTGTTCAGGCTGGCCATTGAAAAACTGAAGGGTTTGAAAAAGTCATAACTTGTTCATTTTCAATCTTTTTTATTTTCTTTTTTTTTTTGTTTAAGTGTTTTTCACACGTAATACTGAAAAAATCCATTAATTATATTTCCAAATAAAATAATGAAAAATTTAAAAAACATGTGTTTGTAAGAGTTATTTTCGTTTTACATCATTCAGTCTTATTATTCTATTCTATTTTTAATTGTATGAAATGCAAATATATTGTGTTGCAATTGTATTAAATGGAAGACAGCTGATCCTCTTATCAACGAAATTGAGTGCAAGCATCAAACACGCTCAAGTCGGTAAACGTCAAGTCACAATCGGTGAAAAAAGGGCGAGGAAAATGGGAAATCTGTCGAGCAGAGCGGAAGAGCGACAGAAGGAAGATGGAAGATGTCTCTGAAAATACACGGGGATAGGACGAAACTATGCAGGGGAGGAGAGAGGAAGAGAAGACGAAACGATAGGCAGAGATAAATAAGCAGGAAAGAGAGGGCCGACCAGGACACGCACGTCGGTGCGACAAAGACCGGGGACGAGAGATTGTACTCGATGCTTGTTGGGTGAAGTTAGCAGTCGATGCGCACACGCCACGCGTTCCGGACGTACGTTTCATTCCTCTGTCCGGTGGTGTGTGTGTGTATGTGTGTGTGTCTTGTCGCGTTGTCCGTTCGTGCCTTTTTCGGTTTGACAACGTGTCCGGTTCTCCGGAGCCAGGGAAATCCACGCGAAAGTGAGTTTCCTTCGAAGCTATATCCACGATCTAAGTTGACGACAGATGCTCGGTTGTCGAGCACCGACCGATCGTTTCTGCGACCGCATGTGCGACCGGTATCCGATTTCTAGAAAACCGATCCTCCCAGCAGTGGAATTTACGATGCTTGTGATATATTAGTGGGTTCTACCTGTTCTGTGTGATTTTTGAGAATCGAGTGCTTGAAACAAGATTACTAAAACTTGGAATGAAAGAATTTCTCGGTGCTTGAAGAAAACTCGTAAACACAATTGAAGAGATTGAACTCGCTAAGCGGACGGGGAGGAAGGTTCTTCGAGTAGTTGCGAAGCTCAAAGGCAGGTAAACAGATCGTTTTTCTAAGAACAATTACATCGTGCTTTGTACGGTTGAGTACGATCGAACGTCGATAACTTGATTCTCTATAATTCCAATACTTTTGTATTGACTAAAACTGCAGTTTTCAGTGATTCGGAGTTCTATCTCTGTAACTCAAGTTTGAAGCAACGCTATAAACGAATCGTGTACGTGGAACAGATATGCTTTTATTGTTAGTAAAACGTGGCACGTAGTTTTTGTCAATCGAATGTGATTCCCGTCACACCCGCGTAATTCGTTACGAATCTCCTTCGTTTCTTTATTACATGGCACGTACGTCGAACGTTCATCTGTAAAAAAAGAAGGTGCGTTTTGAACAAACGTTCGAAAGTTGGATTTTTTTTCGAGTTTGTAAAATTATTGACTGAAAATTTCCGTAAAATCTAAGAAATGAAACCTCTCTCGGTTGAAAGCTTCCACGAGACGAATCAGATTGATAGATTTCAATTACTCTCTCGTGATTCGAAAATCGAAGAACGCTGTTAGAACTCTCTGACGCTCGATTCAAAATACCGTCGTGGATATAAAAATATGCACTTCGTTTTTAGCTCTCTCCTCTCCCTTCGTCATCGATACGCTTTCGAGCTTTTCACATTTGAATTTCGAAGGTGGGCGACGTGAAACGGGCGGATCAATCATGGCTGCACGGTGGCAATGACAGAATGGCGTTTATTAATAACTTTGTGACACAAGTGACGTGGCCCGTTCGAACGAAACCTTCGAGCCCTCGTGTTTTTCGTCACGTAACGATAAATCACGTCCCGTTGTCACTAATTGCGAGTCGAACGGATCCGAGTCGAACGAAACTTTTCCATTTCCACGCGTGCACGTATTCTCGCGTGTGCTCACGGGCCTCTGCGTAAGAGCGTGAACCGGCGCCTGTGAGTCACTTCTCACGGGCGTGTTTCGTGCTTTTTTGCGGTTGAAACTCGCGCCGAGTCGCGAGATCGTAGGAAGGGAATATTGTTACATCCGCGTTCTGTCTTCTCCGAGACAGTCTGGATATGTAGGTTAACATATATATATATATATATATATATATATGGATTACATGGTCTATCATGAGTGAAGAAAGAAGGAACAAGCAGCTTCCTTCACTGTTGGCCAATTATTCAAAGAAGGGATTTTCAAGATTGAATGATTGTGTTGTTTAACCATTCCTGCTGAAAAGTTGGCCCGAGTCATCTTAATAAATCGATAGTAATTTTGTTTAAAAACGTGACTTATTGTTTGGAAAAGTAACGTCGGTAGAAAATAGTGCGAAAAATTGCACGAAACACCCCGCATCCGGAATGTGGTAACGCCAAGTTCCGGAAATACCCACCGGGGAGTTCTTCTCAATTTTATCTTATCAAACGCACGCGTTAATCTTGGTTTCTTATTTCGTGTTAACTAGTTACTATTTACTGAGCAAAGAGAAGCCTTTGACGCTCGTGTACGTAAAATCATTCTTATAAGTAAATCAAAAGTAAAGACTTAACTAGAAGTTCTGTTTGAAAACAAATCAATATGTTTCCAAACTTGGAACCAATCTTTTATTTCATCGCTGCACACTGTGTTTGTTCATATGCATTGTTTCAAAATTCCCCACCTAAAAATAACTCGATCGTACGCGTACAAAAAGCTTCGAGAACGTTCGAATCTCAAATTTCCGATCGCATACAGCGTTTCCATTCATTTGGAGCTGCCGGGGTAATTCGTAATCGTCCAGGAATGTCTGGAACATATCGATATTCGTTAAGCTTCGTACTTATTACAGACATTGCATTATATAATAAAACGTGCCGTAGAAGGAATCCAGAGATGAGATCATGGCAAGTGCACGAAAGTAGGCGGTCGGACGATTCAATAAACAGCAGGACGAAGGTCAGGCTTAAGTCATCCAATGTGTTAACATTTTTATTTTCGACTCGTTTCTTCGTTTCTTCGTTTCTTATACGAAAGGATTTCAAGCCGTTCAAACATTGATGAGAAGCATATATTCTATCTTCATCCTTCACGAAAGAATTTTACTTCATCTATAGAGATGAATCATTTCCCTTCGTACCGCGAAATTTTCCATTCTTACCAGCAGATTGATTTTCTCCCCTAAGATGTTCTAACAATAAGATGAAAAGAAGATTGGAGATCCGACTCGCTGACGTCGTAGTCACTCGTTCGATAAAAATTTGGCGGCCATGCTTTTCGACCGTGAACCCCCATTCGAGCAAACTTAATGTCACGGACTCGACTGTTTGCAACGAGAGTTGCTAATTAATTAAGCGAAGCGAAGCTTGATGACCGTAACGAGTCACATGCACGGATAAAATAAATTTTTCTCGTTTTGTTTCGTCGGTCGGTGATTTCATTCTTTCTTATTGCTGCACATAGTTCTGGAATTGATTCGATTTTGATTTTCATCGATTGAAGATGTACGAGAGAAAGAGAGAGTTTAAACTTGTTTGCGTCAAGCGTGAATTATTAGTCTTTAACTCGATTAATTATTTATTGTGCATTTTTCGTTCTTAGCATGCGCGACGTATTTATGAATTATGCAAGATGCGCGGCTGCGATTGTCAGAAATAACGACGGAATTAAGTTGAAGTTGAGACGCCACAGAGTTGAAACAGAACTTTGATCGTGTATAAATTTTTTATCGGGTAAAGTAAAAGGTCAAACTTTAAAGACCGAGACGGCGAAAGTATTCGAATAAAATTTACAGCTAGTTAGCTAAGGAAAGAAACTTTGTAAATTTTAATGAGCACACAAAAAGAAGTTGATTAAGTAAGAATTTTAAAAAGTTTAAAGACACATAGGAACAAATAAAAAATTCTTCGCTCGAAACTTTTCGTTTTAAATACTACGTCTATTATTGTAAAATTCATTTACTCAAATTCAATTAAATTTGTCGCGCTTCTTTTATCTTAAATACCAGTACTCGACATGCCAAACGTCACTTTCATAAACACGGAAACGAAAGGGAAACAATTTACAAGTACTGCGGCACGGAAATTCACGTTCGAAGGAAGGAGAGTAGCATTTGTCGAGGGCTCGTAGGACCCTTCTGTGTCTAATTTCTTACAGGTTATCAGCATCCTCCCTCTCTTGACATCACACATGTTCGACACACGTGTTGCGCTGTTATGTCAATCGTTGCCACATGGATAAATTCATCAGCAATTTATTACTTCAAGGGCTATTCCTCCAACGCGTGTAAACGAACGCGACCAACGTGAACGCACGTTCAACATCTCTTAAATTCTTCTTAACATTTTCTAGCGTTCCGTGGTATTTTTCTTGCGTCCCAGCGCTACGAGAAATATCGAATTCGATTTACGATGTCTGAAGGTAGCCCTGGAATACAGATCTCAACACGAGAGCCTGAGTCAGAGCAAAAATTCTTGTTTGCTTGCGTAGAATCGAGAGTATCGCTTCACCAGATTACACGGGTGACTTCTTCCGTTTCTGAAACAAAGAGTATGAATTTTTCCGATGCTTATCTGAAACTAATACCTCATCGAGTTCAACGAATGGGACAAAGAAAATGATAAGGCTGTTGATAATTTATTTTCACTGAAAACTAGTCTAAAGGGGGCAAGATTTCGCCTGAAACGGAAGAGGATTTTATTTCGCAAAAAAGCTCGGTGGAATAGTGGGCGAAAATGCGCGGTATACACGCTGGAGAATATAATGCTCGAATTCAGGGAAGCAAAAGCAGTCAGGCCACTCGCGCGTTCTTCCACACTTCCGCGGAGTGCACTTCTTGTCCGCGTTTTACCAGCCACTTTTCCACCGGCTTTTCACCGTGAAAAACAGCACGGTTTGCATGTAGCGAGATTTAGAAAGCTCATCCGGTCGGCCGAACGATTCTCTCTTTTACGCGCGATTTTTCAGCCCTGATGTGTTTACATTAGTCCGTGTAATGTGTAACGTTTAAAGTGAAATGTGTAATACTTACTCTTTTAGAGAGAGAGAGAGAGAGAGAGAGAGAGAGAGAGAGAGAGAGATCAGTCTATTTTTATTTCGTTCTCAAATGCTGACAAATAACCTCAACTCGTTATAATCGGATTTTCTTTCGAACGAACGAATAAAAGGTACATTTGTATTTCACAAATGGTCACGATCGGATCTATTTTATATTTCGTAAACGGTAAAATTGTATTTTCTAGACACATTAATCGGATCCTACGAAATGAAATTTCGATATTGGAATTGATTCGTGTTTGAGCGAACGTTATGTTAAAATTGATTTCCATCACTAGCGGAAATATCGACGATGGTAACAAACGGCGACATTGTAAATCAAATTTAGCCTTTCGTATGCGTGCCCATCTCTCATTATAATTAACGCAGGCCGCGTTTCGAGCGTCATTGTTCCGATACCACGTGACAGATTAACGTAATTGCGACGCTCGTTAACGTAGAAATTTAACGAATCGTCGAGTGAGAAATCGGACGAAGAAAAGGGGAAAAAATTGTCCCGGCGTTGACGAGCCCCCGGAGAGATGCAAAGTAAATTAGCGATCCGGTTAAATGTAATTAGTCCCAATGCCGTTTGGACCGAGCTGGATTAACAATGATGTTTGGCACAGGTGGATTCACGCTGGAATCCACGCGCTTAAATTTCTGATCGAGCTCGAGTTTGGAAAAAGATCTTCGTTTTTACGCGAAGTTTTCCAAGGTTTTTTCGTTTTACCTAATTTTTAGGTAACACGGGCAGGCAGTAATTAATTTTCTCATTCAAATGCTGCCAGCGTGTTTCACAAATATTTTTCTTATTATCAGGTTGTAAATTTATAAAGCGAGAACATTGTTCTAAGACGATCAATCTCCTGTCAAATTAATCTCGAGCCCCGAACGGAATATCCCCGAATGATGGATCGTGTTCGATGAAAAGTTAAACGTTAATGCGATGCAGAGAATCTCTCGAGATCCGTCCAGACAAAACGGAGAGGAGAGCCTCCTTCATCGTCGATTCGATCTTTTAATTCGCAGAATACGACATTACTCTCTCTGCGAGTCCACCCTTCCTCTGCGTGCAATCCCGTGCTCGCTAATATCACCATCGAACCGTGAAATTCCCAGCTGGATACGGTCCGTGGTATTCCGTGAACATTAAAGTCCCGTAATTGCATCGCTGCGAGCGGAACGCATCGGGAGATCTCCCGAAGTGAATCGGTCCAGCCCCGGTTTCCATGACGCAGTGACGCAGTTGCATAGAATTTAACCTGTTAACAAATTAGCCGGGGAATTTGTTGATCGGTACTCGTCCGAAAGCCCAACACGCCGTATGATTAAACCGCCGAATTACACAGGAGCCATTAATATTCTGTAACAAGTATAATTGACTCGGCGAGAGCGATAGGATGAATCATTCACGTTCAGACGGGAAGATAATATCGAAATTATTAAAAAATTATTAAATAAATTGTTATTAAATTATTAAAAAATTATTATTAAAAAAAATATTAAATGTAACAATATAATATCAGAAATACATGCGTTTTCAAACATAGACGATCTGTTATTGGGATTTTTCCGAGTTTTAAATAAAATGGTAGAGAAGAATTCGATGGGAATTGTAACAATAACAACAACAACGATGACACACACGTCGATAAGCCCAGACAAAAAAAAAAAAAATCGGAATGGAAATTTTTTTCCTTCCATTTCTTTACCGTTCGCTTTATATGGCAGCGGTAACGATGCAGTTTGATTGCCTCGAGAAGCTCGGAGGATTCTTGTCTCCGGTGAAGCGTTTCACCGTGTTTCGCCGTGTTTTGGCCGTCGGTTTCGGGCTCGCTTACTAAATTTAGTTGGTTGTCCGAACGCACCATCTTGGAATAATCCTCTGTCGGCGTTTAAGCTATTTCGAAAGCTGTTTAAGCCCCGGCAACGCTTCTTCATATTTCGCCGACGTTATTCATCGCGGTTCATAGTTCAAGGCGCGAGCACTTGATTGTACTAGAATGTTTCGATCTTCAATTCCTATTTATCGTCAAATTTTTAGGATTCGATTTCTTCGATGGTTTCTGTTAGTTGCAGATGTATTTACTATATACTCACGAGTAGCACGAGTTTCAACAGTTGTGATAGTTCATTATCTCTCTCTCTCTCTCTTTTTTAAAAGTACACATAAAGAAACAATAATACTACTATTATATAATAATACTATTACTATTATTAATCTGTTACAAAATATACTAATAATACTATTATCGTGTGTTTTTATATATATATATATATAACTATATATAAAAGTATTTAACTAGCTAAAATTATTACTGCATCATTAATATCATCAAATCGTTGTTACTGTATCATTGCTGTATCGCGAAACACGTACGTTCGAACGAACCTGGCATTCTAACAACGTGAACAACCCTTGTTTCAACCCCTCGAGAATATGTGGACTACCACCGAACAAGCGTACTGTTCGCTTCCCGCCACCCAATGCTCTCCTACCAACTCGTGTTCCGAAGTCATATTTCGCGCCGCGTATTACGAGGCGGTGCAACAACCTCGCGGTTATTTCGGCGTGACTCCCGGTCTCACGGAATGCATCGTGCAAACTGACGACTTTGGGATACGCGCGTGTTTCGGAAAAAACAGCGGCGTATTTATTATTATTTAGCAGCGCGACAAAAATCCATCACTTGTCACTTTCGTGATTTCGACCAACTCTGTCGTTTCTTTCTTCCTGCGTGTGAGAACTCTCTATCAAACAGATAGAGATTAAGAAAAGGTATGAAATTCGAAGAATATCGCTTTTAAATTTTTTGTCAGTTCATGAAAGAGACTTTGAGGGTATCAGCTATGTAATACGATGATCACAAAAGGAAGAAAAGGCAGAACTTTTTGATTAATTTAATATCTGTTGCAGCTGGACGTAAACGTAACTCTCCATTCACGCGGTCGCAATAAATCTCTGTTGGCGAGATCTCCGGCTGGATATTCAGTCCCGGCCACCGCGAAACGATTGATTAATAGACCATTTTCCACGGACGGTAGAATGATCCTGATTTCCCGCGGTTCCGCCGCGAAATACCCGGAAAATCCGCATTTCGGTATTAGCTACGATCTGCCGTGAAATCGCGTATCCGATAACCGCACAGACCACGATAACCATCCCAAGTCTCGTCTCTCCTACGTGGCTTTCCGTATATACACACGTGATATCTGCCTGTTCACGCAATTTCCATGCACGAACCATCCTCTTTCTTTCCCCTTTTGTCCTTTTCTTTCTTTTTGTTCATCGTTGTTCAATCTCTTGTTTCACGAGCGTTTCTTCGCTCCTTTTTGTTCCTCTTCTCGACGACGCACAGATCGCCTCGGACATTCTGCGCCGTTTTGTTCGTAACATTATGGCGGCTGCACGCAGACCGAGCGCTATCGAGTTTCTTCGTATCGCGGACGATTTTCAGGCTCGTTCCTTGATTAGAAAGGGCGAGCCACAGCGAGTGAATCGATACGACGCCAACCACGGTCACGCGGGACATCGTTATCGTTTCGCGAAATTGTCGTCGACAACAAGGGCGAGAGCATATTGCCCGATGAATACGAATCAGACTGTGGGATGGATCGTCTGTGGTAGATAATACAAATTTATTATTCAGTTTATTGCGCTAAATTAATCGTGATGTGAGTTCATTACGAACGTACAAGGATTCCGATGAAAGAATATTATTCTCAAGCTGTGTATTATCATATTTCTAAAATCGGGCCTCTTCAAGTGCAACGCTAATGCAACGAAAATTAGCGATTGGTTGGTGTGGGTCACGTGATTCGTGAGGGGGGTGGGGTAGACCTCGAGTAGGAGTGGCGTTGTCTGGTACTGAGCGATCGCGCCTGTAATTTGTTTTCTATCGATTCAAATGTTTGCGTGTCAATAAAATTTTATGGCAAAAAAGTCATCTTCGTTTCCTAGTCAGAACAGTTGCTTCTGGACCTTTCAGTAAGACGAATTGTACTGAGGTACAAGTCGTGCAGTTTTTCCGTTTTCGGAATTCACTCATTTTTTTGCCCAATTTCCGGTCCCCGCGAAATCACATCGGCGCGTCGCTAATCCAAAATCCATTAGTTCGACCTGACGCTGTAGTTAACGATACCTACTGGCGGATAATGAATTTCCAGCCGACTGAGGCAATTATTAGCGCTGCTCGACACTTCTCTCTCTGTTCTCGCTTTGTCAAATTCACGTGCTCGCGCCTCTTCGTTCGTAATTTAGAAGCGTTTTGCGCGTGGCGCTCCCGGTAGCTAGAATACCTTTTGCGTGGAATCCAAGTTGGAGAGAGCTAATCTCGTTATAATTTGTCACTGCGATAATGCTTGTTTTACGTTGAAAGAGTAAGAGGCTGCGAGAAAGAGCTTTCTGAAAGCAAGTTTTAGATGTTTCGAATAATGATAATGCGGAATAAAATGTATACACTTCTTGATGGTTTCTTGGACGAACAGTCCATGAACTGCTCCATTAATTGTCACTACTACTAATTGTTTCGACATTCAAAATTCATTTCAAACTTGTAAAACGCGTCCAAAAAATCAGCCATTCTCCTGACGTTGTCTAGATAAATCTCAATCGCCGGATCTCGTCTGCTTCGTTTAATCTACCTGGCATCCATTAGTACGTGCCAATTCAAAAATCTACTCTCGTCAGACATTTTTTTCATCCACCAATCTTGCGTGTGTCTCGGCTGTTGCGCGGTTGCAGAGCTGTTGATCCAGGTCACCGGAGTTATCCAAGATCGAGCGACGAGCTACGCCATTCGGGGATCTACCGATTCCCAAAAGGCGATCGCGAAGCGCGTGTCAGAGTGGCGAACGGATACACGGATACACGGATACACGGATTGATGGCTGTGTCGCGACAACGGGGTTCCCAAAGCCTGTCTCGCAAAGCGGGTTCGCATTTTCCATCAAACCGAGGGCAAACCCTCTTCCGCGCGTTCGAGGTGATGCGACGCGGCAGGGAAGCTTTCACGCTGATGAATGGCTGGCGGTGACGCGATTAAAAGGACACGCGTGGAAAGTTATCGCGGTCGTTGCATTTTCGAACACGTTGCACGCTCGATAACGATGGAAAGATGAGCTGACCGCTCTTGCTGCTCTTTGTTACTCCTCGCGTCGAGATCCATGTGCCACGTGTGCCAGGTGACGTGATGTTTACTTGATAAAAAGCGGTGCAAGCACAACCGTGCTACCGTGCAAATTCTATTAACTTCATCCAATGATCGCATTCACCGATCATCGCCTTGTGATTAATCCTTTGCGCTTGACTGTCTCCTGCGAGGGGACTTACTTAACTTAAACTTGGCTAAAATTGTGAAATTTTTTTTATAATTGCTGACAATTACAATGAACGTAATATAAAATTTCAAAAGAAAAAATTCTTGAAATTTAGGATACTGACGATGAGTTGACACTCATTATCATCGAATATATTCGTTAAATTATCATTCGAATAATTCGGGATAATTCGTACAAACTAAACTTCTTGTTACTCCTTACGAAAGTTTATAAAATGACGAAGGAAATTTTTCATATATATCATGTTAACTTCTACATGCTATGTTTAGTGACTGCTTCAAACGAATTCACATATTAGAGAAATATAATCAACAAAATTCCATGCTACCATTTAGGCAAGACTAAGCTGCCCTAAATAAGCAACGATTTTTCGACATTCGAGGTTAAATTCACATGTCAGAGGATCAAGACTCTGATTATTTACTCGCGTGTACAGTGGCTGCAACTGCCTCGATCACAGGCTACCCCCGCGCAGAAGAGGGGCGTATAGGAATCGAACGGTGTTCCGTGAATCCAGTCAATCACGGCAATTTGCATCGACCGTTGGTCTCTACGTGGCCTCTCCGTCCTCGTCCACCTTGTCCTCCGTGTTTTCTATTATCTCTGTCGGCCATCCGAGCCGTGCCTTTAACGCAAATCATGTCTGATTGAGGTTTCAATCGGAATTCGTGAATAGAACTTGATTTAGTGGCGTACATACACACCTACGTACGTGGAAGGAGGTGGAGAGGTTGCTTTGGTTGGTCCGCCTGCTTGTATTTCCCCCTATTGCAAAACGCAAACCATCAAAGATGACTGGGTTCAACCCCCTCTGCGTGCTAGTTCAGACAAATAATCTAGTAATGATCCAAGCATCGAGTTATTAATCGAAACAGATTCGATAGGGCGATGTATCTGCTATCGGTTGCTTGCGGGATGTTCATGCAAATATACATAGTGGTTTCGTTTGGAAAGGATTTCGTTTCGATCGAAAGAACTTTTCAATTATTTCGACTGATACTG
The DNA here is from genome assembly GCA_032399605.1 of Melipona beecheii. Taxonomy (NCBI): domain Eukaryota; kingdom Metazoa; phylum Arthropoda; class Insecta; order Hymenoptera; family Apidae; genus Melipona; species Melipona beecheii. The sequence goes on along the minus strand of JAUCMO010000243.1, from coordinate 1,719,587 downwards.
ATGAAAGGTAAGAATCGAGTGACTAAAAGAAAAGTTCGAAGCATTAGATCTGCTAAACAGTAATTTATTAAATGCAATAACATTTCTAAATCGAGTAGCTAGATATATTTCTGCTGTACATAATTACGATACATTTCATAATTTATAAATAAATTATAGCAAAGTAGTAGTAGCATATTTACAAACAGCAAAGTCAAACTTAATTTAAAAAGAAAAAAACCTTTAAAATAAAAAAACGAAAGAACCCGAAATAAATTGAATCGGAAGCCCTACACCCTGCACGTTCGAATCTTCTCAAAAATCGACCAATTGAGCGCCGGTCGTCGTTTTGACTTCCAATATTTGCTCGCGTTCATTTGCTATTCGCGATATATTTGTTTGCTCGCATAGTGAATTCACGGATTGGTTTTATATATCAACGGTGCCACGTTGCCGCGAAATTTTTCAGCGCAGAACTCTCGCGACGCGATCGATTGTAATTGTCGCAGTTTCGCGGCTAATCTATTTTTTTTTCCTGCGGATATTACGTCCGTTTTTCTACCGTGAAACTTGTTCAACCGGTCGTTTGCAAACTACCGATTGTGCAGCGAGAAAATGACAAATTTCTGCGAATTCCAAGAAATAAATGTAAAAAACTTCAAGAGACGAACGCTATGAAATAGAAAGAGAACGAGAAGCTCGAACGTCAACTCCAACCATGAAATCACCAATCATAATCAATCGCAATTTGAATTATTACGATGTCAATTGTAATTCGTTGTTGTAAACTCTCTCTATTGAATCGTTCGATTTTGTTGTCGATTGCAGAAGTCGAGGAGCGCTCCGGCGGGAAGGCGCGCGGCGGTAAACTAGCGCGTCGTGCGCGCTCCTTCAAGGAGGACTTCCTGGAGAAGCTCTCTCATATGCGCTCGCCTGGTAGCGGAAGCGGAGGTGGAGGCAGTGGGGCGGCCACAAGGGCCGCCTCGCCCTCCTCGCCGCGGACACCACGCGACAAAAGCGCGCCCGGCTGCACCGATGCCGCGACAACCCTCGACAAAAATCCCCTCCGTGACCTGCACATCCACGTGCGACAGGTGCAGCTGGCACTGCTCCACTTCAGAGACGTCGTGTCGAAGAAGAAGCTCGAGATGCTGCCCGGCAACGGCACCATCGTCCTCGATACTGTCACCACTATACACACTGTGCTCAAATCCTATCTCCTCTACGAGAACAGGTAAGTTAGTATATGTTGACTGGTATATCAAACGTGAACTTGCTCCTTCTGAGTCTTTTTAGCTTAGAGAGAAAGAAAGAAGGACGGAAATTTGTAAATTTATCTACGTAATCTAGGATAATTTATGCTAGGATATATATTTCGTTGTTAAATGTTGTCGTTGGAGAATGATGTTCGACGATCGTTCACATTTTCTTGATAAAGCTCCACTTTGGGATCAGCGACAAATCAAGTGTATCAAGCCCTAGCACAATTACTGAAACTCTGCGACGACGTGCTGCTACACGGTGACCAGTCCTCTGCGCTGGACACCGAGAACGTGACACACATCATAGGATTAGTCGAAGAAGCTGTGAAAAACCTGGTTGCCCTGGCGAATGAGAAGATCGCCAACAGACAGAAACCTGTCGCCGCCGTTACGAGTAGTAATAGGTGTGACTCTTTGTTATTACTCAGAAACAGTAATTTTCAATAAATTTCTATAAAGTTCTATCGATCGTTCTACAACTAGTATCGGAAGTTTGTACATTTTTTTGTGCCGTCATAGTCAGTAGATTTTGAGGATGAACCATCGGAATCACGTTTTCAGAACGTCCGGTTATGGATCGGAATTGACGCCACAAAGAAATTCTTTACCTGATATCCCGCTAACCCCGAGGGAAAGGCAGATTTTAGAGCAGACCGCTGCGACTACTAGTTTGGTCCGTAGCTCGCATAGTTCAGAGTCGATTTTAAGGGATTCTAGTCCTCCCCCAAAACCGCCACTCCCCGAGAGGTAGTTTCCTAAGCTTCTTATAGTAGTAGATAGTAACAGTGCATGTGCTCTTGTGTGTCTCTGGTTGAAAAAATTAGTTCCATTTAAAGTGACTATGATTTGAAAAAGTAACGTCTCGATGATTTTCAGAACTAATGTGTGTCTGTCGGAGGAAAATAGTTCTTCCGGCACACCGCCGCCATTGCCACCGAAACGGAGAACAAGAGCTCAACAGTTGCTCGATGAATCTGAAGGTCTTTTAGCATCTAGTCTTGACGGTGTTTCCCTACGAAGTCGATCTCCAGAGGATTCGTCGTCTCTTCTAAGCGCGTCGGCTGGTAGTTTGGATTCAGCCTTGAACCATTCTCGCGACGAGGATGAGATACGGGCGATAATGGGACCAAACGACGAGTCTCTGAACGACAGTATGGATCTCAGTCTGATGGCTACTATCCAGGGTAATGAATGATTTTCTTTGACGCGAGCAATATCTTTTGGGAAGTAAAACTTGTTAGTCTTGCTTCAATTGAAAAGTTAAATTAATAAGTTACTTTATAAAGGTTTATATTAAATTTATGACAACGAAATTAGAACCTTTCTAAGAAGGTAATGGTAGAACTGGCACATAAGTACATTTCCTTTTGTGTCAAAAGGAAAGACCATTATGTTAGGTGCTTAGTCAGCAAAATAGTTTTTAATCGCGCTTGCCTCGATCGTGGAGTCAGTCTTGCTGAAAGAACCTTAGAATACAGACCAATTGTAGTTTTAAAAATCAAATAATGAATTGCGTTAAAAAATTATATGATATAATAAGAAAAAATCATATTAATTAACAGCCTTGTTTTTATCAGACCAACTTTTTAAAATCATTACACTGAAAATGGAAAAAGCAAGTACATATGTTGATTATTTTTTCGCATTTATAGGCATGCAAGTTAATGATAGTTCAAACTGTAGTTGTTGGGACGGTTCTGAAACAAACATACCAAGTACCATGTTATTGGGTCAACAAACTCCACAAGAAATGCTTAATCCATTTACCGGTAAGTAATATAAAATTGCTTCGTATTTTCGCCAGTAGTGTGGTAGTGAAGCAGCGAGCAGTACCGATGACGTTGCACATTTATAAATGTATAGAAAAAAATGTGAGAGCTAAAATTGCGCAAGAATTCCTCAAATAGCTAGTGGAGCAGGTAACGTAGGTGTTAGGCCTTCAAACTACATGAACAAACAGTATAGTATAGATCTTTATTCGAGTCAGTGTAACGAAGTGGAATTCTTCTTCTCGGTTCGTTTTCGAAATTCATTAGTTTATTGTTATTTTTGTGAAAACACAAACGCCATCTATCACCATGTCCGATAATAGGAGTTGGGAAACATTAAAAACATTCTTGTGTAAGAAAGTTAAAGAATATTCAAATGAAAATTCTTACGCTGTCGTGATGAATCGTGTGAAAATTATGTTTCAGGTATAGAAGGAAAAATGGAAAGGTTGTCAACTCAGACACAGGAATCTGGTTTCGTATCAATGCATTCACAACGAAGTTCATCTCAAAGTTATACTACCTCCAGTATGACGTCCAAAAGATCTTCCCAGCAAAGTAGTATTAGTTATAACTCCCAGACGTTCAACTCGCAACAATCGTTTTCCCAAACAAAATTATCTTCAGATAGTAACGGGTCTATTTTTACTCAAAAAACAATGACTAGCTCGAAAAGTACTGTTAGCGCATCAAATATGTCCGGAACCGGAGATTCTGCGGCATTAGAAAAATTGGTAAATGGTGATATTTAAATTTATATTTTCACTTTATTTTTTGTTATTTGCCGTAATAATAGTTATCATTTACAAACTAAAGTATAATATAGAAGTTTAATGTTTTATAAAATAATAAAATAATAATAATAATTAAGTTAAAGAAAATTTACAATACAAATACATCATGAATTAACAATTTGCAAATATAAAAGTATGTGTTTTTTAAATGTGAGTTTCCATGTTTGGTAGGAAGTGGAATCGATTTCTTCATCGGACGCTAATGGTGTGCCGCCAGCTTTGCCAGAAAAACGGTCGAAACGAAGAAAAGAACGTCAGCCATCGCAGTACGACAATGTACCTGAAAATGAGCATTTATCAACCTGTAGTTTACATACTAATAACGGCGATAGTTCAGATGCTAGTAAACCTCCTCCACTCCCTCTCAAAAAAAGGCACAGTAAGTCGAATCATAGTTCATAATAAACAACAGCAATACAGCAATACTATAACATTCAATACTATATTCAATATCATATTGCTTTATCGCTGTTGGAAGATTTAATTATAACATCAGTTATAAATGAAGTTGCTTAAATTTAAAGAGAACAATTATTAGACGAAATTATGTTAGACATTATCTAGATTATATTAGAATAGTCGTTCAGAATTTTTTTTTCACATAGTAGGTTAAAACTGATACAATATTTTGTATCCCCCAGTGTTCCAATCAGTGGCATATTCTGGTAAGTGGGATCCTGCCCACACAAATCAGCTATCCCTCAGCAAACACGTTCACGCTAAGTTGAAACCCTTCGTTTCACGCATTAATTATACACGATTTTTAAGCTCCTAGCTTTTTGCGGCATGTTCTCGTCGTTATTTTTCATCTCATTTTGTCGAAATGACCAACACGACTTCATTTGATATCGAGCTTGGATATTTTACTCATACCTTGGCCTTTTTCGTGGCTTATGTTATATTACGTATAATTAATATAAACACGGAGAATAATGCGTATATTTTTTTTCCTACACAAAGAATAATTATAATTATGATTTAATTACATTTTACCATATTTTTTTTCTTTTTTAATATAAAATCAAATTTCGTATATTTATTTAATTTAAATCTATCATATTTCATAAATTTATTATTTGCATTAACATGTGTATAATAGTTCTAAATTTCATTAACCGTAGAAACTAATCTTCAATCACTTATGTGGGCGTCGTTATTGTACCATTAATTAAATTGACCTTTTCTTGCTAATAGTCAGTTAACACTTGTGCTTCTTTAACTCTGGAGTTAAGCCAGCTGACTTTAGTTTTCGTTTCCAGAATTGTACGTAAAGAATCAACGATGGAATATATCTCCTGTAATCTGAAATTTTTTTTAATATACATGATATTTGTTCGTGCTTGCATTATTATAATATTTATCCCACTTAATTTAATTGTGAAGAGTGTAATTAATCGTGATGAAAATGTTATTTAAAAAATTCCACTTTTATTCCAGTAAGTTCATACATATCTCGTACTTACGAATTTACATTATCTATCGAGGTACATGCTTGTGCATCAGTGTTTTTCTGTATTTTACATACCTGTGCTTTGATATTTCATTTTAACATGAATCGTGCTTGTATCTATCATATATGTATATATATCATATATATATGTATATCATATATGTATGTATGTATGTATGTATGTATGTACATATGAAACTATATTTTTTATTTATTTTTTATAAATATGCTATATTGCCTGATACATTAAAATTATATAAATCTGTTGGTATCTATTTCAGTTATGGCATACATGGAAATGTTTGGAAATTGTTCTCATAGTAACAATGACTTCATCTCTGGTCTTGGAACCCGTCATTCAATGGCAGCTTATAATTCAATGCAAGCAGAATGGCAGCAACACGAAATGGCTCTTACTACGACACAATCGTGTTCTTTTATGGCACATACTATAACTACGTTACATGATAGTTCAAAGTATGTGATTTGACATCAATTTTTTGCGCATCTTCCTATGCTTGACAAAATGTATAATATGTTTTCTTGTATTTTTTATATTTCGTTTCAGTACCTTCATAACGATGACACCATCGGCAACAGAGGTAGCAAATAATTCTAGTCTCCCACCCGCGTTGCCACCAAAGAGATCCCGTTCCATTAAATCAAATATCACGCCTCCGCCAATTTCGCCAAAACCAACCAGCAGCATGCAAAGCATTCATACAATCGACCCAATTGTAACATCAACTCCAGTGAAAGTAGAGGAATCTAGTTGCATTCATGATAAAAGAGAGTTAACACCTTCGACACCAGTGAAATTGGTAATTATTCTACAAGCCCGCGTATATTAACACAGATTTGTATCACACAAGATACTACTAATCGAAATTTTTAGAATAACGTTGCTTTAGACACGATATTACCATCCTCAAGACCTGCTAGTAATGCTTTGTCATCAATTTCTATTGATGACAATACCCTGGACTTAAGAGATGTCGATCAAGACGATAGCATTTTGGATGAACTAGATATTAGCAAGTATTTAGTTTTCAAGAAATCGGATGAGGAAGGACCGGATATAAGAGGCGGTCATCCTGATGCGCTGTTAATTCATGCAACGAAAGCCAATAAACATGGTAAGATTTTATTCAAGTATTGGACAATCAATATATCTTCATTAAAGGCTACAATGTATTTCATATTTTTCCATGCTTCATAGATGAGAAAGAATCAGGTCAGTGTGATAATTTGTTAGATACATTTGAAATAAGTTAACTTAAAATGTGCAAAATATAAAATTTTTGTTCATCTATCGATAAATATCACACTTAATTCGTATATCTTTCAATTTGGATGTTTGTTTTATTTACAGACTTTTTGTATCAAGAAGCGTTCTTAACAACATATAGAACGTTCATGCAACCACTGGAATTAATTCAAAAATTACACAAACGTCATCAGCGATTTTCTTGTTCTGCTGATGTTATTAAACAAAGAGCAGCTCGTGAAGCATTTTCCTTGTTAGTTAGAGTTGTTAGCGATTTAACGTAAGTTCCCTAACAAATTGCTCATGATCGTTTAAATCTTTTCTATATTTCGTAATATTTAATAATTATAAAGATGTTAACTTCTTTCAGCATGTCAGATCTCGATGATACCCTTTTGCAAACCCTAATGGAATTCGTACAGCAATTAGTATGTAGCGGTGATCTTACTATGGCGAAAGCTTTGCGTGTTAAAATTTTAGAAAAACATGCCGCGAAACAGTTACAATCTACCCAACCAATTCTTTCTTCGTTGAGTGTGACAACAAAGCAAGCTTCCCTTCTCGATTTTAAGAGCGAACAAATTGCAGAACAAATGACATTGTTAGATGCTGATTTATTCATGAAAATTGAGATTCCGGAAGTGCTAATCTGGGCTCAAGAACAGAACGAAGAACGAAGCCCAAATTTAACTAGGTTCACGGAACATTTTAATAAAATGTCGTACTGGGCTAGATCGAGAATACTGGAACACAGATTAGAGAATGAAGCGAAGGACAGGGAAAAATATGTTGTTAAATTTATTAAAATAATGAAGCATCTTAGAAAAATTAATAATTTCAACAGTTACTTAGCCTTGCTTTCTGCATTAGATAGCGCGCCTATTAGAAGGCTTGAATGGCAAAAACATATTACGGAGGGTTTAAAAGAATATTGTGCTCTTATTGATAGTTCTAGTAGTTTCAGAGCTTACAGACAAGCTTTGGCAGAAACACAACCGCCATGTATTCCGTACATGTAAGTACATGTCAATTACTTTATCTTAATAAAAAAGCGCTGTTCACTTAAAATGTTACGAACATATGAAACAATTTTTCCACTTACAGTGGGCTTGTGTTACAAGATCTTACATTCGTGCATATTGGAAACAGTGATCTGTTACCGGATGGTGTCATAAATTTTTCAAAAAGATGGCAACAATTTAATATTGTTGAAAATATGAAGAGGTTCAAAAAGGGGTAAGCTCGCAAATTTAACCATTTTTTAAAATAATAAAGATATTTCTAAGTGCTATTTCTAAACTGAATTTTTTACTTATTGCAGGACATATTCGTTTAAAAAACACGAACGTATAATAACGTTCTTCAATAATTTCAGTGATTTCCTCTGTGAGGAGGCAATGTGGCAGATTTCAGAGAGTATTAAGCCGCGCGGTGGGAAAAAAACACAGTTACAGAACTAGAATATATCAAACCCTTTCACTGCCTGCGTCTCAAAATCGAAAAGCTGAACCAATAAATTAGAATATTTATATTTATGATATTTAGATAAATTTGCTTAATTACGAGCTCGAACGAAAACGATACAACACTCTAAGGGCGGTGAAAGGGTTAGATGTGTCTATCCCATTTCAACAGCCTCTGTGAGGTTGTATTTTAATTTATGGAAATTTAAATATTCAATCTATATTGAAAAAAAGAATGTGAATAGTCATCTAGATCAAATTAAAATTTGATGTATTTGTTTCTTTTAAAAATATAAACTGCGTGTATGGATATCGATTGAATCGAAACACGTTTACGGAGACTTTAATGAATTGGCTAGATCAATCATGTCTCAATGTATTTTTGTAGTTTTTTCCTTTTTGCAATAAGGTTAGTAAGGAAAAAAAAAATCGTGTTTGCTATGGACCTACGTAATGTATTCTTAAACGATACAGCTGTAACGATGCTTAACGTGGCATGATGGGAAAGAAACCCCACAAACACACACACATTGACTATTCTATACACACACAAACACGTATATATATATATATATATATATATATACAAACTATTTATTTGCTTCATATCAGCGATATGTAAAAAGTAGTAAATGTCATTCATTTTCTTCTTTCTGTTTTTTAACTTACTTAGATATATATGTAAACGTCCATTATAGCTTTATCGTAGATAGATAAACTTTTTAAACAGTCACAGAGAGACTTCTGTTGACTTTGCAAGGAAAAACACCAATTACGTTGATTAATGTAGAGCTATTGTAGTCTCAGATTAGTGCAAAAACGATGCGCTTCTCTGAACACATGGCACGACTGAGCGTAACTGTTACATATACTATTGTATATGATTCTAGGAAACATTTTTTTGTTGGAAACTCGTTAATAGGTATCCAAGCTTTCAGCTTTAAGTCAAATGGTTACCTAAAAGTGTGTAGGTAAATTAAATGTAAAAAAACCCGAGATTATAGCTGAAGAATTTAATCGAAAGTTTATTCATTCAAGAATATTTTCCATTTCTTTACTAGTTTCTGTATGTTTTTAGCAATAATAATGAGAATTTCTTTCACAATACATTCCGATGGAGTGAAAGAATCTGATTGAATTAATTTCAAATTAAGAGTAGCAAAAGATGTTGTTGCTCCTATAATTTTCGTACTCTTTGTTAAGTCGAAACTTAATAGAGTGTATCGAGTCTAATTGATTTTCTACGATAAATGAAACCGCTGTAATGATATATGGCTGTCTGTGTGCCTCATATTATAGAATGAATGAATATCTACCTATTAACGTTTCTCCGATCTCACGTTTAATAATATAAATATCTCGTAAAAATTCATGGGCGAAATTATAATAATCAGGCTTAAGACACATAAAAAAAACGTGAACCGTAATCTGCATGTTAACATACGATCTTACGTTTTACGTACGATTGTGCTGATTGTACACTTTTATTCATATTAAAAAAGAGGGCCTAAGCAATTAATAGTTAGCGTCGGTTTATAAACATGCCGTTAATTAAAATTTAAAAACATTAAACACAGGAGGAAATAAAAGATAAAACAGTCATGATTTAGACTCAAAATGTAGTTAGAGGTTTGCTATTGTATACATATGTACGTATATAAATTCGATAACAGTTGTCAATTTCTGAACATGCACCAAAATATACATACGTAATGTAGCTTTCAATATTAATGAACAAAGAATAATAGACGTTATAAACCATGTTTCCATAAAAATAGATGCACTCCGTTAATCGCAACTAGAAACATTTTGAAAGAGAAAGAGAAGGAATGAAATCAATCTTAATTATGAATTTTTAATCAAACAATGACATATGTTGCGCCGATAGTTCACGAATAGCTATAAATATAACGATAAACCTGAATTTTTTTTTCATGATATGAGAGCGAATGTGCAAATGTGTATGTAAAGTCAAAACATTTCTGTTTAATAATTCGTATATATGTAAGGATGGTTCGTCTAATCTAAAGCTAAGAAAAGGTTTATTAACGTTGTAAATAGTTTGATTGTATTCATAATTTCTTGTATGTACGTGAGTGCCCATTTATTATTCGCAATTGTATATACAGCAGTATATTGTCTCTGTTTATCTTTACACGTAACGTAATTAATCTTATATAATTTTTAAGTTGACAGAAATCATTGTGATGCCATATTACATTCTCACTTGATAGCAACTTTATGTTATTTTTATTTAACTGACGAAATTAAATACACAATTCATTTTGCCAGCTATTCATAAATCACGCAGTAAACAGATATACATAAATTCCTTATGACGAAAAAAAAGAAACAAATTATAAACTTGCCATTTATAATTTAAAATTTCATTTACGGAACATAAGATAAAATACAGATCCACTTGTGGTATTTATTGTTTACGTGCCATTAAAAAACTTTATTCGTATTGTAAGATAAACTATAATTTTCTATCGTCATAAGGAATTTGTGTATTCTTATCTAGTATCATGTTCAACGTTGTTCTTTTGTTTGTAATTTTTTTTTTTTTTAATACAGTCATTGTCATCTTTTTTCTAAAATTCATTATGCCATTTCTTTTTACCCCCTCAATTTTTGTATTATACATGTACGTATGTTTTGAAATCTCTCCTGTACTGTTTAAAATTTTGTCAATAATTCTTTTAACGAAATGTCTCGTGTGAAAGTGTATTTATAAATGTACAATGTAATTATATTGATCGCCTTTGCATCTATTTTCTATTACATATATTTTTCTTCGATTTACTATTACATAATAGAATTCTCATGTAAATTTCGCGTAAACACATATGTATGCATATAATTTAAGGATAAACGCTAACGCTACAAAATCATGAGTGAGATAAAAAAACAGTGAATATGCAACGAAAAACTTAGACTCGATCAGTTATTTTATTAGATAAAGAAATATTAGGCTAATCCATGGTAGGCGAACAAACTGCGAGAGAAACAAATTGACTTGATAATAAGATATTTTTGAAGTTCTTTTATTTTATACTTTACAATACTACAATAATAACATTAATTATTAATTAACGTAATAAATACCCGTACATATCTATGGTTAGAGGAATTTAATATCGTGGTCCACTTTCTGTACTCAGAATTTTTATAATTATTGAAGTATCCATACTTTATTCACCAAAGAATAAAAATAATAATTACATTCAGTTTATATATTATTGAAATGAATTACTATGATTTAGATGCTAAAGATATAGAAATGTTGAAAATTTCATTGTTTGTCCTTTTTCTAGCTTCTTAGATTTACGCTGCTTGAAGTAGACTATTTAGAATTATCCGATTACATAGTTACAAAATAAATGAGCCAATCAAAAATTTAACAATCAATATATACGAAAACATTAAAATTATGTATGCATTTAGTTCTTCAGTGATTGTTACTGCCAAATCTATCTTATTATCAATGACATAAATTATACAAGTGTATACAACTTATTAGTTAACATTGCGACCATATTCTTTCGAGTTTGACTTAAGTATGAACTAGCATGAGCAGCAATATAAAGTCACGTTTTTTCTACCTTTTGCTGAACGTAGCTACTAGCTTTCAAAAACAGTCTATAAATGGAAATAGACTCTAAAGCAATCGCTGTTGAACTTATCCTTGTGCAAAAACGATTTTAATGTTACGAAACCCAGCAAATGCGACCTTTGTTTATGGTATATGTATGTACATGTATCGATATTTCTGTGGCGAGAGATATTTGCGTTTTTTAACGACACATACATTCGGTTAATTAATTCATCGATCTGTTACTACGTATATTTTCGCAGAGAAAAAGAACAGATATGTTTCAGGGCAGGAAAAGGACTAAAAAGAACAGTTCTCCTCTTGAAAATTAATTTGCACGTTCAAAATCGACGATGCAGTATCAATTGAGTCAAATAACTTTCGCCGAATTTCAATTACGTCAAATGTTTTGAGTGTATTGTTCTAATGAGAAAAACAATTGCTTCACAAGCATCAAGTAATAATTACTATTAATGTGTTACTGATCTCTTATCGATAACGACAAAAGGTTATATGTGTAATTTAACATTTAAATAGGTACGATGGTAAGTATAAGAAAGTACTGATAATCGATAGTTGCTGTGATTATTGATACTTCTGATTGACACACGCTCGAAGATACATTCGTAAAAGTATCAACTATCGCAATGACAGAAAAAAAACGAACATATCCACAAGATACATACTATATTGTTGTGTAGGGATGACAGTAATCCGAACACCTTACATGTATGCTCCATCGAAAAGGGAATATCCGAAAGGCGAATGATGTAATTTGTTTGTTTGTTCAGCAGCATGAAATACAGTAATTCGTTATTTTTAAAAACGTTTTTTTTTTTTTTTTTTTTTTTTTGCTTTAATAATTTCTTACACTCTTAATGATTTATTGGTTTATACTGCACTTGGTTGAGAATATTATTCCTCTCGAATAACGTTTCGACCGAGAACGAGTGTATTTATCGTATAAAGGATACAAGGATACACTTCTTAATGTTATAATATATTATAATATATATTAAATTATAATATAATTAACCATCGCACTCAATAAAATTCATTAATGATTATTTGGAAAATTTTAAACAGAAACTAATACAATCATCTATCACGGTCGATCGATGTTGTTGTTTAACGAAGAAGAAAAATATTTTTTGCTCACCTCATTCCGTGAATAAACAGCAAAATCAAACATAGTAAATCAAATATAAAGGTATATAGAGAACAAAAATTTGGAACTTTCGAATTAGTTTCTGCTGATCAAAATTGCCAACAATCAAAAATTATATTTTTTAACGGGGAGTTAATGAAGTAATAGAATATATTGCTTCACGTTTATTTTTTTTCCTCCTTTTATTTATATTATTTTTATTTTATTATTTCACATTTTATTGCTGCTTTGTACAAACAATAAATTGCACGAAATTGTAATGCTCGACTTGAGCATCTTGTTCAAAAGTTGAATATCAAAATTTGAGGGAATTCGATAAAAGAATATTATGCACTGTAGAATTGAATTAAAAATTATGACAATTATTTGGCAGTCCGTCTGTTAATTTATTCAAGTTGAATAATTTTCAACGCTGTTTGTGCGTGAACATGAATTCTTGCTCTTCGTTTTTATGAATAATTGAATAAAGTGCAAATACCATTGGGGGCAACGATATCATATTGGATTCATCCCTTAAATAAAATTTTTGACCAAAACAGTTCAGAAAATTTTCACGATAATAATATTGTATATAAGAATTCCTACCTTTAGAGATTTTTTATGATTTTTGTCGCATATGTACGTACGTTGTACATATATTTGATATTTTGTTTTATTGAAGTTTCATCATTAACCATGATTAAGATTAAATTTGATTTCCAGTATAAATTACAATTTATTACCTTGTGATGCACGCCCGTATTATTGTAAAGTGTACCTAATAGTTACCATAGAACTGCCACGAAAACTGTGTAAAATTCTCCCCTCGTGGAAAATCAAAGAGTAGATGTATCGCGAATGTCACAGCAATCATTTAAGGGATCAATCCATTTCTAGTCCATATTCCAAACATTAAACAATAAAGCTACGATTTCTTATATCCCTAGCGGCACAAAATTATAGTATAAGACAAAGATATATCGAATGGCATTTATATTCTATGTGTCTCATCAATAGGACTCTATACGTACGTATAGGAAATTAATATCATGTAAACGAAGATATAGGTATAACAAGTAATTTGCGATTCATACTGATCGTGAGAACGAAACTCGGTGTACTGAGCATATCATTTGTAAGCAAGCGAAAATTATTACATGTGTAACCGTTATATTCGAGGTCCCATTTTTAATTATACTGTTTCTCGACGGCAAAGGAAAGATTCAGTACTTGAGCTGTACTCGAGAAGAAGTAAACGTAACGCATCTACGTTTCGATTTATTATGTAATCGATCATATTTTTCTGTGTATATTTTTCTTATTGCGCTATGATACGCGCTATTTTGAAACCACGTGTTTATGTAATACGATTGACATGTGACTGACGTGCGTACCTACGATTATTCCTTATAGATTATCCTGAGAATATCTCTTTAGTTCTCTCTTCTCCCCCTCTCTCTCTCTCTCTCTCTTTGTCTGCTATGTTAAACATTTGTAAAATCTGTACGAAATTTTGGACCGAATGTTATAGCTTTTTTTGTAATAGATGTGTGAAGAAGTGAAATAAAAATGTTAGAACCAAATGTATCTTTATAATGTAATAATCTAAATTTGAATAGTTGAACATTTTCTTCCAATAGATATCAATGAGGTATCAAATAGAAATATTCATTTTCGATTAAATAGAAATTGTAAGAAATCTCAATAATCCAATACAAAATCAATACGCTTCTTAAAAAATAGCATAAATACATGTAGTAACATTTTACTTTAAATTATCTACGTATATATAATTTGCAATAATTTGATCGTTCTTTAATTGACAATGTATATTATAGATGTGTTACTCATATACGTAGATATATAAATATTAAATGCCTATTTACTATCTGCAAGGGATAGATGAATTTAAACAATTACTATTTATTTATTTATTACTATGCATGTGTATAACAGAATATATCAGACTGTCATTTTAGAATAACTGCAAAGTCTGTCCTTGTCACACACGGTTGTGCTCCTTGTCTATCGATAATGGTGTCATTACGTTTCAACTTTGCCTAGAATTAAAAGGCTAAATAGGAAATATCCGACAGATGGCATTAACCACAGTCAATAATAAATAAACCGACTTATCTCCAGTAATCTCCGATAGATGGTACTAATCGTTCACAAATTTTCCTCAGTATATCGAAGCATTGACTCTGATGACAATGTTCAGTTTTTCGCAAATTGTGTTCAAAATTTGAACTAAGATTAAAGCTGAATATAGTTAGAACCAACAGGTTTGAAATGCTTAGAAAATCAATTCATATAAACATACAGTTCGTAATGTTTTTTAATTTTGACATCAAGTTCAACCTCCTTAGAATAAATCGTAGTATAAATTGTTGTATTTAATTTGCGATTATAAGCTATTTTTTATTCCGTATCGCATTTTTAATTTTATAGAAAAGTTTAGTTTTAATTAAAATTATTATTACATGGAATCGTCGGATAACGTCGTATTCTGACTCACAACAAGACGTAAAATTTTCAATTGTCTTTAGTTATTGATAATTACTGTATAACTACATATCGATTAACAAATATAAACGACATAAATAAACAGTAACGACTAAACTCTGGTACGAAATATTTATTTACAATAATTGTATAAAAATCTCGAAAAATCTAATATTTTTATTTATTCTCTATAAGTATAATAAGGTAACTTAAATGTATATGCTTCTATAGGAAGAATTCATTGCCGTTTAACTTGATATAAATCCGACTAGGATATTCAAGATCAAAAACAGAGAGAAAATTAAAAACACACAGAAAAAATATATTTTGTTTCCTTGATAAATGTAGTGTCATATGTACAATGCTGTTATTGATTATATAAATTAGTCTTAGTGCTGTCTTCACTTTGTTTCTTCTTAAACAGTATTATTCTGGAGTTTTTTCACTTTTTTCTTTTTTTTTTTGTTTATTTTTAATTTCATGTAACTGTGTCCTCAAAAATTTAAACTTCTAGTTTAACAATTCCTTTACCCAAAATTGAATAATTTAAAATGAATTATTCTTTGTCCAATGAACAATGAAACTTCATTGAGCATACAAAAGAATAGGAATGGGAGACTTTTTTACTTAATGGTCATGACAATGTAATGATGGATATTCAGATAATACTACAACATCTACCACTCTTTTTTATGTTCATCCATTGATACACCTCCAGGACCTAAAGAAACTATCATTAAAAGGCCACCAATCACTGATAATGTCTGAAAAGAAAAAATATTACATTTAATGCTTGTAATTAATAAACTATCAATTAATGTAATGATGATTGAAATTTAATGATACCCAAATTACCTGGAAAAAGTCATATTTAAGGAAGTCCCTAAGTGCTTTATACTCTGGAATGGTCCACCACGCATTGTGATAAAGGTTCAGTGCAGACAATAACAAAACAAGTAATAACGCACTGAGTTTTGTTTTATATCCGATAGTTACCAATACCATTAGACTGCTTCCAAGAATATCTTGCATGATTTGTAGGAATGATATCTCAAATCGAATCAGCGTGGTAAACATAAATGCCAACAAAATTCTGCCAGCTAGCTGCAGGAGATTCTTAGGTTTGTTATCTCCAAGACTGGGTACGCCGGCAAATAATGATCTCCCTTCTATTCTTGATTCGGCCAGAACCAGAAGAAGCGCTCCTATCAATGCTAGATTTCTAAATAAAAACGTTATGTCCCACAGAATATTGTAAGCTAGTGTCTGGAGTACTACTATAAAAAATAAGATTCCGCAAGCAATGCTGACTTTCCATCTTCCGATAACCATGACACAACCGCTGAGTTGTCCAAATAAATTAACCAGGACAAATACTGTAGCTAAGAAGGTACCGCAGTGCCAGGTATTGTTCATAAACTCTTTCTGCTCTGACCATTGAAACCACATTCTCAATCCATCCTCTAGAAATGTAGCGATGAGACAAAGTCTTGCAAGAGTTGGCAGTATATGCTTTCCATTGCGAATCACCTGTTTTCACAAAAGAATAATAATTAGATAAATAATTCATGCCTGTGACGGAACAATAACTTAAGATTCGTCTACACGATTTCTTTTTACTAACACAATGAACGTTAATATTACACAAAATAAACGGTTCCCGTGAGAAATAACGTAGCAAAAGCATCATACAAATAAACAAAAATCGAATAACGTTAAAAATTAATGTTTTTCCGAGTACTTCCCAAATCTTTGTTAATTCGACCAACTTAAATCGGAGAGAAATATTGCCAAATTGAAACCGATGAAAGCAGTGAAAATCATCGCACACATAGTATTTCTTTATCGGAGTATAACCTTCAATTTCGTAAGGCGCAGACAGCAATGCAGGAAAGTTTACAATATTCGTCAACATTGAAAGGATGTTACGTCGATAGATAATCGAAAATAAAGAAAATTCATATCGAAATATGTGGGATACATTGGGATCGTGTCGCGATGACGTTGACAGGAGTACACCTGCATACCTGCAGGATTTCTCTGGATGTTCCTCCCGTGAATGAAAATTTGCGTTAGTAAACAAAAATAAATCGGACAACAATAGTCCGTCGATTTACCTGATCCGCGATTTCCTCCGCTTTTGAGACCACCTCTTGCGAGACCAGCATCTTGTTTTAATTTAAAAATCAAAAGGTACCCATACACTCACATGTACACACGTGCGCGCACGCAAGGGATAGCAATGACTAGAAAAAGACGGAGGAGGGAAGGGAGAGAAAGAGAGGAGGCCAGAGAGACATGAAACACCAAGCTGCCGACACTGTGTAAACGGTATTTTTGCAACTCCTCTGAATGATGTGGAGATCGAGGTGCGGCGTCACTTCCGGCATACGTGGTCGGACAATATAATTCCGTGATCATTTCAAAAGTACAAAGATCAGTTACCTCAAAACTATATTTATTTGCCGAAACTTCCTCCATCTCATTTCTTACCAGTACCTGGTATTTTTTTTATCGATGCCACTTTTCGAAAACGTCGAGTTTCAACAATATCCTCTTTCATATTTTGAACATTTAAACATATATCATCGATAATATATTTTTCGGAGATTTTAGGAAGATTAACAGATAAATAAAGAAATGAATTTTTATAATTTTATAAATGAATGGGATCAAGCGGTAGAATTTCATTCGTAATTCAACCATTTTTTTAAGTAGAAGGTTGCAATTTTTATTGGTATATCGTTCTTTTTTGTTAAATTGTGCTCATTTTCGAAACATGATATGTCTCATGGATGCAAATAAAATGTTTATTGCAAGATACTTTATTATAAGATACTTTCAAATCATCCGTCGCTAAGAAACTGAGCCATTAAGTACACGTTATTAAGAAGATCGAAGAAATTATAATTTTTAATATAAAACCATTAAAATTAAAAATGTTAATTTTCACGTACGACGTTTGAAATGTGATTGTGTATTCGATTTTGAAATCACAGCACGGAAACAAATTTACAAGTTTTAGAATTTAGAAATGCGCCATAAAAAAAGTGTTACCGAAGCGCCATCATAATATCGTGCGTTGAGAACTGAAACTAGTGCATAGTGCTTTGTTGAACGTAGAAGGTGTTTTTCGTTGTTTTATGTTGTGTAGAAAGCAAAGAAACAAATTCGAAATATATCAAAATGGACGGAGGATGTACGAGGTTGCCAGAGAATATAAAGTCGACCGAAACATATTGTGTTTAATGCCAACAACGCTTTTGCATCATGAAGGAACAATAAAACTTTTTAGAAAACATGTTGCTGTTGCGATTTATTTCTCGTATTACTCAGATAACATTTATAGAACTAGTTCCACAATCCAAAATACTGCAATTACTTACAATACAAGTTTAAGCGAGGTAATAAAAAACATGATTTTCACGTAGAGCATGTTCCATGTGTACAAATAGATTTTGGAAATTCTACCATTCATTTCGTACAAGGACAACTATTGGTACCGCTAGGGAAGTTACATTTTATTTAAGTTATCAATTTTTATGAGAGATCCCGTTTTTAAAATTTTACGGATGTTACATTCGATCTACCATGTCATATATTTTGTATTATTGCAACTAATAAAATAAATTGTAATCAAAGATACATGTCGTAGCTTTATACTTTATTCCAGAGTAATCACAATGGCGCAAGAAGCAACTAATCTAATTAGTGAGGATTTTGATGCTGGCCCATCGAGCTATGACGAAATTATACCTGGTTTGTTTCTTGGGAATCTTACAGCTGCTACAGATGTCGAATGGTTAAAAGAAACTAAAATAAACTATATACTCACGGTAGATTCGTGTCCACTTCCAAGAAAAATCCAAGAGCTTTTACCAAACTTGACTATAAAGTACATACAAATTACTGATATGCCGCGCGAGGATCTTTTAACTCACTTTGAAGATTCTTATGAATTTATAGACCATTCTCTACAGCAAAATGATAAGATATTGGTACACTGTTATTTTGGTATCTCTAGATCAGCTACAATTGTTATCGCATATTTAATGAAAAAATATAAAAAGAGTTTCTGCGATACGTTTGAAACTGTAAAGGAAAAGAGACGCTTTGTCGGACCTAATGCTGGTTTCTTGGCACAGTTGAAGCTTTACGAAGAAATGGGGTTTGGAATAAACAATACCAACGTGCAGTTTAAAATGTACAAGTTGCAAATTGCAGCGGATAAGGTGCGAAAGGCAAAAATTCTGCCACAAAATTGCGCAGATCTGATAAAACCAGATCCAGCTCTTGCCACGGTACATCCAGAGCCAACGGTGTACCGTTGTAAAAAGTGTAGGAGGATCATAGCCAGTGCTAGTAACATTTTGCCACACATGCCAAAGGAGAAGCAAATCTGGAGACATATAAGTCAGAAAAAATCATCAAAACAATCGAAAACGTCGCACGAATTATTGGAACCGTTACAAAAAGAAGAGCAACAGCCGGCCGAATTTTGTACCAAAATATTATTTGTCGAGCCGCTAGCTTGGATGCCCGATATAACGCACAACGTCGAGGGGAAATTGAATTGTCCAAAGTGTAACACAAAGTTAGGTTCTTTCAGTTGGATAGCGGGTAGTCAATGTCCATGCGGCAGCAAAATAGCGCCTGCATTTTATTTGGTTCCCTCGAAAGTAGATTGGAGTAACGCTGTACAAAATGTACAAGTAACCGTATAGTATTAACGCTTGTAATCTTTACAATCAAGAACTTTTGGACGGATGACTGACATCTAATGACTAATATGTAAGAAGAGAGATTTTTGGAATCTTTTTACGTGGTTCTAGTTCTCGATTAGCGTTATAACGAATATATATATATATATATATATATATATATACGTGTGACCAATATACTTAGGAAATTTGTATTCTAATTTCGTGCCAAAGTATTCGTACATCAAATGTAAACGTATTCGTTTCACGACTGTAATTTTACATGCGTTTTTACTCGCCGCAACGAGTATACCGACCCGTTCTTTCATCGTTCGATCTTCGTATTTATACGTCTTGCTTTTTTTCTATGATTAACATACACAATAATATAATAACTTTGTAGACTAACATACCACTTCCTGTATAGATGTCTTGTATATTAAGCAGATAATATATTTATGATTTTTATCATTTATTAAGCTATCTCAGTTCTACAAAATAACGTTTCAAGTTATTTCCATTACCCTGTGTTTCGCGCTTATACCCTAATTCTTAATGTTTCATCTACTGGTCCTTTACACGATATTATCTTCTCCGATTTGTACGATGTTGTCGAAATCTTTGGTACTTTATAATTTTTGGTATCGTTCGAAACTGACGAGCTTCGCGGTTTGAAAAAAGGATACTGTGCAAAAAGAGAGAGAGAGAGAGAGAGAGAGAGAGAGAGAGAGAGAGAGAGAGAGTTACATGCTTGCATGCATGGCAGAATACGTGGCTCCGTACGGATGTGATCTGAATCGCAACGCATTTAAACTGCTCATCGTAGACCCTTCGAGCCCCCCGTGAATATCTGTTTGATGATATGGAGGGAGATTGACATTTCCTAAATTCCCGTTGATAAATCCGTGGCAGGTGGAGGTCTGCATGGAAGTGTAATGTTGCGAGGATCTCCAGTACTCGCCGTAAGAGTATTGCGCGACTTGAGACGTCTGCAAAGTCTCCGTGTTATTTTCCTGCGTGTGCGTTATTCTGATAGGTCGTAAAGGTAGAGTAGCTTCCACTTCTCTGTTCGCCGGAACGCCCCGATTAATCGCAGAGCTTCTTTCGTTCCGACGGAATTTGGCACGTCTGTTTTGAAACCACACCTAAAGAGTAAAATTTCCAAGTGTTCAGTTTCAGTTTCAGTTTCAGTTTCAGTTTCAGTTTGATCGATAGAGGCGCAATTTTTACGAATGTATTCAAAATGGAAGGCCAAGAAACGAGGGAGATAGACGATTGCGGTGAGCTGTAATTGTCGAAGGAAGAAAGAGAAGAAGAAGAAGAAGAAGAAGAAGAAGAAGAAGAAACGAACGGACGCAAGAAGGGTTGCCGGCAAGCAAAGACGGAACGGCGTGACGGCTTCTGGCAACCGTACAGTCTACGGCAGACAAACGAATGGACAGACATCAGCGGGAGACGAGGGACTGCAGGCTGTGGCAGAGCCTGTGGCGGCGGATAGATCGACAAGAGCAACGAAATGTAGTGTGCTTTCTGCACAACCGTGCAGAAGAGTCACCACACACGTGTGGTGATACGCGACGTATCGTACAGCCATACGTCGTATGCCAAGCACAGATGCTGCTGGAACGACGCAACTATCCTGCCAAGCTAATCATAGCTCCTTGCCCCTGACAACCTGTCTCCTCTGATTTTCTGCTCTGCTATCCGCGGCGACCTCCGTCCTCTCTTTCCTTCTTTTTCTCTTTTTTTCACTTCTTCTTCTCTCTGTCTGTCTGTCCGTCCGTCCGTCCGTCTGTCTTTGTTACTCCCTTCTAACGTTAACGACCAAAATCCCAAGAAACATGTGTGAACTTGGCCCGCCAGGGATACGATACTTTTTCTCTTTCACAAACATCGAATTGAAAGCAAGTCGATGCATCTTTCACGTGCACTTCTTATTTTGTTTAGCTCTCTGAAGTTGAAAATTCCATTACCTGCACCCTGGCTTCTGACAGAGATACACGCGTTGCAAGTTCCTCGCGAACGAAGGCGTCTGGATAATGGGTCCTCTCGAACACTTTTTCCAACGCTGCTAATTGCTGCGCCGAGAACGTCGTTCTGCTTCTTCTGGGCCTCCTGCAGGTAGACGCGGTGGAACTTTCGTTGCATTCTGCAAAAACAGAAACGGCCACGTTGGTCAACAATCGTCTGAACCGCTGTGCTCGTACAGAGTTGCTCGAAAGGTGAAAATTCGTGGGTGAAATATTTCGAGATGCCGTCCGTGATAAGGAAGCTGCGCTACGAAAAAAAGAGAAGAAGAAGAGTGAAGGAGAGGAGAAGAAGCAGCAGCAGCAGCAGCAGCAGCAGCAGCACAGGCGTGGCTATTCTTGAATGACTCCACTGTGCCTGGGTATTCATCAAAGCGGTATAACGCGAACAGCATGACTGGAAATGCGTGATTTCGATGGAATCGGGCTCATCCACCGATCGAAACGCGTCAAGCGTGGATCACGCCAGTTTCTCTGTCCTCTGTGATCTCGAATTGCGTTTGATTCTCTGCCGTTCCGTTACGTAAGCGTTTCGCACGAGTCTCGAGCGCGAATTCCCGGGATTCTTACCTATCGAATTAGTCGGCGTTGACAGCAAACGCGAGACTGTGAAATCTTGCGGAGTGTGAGGATTCGTCATTTGCGAAACTATCCCGCTGTTGCTTTCTCCTTGATCGGAACTTGCGCACAACATCGTTCTCTGTTCGTTGAAATAAAGAAATGGTATCTTCGAACTTCGAATCGTCGGAAATTACAGAATGTGCTTCTTGCGAGGGTAAATTCGCGGCAATGTTGATGAATCAATTGCAGATTCGCGAGATAACATTTCTCGTTGTTCCTTAATTTGTTAAATTTGGAAACGGATGTTTCAAGCAGTTGAATTATAGACGTTGAAGATACACAGATCAGGCGCTGTCACGTGTAATTCTTTTCCGGATATCTCGGTGGAAGCATGAAGTCTCAGATCACGTGCGATCTAATACAATTTAACGTGCTTCCAACGTCCTTGGAAAATGTTTTTTCTATGTTTCTTTTAACAAAACGCTCTTCTTATCTATCGCTGTTGTATATTTGTTCCAAGTGTTATTTCCAAACAATTATGCTGTTAGATGCTCTGCAAATCACTTTTCTGGATTAAAATACCAGAGCTTTGACTAACCAGAGTTTTTATATTTTCACATTAACATTTTAAATACGCACTTTTCACGGTGCAAATTTTGTCGTGGCAAAGTTTTGCAAAGCGTATTGTTAATTAGTTAATTAACAGTCGATTGTCGATTATAACTCTGTTCTTTTTCTTCGCATCGAATCGACCAGCTAGAGATACGTGATTTAGATGAAATAAAAAGAACCGTGCTGCTCCAATTATCGTGTCATACGAACATGATCGTTTCCGTCTCGTAAGACTGGCAGTCTTAAATCAGTTCTTTGTGCTTTGCAATAACAATATATAACGTGTACTCCGCAGAGAATCTCTTCGTAAGTCAGTCGCTCTTTTGGACGTTTTACGATCTTCTGACGTTAATCGCCAGGTCACTTAAATAGCAAGGAAAATCTGTCGCTAGCTTAAGAATCTGTAAGCGCGTCCGACTTGACGACTTGTTTTCAAATTTTGGAAAAAGTTTCTTCCGACTATCACTGCAGAAAGAGGCGATGGTACGTAGATGCTAAGAAACCCCTTGCCACGAGCACTATGCTCTGAGTATTTTTTTTTTTTTAAAACGAACGTTTTCGGTAACAAGATTTGCCTTCTGAGCGACGACGTTGCCAAAAGATGAAAATTGTCTCATCTGCAAATAAAACTACGCGTTTCGTACGCGCCAACTATCACCCACTGTGAAATTACGAGTCGTTCTCGGTCCCGTTCTCGGCTACGTTCCGTCGAAGTTCGCAACGATTGTCTCTCATCCGGACACGCGTAAATCACAACTGGTCGATCGACTTTCGCGGAAGATCGTTTGGGAAACGGTGAAACGAAGCCATCGTATTAGTTGATGCGGCGAGATGCCAACTGACTTGGCCGAGTTAAAACGTACTTGAAGATCCTCCTCAGCCTCTTTATTTGTCTCTCCTCTTCGTTCTTCTCTCTCTCTCTCTCCCTCTCTTACGTACCCCTCGCACTCTCCTTCCTTCTTCCACTCTCATTTTGTCTCTCGTTCCTCCTTTTGTACAGGGAGACACGCACGCAGGAGAGGAGAGAAATAGAGAATTTTAAGAGTAGGTGGAGATTTCCTCGGCAAGCTCCACCTTCATTTGATGCTCATTGGTTTCTAAATGATAGCAGACGACTGCTTTTTGGCTGCAACCCTTGGCGATTGAAAAGAAAAAAAACAAAGAACCGCGATAAGTACGCGCGTGCCATCGGTTCTACGCAATCTGAACGATCGTTTCGCTTCGTTTTGGAAAAAATGGCAGCGAATTTGCAAAAGAGACGGATCATTCCGACGTATGGCTCGTACGTCGTGTTTATTCTCGCGTTTAAAACTTTGAACATAACGGGGAAATTAAATCGAATCGAATTAAATTCTTTCTTCGACGAGAGGCGCCAGTATCATGGTTTCGGTTTTCAGTTTTCAGGGACACGGTTCTTTACATTGGCCCCGGAACATTGGTCCTCTTCATCGGCTGCGGCTTGACTCTCGTTACACAAGGGTGTCGAGTAACAATTTCGAGCTCCCGATCCTTCCTCTTACTCCACACGCCTGCCTCTTCCACGAAAGTAAGATCCACGATGATTCGAATTAGTCGGATCGCGAAACGTTTTTTCACGTTTTCGCGCGAGTGTTTCATCGACAGAAACGGATATCGATTCTTTCCGATGTAGGGCAGAAGACGCGCGCGGAGCGGTCCGCATTCTCCGGAAGTTGGAATCCGACGGGAGCCGCGTCGCACGAACGAGGAGCGTCTCAGGAAATTGCGGAACGAGTCGCGAAACTCGAGTTATTGGCCAAACATTGGAGAATGCAATCGACAGGAAGGGCAATAAATTGGAAAGGAGAGAACGGCGGACAGGCACGTTCGAGAAAACGAATCTAGCGAGAATAGCTTTAGGTCGGACGGAGTACGAGGTGAGGGACGTGGTTCTACTCGGCTCTCGGCAACAATTATATTCCCGGCGATTTTATTTATACGGGGCTTTTACGAGCGCAGTCATTCTTGCTGTCAACCGCGTTGGCCCGATAAAACGCGGCCGCGCCTCCGCTGCTCCAAGTTTCTTCGACATTCGAGGAAACAAACCAGACCGAATCCCCTTCGAGGTAAATTGAAAATTCGCGAGAACTTGCCGACGTTTAAAGTCGCTTACTTGCTCGCGATTGGCCGCACTTAAATCAAAAGGCATTCGATGTTTTTCCAGAGAGAAAACAGAGAGAGAGAGAGAGAGACGGAGAGGAATCTTTCGAGAACCGTGATAAAATAGTCGGAGGCTGGTTTTTGGTGTTCCAGTCGCGGTGAGACGGACGGGTTCGTCGCGGCGCGGTGACACGTACACGTCGCGCGTCGCGCGACGCCCGGGGAAAATTATGAGCCAGGCCTGGACACTCCACCGTGCCTTTGTCATCCTCTTTATCTTCGCGAGACTGCGAGACACGGCGCCTTCTCTCCCCCCCTTTCACGATTTTTCGTCGCAACCGCGACAGAGCGTTACGAATCCACCGAAAGAGTCTTCGGGATTCTTCAGGGTTCGTTCTTTCCTAGTATTCTTTTCGTAACGACAGAACGGCGATTAACACGTTCGCGGGCCGCAAAGAAAGACGGGCGATTTATCTTTAATTGCTGTAGTTGCTGATATCCAAACTTTCATTTGGAACATCACATTTGAACGCTGTAGCATCCACGTCCGCGAACGTGTTAACGACTCGAGAAGCCAGTTGCTTCGACGCAACCAATTTTTGACTCCGATCATTCGTAATTTGAAGATTCCGCACACGATTCCGTTGTATAACGAATATCGTGGAAAAACACTGGACGCCGAGGAGGAAACTACGATCGATTCGCTCGTATCGGGAGCAGTTGGATTTCAGGAGAGATCGTGAGAGATCTCGGCATGCGTCAAGACGGATCAGTGTCTGGCGGTTGTGTGGCAACGCGAGGAGGGGAAATCACAGATGCAGTTTTGACCACCGTGACAGTGATCGTTGCTTGACAACTCTCGAAATAGCCTCCACATGCGCGCTTTGGAGAAACGGTGTTCACGGTATTTTCCATATATTTACATATATATCCTCGATCGCTCTTTTTCTTTCTCGCGATACGCGTCGCACGCGCACTCGGCTTTCTCGCGTCTGTAGAAGTTTCTGGACTCGCACGTCACGTAAACGTTCTGACCGCGATGAGAGCGTAGAATTGGCTCGATCCCCCCCTGTTGCGTAAAAATACGACACTTTGCGTTCGAAGGGAAAAAACGTTTGCTATCGTTTTGATTGTAATACACAGTAGAGTCATTTGTAAGCACGACTCGAAGCACGGTTTTGCATTTAATTCTTGTGCAATCAGGTTTAAAACAGTTATTTCTCTGCAGAATTAGTTGTGTTATTTCAAAAAGGAATTCACTTCAACTGCAAAGTAGATATCGATCGATTGTAAGGTAAAGCAATCTTTCTTCGCTATATTTCACGCCAGAAGTAAGAAATAATATTTTCCAGCCCGAGCGAGTCCAAAGAGTTCCAGAAAAGATAAGCTGAGTAGAAGATTTATACCATTGGGAATTCTTGATCGGTTGAAGTCTGGTGATAAGTTAACATCTCGTTGCGAGAAATGAATCAACGATCAAAAATGAGAGCCAGAGCTTCTGCTGGAGCATCATCGAGTTTAAAGAAATCCTCCCGTGCGAAAGATCTCTCATCAACAAAAACGGAAAATTGTTTAATTATATGGCCAGAAGATTGCAACGAGAAGAATATTCCTTTGAATGATTATTTAATAAGACGGAAACGAAGACTGTTTATTTAGTTATAGTTGGAATATACATCTCGCGTTGACGAGAGTTCGATTGTTCGTTTGAACGTTCGATTCATCTCGCGTGCTTCCAGAGTCACCATTGCTCCACACTCGTCTCTCCAAAGTTCGCCAACTCTGTTCGAAAGCGTATCGCGAACGTGGCCCGCAAATTCTCAAACTTGTTTCCCCGCTGAAAATTTTCGGAACTCCCGCGATCGCGGCAATAACTATTTCGTCCGCTCGTTTGCGAATTTCGTCTCGCTTCGAGAGTCGCTTTCCCACGAATTTACGACAATTACTCGACTTCCGAGTTCTTCCTTCCTTCATATTTGTCTCTCGTCGGCCGAGTACGGGCACGAGTGTCGAAGGGTGGCGAGCGGTGACGCTTAATGCCCCGTGACGCCTTAAATCTACCCGTATAGAGGGAGATTCTCGTCTGGAGAAGGTGGAAAAGAGAGAAACGAGCAACGAGGAAGAGGAAAAACGAAGCAGCGTTGGTCATCGGCCACCGTGAAAGCATTCGATTAACGGCGGTGAAAAGGAAGTTCCGAGGGTCTGCGAAACGGATTTCGTGTCTTTTTCACTGGCAGCGACAGTTACGTTCTCATCGTTGAAGATAAACGGCTATCACGCCGTTTGTACGTGTATATGATCAAGTTACCTACGAAATCGCGTAGACGAGAGTGAACTGACGCGATAACAACGAATATTTCAAAGGAAAACGAGAAAGGTCGGAGGAAGAAACATATCATGCTTCGGTTTCTACGGCTCGTTCGAGCAATTACAAGGGTCGTGCGTCATTCTTGCCAATTAGGCGGAGGAAGTGTCGTGGAAAAGCCGCTCTGTTTCAACATTTGCTTCCCTCCCCCCCCTCCTCCCCTCTCCTTTTCCCTTTTCTTGCTCGCTCCTCCAACGGTGGACCAGTTAGGGGGAGGGCAGATAATTTTACTCGTGCCATCCACCGCCTCCTGGCCTGTCGTCGGTCGTGTTTCTCCGACGCGGAGACAAGCCGCCGTTTCTGTTCGCGCTCGTAATCGACAATGGACGAAAGACGGGTCAACGACGGTCACGCGTGTAATCTTTCACTCGAGAGAGGCCAGACCTTCCGGGTCGACGAAAGTCAATAGCTCGCCGATAGTTGACACAAAAAGGGTTAACATTTCGTGGAACGAAGAAAACACTCGCATTCTGACTGTCCGGCAACCGGCGTTGTTGTTCAGCGCCGCTGTGCGAGGCACGAAAAATCCCCCTTTTGGTTAAACAGAGCGTGAACTCCCGTTACCCGTCCGGTGCCACCCGCTTCGCCGCCCTGCCATCGGTCACGAGCAAATTACGCATTCACGCTAGTCCAAGTCGTATTACGTTGGTCATTGTAATGTGTGTCAAGGGTTGACCATCTCGGCTGACGCAGGAGGGGGCGGGGGGGAGTGACTACGCGAGGGTCAACGTGGGGGGTTCTGACGAACCCCAACTTCGGACCTCTCGGTCTGGCCTGCCTAATTACACCTTCTTATCATTAACGTTTATCCTGTCAATGTTATTACGGCCGACCGCCGACTTATTATTCGCGTGACGGAACGTTGACAGCGGCCGTGCGTACGCAATCGACGTACGTGGTCATTTGAAGGATATTACGGACACGCCACACCGGTACATTGTGCTCGAAACGGACAGAAGTCGCGCCGGCGATCGTCGGGACTCGGAGGAGGATCTACCAGCGGGTTTTTCCACCCTTTCTTCGTCTACGACCGGTCTTTCGCCTTGAGAAATTTCACACGAAATTTCGACGCGCTCTCATACTGCGAAAAATTAGGGGATATTTCAAAATATGAATATGATAAGAAAAAGAAAAAAGAAGCAGAAGCAAACGACAAGTCAAAGAAATCAAACGCTTCTCTTTTTTATCGCTTCATATTTATCTTGAAATAATTTTTTTCTCCCCTAATTTTTGTGAGCAGTGTGACATTGTCGTTCTTATTGAGATATTTTCGGTTGTAGAAACTCGATCGATCGTCCATTGATAATGGCACGCATGGCCATATGGTGCAACTGAGGGCGATATGTTGCGAAATCATTGCTCTTAATTTTTCAGAGATAATCGATTGCGAGCGAGCGGATGATGGAAACTTCTCTCAATGCAACTACTACTGGTTCCCTTCCGTCGCGCTACTCCGACTGAATAAATTGCTCTTCGGTGACTGGTGTATTATCCTTTATGAGTCGAAAAGTGCGTTGCTTTTGTGCGCGACTAATATAGCGAATAATAAAAACTGCACGACTTGCACCCCAGTATACGATTCACTGAAAGGCCCAGAAGCAACAGTTCTGACTAGGAAATGAAGACGATTTTGTTGCCATAAAAAATTTTATTGATACGCAAACATTTGAATCGATGCAAAACAAATTACAGGCGCGATCGCTCAGTACTAGACAACGCCACTCCTACTCGAGCTCTACCCAACGCCCTCTCACGAATCATCACGTGACCCAAATCAACCAATCGCTAATTTTCGTTGCAACAGCTTTTGTCACCTAAAGAGGCCCGATTTTCTGGGTTACCCCCCCTAAAATCACTTTCAGTGATAATAATGAGACAACGTACGATTTGTCGTTGTTATATAAATTATAATATTAATTATTATAAATAATATTTATCATATCAATTGTAACACTAAATTATTACTAATTATTGTATCACTATATTACTATATTAACTTCTCTTAGCGTGAATTCTAATTACAACTGAGATTTATTTCGACTCTCGATTCCAGCTGCTTCTCGGATTGTTCTCGGTTCTCGGAACTTCAGAGGGAAGAAGAAAAGAAAGCTGACACGTACGGGATAATACGATACAAGGAATAGCCAGATCAACAATAACAGGCTTGATTCGAGAATGGACGGCTTATTATCGACTTTTGGGTCCTTCTACGCGTTGGATCTCCCGCGGAGAGTATAAACTACTTTTCGACCTGCTCTTTTACGGTTTGGTTCCTCCGTCTCCCAAACGACTCTGTTGTTTCCTCCGTTCGTCACACCCTCGTGCGGATTTTTCACGCGTACCAGGATCATGGCGCCCATCTAATCTCCAATCTTTTTCTTAAAACAAAAAGAAAAGAAACAGACAAATTAGACTCGAACTGTTCTCACGCGAGTACGACACTTCTCTCCGACCTATTTTCTCGCACAGACGTTACTCGATCAATCTTTCTTGACCATATCGTTACTCTACACTGAACTCTTGCCAGTGACCCAGTTGGGGGTGGAATTTATGGTTAGCCCTCTAGTGCTCTCTTGAAACGATGATTGTATCGAATATCCCGTATCCTCGACTAGGTTACCCTTGCACAGTCTAGTATCGTCGGCTGTTCTCTCCTGTCAGGCGTAAAAATTCGGGGAATGCAACTGTTTTCACGGCAACGCGTCCCGATTTAGCTTCATTTAGAGACGAGTTTAGTAAACTTCGAGTGGTACGATTCGAAAGTGATTTAAACGACGACTGTATCCTATATTCTCGACCAAGTTACACTTGCACTCGTCTAGCTAGCCTAATTAGCTATTCTCTCTTATTAACCGTAAAAATTCGAGTCGCCACAAATTTTTGGAAATGCAACTGTTTCCACGAGTCCTGATTTAGCTTCATTCAGAGACGAAACAAGCCCCGAGCAGAACCGTAATATCTGTTGGCGGTACAATCAAATGATTTTGTTCTTGTTTGTTCGGGAGGTGATACGGTTCGCGGCGCTTCTCCCGGTTGCATTTTATTTTCGTAACGGAAGCAGAATCTTCTTGTTCGTGAGCCTCGGGACGAGAGATGCTCCCACGGGACGCGAGGTTAGCTTTGCTAACCGCCTCCTTCGATATATCCCGGCGGCAAAGAGAAAAAGAGGGAGAGAGAACGACGCGCACGTGTGCCTCCCGATGCTTCAGCCTTTTCCACAAATTAACCTTCAAATGGCAAAACAACGCTGACACTGATACCGAGTGAGTAACTTTGAATCGAATTGCGATATAAGAATCGTATGAGAAGAGTGTAATGAGAAAAGAACGGCGTGGAATAACGTAACGCACTTGTGACTAAAGGCCGTAATCTTTTGTTTGTCAAAGACATCTAGCCAGTATCCTCCCAGAGATAGCAGCTTTCGAAAATTGGCTGCAGATCGACACTTTGAAAAGATTCTTTCTTTACCTCGACCCTTTGATCGCGAACCAAGTCCAGACTCTCGAGGAATATGAAAAGCACAAGAAGAGGGGTCGATAATATCTCCACGACTGGGACAGTATTTGAAAACAACCCCTATGAACGTGCTTCTCGAGTCTCTCTCGAGGAAACCCTGCTGCTTTTGTGGCCATCGGGATACACGGACGTCGTTTCGTAGACAAATTCTTTCACCGAAATTAGGGTTCGCGGACGCTAAAAGGGGTTGACGACAATGTTCGAAGCCTGTTTGAACGATCGATTCGAGACACTGCCCCTTGCTTTGGGAATCGAATCTCTCAGACGATTTAATGGCAACGCGATGAAGCGTAATTCAGCCCGAGGACTTGTCTGTTCGTCTGAACGACGATAGTACGCTCTTTTAAAATTTTTCTGCGGATGCATCTGTAGTATCGCAGGTCATTGACGTAGATCGTTGTTCAGTCTTTCCTCAAAGATTGCAACCTTGCCCAATACATAAAGTTCATATCTTTAAGTAAAAAGAGAAAGAACTGGCGAAGCGTCAACGACTCCTCTGAAAAATAAGCCTTTTACGGTCGATTACGCGACACGTTTCACAGCACACACACACGCTGCACCCTGCTGCACGACCGATTTCACCGATACGAGGGTCGAAACACTTTCCGTGCACGGAATTCTAATATCTCTCGATCGCAACAAATGCCGCCAGACTTTCCCTAAAGTCTAAACTCGTTTTAATCAAAACACCGGTCGTTTGACTTTTAATGGACGTGCCGAGCCGGCGCGGCGTGGCGAAGTTATCTCGGTTGATCTACGATCGCAGATAGTTCGATGGAAACCTGGTTCGCGTTTAGAGAGAACAGCGGCGCATAAATTAGAATCGATCGATTCGGACTGCCGCAGCCGCGGCTACGGATTAACGTGGTTAATACTGGAACGAAGCATGAATCAGGATTACCACCTGCCGCGATTTATGACCGCGCGCGTTGTTCCGTCACGCGCTACTTTTCGGCCCACGGAGAGGAAAGAGCTCGCGATCGTGCATGAACATGCAATCCCGGCGGTGGCTTCGGTCGAGCCGTGCCTTTTTGTTACTGTGTGATGTTCGTTGCCTAATCTCTCCGAATCTCTCCCAAAGATTTCTGATCGAAATTAATTTCAGAAGGTTCAGAAGGTTTGGACGCTGGGATCGAAAGCAAGAGACAATCGGTTGGGAAAAAATTCCGCCTCCCGGAAAATGAATCCTCGGGGTCGGTTTAACGGCCTAGAAATAACGCGACAATGGCCGATTACGGTGCCGAAGGGAACTATCTCCCCGTGATGGCTTTTAATAAATACTTCTGCGCCCCTTTTGCCCTCGATCGTCTGGTCCACCATCGTGATATCTTTATTACCACGTGGTTTTCTTAACCATGCGGTACGGGCTAATTGATTCTTCGCGTGGCTTACTCGCACAGAGCTCGTGGAAATTTATCATCATTAGCAAGGAGATAGTAAGCGAAAAAATCACCCCTTTCCTACGTACTTTCTGATCGAAGAAACGGAAAGAGCTGTATTTCTCTAGCGCAGCTGTCTTTACTCTTTACGTTGCCCGCGTGTTTGTCACCTACGCAGCTGCGATGCTAATTATTCTAAATTTTGTCGTGCTTGGCTCGTAGAATATCGTGCCAACCGTTTTATTATTGAAATCATCGATTTTAGGGACCGTAAAGAAAAAGGGGGGGGGGCAGGAGAAGATCGAGTCAGTTTCGTACAATTCAACAACTTATTCGAGCCTCGTGGACGGAGATTTCTTACAAAGATGTCAATCAAGTCGTCGCAGGGAAAGTGTTTAGCGAAATTTTCACGTCACAAAGAACGAAATATCGTGCTTTTCGATGGGCGTGTGATGGACGTGGGAATTCAAAAAAGTTACGTTTCTGTGCAAGTTCAAACGGGCAAAGAGAGGGCAATAGGAACGAAAGGAAGAGAGAGAAATAAGGGGAAAAAAGCGAGGCGGAAGCAAATGGAGGAGTTTCTCCCTTCTGTCTACTCGGTACGAATTCGCCTACTCTTGAAAAAAATCTCGTCGACTGGTTTCCAGTCGCACGATTCCGTACAATCGCGCCTCGCTCTAATTTGCCGAACGTACCTTACCCTCTGCTCCCGCTTCGGGAAAACTTGAGAGAAACTAGGGTGAATCGCCGAGACGTGTGTCATTTTGCGGTTTTTTCTTCGGTGCTACGTTCAAAGCACTGGGGGAAAAAAGAAAGAAAGAAGAACTATTTCCAAACGCGAGGCCTCTTTCTCGTGTCAGACGACGGAGTCGTTAGGATCGCGTTGTCAAACGTGTAACGCAATGTCTTTTATTCTGTGCCCAATTACTTGGACCGTCAACTGTTGTATGCGATCGATTAAGAAGACATTTAAAAAATGATCAGTAATTAATAATTAATAATTATACACTACATTTAATCATTGATAATTAATCATAATACAGATATATCATCTGTGATTCTAAAAATGTCTAATTTCTTGGATCGTCAACCATTGTATTTGATCGATCAAGAAGAAGTTGTCCATGTAATCATGTCATCTGTAATCAAACCACACAGATCCCAAAAATTTGTAAAAGTTTCTTATTCGTGAAAGTTCTTCATTTTCGAAGTACATCATCGGAGTTTACACACCCGATTCATTACACATACGTTTCCCTTTCTTACACCGCTCTCGACTAGGTTTTTAATTACGAGTCAAGAGTTTCCCTACTCTCGAACTTCTTTGTCCGAACTTGAAGCGCGTGGCTACGCGCGCGTCGTTCTTAAGAGAACGAGAGGAAACAAGCCGCCTCTAATTACTACGAGCGAAATTCGCCATTCGGCGTAATGAAATCTCGCTTCGTACCCTTTGCGTCTCTCTGTTATTCTCGATATTCTTTCTTGCACGCGTCGGTCTTGCGGCAGAGACGCGTACGCGCAGCTGTCCCGCAGCTATAAAACCGTGAAACCGATTCCAATTTCGTCCTTTAACGTTCCTCCACTTTTGTTCGTCCTTTCTGCGCGGATCATCCGGCAGCTTTTAATTTACCAGGTGACGACAGAGTACTTCTTCGTTCAGTAAGTAACAGACGTACAGAGAGATACAAAGCAGACAACGAACGACAGGCAGATGTCTTCGTGCTTTTCCCGCATGTGCCGGTAGTTATGAAAATGGTCTAATTGCAAGCTTCAAAAATCACATTTCCTTGCAAGCTGCACACAAAATTTCACAGTCGTAATAAATTCCCGTCTCACAAGACGAAACATTTCCTTTCACGATGTAAAAATATCTCTATCTCGAAACGAGAAATTACCGGCACGTATCGTCGTACGGTGAAAAAAAATTCTTTTTGCCTATGGAAATGCCGAATGTAAATTTTTAAGAAAAAAAAAAAAAAAAAAAAATATATATATATATATATATATGTCAGCTGCAGTAAAGGAATTTGAAGGGAAACTTTAATCGGTGACGAAATGGATCTGTGCAAAAGGTAGCCTGCGACCGAGGAGCTCGTGCCTGAAGAATAAGACGAACAGGCCGAGGTAATTGGACCGTGAGCAAGGAGCGGAGGTTCGTCGTCGGCACGTGCGGGGGAGTACACAAAAGAATCGGGTTGTTGCCTCGAGAGCTGTTCCGTCCAAAGACGGTTGCTTCTTTCAAAACTAATGGTCGCTAGATTGCCACGTGCCTAAGTTTCTCGTTCGCACAATATCTACTTGCACGCTCCGCGTACAATATCTACTTACCATGCAAGTTACCAAGAACTTCGTTTGTTAAATAACACTGTCGACTACGATTGACTCGCAAACGATATCTCTGCCGTTTGTCAAAGGAATTTGTGCGAATACCGAGCACGATGTGTTTGCGGTGAACCTCAGAAATGGCGGCCCTAACCAGAAAACGCTTTCAGCGCGAATACGTGTCTGTAAAAGATACACACAAACACACACACGTATAATACGCAGGTATACTTTACCTGGTCATCGAGGGGTCGAAACTTTCGGACACGTTCTCACAGAGAAAACAACCGTGAGAGATTAGAAATCACGCGACGGCGTATATTATCTGTTCTATTACGCCGGCGTGTATCATCGTTCGTTGCAATTTTGTAAACAGATCGCGTAGGTACCCGATCGCGTAGGTACTTTCCCCCGCGCGTGTACAGATGCACTGGACGACAGTAGAACGGTAGGGAACAGTCGAACACAGGCAATAAATCCTTCAGATCGTAATCTAACTTTCCACTCGAAACGTCGGTGGTTTGCAGATGCAAAAGAAATAACCAAATGCGCTCGTTCCTTCTCTTCCTTTTTCTTGTTGCGAGTTTGTGAATCCAAAAAATAAAAGAAAAAGCTGCACGACTTGCACCTCAGTACGATTCGTCTCACTGAAAGACCCAGAAGCAACTGTTCTGACTGAGGAAATGAAGACGACTTTCATGCCACAAAATTTAATTGAGGTGCAAACAAATTACAGGTGCAATTGCTCAGTACCAGACAACGCCACTCCTACTCGAGGTCTACCCCACGCCCCCTCGCGGATCACGTGACCCGCAAATCAACCAATCGTTAATTTTCGTTGCATCAGCGTTGCACCCGAAGAGGCCCGATTTTCAGTGATAAAAAGTGTCGCACAGGAAACTTCCGAAGCTTCTACCTGGAGAACGTTCGCCAGGTTATCCCGTTATCTGGTGGCTAGCATTCCGATGGTTCGCGATCCTGAAGCACCCACCAGCACCGCGGGATCGTCGAGCTCGTCCACCTGGGGCGAGTGGAGAGTGGCTGGCATGGATCAGGTCACGACCAACCCAGAGAGTGGGGATACACGAGTACAATACAGGCCGTATAGAGCAAGGAGACACAGCCGGTCTCTCCTGTTTCGTAGCCTCACCTAGGGACCCTTTCCTACATAAGGCCCACGTCCTCACCCCACCACGTCAGTAGAGAACCAGCCGTTGAAGTGCCACGATCTAACACCTCTCTCTGCCGCCGTTTGCTTTCTCCAAAACGCGAGTTCACCTTCTTACCATTAGAGTTGTCTCTTACCATCGCTGTGGACTATGTGCCGCGACGTTCGAGTCTGTGTGCGGAAAAAGTGCTGACCGTGGATGTACGAGACGAATCCTGCTGCTCAAGGACACGCAGTGAGTAGCTCTTCCTCTTCTTTTTTCTTTTTTTTGCGCCGGTACCAGATCTTCGGAGACGGTCTCTCCTCCGACGACGAACTTTGTCGGGTATTTCAGTTCGACCTGATGCGACAATTCGTGAAAATTGGACAAGTTGAAAAGCAGACATTTCTCTATCGGACGATGACAGATCGACGAAATGCGGCGATATTTTAGTCGGTTCGTCGACAAATATTCTAGAAACTAGCAGAGTTTCGTCGATCGAAAGTTCCGCGCGTCAGTTCTTAACAAGATGTAATTTAACAACAATTGCAATTTAACAATAACTTTTCCTCGATTTTCGTCGATAGTCGACATGCTTTCGTTAATTTTCAAAACTTTAGAAAGGAGAAGAAATTCGCGTGAGTGAGAATAATTTAAAGAAACAGAGAAAAATTTAAAACCGACGAGAGAGTAGGCGGCAAACGAAGATGTTCAAATCGACTGAGATTGGAACGTAACGAGGGACCGCGAGCCAACAAAGGGGTCAAGGTTATTCGTAAGTAGCTGCAATCGAATTTGGTAGAACAGCTCGAGCCACAAAAGCCAAGTACGGCTCTCGAACGGCGAGATGTTGGGAGGCTCGTCTAATTGTGGAACTTCACGATCCTTTCAAAGAAAGGAAAGAGTGACCACGCGCGGCTCGTAACCGGGTCTAACATACATCTGTCGAAGAACGGAGAAAGAGCGAAGAGCCGAGAAACGAGGTTGAGAGAGAGAGAGAGAGAGAGAGAGAGAGGTGGAATAGAAGAAGAAGAAGAGAAGGGAGAAAAAAGCTGAAAGGAACTCGTAACGAAGGAGAGCCGGCAAAGCTAGCTGCTCGTGTGGGTCCTATACAAACTTTCCTGTCGAAGTTCGAAGGACCCCGTGGGTCCACCTCGAGGAACCTTTTCTCGAGGATCCCTCTATTTAAATGGCCAGGCGTTTGTTCGTCAGGACTCGTTTCGTTCCATTGTTCCCGTCTTATTTTCGAGGCGCGTCCTGAATGTCCGCCACCCTGTTTCAGCCCCGTTCGCCAAAAGGGTAAGCGGCCCAACTTCCTTTACAATTTGCAAATTTCCAGTTTAATTTCAATTCGCCATCAACCCGCCGCCGTTTCTCTCCCCTATTGTTCCCCATTCTGTCGTTGTTATCCTTCCATTTCTTTATTCCTCGCGCGCAGACGCGATTCTCCTCTTCTGGTTCCAAGCCGACTGCGAATCGAAGCTCCAGTCCCCGAGGTTCGATTCGAAAGTCGTTTGTACTCGCACCGCGGACAAGTTGAACAACGTGGAAGTTGGGGAAACTTCAAGTTTCTGCGGAAACCTGTAGGACCATTCACCCTTTCGACTGGACTAGACTGGAACGTAAATACGGGGTGTCCCTGCGAGAAGAGAAGGCGATTCTACGTGAAACATTTTTTCGTTCCCGGGTAAATTGGTTTTGAATATTATCCGAGCACCTAACGATATGCACGAATGAATCTTGATACAGATGACATGTTATTTACGAGCAGCATTGATATCGTTTAACGTCGATTAATTGTCAATAACGTGGAATCACTTTCCCTGTACAGATGTTTACACATTTATGCAAAAGACAAAGACCAAGTCCACTCCCCAATAATAATAACAACAACGATGATGAACGGAGAAAAAGAAACATCGGAAAACACAAAGTTGCGACCTCTAGGATTGGGGGGGGGGAGGGGAGACACGGTATGGGAAATAGGAGCGAAACCCGGGGGACAGGTGTGCCCGAAATAGAGCGGCGAACCGAAAGTCTGTCTTCTCGGGACGCCTGTTTCCTCTCCAGTTCTGCTCCGATTCTTCGATCTCCCTTTCATCGGCCAATCTTCCGTCCGTCTCGCCCCATTGCCAAAAACCCGTGCGCGCGTAAATCGGCGACGTGAATGCACGCTTGATTGTCCTCGGCTGGCTCTCTTGTGAAATCTCCCCCCTTGTTGCGTACCACAAGGTTTTGCTTGTCCCTCCTTCCGCTCGTCTCTCTCGTCCCCTCTGCCTCCTCGAGCCGTACTCGACGAGACACGGGACCATTTCGAGAGAAAGAGAGAGAGAGAGAGAGAGAGAGAGAAACGTCACACCGGGAAAAGGTGTGTCCGGGGTCAATTCAATATAAATCAGAGCCGAGTCTCGGAGCGAAGAGCGCGGAGGGAAGGAAGGGAGGAAAGAAAGAGGAAGGTTACGCGAGGGGGGGAAGAGGGTGTTCGCTACGCCGCGCTGAATAGACCATTTTTAGGGAGCGCTCACGGTATCCCGTGCACGTCAGCCTCGTGTACTCCCAACGTGTACGTGTAACCTTCGCGCCCGTGTG
The DNA here is from genome assembly GCA_032399605.1 of Melipona beecheii. Lineage (NCBI taxonomy): Eukaryota > Metazoa > Arthropoda > Insecta > Hymenoptera > Apidae > Melipona > Melipona beecheii. Next base: position 1,681,019 of record JAUCMO010000243.1, on the reverse strand, counting down.
TTCGCGACGTTTTCAAAAGGGATTAGGTACCAAGTGCTCACCTGCCCTCCCTTCCTGCTTTTCGTCCTCCTCTCACCTCTTTCTTGAGAGTGTCTCTCTCACGGTGGAACCTCGAGCTTCTTGGCCAGCGAGCCGTCTCTCCCTTTTTTATCTCTCCACGAGGCCACGATTTTCATCTTCAACGATCGTCTTTCTACCTCGAAGGAGGAGAAACGTTCGAGAAGGAGAGGGGTCCGTTGGCACAGTCAAACGGTCGGGGAGTCGAAACTTTATCTATTTCTCTCGAAAATTTATCCATCGGATCAATTTTTGATGCAGAGATCGGCAGACTGACTCAGCCGCGAGGACGGACAGCGTAGGTTTCCTTCGTGTCGAGATTCGTCGCGAAAAGACTGAACACCCGTTACGCGTTCCACGGCGACAGCGGGAAATGGGATGGCCAGCTGATTCTTCGCTGCCTTCGCCGTGTTATCTCGTTCCCGTTGACCCTCGATGGTCGCAGTCTCGGTATTGTCAAAAGATCGTGCAAGGGTATCCCTTCGAATGTAAAGTAACGTTCAAACGCCGGCCATTCTGAACGCGAAGATTCGCTAGATTCGCCGGATAATAATAAAGGAAGCAGGCCCCCGGTAGATAATAGGGAGGAGGGGGGGGGGCCTCGGACCCCGCTCTGGTTAATTCCCATCCTCGACGCGAGAGAGTTCGACGCCAAACTCGTTAAAAACAGCTTTTACAGAATACATTAAGAAGGGGCCCCGAGCGTGTTTTCAACCGTCGCGCCGCTCCATTTCATTCCTTTCCCGAAGGCTGAAGGAAAGCACCGCGCTCGATCCTGTCTCGTTCTTCGCGGGGTTGAAGACGCGAAGGGAGAGACTTTGTGCGCGAAAGGGTGCGCAAAAACGGATTAAACCAGATCGGAGGGGGGATGGGGGCAGCCAACCTCTCCTCAACCTTTCTACATTTAGAACGCGAGCGGGTTAATAAAAAAAAAGCAAAGCGTCGTCGACCCCGCGCCGAGTGCTTTACAGCCTATAAAAGCGACAGATATGGGTCACGGTTCTATCCGAACGGTGCAAACGTCCGTCCGGAACAATTTAACGTCGTCGTTCGCGCCACTTGCCACTGCGTTCGTCGAATGAAAACACCTTTCCCGAAGAGGAAAAAAAAACTCGACCCGAGTTCGACTAATTGTGAGTTTCATTCGAACGCGCTAACTGAGTTTGTCACATTTGCACGGCAATTAGTCGTGAAAAGGGTATAATCAGAGCGCGCAGAGTGTGTTTTTAACATCTCTCGGCGAACCCCTTTTCTCGCACTTGTTTCCTTTGGTTCGCTCGGTGCGTGGCAGCCAGTGACGTACAATGCCTCGAACAATAAAGTCTCTCCGTCCTATGGCGATTCGTTTTTGTCGTTTGCGTACGGTGTATCGGTCAGATGAGACGATAAGAGCTACAGGTGGACTTTGGGTCCCTCCCCGCCCTTTTCTACGCGTCTCGCACGCACTCGAGATTTATCGTTGTAGCTCGTAATCGCGTTAACGAGAGCTCGCCAGCTGCCGTCGTACGTGTATTTACTTTTGCAATCACTATCGTTATTTAGGGGAGTGCACGCAGTACGCGCAGCGAACCTAACCGAAATTTCGAGCTAGGCCAAGTGTCGCCTATCGAACCACAACGGGAGGGAGAGACAGGGCTTGCAATTAGAACCGCAGGTGCAGCCAGCTCGACAGACTAGTCCTTGCGCTCTGGAGATTCACTCCGTCGACGGTCTCACGGAGTCGCGAGACTTTGCATTATGCAAAGAGACCGCGCGTACCACTTTCCGTTACGCACGTTCGGTCGGGACATGCGAAACGTTTTAAAAGTTTGTTACGCGCGTGTCGCGCAACTGGTTTTCGTCCTTTGAAAAGAGACGCACGAGCGGACCGAGCCGCCCTGCGAATCTTTAAAAACGTATCGTCGGTTGAATCCTAGAGGCAATTCCTCTTCGGCGCGTTCCGGTTGTGCGTTTGCAGCCATGCGATTACAGCGTGTTTAATAAGAACGCGGACGCCGTTTTCCTTTTCTGAAAAGGAACGTTTCTTTTTGTAAAAAGTTTTGCGTGGATTGAAAGTACGATTTAAAATACTATAATTGTAACGAACGTGTACGTTTGTGATACGTTTGTGTAGAGTGAATATAATAATGACGTTAAATCTAATATAATGATAATAATAATATAATAATTACGTTATTAAATAATAATAATATAAATGAATACTTGTACCCCAGTACGATTCGTCTCATTGAAAAGCCCAGAAGCAACTGTTCTGACTAGGAAATGAAGACGACCTTTTTGCCATAAAATTTGAATCGATAGAAAACAAATTACAGGCGCGATTGCTCAGTACCAGACAACGCCACTCCTACTCTACGCCACGCCTCCTCGCGAATCACGTGACTCAAATCAACCAATCGTTAATTTTCGTTGCAGTAGCGTTGCACTTGAAGAGACCCGAGAACAAAATCACTTTCAGTGATATGATAACATAATAATAACGAGAACAAAATTCCGAAAGAAGTAATTGAGTCAGTTCACACAATTCGAATAAATTAGTCTTCTTATCGCTTCTTACAAAAGTTGAAAAATGACGGAGGATATTATTTTTCGACGGATTGATATTTAAAGAATCAAACAGTACAAATAAAAGCTTGTACACTCTACTTCTTGCGGCTTCAATGTCTCTTAAATCAATGGAAATTTTAATCGTCTAGCGGTGGTTCTAGCAAGTTAATGAAACGTTGCAGTTGCACGCACGCAGTTTCTCACGGTATCTGGTGCGAAAACGGAATAGGTGTTACGTGATAGAGAGGAATTGCGCGCGATACGTTAAAACGAGGGTGAAACAAGCGCGAAGATAGCGATCGTCTCTGGTTGACGGTGTTTTCGACACCGTGGGCGAGGTGGTTCTCTCTCGTGCCTCGGCAGAGACCAGATGGATACCACGCTGTGTACGCGATCGCCACCATATGGGCAGGTGCTCATGCTGTTTCGTAAGTTCGCCGTGCGTACAGTACGTAGTCGTTCAGAGGGTTGCGTGTTGCGTTGCACACGCACTCGTTGCACGGAGCAGGAGAACGTGACGGAGAGGTCAGGTAGAGGCCCGGGTCTGCGAAAGGTATGCGTGAAAAAGTGCGTGTCGAGATGGAGGAACGCGTGCGCGGCATGGCAACAGTCTGTATGCAAATGAACGCGTTTTTATACCTAATTCAATATACGACACAATGCAGCACGCATTTCTCCTCCGGGAGAAACCGTTAAAAGCGAAAAATCCGATTGTCGACAATTTTCTTTTCTTGGAACGCTCAAAATTCTCGTCTTCGAACAACGTCAAAAAGATTCGCGAATGTATTTGAACATTTGGCGAACAAAGGGGGATTCTCGGGGTGAAATCCGATCGTTCTGATCGAATTGGCAGTTACTTGGATCAGCGAATTTCGGGACAGAGCAAAATCTCTCTTTGCGCTGTCGATTTCATTTCGCTCACCCGTCATTTAGAGTCGCTCCTCTGTCGGTCTCTTCTTCTATCGCGAAATTCCCTTTTGACACGCGGTCAAAAGCGTGTGCTACTCGCTATCGTGTATATATATATATATATATATATAGTCGTACGACTGTAAGCTATCATTCAATCGTTCGTTGAAGAGGCAAACCAAGTGTCAAGTCGTGAAAAAGACTCAGGTGTATGGGTTTCACCTGTTTTACTGTTTCCCGTATGCTGCGACAGGTGCGTCCATTTCTTTCGTTTCTTTCCTTTTCCTCTTTCTCTGTTGTTTCTCTTCCTCGTTTCTTTTCTGACCTGCCGCTTAATTAGAACCGGACATTTATTTTCGGCAACCTGCATGCTCGATTCGTCACCCTCTTTCTTCCTGCGATTGTCTTTTCCCTTTAACGCGAAGACGACCTTCCTGCGCTTCCTTCCTTTCGCTCTCTCTTGCGAAACTCGGAAAGTTTCCGAGTCTTGTTCTCCGAGAGTTCGACGAAAAGAGATTTCGCTCAGCCTCGACGGATAAGAAATTTCGACGACGAAGCCTAAAGTTTTGGTTTCGCGCGCGATGGCTGGTCGTCTGACTCGGAATCGATAAAGTTGTTGTGAGCCTTTCAGCGAAAGGGGAGTGGAAGCGAATGCACGTTAGGCGCGTTCCGCTTAGTTAGGGATTTGCTTTTTTGCCTTTAGACGATGCTGAAGTGGACGGTTTCGAGATCATTGTCAGCGAGCAGCTCGACGCCTCACGGTCCGCCTAACTTGAACAAGGCGCCCCGCAGGCCCTTTCGGGATCTATCGAACACCCCTCCCGCTGCTGGGACGAGGACGAGGACGGTGCCCGGCCAGAATGCCGAGAACGCGGCGGTGGCTTCGGCGAGGACGACGCCTGTTCGTCGGAAAAGATGCAGAAGTCACGGCAGCGACCTGAGAACCTACTTTCAGGTATTATCGATCATCTCGACTCGTTTGCTCTCTAACCACCAGCCTTGAACATCGAGCGACAACGCGAATTACTCTCGACAGTAACGAGCCGTGTGTGTATCGGGTTTGGTTTCAGGCAACGAAGCCTAATTTACGGGGGAACAAACGTCAATCGATGTCACAGCAGCCGAAAAAGTCATCGGTCTCGGAGAGTTTCTATCAGAGCACGCCGCGGGTCGACGCCGATATCGGCCCGTTGACGTTCTTCCCCTCGGGCAGCAAGTGCTCGCCGACAGCGCTGACCCTGCCGACGGATCCCGCGCTCTTTATGAAGAAGGCCAGGACAAAGAGCTCGTTCCAGAGCGACAACGAGCTGCCGCAGAACATCGTGAACGAGGCCAGGGCGAATCTACAGTCGCACGTGTCCGACTTCTTTCAGCAAATCTCCATGGCCACCAGTCCGGAGGACGTGATGGAGGCTGACTGCGTGCCATTCTCCAAGAGCAGGGTTTACTTTCAGAACCAGGGAAGAACGACGTCCAAGTTCGCGGACTGCTCGAGGATGTCGTACTTGCCGAAATTGGCGAGAATCACGAAGATTCACGCCCGAAATAAGACACCGTACCACGGTGGCAAGGCGTCCTCGGCCACCACCGGCTCGTTTAAGGCCAAATCTCACAATCAAACGCCTCTCGCCGGGAAACTGTCGAGTCTGGCTATCGATCAAGATTTACCCAAGTTCGAGAACATGGACAACACGGTCACGGAGGTTCTCAACAGGTAAGCGACACGCGAAACATTCTCTTGCGCTGCATTGAGAATTTTTTGCTCCATAATTGCAATATTTTCTCAGTTTTTAAATATATTTAAATATAACCCAGCAAAATGAATAGTAAATTTATTACTTCTCAGCAATTTCTATCCAGTGATATCATTCCAGACCGGAGTTTAAAAAGAAAGCGACGAGTTATTGTACACGATTTGGTCACTCGTTATGGTCCGTGACTCAGCTGCCAGTGCAAGGGGTTAACTTTTCTTTCCTTTTCAGTAAGAAATATATATAATTACATACTTTGGCGTTTATGCAAGAAACGCTGCAGCTCTGTGTCCGACTTGTTCGATAGTTCGAATAGAATTCAATAATTCCGAGTGTCCTTTGTAGTTTACAGATAGCGTTCTTATTCTCTGTATCTGTTTGATGATCGATCTTCAACATCAACTTTACCGTCGACTTTCTTTGCAATGAATTTTTCAATATTCACTGTTTTTCTTATTGTTCGCTTTCCAAGAAGAACATGTAGTCTGTCTTACCTACCACGACCGGTTGAACGATTTATATTTTTTATCACTGAAAATGATTTTAGCGAGGGTAACCCAGAAAATCGGGCTTCTTCAGGTGCAACGTTAATGCAACGAAAATTAGCGATTGGTTGATTTGGGTCACGTGATTCGTGAGGGAGTGGCGTTGTCTGGTACTGAGCGATCGCGCTTGTAATTTGTTTTCTATCGATTCAAATGTTTGCATAGTCAGTTTCTTCAACAATATAAAGAAATTGTATTTAATATAACATAATTAAATATAATATAATAATATAACGTTATATAATCAAATATTGACAAGAAGTCCTGGCTTGTGGGTTTGCAAATTATAAATACATAGAAATCGCCACTCGAGTGGCGTTAACAAGTCGTCTGTCACATTTTCATTACTGTCTGTCTGTGTCTAGGGAGCAGGAAATGAATTTTACCGGGAAGACGGTGGCGGAGATACTTTTGGGAGACGTCGAGGAGAGAAAGAAGGTTCTCGAGGACAGCCGAGGCGAGGAGGAGAGCCCCGCAAAGTCCGATCACACGTACGAGACGATCATGGACGAGGGGACCGCGTTGCACAACGACAGTTCCGTCTCCTCGGCTAGTCAACTGTTGGAGGACCCGTCACCGATGTCCTGGGCGTTCGCCTCGCCCACCAACGACCTCGACGATGGGGAATTCACTCTGAAGAGGCAGCGGGGAATCCGAAGGAAACGTCACCGGAAGGACAACGAGAAAACGTTCAACGGGAAGCGAGCAAAGAGACGATCGTCCAGTCGCAGTCCGTCCGCTGATGCGAAACCGACCGAAGCGGCAGAAAACGACGCTCTGGTCGAAGCAGTGAATCCGAACGTGAAGAAACTCGCTTTGGAGACCGACTTGGACGCTACGTTGGACCACGAGAAGTGTGTGTTTGAGCCGAAAGCTCTGTTCAGCGAGCTCGACGAACGCAAAGACGAGGAAGAGGAGGAGGAGGAGGAGGAGAGGAAAGCGGACACCTGGGATCTGGACAGTCCAAAGTCGACTCTCACCGATGATTTCCACAGCTCCAAGTCGCTTTTGACTTCGGTGTCCAACACCCCGGAGACTCCGTTGGTCGCGACTGTCAGGAGGTGTCTCAAGTTCAGCCCGGAGAGCGAGCCGCCGCGACAGAATTGTCACGGATCGATCGAGATCGAGTATTCAGTCGTGGGCGATCAGATACACGTGCGAGGTGAGTACGAGGAGGAGAAGCTTGTCGTTCTCTCCCGTTTTTAAAGCGCTATCACGTTGTATCACGTGTTACATCGCGACACGCGAGTAAACCTTTCGAAAGATCGAAACACGGTACACACGAACCCTCCTCCCCCCCGTTGAAAGGAAGTCTCGCACGGGTCTCCGCGGCGCGAAGACGTCCCTGAAACATTGTTGCGAGAAGGCATGCGCCGGTCACACACGCCACGAGAGGGGGTGTCTCAGTTGGCACCCCGCGATAGACGACTGTGCCAGTAACCCACAGACCCTGCTGGCAATTGGCTCCCGGTTAGTAAGCCTACCAACATTGATTCTCCGCTCTCTGTGCACGTCCTTGCGTAAACAACTCTCGAGAAAGCTCCGAGAGAGCCTCCCCTCATTCCTTTAGCTGCTTCTTCTTCGTCGACGCACGAAGAAATCCTCCGTCGTCGAGTAGGTAACTCCCTGTTTGTTGACGAGTCTCGACCATCTCTAGCCGCGGCGGTCTAGTTATTTGTCACATCGATTTCTTCGGATCGGTTTCTCGTTCCTCCTCGCAGTTGAAGTTTAACTCGAGTTCGTTCCGTCCACGGGAGAGATCGCTCCTCGTGGTGGATGCGTGCCGCAGCAAGTAGAGAAGTGCCGCATTGGCCGGGCACTCGCGGGATGCGCGTAGTGCGTGCGAAGGTACGGTCGCTCGGCCTCGAGGAGAGGAACGAGTCCTGAGGGACTTGTCTCGCTCTCTCTCTCTCTCTCTTGCTTCCGCGTGTTCCGAGCCGCATCACGTTCTCCGATCAACTGTCGGTATCGTTAATCGCGGATCGAGAGAAAGAAAAAGGGGTAGAAGTGTGACGTGCCCTGGCATGGCCTCTCAGTCTTTCTGTTTTCGCGCAGTGATACGGTGCAAGGACCTGAGGAGGGCGTACGAAGGTCCCGTTCACGCTTACGTGAAGGCGAGCTTGAAGAACACGAACGGCGAGGGGGTGGTGAAGAGGACAGCGGTGCACAGGGCCACGCCGAATCCCGTTTTCCACGAGACCTTGATACTGTCCTGCCCGCTGAACAACAACCACTACACCAGCAAGGCCACGTCCCTGGACATCGCGGTTTGGCACAGAGATCGTCGTGCAAGGTGAGAAAGCATGCTCGAGAGACAGAAAAAGCGTGTGCACGTACCGTTTGGAAGAGGGGCTCGAACCCAAAACGACTTGTTCGTAGTCGTCGTCGATCGGTTTGGTTACCCCTTTCCGCACGAGTTTCGCCGTCGCGGCGAACTTGTTCCAAACGAAGATACTAATCTCACGCGATCCGCGTTTACCTGCATGCCGTCAAAACGCGTTTCGTCGTTGAAGAGACAATGGAGAATGAGACAATGCCAATTTAGACTACGCGTTGTCGTCGTCGAGTACCTCGCAATCGGACCGTGTCCGATCCTGACACTCGGGGTGAAACGCGCGTTTGTCGGCAACGTCGCCGCGGAAACTGCTGTTTGTCAGAGAGACATTGATCGCGAACGGATGAAAAATTCATACGAACGAACCAGGGAGAACGAAACGAGGAAGGAAACGAGGGAAGGTGGCGATCGTGCCATTTCGCGACGAAAGGGCACGGAAGTAGGCGCTGTCTCCGAGGAAAAGAATATCGGGGTCAAGAACTACGGCTCGGTCTCGTTAAGCCCAAGACGGACGAGCTAAGCAACCCCGTTCCCAATATTTCCTTCCTCCCTTCGCCCCCTGCCCCTCCCCCTCCCCCTCCCCTGTCCGTTCTGTCTCTCCTAAACGCGCGATTCCAAAAACTTGCTACTATCTCTCGAACGGTGGGGAGGACTGCGGATTCGAGTTTCGACGAATTCGTGGGTCGGCCACGCGACGAAATACGACCGGTTTATTTACCGGTCGATAGCGGGACCGCGGGTCGAGATACGAGGGATAATTTTACGTGGATTCGACAGCCAACGGTCCATCTGAATAGCAAAACGAATTTCTGGGGTATGCGCGGATTCCTTGCGGTAGGAGGGGAATCGATTCCCTGCGAGGCATGCGCACCGTGTTCACCACGTGCACTCGCGAACATCCGCGCGTCTCTGCAACGGTGTACAACGGGAAACAACCCCGAAACTCTGTCTGCCTTCTCTCCGCTTCCCTCCGCTACGATGTAAATAGTTAAAACTTGTGTACGTATGTGTATGTGTGTCTGTGTATGTGTGTGTATGTGTGTGTGTGTGTGTGTACGCCGTCTATCGTACGTATCAACCAACACCGGTAGCGCCGATAACCCGATGCAAGCACCCGATAGACACTGTTATGCACACGATACAGTCGACGTACAACGCGCGTACATTCATGCCGTACATTTCTCTTTCGTTTCTCGTGTTTCAGACGTAGCGAGTTGTTGGGCTGTATGACTCTGCCTCTACCTCTGTCGCAAGATAAGGTAAATATACTCGAATTCTTTTTCTCTTTTGTATATCCCTGAGAGAGAGAGAGAGAGAGAGAGAGAGAGAGAGAGAAATATATTGCGTTCAGTTGCAATAGCATTTTGGCAGACGAGGGAATTTGATACGTGACTGCACGTCAGCTGTTTACGCGGATTTGTAAGTCTTCCTGGCTTAAGGTCAGGGCTAAGCTCGTTACGAAGAGAGAAATAGAGAGAGAGAGAGAGAGAGAGAGAGCAAGTAAGCAAGTGGAACGTTACCCAGCGAGGAAGATTCACTTGCGCTTTGACCTCGTTAAAGGTGGCAGGTGGCAGGTGCCACGCGACGAAATATCGTCGGTAACTTGATCTCGGGATCGTTCGTTCGGCGTCGTTCGCGCAACGCAAGCGAGGCGAGAGATGATCGTGGTGGCCATTTACTGCGTGGTGTTCTTCGTCGTCGGAGTCTTGTTGAAAATATTCATGTTCTGTTGAGCCGCGAGCCGTCTCGCTCAATTCAATCGGATTCAAACGTGATTTTCGGTTTGAAGTTTGCGTTTCAACGTTAGAGAGAGAGAGAGAGAGAGAACTGACAATAAAAGTTGGTGGGAAGATTCTGTCGCGAGTTAACGCCGTGTCGGTGTTCACGGTAGAGATTGGCAAACTCTCGGCGACGATCGAACGTTCGACAATTCCACGTTCCGCTGAGCAATCGTCAATTTTCAGGAAGCGACATGGCATCCGCTAGAAGCAGGAACCGGTCGAAACACGAGCAACCCATACGCCGGCCTGCCGCAAGATTGTGGAATCTCGCCACCCCTGTCGAAGGACGGAGAGCTAGATAATAATAATTCAGGAGCGGAAGACCTGACGTATTTGAGGCATCTCGAATTAGAGCCTATCGATCCTCTGACCGGCCTGCCTCTGCATCCGGGTTTCACAGCCAGGGGTGGCAGAACACCATGCACCGTCACGAGGAGACTGATAAGGCAGACTGCAGCTAATCAGGCGAGTCGTTTTTCACTTTCGTTACTCTCGACGTACAGTGAAGAAAAAGATCTTATTCTTTTTGTGGAAAATTTGACACGGATCGAAAGTACACCTAAAATGCTATTACGCGCTCGATTAACAGTGTGGCCAGTCTCCACCACCAGCGACGAGACAGGCAAAGACCTCTATATTTCTCGAGGATTCGACGACTTGCGTTTTTCTTCGTCAAGACACGTGTCCCTTGCAGTCGCACGTAGCTTCGTGATTGACCAAACGTTTTCAATTGGATCGGCGTCGGGGGACTGAGACGACCGATCCAACACGCTGATGTCGTTTTTCCAAACGCGTGCAAACGCTCTTTATCTTCTCGAAGCATCCAAGAAAGTGATTTCACGGATTTTAAAAGTTCTTTTCTATAAAATTTGAGCGTCTCAATTGTTCGTAAAGCCCCAAATCCGCGAACGTTAAAGCACTTTTATTGGATATTTTTGACAGTTCCCTGGACAATTGGATTTCCATGGACAGGGTCGTTTGAAAAGATTTGCAAATGTTTGGTCAATCACGAAGCATAGAAGGACAAATTAACCAGTTTTTAGTTGTCTCGTGTGCTGAAAAGACACGCTATTAATCGAGAGCGTAATAGTACTTTCGATCTGTGCAAAATTTTTTGCAAAAAGAATATCTTTCTTCAGAGAAATGGCGTCCATGTTCTTATTAAACACACACTATATAAATGTGTGTGTGTTTATATACAACATATACATAAATACACTATTTATATACATGTATAAATACTATATGTACTATATATATATATATATATAGAGTATGTGTGTTTAATAAGAATGTGGACGCCATTTCTCTGAAAAAAGATTTTCCTTTTGTAAAAAATATATATATATATACGTGTATCGAACGTCTTTCTTTCAATTATACACGACGATCCACGCACACGTCGTAATCGTTTTCGCGCAATTGCCCCGACAGAGTCGCAGGGGGTCCACTTGCAGTCCGATCGCAGTCCTTTAAATAGGCTTCCCTTCGAAAGGCTGCTTCGTCGGTGGCATTAACGAAACGAGTCTCGTGCCGTGCACCGTCGTAACATTCTCCATTGTGACCTTCGATATTTCTTCCGAACCGTTATTACTTCTCTCTGACACCTGTCTGACATTTCTCCGACGCTGCTAACTGAACGTTCCTTCCATCCAATTCGTGTAGATTCCATGGGGATTCTCGCTGTCGTGGGGAAGGCCGCCCCGCGTGGAACGCGTGGACCCAGGCAGTCCGGCGGAACGATCCGGCTTGAGGCCAGGTGATCACGTGGTCTTCGTCGACATGACGAACGTGGTGACGCGGTCGCGGGAGGAGATCCTCGGACTGATCCAGGCAGCCACGAATCAACTGATCCTGGAGGTTTACCGCAAGGGGAACGTTCACTCGTCGATGCATCGGCCTAACTCGATGAACGTTAGTCTGCAGCAGTCGATCGGCGGCGGGCACCACGCGGTTGCGTTCAACGCCGAGGTCGGTACAGGCGTCCTAGTCTGAATCTAGCAAACTCGCGTCCAAGTTGCTTCGTCCGTTCGTTCGTCCGGGCGACAGGCGTAGGAGCGATTCGCTCGGATTTTCGCGCGGACGAAGAGGCTTTGGTTTCGAATCGTGACCGATCGCTTGATCACTTGTACCTTCTCGTACCGTCTACCGCCATTCGTCCATTCTCACTCGACGAGAACGAAAATTGTTTTGCGTGCTAGTTTAATAAAAATAAATGAAGCGTCGTTTGAGTCGAAGTTTCGAGTTTTAAATTCGAGTCGATCGGACGTCACCCACGTCTCTGAACCAAGAGTCGCCTCGCAAGTGCGTCGTCTTGCATGCGTCTTCTCTTTAGAGCTTATCTTTCTGTGTTTGCAACGTTGCACGTTGTGTCGCGCGATACTTTTCTGTGTACATTCTTCCTGTCCCCCCCGTGATTATTTCTTGTAACTTACTCCTGCGAGCGTAGTGTATAGCGCGTGTCCATTTTTTCTTTGTCGCTGGACACGGTTAAGTTATGATGCAGTTATGTTTTATTATGTAACTTGGACCATGTTGTCTTTCCTTTTTTTCTTTTTTGTTGCTCAACAAGTTCTGTTTAAAAGCATCTCTCGCATTTCGTTTATTTATTGCAACCCTGTGCCTCCCCCCCGCCCCCCTCGATGCCAACGACAAGTCGCGCTGCGTCGCCCGGAGCCTGAAACGAATACGTAGAGCTCAGCTCGCAGAGCATGCACCAGAACAACGACAACGACGATCTTACCATTTTCTGCATGCGACGCCGCACACAAGTCTCTCTTTCTCTCTCTTTCTCGCTCTCTCTTTCTCTCTGTCGAATTTTTCAATCCGGGCGAATGGCACGGCTTTTGCCATGATTTGAACGCGCCATTCAGGTGTTTCCGAACCTCGCCCCGGACGCGCCGCCAGAAGAGGAGCTGTCGGTGCGCGAGACGCGGTACTGGGGCATCCTGAAAAGCGGTCACACGCGTTTCCTGGCGCCTCTGGCCGAGAGACGCGACGTCCTGTCCGCGGCCGACTACCTGATCCTCTTCCAAAATCTCGACGAGCTGCTCAAGATCTCCGAGGAGATCCGCGACGAGGGCGGCGGGGTCGAGAGTTACCTGTGCAGAGTGCCGAGAATCACCGCTGCCTACAGAAGATACCTGAGCGGGCTGCAACGCGCGTGTTGCTTGCTGGTCGCGCTCAGGCGAAACACGGCGTTCGCGAAGCTCGTCTGCGAGCCCGCTGTGCCGCACAAGAGGCGACCCGATCTGACGGGTGTGTTGCTCTTACCTCTGGAGCATTATAGGTTCGTTCTCACTACAGGTTCTCACTTCTGATCTTTTCTCGCGGGATTTCCCTCGCCCGCGCACGCCGTCTGCGTGAACACGGCGCGACATTTCTTTCAGAGAGATGACGAGACTGTTGTGCCTGGCGTCGCCGAGAAACTGCCAGCAAGCCAGAGACCTAGCTCAGGGATACCGGGAAGCGACCGCGAACGCCGGCGTGATGGAACCACCGCGCGACACCGGCAAGCCTCTGCTCAGCCTGCAGGAGGTCGAGTCCCGTCTGGTCTTCGCCAGATGTAAACCGTTCACGCTGGCCATGCCCGGCAGACAATGGTGCGTCCTGAAAGAATTGAAAATTAACCTCTCGCAATTGACGCTTTCAAAAGTGTCTATTTGCACTGTGTGTGTCGCTAGAACGACGCTAAATGACGATTATACTATGTCAAACGCAGTTGTTAATTATGAAATTGAATTAAATTGTTATAAGGAAATGTAACGCTAGTTTTTCTCTTTTTCGATAATTTTATCGTTCAATCAATATTGACACTGCAACGTACCAACGTCTGGTCAAATGACCGGTTTAAAAATGTGATTTAACATTCTGCATACATTGTTGTTCCTTTTTTTCAATCAACTCTCCTTTCTCTTCTATTATCTAAAAGTTATTTCGTTCTTTACATTAAATTGACCTGTTCCTCCTGCTTTTTATCTCATAATCGGTTATTTGATCCGGTACGTTTAATGTTAATAGCAAGAAAATATTTTGAAATGAAAAGAACTGGTCAAATTCTCTATTCTAGTCTCGAAATTTCTAAAACGTCCAAGATTTAATTTTCCACAAGAAATTTAATTCAAATTTAATAAATTGTAATTACCAAAAAGTTGGCATTTTTTTCACGTACGAGTATACTCGTCATTCACAGGCTGAGAAACGACCGCGATTGGCATATTCTGACCTTCTCACTCGCGTGCATCGTTGCAGGTTATTCGGAGGCGCGCTGGCAAAGGTGGAGGGCCGAGCGCGGCTGCAACCCTCGTGGGCGTTGCTTCTCACCGACCTGCTCGTGTTCGCTCGAGTTTCCCGAGACCGCGTCCTGTTCGTAACCGAGGAGCCTCTGCGGCTGTCGAACATCGCCGAGGCCTGTTTCACCGTCCGCAAGCGACCCACGGAGTTCCGACTGCAAATCGCCATCAACCCTTCCGGCAGCTCGGAGAACGGCCACGTCGAGGTGACGAACAGCGGTGGTTGCAGCCCTCACAGTCGTCCGCGAAGGCGCGTTTTGGTCCTGCGTGCACCGACCCCGGAACTGAAGGCCGTCTGGCACAATCTCCTTCAGCGACAAATGTAAGTAGCTTCGTACGTAGTAGATGCATACGTTGTGACGCGCTGTGGTTTCGAGGAATTCTGATCCGGTACGATTTCGAGGCGACAGAGATGTCTGACTCGTTTGTTCGCTGTTCACGTACCAAGTTCAGGGCTCGACGGGACTTTGACTAGCTCGTCGTCGTTGTACCGATTTCGGTAGACTCGCGTCTTCCTGTCTGTACTAATACACGTTATATTTTAGAATCTATGTAAATACAGGCTATGGTGGAACACCGAGTCAGGACAGTCCTGAAGAAAGTCCGATTACCGGTAGCAATTTCACCACCGCCGCGATTAGAGAATCGACGGAAAGTTCGCAAGTGAGTGTCAACCTTGAAAGAATTCTCGATCTCGAGAGAGAGAGAGGGAGAGCCTGTTGCTTATCGATATTTTTATTTTCGACAGACCACCAGGGAGTCGCAGAAACAGGACGAGGAGAAGGGATCGCGCTCCGTCGAGAGTATCGACAGTATCGTTAAAAGTTCGACGGGAGACAATCATCTGGCGCAGTGGGTGCGCAATTCTCACCAGATCCCGCCCCCGGATCACGAGGAGGTCCCTATCGAGGAGTGGACGGCCGAGGATCTGGCGGCGCGAGTGCCGCGAGAAACCGGCAACGAGCCGAGCCGGGAACGACACGCGATAGCGGACGACGTTGCGACGGAGGTGATCAGTTCGGACGTGGAACAGCAGAGCACAGCGTCGAGCGCGAGTCTCAGCACCGTGAAATCCAACAGCGTGACCGCGAAGAAGAACGGCAGCCTCGCGTCTTCCAAGGAGAACTCCACCAGTTCCATCAACATTTGCAGACGATGTCACAGGTAACGCGATATCCTGCAAAAAAATTTTAATGCAAGGGAAATAAATACGATATTATATCGTATTTACAAAAGGGCATTTTTCATTCATTTTACATTCAATCTGAGATTGTCTGCCATGTTGGAAATCTTCTCGAGTTTGATTCTTTGCAAGTCCTGGAGTATATAGAGAGAGGAAAATTCCCAATGACGTGATCTTGTAGAGCAATAGCAAGTCAGAAATTCCTATGCCTATCTTCCAGAGGATTTTTCTGGAAATGCAGATTTCTCAGATGTAATTACGATGGTTGAGAACTGATCTCCCAAACTTGCGAGCAACAAAACGCAAGAATTTGTGCTGTGATGAAACATCCAACGTAATTGCAGGTCAGGTTGCCCGACACCGCCACTGACGAGAGATCCATTTTCCCCGTTACCTCCGAAGATCTCGGTGGTCCCGCCAACGCCCGACTTGTGCACCAGGCATCGGCTCAGAAACGGGCTGCACGACAGCCCCGGAAGGAACAGTCCGGCTTACACTCCGGCCGACGGCAACACGGAAGACGGCAGCGAGGACGATCTCGACTGCGACGGTGAACCACCGTACAGGTAAAACGTGCTGCCCACAAAAATTGGGGGATGTTTCAGAAATGAATGTGAAGCGACAAAGAAGAAGAAGAAGCTTTTGACAACGACGAGTCAAATGTCTGAAATGTCCCCTAATTTTTGTGAGCAGTATATATGATACAAATACAAATAGAGACAATCAAACTGAGACAAGCGAGAAACTCCGTTATTTCAGAGTCTTGAGAAGATTCGGTACGGTGAGCAGTCTGGATCAGGACGACGAGCTCGAGGAGCAGGGGGACGACGACAATCGGGACACCGAATCTCCGCCGACGAGTTTGAGAGCGTGGACCGCTCGAGCGAGCAGTTACATGGTCAGCAAACGGTCGGCGTTGTTGGAACAGCTTGGCGAAGGCATTGGTGGATATCTTCTTCAGTCGCCGGTTCCGCCCGAGAGAACGGAATTCTCGTTGGATCCGAACGACGAGGAGGGAACGACGTCCGGTGCTACCTCGGGCGACGACATCTGGGGCACACCGACCTCCGGCGGCCCCGACGACGAGAGCTTCACCGCGAGCTCGGTAATGACCACACGCTGTCTCACGATAGATACACCCGTCCCTCCATTTACGTCGAGTCTCACGCGAATGAAAATCCTGTCTGTACAAAAGAGAACAAAATGTTGAAAAGAGAAGTTGGTATAGGCTTATAATTATTATATAAAATATCATAAATATAGAAATACATATTTATTTCACGTAGGTTAACAAAAAAAGAAGAAAGTAACAAGTCGGTGTGTCGGTATCGCTACTTGTATTGTTCAAAACCTTTCGTCAAATTCTTTTCTTTTTAATTGGTACAAACTCATTGTCCTCGTCGCTTGAATCATTTGCGAGTTCAACTTCACTTTCATCGTTGATGTTAATCTTTTCGGACGATTATTATCTTTTCACAAGTTTTCATAAATTTGCTGTTTTGGGCCTCGAACGTTTCGTTCGAATACTGTATTTTCCAGCCACGTGAACAGTGTTATAACTTAAAAGGAGACTCGCGTGGAAAGAGCGATAACGGAGGGACGGATGCACATTAATACAGCTAAACTCGAGGGTATCGCTACAAACACGAACGCGAGTGATCGACAGTTGCTTCGCGCGCGCACGGTAGCTTCGCTTCTTTCGTTAAATCGATCTCACGCCTGTTGTGAAAAACGCTTGCCGCCTACTCTGTACCACAGTAAAAGCAAAGTAAAATCTATCATCTTGCAATTAGTAAAATCTAAAGTCTAAAGGGATGAAAAAGCTCTTAAAAATCCCGTGTCTTCGTCGGGTATCCTCATCTACGACGATCGAGCGAGGAACTCGGCGAAACGAACGTGCATAACCTATGATAAAAAAAAGAGAGAGAGAAAGAGAGCGATCTCTTCTATCTAATATCTCAGTAAGAGACAGACTATTAGTTGGTAAGCTTCGCACGCATCTGCATGACAATCTGCTTGCCCTTTTGTTTGCAAAGAATCACTAGCCCGAACTGTGCCTGACTTCCCTAGCCGCCGCCCATCGGCTCGGGCAACGTCGTCACGTTCGGCGAGGATAACTACGGGCTGAACCTGTCGGCGGAGGACGAGGCCGACCAGGAGTCGGAGAACGACGACTGCAACCTGTCGGAGCTGAACATGGACCAGCTGCTCGGCAGCGGTAGCCTCAGCTCGTTGCGGTGTTTCCTCGGCAGGCAGAGGCTGGAGCCGCTGCCGGAGGAGGAGGACACGTCGGGAAGCGCCAAGGACCAGGTCGGGTGGTGGTGACAGCGGTTTCAAACGGCGGCGTCGAAGAACGTCGGCACGAGTTCCGATTCCGGGAACGAGAGGGATCGTATATTCGCGAGACTGAGCCAGGAGGACGAGGAGTTCCGCAGGAAGATAGTGAACCTTCACAGAAAGCTGTCGGACGTCGAGGACACCTGCGCGACGGTCGACGGCGCGTCGAAGGAAGCGGAACGCCTGAGGGAGCTGGAGTCGGTGGCGCGACGAGCGGAGGAGACCAGGGAGAGCAGAAACGCCGAGGCGAAGAGGGGCGAGGGGTACTTGGGGCCGGAGCTCGGCGATACGAGGAGAGGCCGATACGGTCGGCGAGCCGACGCGCAACAAGAGCAAAGGAGAAAGCGAATGGAGCTGTTCCAACGGAAGACGAGCAGGCTGGAGGAGGACTCGGACGATCAGAACGACAGCAGCCCGTCCAGAACGAGCGAGAAGAATTTCTTAAACCGGTTGAGAATAAAGCGGCGCAGCATGAAGCTGCTCAGCTTCCTGAGCGGAAAGGCCGCGGACAGGTCGCAGGAGGAACGCGCCGCGAGACTACTGAGGATGTACATGCCCGAGAAAGGATCCAAAGCACAAAACACTATTTCTATTCATCATACGTCCAGGGACAGGCGATTTTGGAAGCTGCGCAGTCGACGGCGAACAAATTCCTCTTAAACCAAGGGGCACTCTCTGTTCGACGAACGCAGACAAGAAGAAGAAAGAAAAAGAAGAAGAAGAAGAAGAAGAAGAAGAAGAAGAAGAAGAAGGGAACGACGACGGCCGCTTCTTTGTTACGTAGAATTCCCAGTATTCGAGTTTATCAAAGTTTTTTGAATTCTATTTAAGCACGTACAGAAGTTCAGACTTGTTTTTCATAGAGTCTAGCGTAACGATACAGAAGAAAAGAAAAAGAAAAAAAAATAAATAAAGACAGATTAGGTTTACAGTTTCGAGTTTAGAGTATTCCTCCTTCGTCTCGTATAAACGGTTTCGAAGTGCTTTCTTTCGAAGTACTTTCGTCGAAAACGGTTAGTCGATTAAAATAAAATAAAATAAAATAAAACTGCAGAATGCGAGAATCCGCGTTCTGCATCGTAGCGTGCTTGTCAGAGTTTTTAACGGAATTCGATTCCTTTCGAGAGATTTGAGACGGTCTAGCGGAACGTTCTTCGAAGTTATATACCATTGAGATATTTTTGTTTTACTGCGTAAGACTGCTCCTCGATCTAGTCTCGCTCATTGAAACTGTTAGACGAAGTTTGTTTCATTTTTTTTTTTTTTTTGGAACACCGTATCTCAGTAGGTCCGCACGACTGACGCAACGCGGCACTCATTTTCCACCATAGGTCTTGCTCGAATGTACCGAAAAAGAAAACAAATTGTAAAAAAATTAAAAAAATTGGAAAAAAAAGATTGAAATTTTAACATTACTGTTGGTAGGTTGTAACATGGCCAAATGGCTATAATCAATATACAAAATAAAGTATATTATTTGTTCAATGATTGTTTCCACATTTCCTGAAACATCTACGATGTTTTACGATATGTCGTTTTCAACATTTCTTTCGACTACTTCAATTTAAATCGAATGGTAGACATGCCGGTTTATTTTTGCGCATAATTCTTGGCTTTCGCGATTGTCTAGCAAAATGTGAAATCTCACGGTTAATTGCCGAAGGAGAAGATTATTTCAAATTTTCCCGCTGAAAATGGCTCGAGACGTGACTTTGTTCGATTTTTGAAAAAATACTAAACACTTTTGTCACGGTTGATTTAAAAATGAAAAAAAGTATCATTCTCATACGTATATTTCTTTCAAATGTATATCGTGCAACAATTTTGATTCAATTTCGAATTCAAGTTTCAAACTATGGAATACAATTTGTAAATTTTTGCACAGTTTCGCATTTTATAGAACAAGTGAAATACAGAAAGAAAGTTTAAATTTCACAAACAGATATGTAACTGTGAAAGTTTGCAAATTAATAATTTTCCCAATTAATTTTTTTCGCAAATGAAAATTTACTTTGTGGACGTTGAAGTGCTAGCGCTGCGATGAAACTGTGGCACTGTGGAACTAAAATCTATTGGTGTTCTGGTCGCATATTATCATTGTCCCTGTTTACAAATGTAGCGACCACCGTCGATAACACAGCGAAAACAACGCCACCTATTTTAGCACAACCTCCGCGCCAGTAGGTGCGCTTTCGCTAGGCCACGAATCATAAAGTATACAGATAGCTAAGTGTACAAATACAGCGGCGACCACGCGAGAGCCACTTGTTCCTTATCACCAGTTATCTGTCGCTTATCGCTTATTATCAGTCGTTAATCGAGAGCCGTTACCCATATCCGAAATTCGTTATCATCGATTATAGTAGTACAGTATACTGCGACATTTCAACCGAAACAATCAGACCATACATTCCGATAGTATTACGTAAAAAGATCTTTGATAGTGTACACAATTTCGCGCATCCCAGCGGCAGAGCCATAAAACATTTAATCACAAAAAAGTTCATATGGCCTGGGATGAACTTCCCTCTCCTCGTCTAATTCACTGAGAAGAAATTTCAAATTTTCATTCATGCATTTTTTCTACGTCAACTGGGATATGGAAAGAAAGCTTAGCGTTTGAGAATTAATTCTTTCAATCGAGTTTTTTTCGCAAATAAAAATTTCCTGGATTCGTCGATACCAGTGTTACAAGCTTGTTGATACTTAGTTGTAACGAGGAAGTAATAGATTTTAGTTCCATCATCCCACCGCTACGCGGTGCTAGCATCTCAATGTCTGTAGGTACTATGATGATAATTATTTCATTCATAGTACTACAAATAATTTACTTCGTATTATTTTTATAAAATAATATATTTAATATCAAATGATAAAGTAACTTATAACAAAATATTTGATAACCAAAGATTGAAGAATGAGTAATGAATGAAGTACGAAAGAAGAAATAAATTTATAAATAAATTTATACTATTATACTATATGTATAATAGTATAAACATCTCTATAGTAATAAATAAAATATCAATTTACAGATTTTCTATTGTTTGTGAGTTTTAAGAAAGTTGGCATCGGTTTATTGGAAACGAATTTCTCGGCGGAACGATTGAGAAAACGCAGATGGCGTTGATTTTAATTCTGCTGAGATGACGCTACATGTCTAAATTTCCATTTTTGAAATTTTTATTTACGAAAAAAACCAAGAGAGGATTGATTTATAACATGATACATGACACATGATGATATAATATATTAATTTTTTTACAACTATTATTTTAAAACTATTATTGGTAATATATTTCGTACAGAAGAGCCGCGGGTTTTGCGGATGTATCGAACAAATCGCCCGTAAATTTTATTTAGAAAACTACGAAATGAATTATCACATATCCTAAGATTTATTCTGTCAATGATTTTAAAATGATGTAAGATTATATAAAGCTCCGCATACTGACACATTGTCATCGGCACTGCGTGAACGTACATATGGCGCAGTTATACAACCAATAAGAGGTTATAGTCGCAGAAGGATTATTTGATAGCAAAATGACTAAACGTACGATGGGAACGGTGACGCGAGTTATTTTGAAACTGAGTGCTGCGACCACTGTAGGATTTAGTGGTTGGTGTCTGGGAAGATACTCGGAGCAGCAACGACATTTGAATGCAGAAATAAGAGACAGTGGAACTAATATTATCTCGAATGTAAATATTAAAAAAATGCCTGGTTTACCCGTATTCGGAACCGTTTCTGCAGCGGTTCCCATACAGGTTGATACGAATATGGGTTCAAAATTATCGACGACAAGTACTAGAGTAGCCGAAGTAAGTTATGCAAATCGCTTAACCTTATTAATGAGAAAGATTTCACCAGAAATTCTGTAGGATAAAAGAAAAAAAAAAGAACGATGACATACTATAAAATAATTTTTGTATTCTTGTAGATTATGAAATTCGGTTTTCCTGGATTAGATCACGTCAGATCCTACGAAGACTTTGTTCTTTCATACGACAGAAGAAACAAGGTAGCTCATTGGGTCTTTGAACATTTAAACAAAGATAAATTACAACCTAATAACGAGATATCGCGTAGCAAATGCGAATTTAAACCTGATCCAAGTATACATCCCTTCTTTAGGTAAATATCTGTAGTTTTTAATCGACGTGGCATTTTTGCATCGTCTTGGTAATTTAATTAACAATCAGGTCAGAGAACAGCGATTACAAAGGTAGCGGATACGATCGTGGACATTTGGCAGCAGCTGGAAATCACAAGTGTGCCCAAAGTCACATAGATCAGACATTCTTCCTGACAAACATGGCACCGCAGGTGGGCGTGGGATTCAACAGAGATTCTTGGAACAGACTGGAGAAACACGTCAGGCATTTGACTAAAGTTTATAAGGACGTGTATGTTTGTACCGGTCCTTTGTATTTGCCAAAGTGAGCTGAATTTTGTTATTTCGCGCGATCTGTTTTCTTGAATGTTTGTTGATGTATTAAATGTACAATTATTACAGAGTAGAAGCTAATGGCAAGAAGTACGTTCGATATGAAGTTATTGGTACAAATCATGTGGCTGTGCCTACGCATTTTTATAAGATAGTTGTTGGTGAAACGCACGATTCAAAGTTAGAAATGGAAGCATTTGTAATGCCGAATGCTCCAATAGATGATAATGCACCTCTAACAAATTTCCAGGTAAATCATCAGTGAATTAGAACCAAGATTTTGTTATATGCCCTGAAACTAATCGTAATAAATATATACCACAACAGGTACCACCAGAAAGTATAGAACGCGCTGCTGGACTTTTATTTTTCGATAAGATCGCACGCGATAAATTAAATAAAATCAATGGTAAGATAGTTAAATAATTGCGATATCAACAACTTGAAATAAATGGAATATTGTTTTAGCAAAATTTTATATAGAAATTAAATTTAAAAAGAGATTTCATTGAATGAAAATTTGTTGATTACCTTGAAATCTCTTAAAAATGTACCTGAGAATTTTATGCAATTTTTTACTCTTAAGTGATACGTGTACATATAGTAATATGTTTTTTATGTATTATATAAATTATATAAATTTCTGAGCTTCGTACGCCTTTAACACTTTGACACGTATTTTACAAAAAAAGAGAAATAAATACTATTGTGAAATATTTAAATTTTTATTGCTTTTGTACATTTAGTTCAAATTGTAATAATTATTTATGCACAATATTGCGTGTTGTCACAAAATAAGTACTCATGTGAAAAGCGCATGCACACGTACATATCTCTTAGTACCCAAAATTTCAGTCTTGCAAAAAACATTAATGATATTCACTTTATAATACACATTGGACAAAAATTACTTTCCATAACTTATAATAAAATATAATACGATTACTCTTATCGTTTCAAATATAAACTATAAAACTGTAATTGTGTTTTTGATTGATATCATCCACATATTTGTTATACTTACGATGCTTAAAACGAGCATGTTTATGATTTTGCAATTATTTCAATTTCGATCCTATAAGACAGAAGGATAGTAATCTTGGTCATGAAATCGTAGTACCAACAATATGTCAACTCTCATTTCTGTAAAGAATAATTATTCTCGACTATTGAAGAAGCGATGACACATTATATATATCATTTATACTTTAATAGACAAGAAGATTGTTCGCTATTACTTTGGTCGTGGTATTAAGTAGTTACATACAAAATAATTCATCATTAAATACTATATTCATTATGTAAAATGTTAATGATAGAATAGTTATTGGTTTTTTTTTTTTTTGCAACGTAATCTAATCTATGTACAAAATGAACCAGCTTGAACAAGCCTGTAAATACACGTGCATTAGTAGACACGCAGTGTGATAAATACCCTTTATGGCAATAAAGTCCAAGCTTTTTTGGCGAACAAATTAGCTTCTACTCCCACGTATCGTTCTTTTGTTCTAAGAGCGAGGTAGAAAAAGAGAAATGTTATTTTATACAGAGATTTCTTAATCACTTAGTGCTAATTTCTCTTTTCTCTGACAATAACGCGTGGAAGGGGACAAAATCGCGTAAAGGGTTCCACCAATCTGTAAACGGCACTGCTTTACAATATTTTTACAAAGTACCAGCAATAAATCGTACGTTCTTCGCGATAGATCATAATATCACTATGTTGCATTAATATCTGTATCATGATTACCCAAAGTCTAACAAATAAGACGTTAATAATGAATATCATTATGCTCTAGAGATCTCGATGTAACATAGTTGCAATATACATTTCTTCGATGTTTCAAATTTATCGCTTATAAATAAAAGTTTTTAAGTAGGGTTAATTAGGCACTAAAATGGACGGGTTTCGTTTCTTAGGAGATTTTTTTTCGAGTATTGCTTATCAAGTTAAGGACACTTGATGAAATTTTAAGTACACTTTGTATATGATTTGTTCGAATTAACAGTACGATTGATGTATAAATTTTATAACGTATTCTTCATCTCACCGTTTGCGATTAATTTTCTTTCTTTTAATTCTGTTTTCGACAATTTTACATATTCCATTTTCTCTTTTAGCTTACAGTCGACTTTAAATTTCACGGGCAGTTTTGATACATTTCATCCTCAGCGTCGCTTTCAGGTATCTTAAATTCAACTATTATGTCCCAAATTGCTCATTGAACTTGTGTCAGTGTGATAGTTGCGTGGTAAAGTAGCGTGGACTAGAAGACGCGCGATGAAATCTCGTATATTTTCATTGATCGTTTTGAAGCAGTTTTGCCGAGAAAACGAGCCCTTGGATTTTTCCCTCTTTAATATCCACTGACACTGCGACCAACAACGATGCGTATTCCTGGCAGACTAGGATTTTTTAAGACACGGAACATCCATACTCTGTTCCTTCGTAATATATTCCTACGAAATGTATTCTTAGATTAATCTCTCCTCCGGTGGTGGTTTCATCACATTGTCCATTTCTACACGCGGGTTACTGAATTCTTGAGCACTTGGACTGTACGTTCCTCGAGTAGCTCGTTTCTTTCTAGCCATCATGAATAACGCGATTAAAGATCCGGCCGCGATAATGAACAGACAACCAACGATAGGACCAACGATCACTGCTATGTCAAATGCTTGACTACTCAAAAAGTTCTCCGTCTAAAATCAAGGAAGACAAAATTTACGAGTGTACAATTGACCATCAAAACAAATCAACGTTAGAACATACCTCTGTACAATTTTGTCCAGTGTAATCTTGTGTGCACTGACACCTGTAACCGCCGTCATCTCCACATTTACACGTGCCTCCATTTTGACAATAATCCTAAAGATTACAAGACGTGAGAAACGCGTATACCAATATATCGAATAAGTAGAAAAATTGCTTGAGAAATACCGCTCGACAGGGATCCAGCATTCCACAGTTGTACCCGCAGTAACCCGGGTCACAGATACATTGATAAGTTCCTGGCAAATTTTCACATCGTCCTTGACCACAATCCGTCGCTTTCATTTCGCATTCGTCTATATCGATCGAACAATCATGCCCAGTGTAACCGGTATCGTTGCAATCGCATGTGAAACTGTTCACACCATCGTAGCACTTTCCATCATTTTTACAGGGTACATTTCCCTCTGCATCCGGCGCGCAGTCGTCGATATTAATTTCGCAATATAATCCGGAATAGCCGGGCAGACAAGTGCACCGCGGTGTCTAAGTTATTGCAGATATAATTATTAAGATTAAATGAAACGAAACGTTCTCGCATTGTCAATCGAATTACATGCATTTACCTGGTGTAAGTAATCACATCTGCCACCATTTTGGCACTTTTGTGCGATGCAGTAAGGTGTATCACAAATGGAACCTTTGTAACCGGTCGTACAAGTACAAGTGAAATTATCACCCGTTTGTGAATTCACAACATCCGTGCAACTGCCACCGTTCTTGCAAGGTTGATTTTCACAAGTGATCAGACGGAAGTTTTCACATCGCTCGCCAGTGAATTGATCGGGGCATTCACAGCGGAAGTAGCCAGGAAGATTTAAGCATACACCATCGTGCTGACAAGGGCTAAGCGTTACGCACTCATTTATGTCGCTGTCGCACCTAAAATAAAAATATAATTGACAATACACATGTACGATAGCGTAAATATACGTTCAATATGATATATTGCGTCAATATATACTAACAACCATCCCTGCCAACCGCTATTGCACACACACGTATAATTAGCAATTCCATCGATGCACGTTGCTCCATTTTTACATTTATTGTCAATGCATTCATCGATGTTGAAGGAACAATCGTCTTTTGTATACCCTGGTGGACATTCACAGATGTAACTGGTTTCTTGGTCGAGACAGTAGCCGTCATTTTTGCACTCGGAGTCGAAGCAAAGTTGACAGCCAATAACGTCGTGGTACGTTGAATTATTCTCTAGCAACATCAAGTATTCCAAAGGTGTAAAATTGGCGTTCTGGTAGACCTCTTGGTACGTGAAATAGTGCAGAAGCATACTTCCAATTCGTACTTCACCCAGGCAACCTTTGAAAGCCTCTCCTACGATAATCGATAAACAAAGATATGAAAGATAGACGTATAATTTAAAAAAACAGAAAACGAACAATTTAACTCATTACCTGACATTGCGTTGTAAGGTGGCGAAGCGGTGGTCAACGTACGTTCGGTAAAGTCTATCGAATTTTCATTAATACCGCTTTTGTTTTCCAAGCTTTGTTTACTAGGATCGATTGCTACGTAACTAGAGCCAAGACCACCGAGGGTGACCGTTCCAATGATTAGCAAATCGTACCACAAGGGAAAACTAAAATTTGGACTAACGTGCGACGCGTATTCCTCGTTGGAGTTTGCGTAGCCGCATTCCATGGAATTGTTGTTCAATCTCAATACAATCGACGTCCAATTCCCGTCGGGTTCGGCTTTGCCGAAAGTTAGCACTCCTTGGTTTTGCAAGTCCAAACGCCAAGACACCGTGATCTTGTCTTTGTAAACGGAAACGATGAAATGTTGATCACCTATACGAGGCGCGATGTGCATCAACGTGCCACCGGTGTTCGATCGATACGTAATTTGAATCGTATCGATCGTCGAATCCGTGACATTTTTCTCTTCAACCTGGGTGTAAACATAGGTGAAAGAAGTTGTCACCCCGTTAAAAGTGGCATTGGCTATGCACTCGTAACCGTCGTCTAAATTCTGGCACTTTGATCCGGCGGGACAGTCCTGCAGCTGACAAAATTCCATCTCTTGACAGGTTTTGCCAGTGTAGCCTCGTGGACATTGACACCAGAAATCGTTCCACGTAACGTGACAAGTCCCGTTGTGATTGCACGGATTGCTCACGCACACGTTGTCGGATACTACACCCTTCAGGATTTTGTCGTAGTCGAAGGTCACGTTGCCAAATTGTATCGGAGTGGGAATATCATTTGCCTAAAAAATGGTAAATAATTTTATTATCACTGCTAATATTATTTTATTATTGCCGCTATTGAGGACTGAATCGAAATTTCCTTACCTTCAGGGGAAAGAATTCAACTACCATAGTTTCGACGCCGTTGGATATCTGAACGTCTTGAATAATTCCTTTGAAGTTGACTTGTGGAGTTTGCGAGACTTCTATCTGACGATTGTCGACTTGCCGTATGTATCTGGATGCTTGTGGCAAACCGCCCAAGTACAGTACAGTTACGTTCAACTGGCCGGACGCGCTGATAGTTTTCCGGAAGTATTCGGTACCGTTGATTTTCACTTGCACCAACGTTATGTTTCGGACTATTTGTATCAGATGATTGTTCCCGTCGTTCAGTTTCACGCCGCCGACGGTGTAAGCTTCCGAGCCATTAAACTGAATTCTAACGAGCAACTCGCCACCTTCCAATTGAGCTGCTATGTAAGTCTTCTCTTGAGGCTTGAGATCCGTCTGCGGATTCGGCTCTGTGCCCAGATAGAATATATCGCCCCTGTCCTGCCTCGTGCGAATGAACATGGAAATATCAACGATCGATCTGACCGCTCGCCTGGCCGTGTCGGACACTTTCACGGTCACGTATCCGTTTGTTATATTTTCGTATCCGAACGTGGCTGCTGTCATGTTGTACTGACAGGTGTGGCCGAGGTACGGTCTCTCGCATTTGCAAGAAAAATCACGCCACCTGTCCGTGCAGTGGCCACCGTTCTTGCAACGATTTGGCGAACATTGGGCCTCACGTGGACATCCTGGCTCAACATCCTCCATGTACACGGTTTTCGATGAGGTACCGGAGTATACCTAGGAAATTGTTCATAGTAAATTCGTAAAAACGTAAGTAACGTTTCGTAAAAATTTTCATTTCACGAGTCTAGTACGCTTCGAACGTACCCACTCTCCGTTGATGACGACATCCTCGGTGCAACCGACGAAGAAAGCTGGGCCGTGGGTTAATCGTCGAAGATAATTGGTGGTACCGCCAACGTACGTCATTGGGAAGGACGTGTGATTTGAGTTCGAGCCTTCGTTCAAACTGATGGGATAGATCGTTTGTTCCTCGTTAGCCGAGAGTACCAGATGCGTGGCATTGATCGCTACGAATACTTTTTGCCAAGTGGAATCGTTCAATTTACTGCCGATGAACACGCCCTCCCACTTGTTCAGAAGACTCGAGTGCAAGTTCAACTTGCCGTTAACGAGCTCGAGGATGTAGAACGTCGAGCCCTTTCCAATAGCGAGTAATCCATTCGGCAAGGTCGTTCGAAAGCGAAACTGTATGTCGTATCCTTCGTCTCGAGTGGTGTTCACTAGGACGTAAGAGCTACCGTTCAACGACATTGTCGTTACCTACGAAACAAGGAATGGAAGATGATACGAGTAAGAAAGGAGGGCTGAAAGAAACTGCGACTTTTGCATCTACGCACCTTCTTCTGTGTCGCGTATTTTTGTGCAAGATACAACAGGTGTAGTTCAATTAAACAAGTGACAGATTTAATCAAGCAAGCTCACGTAGGAAAAAACGAGAGAAAGAGAATAATCGATGGAAATACGTAAGTGAAACTTACGTAATCGCAAATCTCTCCGTGATAACCGTTCGGGCAGGTACAGTTGAATTTGTGTATCGCCTCGTCGACGAGGTACGGCCAACAAGTACCGCCGTTTTGACAAGCATTCCCTTGACAACCGATCAACTCCACCGAGCAATTTTTGCCCCCGTATTCCGGCTCGCACGTGCACGTGTAATCAGCTCTTCCATCGGTGCACACACCATGCTCGCAGGGTGAGTATCTTTTGCACTCGTCGATGTCGTGTTGACAATGATCGCCCTCGTATCCCTCGTCGCATTCGCAGGTATAACCACCGATGCGATCCACGCAGGTTCCAGCTTGGCACGGATTGCTGTCGCATTCGTTGATATTTACCTCGCAATTTTTCCCCGTAACACCCTGCACGCAAAGGCATTCGTATCTAAAAAAAAAAAGGGAAAAGAACGATTAAATTACAATTCTCGTTTCTCAGATACTCGTTTCTCAAATTAGAAACATCACCGTCGCGCTTACCCACTCGCATTCGCGTAACTGAACTCCTGGTTAAATATCGAAGGCAATGTTAGCGCGTCGCTCTTGTACAACTCCATGTTCGATCTCTCCAAGCAGGTGCCGTTGTACTGACAGGGCGAGCTGTCGCACTCGTTTATGTCGACCTCGCAATTTTTGCCAGTGTAGCCGGCGTAACACTGGCATTTGTAATTCTTGATGTCGTCGACGCAGTGAGCGCCGTTCACGCACGGCCCCGATCGGCAATCGTCGATGTTCTTCTCGCAGTGTGCCCCCTCGAAACCGGTGTCGGTGCAGTCGCAGGTATAGTTGTTTATACCGTCTATGCACTGGCCGTAGTTCAAGCACGGCGACGGCTCGCAATCGTCGATGTTTATCTCGCAGTTGAATCCGCGGAAACCAGGCGAGCAAATGCACAGGTAACTGGCGATCTCGTCGACGCAGGTCGCGCCGTTCAAGCAGGGATTACTCTCGCACTCGTTCACGTCTATGTCGCACATTTTGCCGGAGTAACCAGGCGGACACTGACACTCGAACGTGTTGATGCCGTCGATACACGTGGCGTTGTTTTTACACGGGCCGCAGAGGCACTCGTCGATGTCGATGTCGCAGTGATCTCCGGAAAATCCTGGCCTGCAGAAGCAGTTGTAGCTGCCGTCCGTGTTCACGCAAATACCGTTGTTGCACAACGAGCTGCCTTCCACCTCGCATTCGTTCACATCCTCCTCGCAAAACTTCCCTGTGTATTCGAACAATTGATCAGTGCCAGGAAAAACAGTCGTGTTTGTTCAATCTTTTCAATGTAATCTAACAAGAATGTGTTTACGCATGTATAAATAACGATTGTTGATGTTACTTTTACATGGTCTATAATGATGTTTGATCAACACTTTTGGTACATGATAAATTATCAGTCGAGAAAAGGTAATGGAAATTCAGCAAAGAGGCATTGCACTATAAAATGGGTGACAGTTTGTCCTAACAAACGATCTTTATGTGTCCCTTGCTTCAATGCAAAACACATGTATGAAAATATGAATGAAAACACTAAAAACATAAATTCATTACTATTGTTTGTTACACAAATTAGTTTTTACAACATTTAAAAATACCAAAAATAAATTCACAGTTAACAGAAAAAAACGGACAAATTTCACAGATATATTAAACATCACAGTGCGTACCGTTTTGAGTATGTTAATGACACTTTGACAAGAATATACACTGCTAACAAAAATTAGGGGATATTTCAAAATGAATATGAAGCGATAAAAGAAAAGAAGCATTTGATTCCGTAAGAACGTTAGAAAAGCAATCAGTCGTTTGCCTTTCTTTAACGTATCCATTTTGAAATATCTTCTAATTTTTGTCAGCAGTGTATCTCGCATATGTAAGTTTCATCCGGCAAAATTCACCTTTGAAACCATCTTTGCACTTGCATTCGAAACCGTGCTCCCCGCGATCGATACAAGTGCCGCTGTTACAAGGCTTCGTCGCGCAATGGTCAACGATGAGAGTGCAGTTAGGATCTCTGTAACCTTCGCGGCATTTGCACTCGTAGCCAGCGATGCCGTCCACGCAGAGTTTCCCGTCAGGGCATATCACGTCGACGCAGTCGTCCACGTTCACGTCGCAGACCTTCCCCTCGAAGCCGCGCGGGCACTCGCAAACGAATTCCCGCCGGGATCTCGGTATCAACGTGCAGTTCCCGTTGTTCTGGCAGGGATTCACC